>CM053783.1:850072898-851289773 GCA_028749045.1 Cupressus sempervirens
TCCTTCGAATAAAGTCACAGCCTACATAGGTTACAAGACAATCACTTTCTCCACAAAAACTTCACATGCATGGTATGATTTCGTGGCCCCCTGCTCGAACAAATGAAAATATATTTCTGGGTAGTCTAAATACTAGTGATTACACCTAAGGTTGCAATAAGGACATTGAAGATAAATATGTTATGTTATAATTTTGGTAAGAAGTGACCTTTGAACAAAGATAAGTAAAAAAGTTTATGTAGCATACAGATAGCTTTCAATGGAACCATTGAATTCATGTTGGGTATTGCTTAGTTCCTAATAAAGAGACTAATAACACATGCAAGAATCAAAACACATGTCCGAATCATTTGAAGGAAACTAAGTGTGATGTGTAAAGAAACATTTATATATTATCTTCCATATATTTTAAAGCGAAAAGTTTGATAATGTATTGCTCATTTTTTACTAAAATAAAATAAAATTTAAAAAGTTTGACCCACAAGCCATGAAAATTATGAGTCACATTGGTATAATGACTCCAAAGATGACCTTGATGTAAGAAATTTTTAAAATTTTGACTACTATAAAGACCATGGTAACAAAAGATTGAATTTAAAAAACAGGGTAAAATTTACAAATATTGGCTATATATTTTTTATCAACATGAAGAAAATTGTTGAATGAAATGAAGTTGGAAGCTCCATATTTTCTTTGATTGAGAAAAAAATCTAGTAGTCATGTGGATACAAGTCCTTGTACAATGAATCCCAAGGAATGGACTCGGAAATTAGATTCACCAACATGAGCAAAACAATGCATTTCTTCCCAAAAGAGCATTAGAAATGAATCACGATATTACACCAAAATTTAGAGCTCATATGGAATTCAATGTTGAATTAAAGATTCTTTCCCATCTATTTCAAGGATCCAATTCCTCTAGCTAAATACTACTCTTGAGAGGCACATATTCCTCAAATAATCTTAAAGATGAAGATAAATTTTAGATTTATCAATGCTTTGATAATGCATGATATAAAATTGTTTGCACAAGTAACATCAAATGAATAGTTACCACAGACACCATAGAAATTATTCAGTAAATCCTCTTGAGACATCCCACTCCAAGAACAACCTTTTTTTCAAAATCGATATTAACAACCTTCTTGTCAAAATCACTATTAATATTTGCAAACATCACAAAATATTGGAACACCTTGAAAAAAGCAATGAACCTCTTCTCCTAATCAAATCCTACTCTTCTAAATAGAAGCCACCCCATGCTTATCTCTAACATAGAAATCACATTAACCAGGTGCCCTAAAGTATTGATATAAATAGTAACATTAAATGTACATTAAAAAGAAAGAAAAAGATCTAGAAGGTCCCTTACTCCATGAATATCCTCATTGCCAAAAGCACCATTAATCTTTGTGAACACCACAAAACATAGGAGCACTATGAGAAATGCAATGAGCCTCTTCCCACTCTTCAAATCCCTGCTCTTCTGAGTAGAAGCCATTCCATGCTATCTCTAGTATAGAAATAACAACTACTTAGATGCCACAAAGCATTGATACAATAGTCACCAAAACACCTCTAGTAGAACGTCCAAAAAAAATTGCCAATCTAGCATACAAGCAAGGAGCAAGCGGCGCTATGTCTAGGATTTGGATGGACTTGTGGTGTATTATATCTTTAATAGGAATATAAATAGAATATTTGAGAGGGATTTTGATTTTGTGTTAGGTGTAAAATGTGCGAGTTCCAAAGATGGGTTGGTACAAGGCATGCATGGCAGTGTTGGTGTATTTGGCAAGCATTGCAGGTGTTGTAACTTCAATGGTAACTCATTGACAAATCCCTAGATATCAACATCTAGATATTATGGTTTCTATTATCCCATAGTTGCTTCCAAAAATAACATGTTTGCCTCTGCAAAAATCAGCTTAATCAATATACTGTGGGTGGCTTCAAAATGGCATTGTCTGAAATACTTTGAATCTTGTCAAAAATATGATGCAGTTGTAGAAAAGTAAACAGTTTACCGAATTGCAAACAAAAATAAAATCCATGACGAAGATCGATTAATTTTAGCCAAAACAGGGTAGGAGAAATCCAAATGCAGGGATGGTATATCGTAATCAAAAATCAAGGAAAAATAGCAAATATTCCACCATAATTGAGCTACTTTCAAAGAAATGCGTCATATCATCCACCACTAATGAGGATTAAAATAAAAAAAGACATTTTCTACTAACCTAGTAGACTTTACTCCTACCTCCATAAAGAAATACAAAAGCATTAAAAAATATTACTTCTCCTTGATGTACAATGTGCACTTAGGGAATATTATGCAGCAAAGAGAATACAAATATATCAAGAAAAATACAGGGTAGTTCAATTTTAACAGACATCGTGCCGTTCTGATATGAGCTCCATCTATGATTTCTAGCCACTACATGAAATTTTTAATACTTCATTATTTCATTCTACAACACTATTCCTGCAACATATTCTACGTCTCCTCATAATTCTTAATCTTGATTTCCTCATTTACAAATGCACCTCTAATGACAATGAAGTCCTTACAAAGATCTGAATTTTTATACTTGAAACTAAATATAAAGGTAGGAAAATTTTTAGATGCAAAACAATTTCTACCGCTACTAGCACCTCTTGCATCTTACTATTGTAGGTTTTATTTAGGTGCCATTTAAATGGTTTGAGTTTCATATTATGTGCATATTTTGACATAGTAGGCCATGGCTGCATGATCTGAACAAAAATACATAAGATGCTTTCAATGTGGAAGCTACATCTTGGTAACCCAAACCCTCACAAAAATTAGATGCTTTCATTTGTTTTTATTTATACTAAATATTAGGGCAAACAAAATGAATACAGATCTAAACATATGAAAAAATCATTAAGAGTTGCGATGATATTTCAAAAGTTTGATAAAACCTCTATTTCCTCCATTAGCAACCGCCCATGCTAGAGTACTACAATAAATCATAAAGTCTATTTCTGCTATGTATAATACTTTGTGTAAGCCAGTGACAACACTATTAGAAACAATCAACCACGTATTGAAAATAGTGTTTTTAATTTTAAAAAGAGTAATATAATATATTAAACATCTCCTCTAATACTATTTATCTTTATAAAATAAGAAAAGTAAAGCCAGAGATTTATCGAATGACTTACAAAAATAATGTACCATAGATTACTCGATGCACCACACCACTACAAATAAGATCATTACAAAAACTAAAATAAATAAATTGAAGATATTCTAATGAACAAAAATGAAAGACATTAATTAATAAGATTGTAAATACCTCCATTCAACCAAAGAACAACAGGCCTTTCTGACGGATCCCTCATGGTTTCGAAGAACCAGTAAAATAGGGCCTTCCTTTCATTAATGCTCACATAACTAGCATATTGAGAAAAACCTATGAGGGGTTGGCCTCGGAGGCTTTCCACTCTGTCTGCTTCTTTAGTGGCTCCATTACTCCCCTTCACCATCAAAACCAAAGCCAACTCAGGTCATAATGTGAATAGAAGTCCAAAAATGACCTTGCCTCAAACTTGCCCTAAATCATCCATCCATCCAACATTGTGTCTGATAGTGGAGAATAAGACAGTGGTGATCCAAATGAGGTGATGTTGTATAAAAAATTACCCAAATGAGCAACATTTTTTTTTCTTATATCCCGTTAGCATTGCAATTATGACATCGTCGGGCTATAATTGAAAAAAAAGAAGCCAAAAACACATTACATTTGCCTGCCATCACAAATTGACCCCTAATGTATTAGTAGATGATTTTAACCTCCACTTGACCTATAGCTTCTTTGGTTACTCCAAAACCATGCAGAGTATCCATAGTATCAAATAGGAGGCGTATGTGCTCATTGTATCTTACAATTAGAGATAGGGATTCCCTATCTTAGTGTGTAGATTCTAAAGCATCAAAGACATTAACTCTTGCTTTTCAAAGGATATTTGTGCAATTCCTTTTTATTGTTCACCATCATTCTGAATGTTGCACCTGCTATTCACTTTTGATGCTCATCATTCTTATAAACCCACTTCTTGCACATTAGTGTTTGGTCTATGCTTGCATTACTTAAAAGTTAGAGTTCATGTTCAATAGTTTTGGTTAGGATTAGGGAAAAAGTTAGAGTACGTAGTGAGAGAGTATTTTAGTACATGTGAAGAGAGAAAATTTTGTGTGAGAGAAGGCAACCCAAACCTGAACTTCTCTCTAGAAGTTAAAGTACATAGAGAGAGGTAGTATAGGGAGAGAGAATTTTTTTGAAAAGAAGGAAAATAATTTCTCACTCTCTATTTCTCCATAGTTAATTTAATTAACTCTCTCGCAAAAATATTCGAGTAACAAAAAAACAAGTAAAAAACCATTTTGGTGAGATGACAAACATTTTAGTGAAGGTACAAAAATATTTTGGAAACATAGCAATATGTGTCAAAAAAAAGCTGACATTACAATCTGTGTCAAAAAATGAACATACCATTTGATCGACATGGTTGCATGACACTCCATGGCAGATGCCAATATGTTGTATCATAGCCAGTGCCTTTTCCACCTTGAAAGTTGTTTATAAATACCTCCACATCCACTATGAAATTTGATGACATCTTCATATATCAAGCCCCTATTGCTTATGAATAAAATCCACAATCTATTCTGGAAATTCCTCAACATGCCTCCTCTATTTTCCATTAATCAGTCCAAAATTGTATGTGACATTAGCATGGGACTGAACCTAAGTTTCTGGATCTTTAATTCTATTACCAATAATAACAAGTCCTCCAAATTTGAATTGGAGATTTATACTAGCATCAGCCAACAAGACCTCATTTTTGAAATCCCTATTATTGTTGTGGCCTTGCTTCTGATCGATATGCATTCTGAAATTCACAATTTTGTTCCCAACATTCTCAATTGTGTATCAAAGGAGAATTGATAATCTAGTTTGACAAGGCTTTGGATTTTAATAACACTTTTAATCAAACATGAATATTTAATCTTTCCTTGTCTAAGATTCCCCTATTCCTAAATTGCCTTCATATGTGAGAGATAGAAGGTGGCCGCATCCCTCATTGACACAATCTCATTATAGGTGGAAGGTGGCTATCTAGATTATTTTGCGAAACAATTACTCTAGATCCATTTTTTAGTTCTGTGAATAGTAGTCATATGAAATTTGAAGTGCATCATTTAGTTCGTTGGTGATGGTACATATTTTCATTATACTATGGTATATAGATAATTTTGTGAGAAAAGTGATTTTATGATTTAAGAGTAAATTCATCATTTATCTTTTTTCCATAAAGAAAAATTAATCTTATGTATCTAGCATGTGTAAATTACGTGGATGTGCCCTTAAAATTTATTTAATATTATTTATGTTGTTTTATAAAATAAAATTATCAAGCAATCACAAGACTCTAGTTTGGTAAGCTCCTCTCAAGTCTAGAACAATCCAGAATATATTCAACACGTAAATTTTTATCGGTTCATATTTGATGATGAGAATTTTGATTTTAAAAAATATTAAAATGATTATTTTTTGTTTAAAAAGGGTAAATTGTTAAGATTTCATGGGCAAGTCATTTAGCTTTATTTTTATGAAGTTGATAGAAGATTGGTTCAAGTTTAGACTTTTAAATTTAGTAAAGTATTGTTTAATTCAAAATAAAATAGTAATAATTTGAAAATAGTTATATTAAGAATATCTATAAAGAATGGTAATCAAGTCATAATATTTATTGAAATAAAAAGAGATTGGAAACTCTGCATCCAACTATCTATCGAAACCCATAGTATGGAATGAATCTCTATCAAACCTCAACAAGAATTAAGTATACAACAATAAAATATTGCATGTTAATAAGGTTAGGTTATTGATGATTAAATATGTAAAAAAACCCTTGTTTAAGTATACAAGGCTTTATGATTGATAATTTATCACCCAAAATCACCATATGAGCAACAAAAACACAAATAAGAAATGTGAATTTCATAAACAATTGTGAAAAGAAATCATAGAGGTATTGTTGTTAAGCTTAACTTTTAGACTTTTTTCTTTTCTTTTAAAACTATCTTGGTGATATACATTGAATTGTATGTAAATGATCATTTTATCAAAAAATTAAAAAAATAAATAAAAGTTATCCCTTTTACTAAGATCGTGTTTGCAATTTAGGCCTCATTAATTTTTTTAATACTAAATTATCATATAGTATGAATTTACTTATTAGCATGGGATTTAATTATTTTAAATGTAACCAATATGCTCATAAGAGTTGAGAATGCTTTAAATCAACTCAAGCACAAAAATCAACATTTCAAAGATGCAATCAAATTATCCATGCTAAACAAGAAAGTGTGGGATCACATGTTCATGTCAACAAGGAACCAAAAGAAGAGGAATCATTAATGTTTAAAAATGTGTTGTTGAAGCCTTGAAACAAGGCAAGAACCATTTCAAAAGAGACTTAGTATAAGTCCAACTTCTAGATATAAAGTTTGTAAATTCATTGTAGATTGTGGTAGGATAGAAAAAATTGTGGCAACTCAAATGCTAGATAAGTCATGCCTCACACAAATCAGGGATCCATCTCATTATAAAGTTTCATGGTTTTAGAAAGGTCATCAATTATTGGTAAGTGAATAGGGTTATGTTGATTTTCAGATAGGTAGATATAAAGATAGTGCTTAGAGTTGGACAAAGTTTATTCATTCTCTATGTAAAGTTAAATAGAAAAGCTAAAGATTTCAATTCCTCAATCTTCCCAGAAAAATGAAATCCTAAACCACCATTTTAGATTTTTCCATATTCCCCTTGTAGTAAAGCCCCACATAATCTTTATCCATATATTTTTATTTTATTTTAAAATTATATGATACTAAATCATGTGATCAATATTCTCAATAAGATGTAAAAACATAAAATTATGTGTAGTGTTGAATTAATATTAGCATTTTTGTAGTTCTAGTAATGTTTAAAGTTGGGGTAGAGTTTAATTGAATTCAAACAAACCAACCCTCAATATGGTTAGAGAATAAGATGAAACATTTTTATTGGGTTAATATTCATTGCATTTGTCTACTAGCCTAGCTTATATTAGTCAATAGATTGATAAATGTTTATTTAATTTAATTTATTGAAAATATGATATATTATGTGCATTTCTCAAGGCTAGATTATCCATTTTATATAGGAAACAATAATTAGAGGGGTAGGGAGGGAGGGAGGGAGAGGGGGGAAAATAAAGGTGAAAAGTTTGGAAATGATAAAACATAGGGATGGAAAAATAGAAAAATAATGTGTCTATTAGGGAGATAAATGTAAAGGGAAAGAAAAATAAAAAGGAAACACGATGGAGAGTAATAGGAAGAGGAGAGTAGAGAGTGGGGAGATAAAGAGATGGAATAAAGAAATTTGAGCTAATAGATAGTATATAGATAGATAAAGGAGTGTATGCATGTAAAAGAAGATATAAAGGAAAGAATATTACAAAATGTTGTAAAGATATAATAATATTTTTTGAAAATTAATGATTTTATGATTTTCTAATAAATTTTGAAGAACAAAGGTTGTTTCAAATTTGATCAGAAATAGGTTCTATATAAAATACAGTAGTGCTCTTAATAAACTACCTTCCTTTCATATCATTTTTAGTCCATTACTTTGTCACATATAATGACATGTCCCTTGAAGAACTAAATTTGTTTAAGTAAGGTAATTGATTTCCAACCTTCTACACCACCTGCTTTGCATTATTGCTGAGGTAATATATAAATGTTAATTACACCAACTATTTGCACAATTTTTTAATGAATACAATGGGAAAAATGCTACGAGAGAAGCTTCTACACATTGTTTCAAAGGCCCAGAGAGCCTATTTTTTGACCTAGAAGTTATTCATATTTTGTTGTTTAGTGAAAACATGTGAAAAACTAGTGGGTCTTCTTCACTAAGTGTAATATGTTCAAAAATATAAAAATGTCCACTTTAAAACAAAATTGCAAGATAATACCATCATTGAGATCAAGTATTTCGTTATCATTTTTCACCCCCACTTTTCCACAGTTATTGTGTTCATAGAGAAATTTATCGTTATGTTTTCATTACTCACTCGAGTGAGACTGATGTATGACAAATGTTCCAAAGTATTTTTAGATCAAAAATCTCTATAAGGTACTCAATATGTAGAGCCTAAGTGCAATTGGAAATATTCTATGTGGAGTCTGAGTGGAAACAGTGGAGAAAATTACAACTTTAGTAACAATAAATATCTTGAAATTTGCTCGCACAAGACCCTGACAGTGAAACTCACAGCATTTGACAATGTCGTGAAGTTAGAACATTCAGGGTCAAGTCTAATACAAATAAGCCAATAAGCCTATTAGGTTGATTACAAGAATCTAGATTTCTCTCAAAGTGTGGCAATGTAATAAATTATAATGCAAACAAGTATCCATTAGTTATCTTAAATAAAAAATACATCTTTATTAGTCTTCAACTTTAAAGGTGGGGTTTAATATTTTTGGATGATTAATTTTTTCTATAATTCTAGCTTCTAAAATTATGAAAATATGAATCATCATATTGGTATCTTCATCTCTCAAGGGAAATTTAGTTAGATTACCACATGTTTCACAAGTTCCTCTTATGAAATCTAGTTCACCTATTGCATGATCACTTGATTTGTCACATAAGATTGATGTCATGAACTGACTTGGTCACTTAGAAAAATAATTTTGAGCCCCACCATTTTCTTCTATCATATTCTAGAAAACATGGTTATACAGATCAAATTTGACATGATATTGACAACAATAAGTTTTAAAAGATTTATTTATTATCAAAAAATAGGGCTTCATATTTTGAACATTGTTTGTCCAATCTTTATGCCAAGACATAAATTACAAAATGAGACATCCAATGAATATTTTGCATGATGCAAATATTCATTAGGATAAATGCTCTACTTGATATTATCCCTTCTATTTGGTGAAGGATGAGTATTATCAATTCAAAATGTAGTAACCAAGTTCCTAATTGTAACCAAGTTCTTTTTTAGGACATTTTTTTATTTCAATTAGTTGCTAGTATCACTCTTCATGAAATGGATCTATCTGCAAATCTAGTTTCTTTCCCAATGGAATGCAATTCTCCCTTAGCACTTCAAACAATATATTTTTGTATTTTATAAGTATTCCTCTTTTTCATACTTGTATCTATACTCAACATTTTTAAAGTCTCTTTTAATTCATCTTTAAGAAGTGAAATTGATAATAGTTGGGTTTTGTTTTATATTAATCAAAGGCTTCGGACATTCACCGATTAAAAAATAAAATAAAAAAATAGTTGGGTTTTGTAATTTTTATTTCTAGATTTGATTGTGTGTATGTTTTTAGCATCAATTTTTCAAATCACATTTTGTGATCCATCATGAGGATGAGAGAATGAAAGAATGAACAAGTAAAATTACATAACTAATGGATTGTGGAAATATGATATTATTAATAGTTGGGTTTGTTAAAGAGTCATACCAGAATTTATGTTGTCATTGATGTCAAGCTTGAAGTTTCAAGCTTGAATTGGTAAGACATTATGCTAATTCAGTAGACTGCCATGTCGTTTGATTGATGAAGAGGATTTGAAAAAGGTAGAATGGAAGAAAGTATTGATAAGTATGTGAATTTCAATAGGCACTTGATGAGTTATACTTTGATCTAGTATAATTTTGTCTTGATTGTTTTACATGATTTGATTAAGTGTTGAGATCATGTCTAAACAAGTTATTAAGTCATGAAGTGGAAAGACAAAGAAATAGTGAGTTGCACCAAGCTAAACATTGAGGTCGATGAATGAAGAAATAATGATAACCAACCACATGTTAAGGAAGTGAATGATGGACAATATTAAACAAGCAAGAATAGTATTGACTAAACAAGTGTAGAGTTAACTGAGCAAGGATAAGGGGGACAATTTCTAGAAGATTCAGTTGAAGGACAACATTTGATGAAAATATGGATTGATGGAGAAGTTTCAAAGATAAGGATGAAGTTTTTTATGAGACCTATCATTGGAGAAATTTAAATAAGATCTAATGAAGGAGATTTAATGATTTGAAATGAAGCTCAAAGTTCAAGGAGAAATCATGATACCCAAGTGTCTAGACTCCATAAATTTGAGTTGGATAAAGATTAGACGATTGTAATTAAGTGACAAAAAATTGGATAATTTGATGAAGTAGCAATAAGTTTTCTATGTAAGGGATGAATGTCATGTTAATTGTTTTTTATCAAGTTGATAATGTAATTGATAGCCAAAGGGTCACTGAGCAAAGAAAAATTATGAAATCTAGCAAATGAAGTGACAAGTTGATATGTATGTGAGTGGATCAACCAGAAGGAAGAAAGAGGAAAAAAAAGGAGAAAGAATGTGTAAAATGGAGATTTGAAACAACAAATGTAGTTGCATTATCTCAGATCATCTCACTGTTACTCTCTAACCATTGTAGTGGAAAATCTCTTAACCCAATGGACTTAACAATCTTATTTGTAAACCCATCAGTATGGTGTAATTCAGTTGAATATTGGTAAGTCATTTAGAGAAAGCCACTAAAACTAAGAAGTGACAAGGTCTAGATGATCTTGGTGAAAATCCTCTAATTGGGTCATATTTATAAATGTGTATGTAACCTTTAACTAGGTTTTCTCCCAACCAAGTTCACTTGAGAAGAGTAATATTTTTGGGTTACTAGTCCTAGGTGTTTCCTCCCTTAATAGGGTTTTCATGTTAAAAATACTTGTATCAAAATTTTTGGATGTTGATTTTGTTTCATGTTTATGTGATGTTTATTGTTCCATGCTACAACTCAGAATATACATGAAGTTTATTCTGATACTCAGTATATGATATTAAGAGTTTACTACAAAGTTTGATTTGATAAATATTGTGAAGCTTGATATGTTTACTGAGCTAATGATTTAAAATTTGGAATTATTAAGTTTCTAGAAAAGTATTTTAAGGACTTGGGGATAATTGATTCACCCCTTGCCTCCCCAAGTTATCTAACAATTGGTATTAGAGCTAAGTGCTTGAAGGAGAAAGTTTAGAGGGACTTAAGCTAAAGACTCGATGATGTATAAGAGAGAGGTTCCTAAGATGAATAAGGAAAAAATTGCATCATGGAAAAGTAGGATAAGATTATACATATAAATAATTAGAGATTATACACTATACTATTTGGGCAACCAATATGCATCACCACCACTTGGCCTAATGAAAATTGAGAAGATGAAAGAAACTTCCCATTTCATTTATTTTTGTTGATGCATTCTTTCTCCTCAACAACACACACACAGGTTGCAAAAATTAAAGAATTTTCTCACCTGCCTCCTCAAAATGCCTTCTCGTCATCGAAGATCAAGATCAGGATCATGTAGTATGTTTTCTACTCTTGTTTTTGCATTGTTTTATATGTTTTTGACTCTTTTTTTAGGGTTTTTCAGTTTTTTCTTTAAATATGTTTATTTATTTAGAATGCAATTGGTTTCTTATCAAGAAATTTGAATAATGAACCACCAAATCCCCAATTGGATCAAAAAAATCAAAATGAAAACCCTCCACAAGATCCAAATCAAAACCCTCCACAAGATGAAGATCAAAACCCTCCACAAGAAGAACAAAAAAATTGATGCAAGAGCATCTAGAGGTATAAAGGCAATCCTGTGTCACCCAAAAAAATGTGCTTAAACTTAGTTTCTGTTTCATGTGTTTTCATTTTTGGATACCCATTTGGGTCAAATAAAGGTTCTAACTCTCATAGTTCCACTATCAGTGTTCTAGGTTAGAGTATTTGAACACCTTGGGATACATGTAGATGCCAAAAAAATAGGAGTATGTAATTGAGCCATAATTTTGGTAAATTAGAGGGTGTAAATTAGTTGGATGAATGTAATTGTAATTTAGAGCATTCCAGAAAAAGAATTAGGTCAAAAGGCCCCACGGTTAGAAAGTTATCGTAGTTTTTCAATTTCTCGAGAGCTCCTAAGAATGCTTCAAAGTCAGGTTAGGAGCATTAAATGACCTCAAATAGGGCCAAAAAATGGGGGATGAGAAAAGATCCTCCATAGGGCTATAGAGCACTTCAAGAGATTTCTAGAAATGTAAACGGTTCGTCAATTGGAGCTACGGTTCAAAAGTTATGCCTCCTGAAAGTTCGGTTACCGTTTATGGATTCTTCTAATTTTGTGCCAACTTCTAATGCAACTTCTGGAGCCTTCTATTTGGTTGGTAGATGCCAACTAGCACTTTCTAGAATGTATTCCTAATCCTTAACCCTTTGGGGTCTATTTAAGAACATTTCTGGCATTGTAAAAGGCAGTTCGGAGTGGAGTTTGAGAGAAGGTACTGGGAGAAGACTTTATCTCTAGATTTATGCTATTGTAAGCCCATAGGGCATGTTTTGGAGTCTATTTATCTGCACTAAGGGCCCGTTTGGTTGTGGGAATATAAAAATGGGAATAGGAATAGCTATTCTAGAATACTTATTCTCGAATAGAGAATGGGGTTACATATTCTTGTTCTTGTTTGGTTCATCTTGAATTTGATGCGAAATACACAGACTCAAAAATTTATGTTTTCTAAAATTAAAAAAATTGGAATAGGAATACGTATTCATATTCCATCTATTTAGGTGGATTACCAAATCCTCATTTTTGGGCCAAAATTGGAATACGTATTCCAATTTTTTTCCTATTCCTATTCTGATTTGGTGCATCCAAACAGAGAATTAAATTTTTTTGAAATATACATATGCCTATTCTAGTTGTATTCCCGTTTCCAAATGGGCCCTAAGTGTACTAGCATATTTTCACAGTTAATAAAATTTTTCCTTTCCTGTTGTGTCCATTCTGTGCTTGGGTTGTGTCCCCATCAAAATTCTGCAACCTCCACCAATTGAAAGACCTCCTCCTAGCACCCAAGACAACATAATGAATGAAACAGAAAGAGGGAAAAATGAATTAGAAGCATTCATTGGTAGGTTGAAAGCTTGTGGAAAGATGTAAAGTCCCCAATTAGGACATTAGATTTTTAAACTTGACTTGGCACATATATTTTCCAATTCTTCTCTCTGATTTCACTGTCCATTGATCTTGTTATTTTTTTCTTATTTTTCTTCATATTTTTTATAATCATCTCTCAATGTACAAATTCTATATATAGTTTTTATTGTAAGAGTTGCATCTTTTCATTTATTATATAATTATATTATATTGATATTATAATTACATTAATTATTAGATTATAACATATATTTTATTAATACTATATCAATTATATTTCTTATATTGATACCATTACATATAATACATAGTTTATGTATTATTAATCTAAATTTTACGTTTTATTGCCTAATATAAAATTTAATTCTTATATTAATATATCATGCACTATGATAATATGATAATAAATTATAGTATATCAATATTATATTGATTATGATTTAATGTTTAATATCATACTTATCAATAATAGTAATAAGTTATTTAAATAAAGTGTATGCATTTATTTAAATATATATTTGTATTGTTCATGCCAATTAGGGCTCATGACAAGTCCACCTCTCTGAAATTTTCTTGTCCTCAAGAAATTAATGTGGTTCATAACTTAGAGTCATTCTTTTCCCTACATATGTATTAAACACCTGCAAATTTCGCATGTTAGTAACCAATGAAAGAACATATGAATGAAGACACAAAGTAGACACATTAATGCATGAAGATGTGATACAAACATGAGGTAGACACATGAATGCATGAAGACATGAAGAAGACACGAAGCAAACACATTGATGCATGAAGACATAATGTAGTCACATAGTATACATGTTAGAATCTTGCTTACAAATTGAAATAAGAAAATGTAAGGAAATGTTTTACCACTCTGATCATGAATTTCGTGCTCCTTTCCCTTGTCTTAAAATAAAAAGTTCTTGAAGATGCATGTTTTTGACAACTTTTCTATAGCTAGTACTATAATAGGGTGTATTATTTCATAGTGGATGGTAGATTTACTGCTGCTCGAGCTTGGGGCTCTCTAAGATTTTAAATCCATATTGGGATTCTCTTTTGCCCCAACATGAATGATTTACTCCTCCTCCTGTGCACACTCCCTACCCACTATGTACATGTTTAGTTTTTATTATGGATGGAAGGTTTACTGTTGCTCGAGTTTGGACATGCTCAACTTGGGGCTCCCAATCTTAAAATCCATATTGGGATTCCTATGACCCAATTTGATTGATTTACTCCTCAATGTGTGCACACTCTCTATACATTAATATAAGGGGTCTTATCGAGTTATTCAAAACTTATTAATAACATTATATTAAACACCTCTCTTAAATACTTGATAATGATAATATTTAAATTAACCAATAAGATAATCTCTATCCTAAAAAGAATACAATTATCCTATTCTTGTTAAAATAACATTCTTATTTATATTCAATCATTATAAATTTCATTCTTTGCTATATTCCTAATATTAAGAACTCATTCCATATTAGCATTATCATAGACATTAATATATTGATACACCTTCAACTCAATAAATCATACTTTCCTTGGAGGTGCACAAGTCTTATTCTTCTTTGTTGTTACTCTTCACTCTCCTTCTTTTCATGAATTGTCCCTTCTTAAATTGATCACAATATAGTCTCTATTACACTATTTAAAAGTGCCACTATATTTCTTTTATACTTCTCATACATGTCAGAATTATAATGACATTATAGAAATGGTGAAGTGTGGGTCTCTACTCCAATCTTCACAACTTTTATCTCAACTGACATATGTATGGTTTGAAATTTAGCCTGCAACCTAACCAAGTGTTGGTTAGGAAAATAATACCAATTCCCTTCATTTCCACATACCAATATTCCTTGAAAAGTAATGACTCTAGCCTTTCATGATATCATAAATCTATGCATTTAATTCAATACAAGTTTGCAATTCCTAATGTTATGTAGTTCTTGTTATGATGCAATGTTTTTGGATGCTTTCCTTCAAGTTAGACCCATTATGCTTACCTCTGACCATAATTGATGACTGATTGGATGATCTATTTTGAACTTCTTATATATCTTGCTTTACTAAATGATTTTATCCCATTAGAACTCAAAAGATGTGTTGTTCTTCACTTCAAAATTTTCCTCAAGAAATTGTACCCATCCATAACAGTTGGCTTATTCTTATCGATCATTAATTTTTAGTAGAATTTTTGAATATTTTACTACTAATTGTGTATGCCCATCTTCTTGAATACAAAAAAAAATTAAAATTCATTCTCTAAGTCTCACTCAGTTGTTTGAGGATTCAAATTGCCAACATAAACACATGCCATAACTTCAAAAGAAAGAACTTAAAATGGTTCTCCAAATAGATGTTGCAAAATTTATCACAGGTTATTCATTATTCATCAAATTCTTGGTCAATGGTCCAATGGTAATTCATCTAGTTTGACCTTCTTTAAATAATGATTAGTTGGTGCCCTTCTAAGTTCTGACTGTAATTTCTCCTTGGAAGATGGTTACCATTGCTTTATAAGGTTCATGGATTAGCAAGACTCTAATCACCATTACCAAATATTACAACAGAGATTTTGGGGTATTATTTTGACATAATTTATGATTTCCTCCATATGGTATATTACATCAGGGAATGCAAGTATGAGTTTGTATATATATTGTAGTTTGGTGAGTATTTTGAAGAATCTAAGTAAACTGTCTCATCAATTCTCTCATTTATTTTGTCAACACTTCTTCCTTCATCCCCAATATAATTGGTATATAACATATCTCCTTCTTGGATTAAATTTCCTTGTAGGGTGATCTCATTTACATTACGCTAGCTGGTAGCCTACATAAGTTGGCTAAGTTAGATGTGGATCCTCCAAATGGTGCAATTGGTCTTCATTGGTAGTGATTTGGACTTCCAAATTAATGTATGCCTTTTTCTATATATTACATTTTCCCTTTTCAATTGGATGGTCTTATTCACATTAATATGCTAGAATGGTTCACAAACTCCAAACTAGAGATAGAGCTAACAATGATGTTGAACCTAATTTTTTGTTGTTGATGTGCTATGTTCTCACATACACTGACTATAATTGGATTTGATTTTCTCTAGGTCAATTTTTACAATCCTAATATCTTTGCAATAGTCCATTCTTCTTATTGGGTTTATCATCGATAACAATCGATGCATGATTATTATTTTTTAACTTGTACTATTTCTCCATTAGCTATTCATTAGTGATTAATGTTATTAAATTATAAATCTCCATACAATATTGTCTTCACAAGCCATGCATATTTTAATCCCCTTGTATTTTCTCTACTATATCACTATACTTTTCATATATTTCCAGGTAAGTTTTTGTTGTACTATATTGGGTATATCCTTAAATGCTACTTCTACTACTCATTTCTTGAATCGACCAAGTACTATCAGAGGCACTCATAAGAGAATTTTGATGCTCTATTTAATGAACACCTTTAATGCTTTTCCTAATTTCCTTTTTTCTCTTCCCAAATAAATTTGATGTTCTTCTATATCCTCCTATGATTCTATCCTCTTCTCTGACTCACTTGATAGCTTCTTATAAACTCTTATGGTGTATATGATATTCTTTATTATAATCAAATTGTAATATCTCTATTGTTCCCTCTAATTTTGATAGATTTTTTTAGAACTATATATGCTCATTAATTTATTTGTTCTCCACAAGATGGCAAGTTGGAAGTCTTTGATACCATTGTAATGTCCCCAATTAGGACATTAGATTTTTAAACTTGACTTGGCATATATTTTCTAATTCTTCTCTTTGATTTGATTGCCCATTGATCTTGTTATTTCTTTCTTATTTTTCTTCATATTTTTTATGATCATCTCTCAACGTACAAATTCTATATATATAGTTTTTATTGTAAGAGTTGAGTCTTTTCATTTATTATATAATTATATTATATTGATATTATAATTACATTAATGATTAGATTATAACATATATTGCATTAATAATATATTAATTATATTTCTTATATTACTATTAATACCATTACATATAATACATTAGTTTATGTATTATTAATCTAAATTTTATATTTTATTGCCTAATATAACATTTAATTCTTATATTAATATATCATGCACTATGATAATATGATAATAAATTATGCTATATTAATATTATGTTGATTATGATTTAATGTTTAATATCATACTCATCAGTAATAGTAATAAGTTATTTAAATAAAGTGTATGTATTTATTTAAATATATATTTGTATTGTTCATGCCAATTAGGGCTCATGACAAAAAACCAATCCTATGAGAGCACAATTGGCATCCTCCCTTGAGTCCATTATGACCCATGTAGCTTCTATTAGTGGTCAGTTGGATATTTGGTGTGTTAAAAGGAATGAACAAAGAAGATATTATGCAAATAATTTATCCTATAAAGATGTAAGAAAAAAGGAAATAGCAAAAGGGAGCATTTGTGCATTCTTTAAAAAACCTGGAGAACAAGACACTATTAAACATACAACTAAAAGGTTCCCTATCCATTGGTGCATACATGATGATATTAGAAATAACTTTTGGGATAGATGGTGATTGATCTTTGATTCCCCTCCCTGTAATAATCATGAGGTTCCAATTTATTTCTTAAAGAAATTGTATTGTGAATTTGTCTTTGGGGAGATCCCTAATTATTTTGATATATTAGAATCTTAGGGTAGAGGTGGGGGGTCATCATTTGAGAGGTCGGGGGCACATCGTGACCCTAATGTAGTTAGGGCACTTGTTGTCAAGCCACAGGGTGAGCTTGTGATTATTCCTTCAATTGTGAAGGAATATGTAGAGACTAGCACTCTAGGGACTATCAAAGCTTTGACGCAGATCCTCATTCATTACACCAACCCATTAGTTGAGGAGGAGCCTTCTGTGTGTCGTAGTCACATGTGCACATTATGTAGATCCTTATGCACATTTGGCAGTCATGTTGGAGACACTATGGATGATGGGTTAGTCATTGATGAGTTCCTAAGTGACACATTTGGCATCAAAACACAAGTAAATTACAATTATAATAAACTAATTTGATCACATTTCATATGTATAGTGAATGACTAATTAATTAGCATGTATTGACATTGTTCAAAATTTAGGGTAAGAGTGTTGATGGCCCTAGTACAGATTCCTTGACCCTATTTTACATCTCATCAATGAGTATGAGTCAAGAGGTATGTATCAATTTAATCATTTAAATTAATACATATATTTATTAAGTAATCATATGAAGAATTGACAAATTTTTTTATCCATGTGTATCAGTTCTCTATTGGACCATTGACACACAAGGGACTCTGAGCCTAGGCATGTTACGAGCTTCATAGAGGTACATTTGTTTCATGTTAATTTAATTCATTTGATTATATTTGTTTTATGTTTCATGTTTCATGTAAATTATATTATATGACATGCAATTGTTAACGTCTGAGACTCCTCCTCATCTTCACCAATCCATCAATTGTGAAGTTGCTGCACCGATGGCTAGTTTAGAGCCATTGACTGACGTATGAATTTTTTTCTTAGTTTTAGTTTTTTTTTACAATAGTTAGTGGGTAAAAGCATAAACCTGTGTCACCTTTTATAAAGAAATGTGATATCAGAATGTGACAGTTTAACATTAATGACAAAAAAATGGTATTTGTGTTTAAAATATGAAGATGATGTAAACTAATGAAATGTGTAGAATTGTATGAATTTTATGCCTATAATTTTTATAATTTTTTTGACTAAGAATTTATTCATTTTATTTTATTTTGAAGTCCCTTTTTTAACTGTAAAAAATATAGGATGTAGTTCTCGTCAAACAAGTATGTGCAAATCACCTTTTTTTGTTCTAATTTGAAAATATTTTATAGATGACATGTATAGCTAGTGCACAAAAAAAGAAATAATTATTTTTGATGTATATTTTCTTTGTTATAAGTACTCAAGTTCGACCTTGTCAGAATCCAACAGTTTTTTCCTCCCGTCAAAAATTCCCTATCAAATCTATACCTTCTTGAAAATAAATTACATATTCGTGAAGAGGATTCTGTCCTCTAGTGATAAATATATATTTTTAATTTTTTTGATATGATTTACTATTTTTTATCATTTTTTGAGAGAGCATCTTCTGAAATGTTGAAATATCAACTTATAATATTTTGAGATTATAACATATTATAACTAATCAAAACACTCAAAAATTTATATAATGATGATATTAAATCTAAAATCTATAAAAGGGTATTTTTAGTTTTTTTTTTAAAATTGAGTTTTGATAGAGAAATGAGATTTGGCCAAAACAGGTTTTTGTATCACAAACGGTGACACAGATCTATGCTTTTACCCTAGTATTGAAATTTCAAATGTTATTTATAAGTGATTATGTTGATTGAATTGTTGTAGGGCCATATTACACCTGATCATTTGTGAGCCTTTGAAGTGGATGTACAAAGTGACTATTTGATGGCGGTAAGAAAATAATTAATTTTGGGTAAAAGCACAGATCTATGTCACCATTTAGGATACACAAACCTATTTTGGTCAAATCTCATTTCTCTATCAAAACTCAATTTTTTTCAAAAACTAAAAATACCCTTTTATAGATATCAGATTCAATATCATCATTACATAAATTTATGAGTGTTTTGGTTAGTTATAATATGTTATAATTTCAAAATATTATAAGTCAATATTTCTACATTTTGAAAGATGCTCCCTCAAAGAAGGAGAATAAATAGTAAATCATATCAAAAAAATTAAAAAATATATTTATCTCTAGAGGAGAGAGTCCTCTTCATGAATATGTAATTTTTTTTCAAGAAGGTGTAGATTTCATAGGGAATTTTTGACGGGAGGAAAGAATTGTTGGATTCTGATAAGGTCGAGCTTGATTACTTATATCAAAGAGATTATACATCAAAATAATTTTTTTGTTTTGTTCCCTAGCTATACATGTCATCTATAAGATATTTTTAAATTAGAACAAAAAAAGATGATTTGCATATACTTGTTTGATGGGAACTACACCCTATATTTTTTACAGTTAAAAAAGGGACTTCAAAATTTTTAAAAATGAATAAATTCTTACTCAAAATTCTAGAAGGTTTTATAATCTCTTCTATTCCCTCAACATTCTAAACATCAACATAAGGTTGAGTATTTTATGTACCTTGAACCAAAGATGATACACCTTGGCAATAAGATGGAATATTACCTACGTGATATGTTGATGTTGTGCCTTCAACATGACATGATGGAGAGTGTACATTGTCAAATGTAAAAATTAGCATCTCTTCAACATGAGGTGATGATATGACTCCAACATTGGAAGATGGTGTAGCTTCACAATTCAATTGTCTCCTTGAGCATAACAGTCTCCTTCGTTCTCTTTGTCTTTCCAATTCTTCCTCTTTGTTTCTTTGTATCGGTGGTTCTTGTTCCTCTTGGAAAGACAATTCTTCATTATTGCTTTGCAATTTTCTTTGTTCACATAGTAGTTTCATTTTATCTCTTTTAATTGCCAAATCTCTCTCCCTTTCTTCCATTGTTTTAGTTTTTGGTTTTTTCCTTGGCATGATGATGATTTATATATGTCAAATTATTCAAACATTTGAATTACTTAGAATTTTTAAATTACAAATGAATACATATAAAAATTACAATTGTTTCAATGAATACACAATATATATTAAACAATTTGTCAAATTTCTAACCATTTCCAAATAACAATTCATTCAAACATACAAAAATTTAATGAATTCACTATATTTTAAACAACTTGTCAAATTATAATCAAATTTGTCTCTATATAGTAACAAAGAATATTTAAAAAGGACCACACTAACCTTTTCTATAGAAAGAATATTCAAAAAGCCTTCAAATATTGTATCCAATGATTGAATTTGGTGTTTGCTAGCTTCAAATAGAATGAAAGAATGTTCAAAAATCCTTCAAATAGTGCATGCAATGATTGAATATGATGTTTGCTAACTTCCAAAAACATGAGACCCATGTTTTCTATTAGAACAATAGAACATACAACAGACAAAAAACATAATATGGATTAGTAGGGACCCAAAATTTTGTTATAACCATTTTTTTTGTGTGTTTTCATATAGTGCATAGGCACTATAGTGCATACACAATATAGTGCATACCCTCTCTAAAGAGCATGCACACTATTGTGCGTATGCACTAGATGAAAAATTATCTCTCCCTATCCCACCCTCTCCCATCCCCTACTCTCTCTCTTCCTCTTCCTCTCCCACCCCCTACTCTCTCTTTCCCATCCCCTACTCTCTCTCTCTCACATACACACTCCCATCCCATTCTCTCTCTATCTCTCTCTTCTCTATCTCTCTCCCCCTACTCTCTCTCTCCTCTCCCATCCTCTACTCTCTCTCTCACTCTCCATATCCCACTCCCTCTCCCACAACCTACTCTCTCTCTCCCATCCCCTACTCTATCTCATTCTCCCACCCCTACTCTCTCTCTCCCCCATCCCCTACTCTTTCTCTCCCACCCCCTACTCTTTCTCTCACATACACACTTGCATCCCCCCCTCTCTCTCCCTCTCTCTCTCTCTCTCACACACACACTCCTATCTCTCTCTCTGTCTCTCTCCTACCCCCTACTCTCTCTCTCTCTCTCTCACACACACACACACACACACACACACACACACACTCCCATCCCCCTCTCTCTTCCACTCTCTGTATCTCACTCTCCCTCTCGCACTCTCTCTCCCATTGACTACTCTCTCTCACTGACACTCTCTCTCCCATCCCCTACTCTCTCTCTCTCTCTCTCTCTCCCTCTCCCACCACCTACTCTCTCTCCCCCATCCCCTACTCTCTCTCTCCCACCCCCTACTCTCTCCCTCCCACTACCTACTCTCTCTCTCTCTCACACACTCTCTCTCTCCCATCCCCTACTCTCTCTCTTACATACACTCCCATACCCCCTCTTGCTCTCCCTCTCCCACTTCCTACTCTCTCTCTCAATCTCTCTCTCTCATCCCCTACTCTTTCTTAAGCTACTATCTCTCTTGCTCTCTCTCCTCTCCCATCCCCTACTCTCTCTCTCTCTCTCTCTCATACACACACTCCCATCCCCCCTCTCTCTCCCTGTCCCACTCCCACTCCCTCTCCCACCACCTACCCTCTCTCTCATCCCCTACTCTCTCTCTCTCAAGCTACTCTCTCTTGCTCTCTCTCCTTTCCCATTCCCTACTATCTCTCTCTCTCTCTCTCACTCCCATCCCCCTCTATCTCTCTCTCTCACTCTCGCTCTCCCACTCCCTCTCTCATTGCCTACTCTCTCTCTCACTCTCTCCCATAACCTACTCTCTCTCATTCTCCCACACCTCACTCTCTTTCTCTCTCACACACTCTCTCTCCCATCCCCTACTCTCTCTCCTCTCACATCCCCTACTCTCTCTCTTACAGACACTCCCATCCCCCCTCTCTCTCCCTCTCCCACTACCTACTCTCTCTCTCACTCTCTCTCTCCCATCCCTACTCTCTCTCCTCTCCCATCCTCTACTCTCTCTCTCTCTCTTACACACACTCCCATCAGCCCTCCTCTCTCTCCCTCTCCCACTCCCTCTCTCACCACCTACTCTCTCTCCCCCCCATCCCCTACTCTCTCTCTTGGGCTACTCTCTCTCTCCTCCTATCCCCTACTCTCTCTCTCTCTCTCTCTCTCTTTATCTCACTCCTATCCCCCCTCTCTCTCTCTTACCCCCTCTCCCTCTCTCTCACTCTCCTTTTCCCACTCCATCTCCCATTGCCTACTCTCTCTCTCTCTCTCTCTCTCTCTCTCTCTCTCTCTCCCTCTCTCTATCTTTCTCTCCTCCTACTTCCTCTCCCATTGCCTACTCTCTCACACTCACACACACACTCTCTCCCATCCCCTAATGTCTCTCTCCCACCCCTACTCTCTCTCTCTCTCTCCCATCCCCTACTCTCTCTCTCTCTCTCCTCTCCCATCCCTTACTCTCTCTCTCTCTCTCTCACATATACACACTCCCATCCCCCCCCCTCTCTCTCTCTCTCACACACACTCCCTCTCCTACTACCTACTCTCTCTCTCACTCTCTCTTTCTCATCCCCTACTCTCTCTCTCTCCCACTCCCTACTCTCTCTCAGTATCTCTTCCATCCCCTACTCTCTCTCTCCAACCCCTACTCTCTCTCCCATCCCCTCTCTCTTGTTCTCCCTCTCCCTCTGCCTCTCCCACCACCTACTCTCTCTCTCCCATCCCCTACTCTCTCTCTCTCTCCCGCATCCCCCATTCTCTCCCACACACAACCATCCCCGTCTCTCTCCCCCATCCCCTATCTCTCTCTCTCTCTCTCTCTCTCTCTCTCTCTCTCACACACACACACACACACACACACACACACACACACACACACACACACACACACACACACACACACACTCCCATCCCCTACTCTCTCTCTCTATCCCTCTCTCCCTATCCCACTTTCTCTAATCCCCCACTCTCTCCCTATTTCTCCCTCTCTCTCTCCCTATCCCACCTCCTACTCTCTCCCCATCTTCTAATATCTCTCATTCTCTACCCTCTCTGCCTCTCTCCTTCCATCTCTATTGAAATTTAGGCTTCAAGAGTGCATGCACACTAAAGTGTGGATGCGCTATGAAGGCCTAAGTTTAAAATGCTTTAACTAGCATGTGCATGCTTTTGGGCACACACGCTATTTAAAGCCTTGGATTCTACCAAGCCTAAGGCTTGGTTTTGCCTTGGGGATCCAACCCAAAGGTTTGGAGTCTCTAAACTAGTTTGAGACATGTTTTGCTGCAAACATACAAGAAATGATTAATTTTTCTTGTGTTCTCTCCTTCAAGTTTCCTCATGGTTGAGCATAGATAAAATCAAGTTACATGACATTGTAGATCTCTGTGTTAGCTATATAACCATATAAATTATTTTTTATTTGAACTATTTCAAGCCTTTCAACTATAATTTCTTTTGAATGTATGTCCATTTTCTATCAAAAACCAACATGTACTAATTGAGCTCTAGATTTTACCTCATTCCTCGAATTTTACAACAGCTTAGTTTTTTAGAAACTAGACTCCATTCTACACACTTTGAAAAAAAGAAATTTTGATTTTAGATTAGTTTTCAATCATTTCTAGGGGGAGCACATAGATATTTCATGTTTTTAGGATGTGTTCAAATAAAAAATTCGTTAAAATAAATACACATTATAAAATTACCCAAAAAATATAGGATAAACTATAGAGTTTTAGGTAACTTTTGACTAGAGTAATTAAAGAATTTCAAAAAAAAGTTAAAATTTTAGGGGGGCCACACTTTGTACTATGTTATGCTTTTTCTGACTAAACATTACCACCTTTTGTGGTCCCCTTTATTGAGGACCTAAAACTAAACCATTTAAAAAAAAATTCATAGTTTAGAAACTAGATTCAAAGGACTACTATTTTTGTTTCTATGATATCTTAAAATTTTGATCATAAATATCTTCAAATTCTTTTCCAAGTTCAAAAATTGTTGATTTCAAAAAAAATGTGGCCACTTATACCCCCTTTTGGTACCACAACTTGGTGCACTTACCCTAATAGAGATTACTTCTTCTCTTAATGATGTCAAGGATTGTGCTACTAAAAAAGAGATGAGGGATAAGATTTCACTTATTCATGGAGGAGATCAAAATGTGTTGAGAGATAGAGTTGAAATCCAGAGGAAAAGTTGATGATATGAGGATGAAAGAAGGAAAAAATATTGCACAATATAGTAACTGAATCAATGAATTGGTTAGTGCCATCAAATCTTCTAAAGGAATCATAAGTGATGAAGATGTTGTAAGTAAAGTAATAAGAACTTTTTTGCCTATTTATGTTATTAGAGTTTTATCTATTTAAGAATTGAAATCTTTTCCTAGTAAAGTCCTTACTCTTGATTCTTTGGTTGGTAGATTGACTCCTTTTGAGTTGAGTAAATTTGATTAAAGTTTTCTTAAGGTAGAAAATTCTTTGAAGACATCACTAAATATTGGAAGGTCAATGAAAGATAAGAGTAGGAAAGATAATAGTGACTCAGATTCAAATGATAAAGAGAAAGATGAGCTTGAAGCACTGTTGACTAGGAGGCCACATAGAGGAAAAGGAAAGTTTGAAGGTAAACTACCCTTGATATGTTTCAAATGTAATGGCATTGGTCATATTGCATCTAGATTTCCTAACAAGAAAAGGGGTGAAAATAATGACAAGAGGAAGAAAAAATATCAAAGGAACAAAGATTAATAAGATAAGAGAAATAAGTCATGTTACATTGTTGAGGAAGACTACATTGAGTTAGAATTTGATGATAAAAATAAAGGTGAGGAAATTGTGTATGTTGTTGTGAAAGAAGATTCAGAGGAGAAAACGTATGAAGAAGAAAAAACCCTTATATCTCATGTTAGTAAGAATGATACTTGGATTATTGATAGTGGTTTTTTTCATCATATGACTAGTGATATTGATAAGTTTGATAAGTTAGAAGAGTACAATGGTGGATTTGTTAAGCTTGGAAATGATGTTCGATGCCCAGTGAATGGAAAAAATTCACTTATATTGAAGGAAACAATTAGATGTGATGATTCTTATTAGGTTAAAGGTTTGAAATACAATTTGTTAAGTGTTGCAAAACTAAATAATATAGGTCACTGATTGGAGTTTCTGGAATAGAGAGGTGGAAATCTTTGATGCTGATGGATAGTTGAATGGAACTAGTGAACAAACTAGAGGTAACCTATTTTACCTAGATCCTACTTTAAGTACATGCCTAGTTTCTAAAGTTGAAGATGTTTGGTTATGGCATAAAATAATCTATCATGTGAACTTTTATAGCATGGTTAAAGTGAGTGGAAAGAAGAAAGTGAGAGGTTTACCAAATTTGCATAAGCCTAATAATGCTATGTATAACTGATGCCAACTTAATAAGATGACTATGTCAAGTTTCTCAAGAAAATCACATTCATCTAATGATATCTTGGAGTTGGTTCATATTTATCTTCATGGTCCTATTAAAATTGAAATTTATTATGGTGATAGATACTTCATTCTATTTGTTAATAATTATTCAAGAATGATGGTTGTAATGTTTCTAAAGTTTAAATCTTATGTATTTAATATGTGCAAATGGTAAAAAGAAATAGTTGAGAAGGAAATTGGTAAGCAGTTGAAATGTTTAAGATCCGATAGAGGAGGTGAATTTATGTCTAATGAGTTTACTAGCTTTTGTATTGATGATGATATTAAAAGGCAAGTAGGTGGACCTAGAACACCACAAGAGAATGACATTGTAGAAACAAAGAACAATCCAGTGTTCATTGTGCTAGAACATTTTTTTTTGAGGAAGGAGTTGCACAAATCGTATGTAGAAAAGCTATAAGTACTATTGTTTAAGCCCTCTCTAAGTTTACTTGAAGAAAGATACAAATAAGGCTTTATATGAACTCTGGTATGGACACACACTAAATGTAAGTTATTTAGAAATCTTTGAAAGTAGGTTTTATATTCGTAAGGATGCTAAAAATGGAATGTTTGATTCAAAAGGAGATGAAGGTATATCCCTAGAATACTCTACTAAAAGCAAAGCACATAAGTGTTTGAAGTGACAAACACTATGATTGAAAATGGAAATGCAAGAACTCGTGAGTTTTTATATAAGAAAAATGATGAGAGAAAGAAATAATCAGAAGAGTACAATAGACTTGTTTATCTTCAGGAAGGAGCACCCAACACTTTACCCAAGAACCAAATTGAGTGACATTAGAGGATTAGAAAACAATAGAAAAGGGCAACTGAGCAACAATCTAAAATACCTGAGCCATAAATAGAGCACACTAAGAAAAATGTAGAAGAATGAGTGAGTGCTAAAAATAATGATGAATGCATGACTGAGCTTGTTTTAGAAAAGTATTTTAGAGGTCACCATTCATAGAATCATATAATTGGAGACAAGAATACTGTAGTCATGACAAGAAGTTAATAGACAACACATGCTTTTTTTTAATTTTGAGCCTAGAAATGTATAAGATGCACTTGAGTATGAAGACTGGATCAATGCATGAATTAAGAGATAGATCAAATTGAGAAGAATAACACATGGACACTTGTACCAAGACCTAAAGACAAAAATGTGATTGAAATAAAATAGATTTTCAAGAACAAGTTGCATGAGGAAGGAGAAGTTATAAGGAACAAAGATAGACTTGTATATAAGTGTTATGCACAAGAAGAAGGAATTGACTATGGAAAAAACTTTCCTAGGCTATTGCAAGACTAGAAGGAGTTATAACTCTACTTGCATATGTTTCATACAAAAGATTTAATGTCTATGAAATGGATTTCAAGTCTACATTTCTAAATGGAATTCTAGAGGAAGAGGTCTACATTGAACAACCTAAAGGATTTGTGGTGCAAAATTAGAAGCACATGGTATGAAAATTGCATAGAGATTTGTATGGATTGAAGCAAGAATTGAAAGCATGTTATGAAAGATTGCATTCCTATTTGAGAATTAGTTTTGTTAGAACTAGTGATAACAATAACCTATATTTGAAGAGTGAAGCTAAAGATAAGGTCTTACTAGTAGAAATATTTGTTGATGACATAATATTTTGGATGAAATGAATTTATGTGTAAGTCATTTGTTGATTAGGTGAGAAAATAATTTTAAATGTCTATGTTTGGTGAGATAAAATTCTTTATTGGTTTACAAGTTCATCAAGCTAAAGGAGGAATATATACATTACTCAATCCAAATACATAAAGAAGATATTGAATTTTTTTGGAATGGATGATCCAAGACCAATTGGTACACCTATTGTCACTGGATGTAAATTGTCTAAGGAAGAAAACGTAGCATAAGTGAATAAGACTTTGCATAGATCTATGATTGAAAAGTTACAATATGCAACTCATAATAGATCTAATATTTCACATGTAGTTGGAATAGTAGAAATATTTTCAGCAAATCCTAAGGAAACACATATGAATATAGTGAAAATAATCTTTAGACATCTAAAAGGAACTAAATATTATGGATTATGGTATAAGAAAGTTGGAGATTTGAGCTAGGAGTTTACATCAATGCTAATTGGCCAAGAAATGTTGATGATAGAAAGAGTACTAGTAGGAGAGATTTATTTTTAGGAGAAAGATTGGTAACATGGATAAGCAAGAAGTAGAGTTAAATCACACAGTCTATAGCTGAAGTTAAATATGTAGCTATAAGAATCAATTGTTCAAATAACTTATGGATCAAGAAACTATTCTAAGGTATGCAAAAGGAAGTCATAAAACCTATAACTATGTATTGTGATAGTACTAGTGCTATTAAAATATCAAATAATCTAGTGATCCATGCAAATACAAATCACATGTTTGTCAAGTATCACTAATTGAAGGAGCAAGTTCAAAAAAAAAAAAGTCCAGTTGGAGTATGTGAAGTCCAAGGAGAAGATAGCAAAAATATTCACATTGCCATTTCCTAAGGATTCTTTTGACTATCTAAGAGGAAATTTAGGGGTCCTTCCCCTATCTCATGTTCACTAAGTGAAGATGTAGGGTTGCATCAATTCATGGTTGATAAGAATATCTTTATGATGTTGATGCAGGAGTTCACTCTCTAGGAACTATCCTAAAGTTATGAAAATATGTGTAATATAAAAGATGCAATTAGTAATGCAAGCTATAAGGTATAACTACAAGTTTGTAGATGAACAATGAGTTTTCATCTTAAATGGAAAGGGATTAAAGGGATATAAGATATACCTCTAAATCCAAATTCCCAAAGGAGAGATCTAAATTGATCAACCAAAAAGGTTAATGCACAAAAGAATCAATCTATGGAGAATATGAATAGAGAAGAAAACCTTATATTTTGTTATAGAAAGTATGTATTGAAATCTTTATTGAACTAAAAACAAATACCAACCTTAAAGTAGAGTAAATTTGGAAAAAGTTGTTTTCTAATGTCTATGCATAGTTTTGAGAAATTTTGCAACTGGATCTAGACTAGAAATGCAAAAACAAACAAAAACCAAAAACCCTTTTCCTTTCTGACGAAGGCTCAAATTGATCCAGAGTCAGTGTAAGATCTAACCCCTAGGTAGAATCTTAACCCAAAAGTTTACCTTGACCTGCACTGCTCTAACATAATTTTGTTTGTGGATCTCAAAAGTTTTCATAAAAGGGTAATCAAATCTGCATTGATATTCATTATCCCACTCCTACTCCTACAAGAAAAGAGGGGTTTTGCAATTTTTTGGATGAATGGTTTGCCTTGGTCAAACTGTAGTTCAGAATTAACCTTTAAAATGAAATTGAAATTTCAATATAGATAAATAAAGTAAATGGAACTATTTACCTTGCTTATGTTGAAATCCTTGAATCCACAAGTATGGATGCTCCAAATGAATATAGAATTGAATGTAGCGTGTCTCAAATCAATTGCATTGATCTTCAACTTGAATCTTGAATGAATCTTGGAATAGAAAGAATCTTGAATAAATGTAGATGGTAGAATCTTCAACAAGAGGGCTCCAAAGAGATTGAATCCTTCAATAACTATCAATGGATCTCCTTGATGAATTGAAAGCTTGAATGCTTGGATACTTGAATGTCTAAATGCTTTCCTTCTCCTAGCTTTCTTGATCACTTTATTGTACTTATGCTCAAGTTAAATGAAAGGTAGATGCTTGATCATGGAAAATTTGATGTCAAAATGAGAGAGAAAGACTTCCTTTTATACTAATCTAGAGCACACACTTTTAGAGAGGTTGACATAAGAGAATTAAATTCTAATTAAGCTTTAATTGTTGGTCTTAGATTGGTTTTGACAATTGAGTGTCAACACAATTAACTAATTCTCAAGATGATGCTCAGTATAATAAAGAAGCTAAGCTATAGTGTATGCTGAGCTAGATAATTCAATAGGTGTCAAGTGAACTTCAGGTGCTGAGTGAACTTTAGGTGTTGAGAAAAATTCAAGTGTTGAGTGATAAGTGATGTCGAGTCACTATAGGTGCCAAGAAAAGTTTAGATGACATGTGAAACAGAGTTGCTATAAGAGCCAAGTGAAACATAATTTCTATATGTGCCAAGCATCCACAATTAGTAAGTATCGAGTAACATAGAATTAACATATGAGTTTGTGCCTTCATAAAATCAGATGTAAGCCATTTTTTTTGAGTTGACTCAGGATGAATCTTGAAGGATCTTGAAGATAAGGTTGAATCTTTTACATTACCTATTTAATCAACATGTAGCCAATAGGAAAAATTGAGAAGGCATGCAACCAATAGGAAAAGCACAAGAATTGAGTGAGAAATGAAGAATGAATATTGATTGTAGATTCATTCCTTATCCTAAGTCTATGCTTCTAAACTAATAAAAAAAATCTATTTATGTACAAATTGACTATCTAACTCATGCTAAGTAGGACTCCATCCATTTTATATCGTTAATTGCATGCATGAGCCTTTACATATCATAAAACAAAGAAAGTATGAGAAAATAAGAAAGAGAAAGCCTTCAGTTGATGTAGGAGTGACTAGGAGTGGAAAAAATAGAAGCTCCATCTTCACTAGGTGTCTATAGGAGTTAAACTACCATCAAAATGTGTTTACGATGCATGGGAATCTCTAAATTTAGAGCTGGTAGTTAACTATCGATGCACCTCTAAATTCCTCAAAATATTCCATGATTCTATTGAAAATGCATGCCTATGAACCTGGCAAACCTATGTAGTAGTGCACCTTGGAAGCAGGCTCCAAAAAATGCAAAATTTCACTTAGTGTCAAAATTAGAAATTCTAGCTTCTGGGTTTTGTTCCCCTTTATACTAGAGCTATGTCTAGGTATTTTCTTTTGAATTTCTCAACAATCTTAGTGACTTTAACTACCTTGAGAAAATCTAAATCTTCATATTTATCTTTTACCTTCTGCCTATACTTGTCCACTTCACTATGAGTTTCTGCAAAATCTTTGAGTTTTACATCTAGCTCCAATGAAGCTTCTTCCATTTTGAATTCTTACCTGATATCCTTATCATTAGAAGCTTGTTCAAAAATTTTCCACACTTTCTCAACTACTACCTCTACTAGAATTAACTTATCCTTTGCATCATCCTCAAAAATATCTAAACAAGCATCAATATAATGTTTCTTAGCCTCCTAAATTTTTTCTTGAGCTTGCTCCTTGAGCCTGTGAATCTCCACATGTAATATCTCCATTACTTTATTCCCATCTGCAATATTTTCTATCTAATCATCAATTTTGTCTAATTCCTTTATTGTATATACATCCATTAGCATCTGATACCTTTGTCCTTTAATAGACCACAATGCTTGCAAGTCTTTTCCCCAAGTATGCACTTCATCCATTAGACCAAAATCTTGTTTCAAAATAGCTACTAGCTTTTTTACATTCTTTTGCATGATGTGTAATAACTTTAGATTTCCTTGAATAATTAGTACACCTTTCTCCTCAAGATTTTCTCACCATTTCTAACAAGCTCTCAAAAATGGGTTCAAATGTATTGCACACCTATCTCTTCTCTCAATTGCTACATTCAAAGTGTCCTTAGGGTTTATTGGATCCAAGGGGCCTATAAATTTTATTAAATATCCCTTTAAGATTTCATTTTGTTTCCAAAGTGTTATTAATTCTACTCCATCTTGTTCCAAGCTCTAGAATACCTCCTTCATTCCTATTAAAACCATTAACTTAGTGGTATCCAAAGTAGGCTCCCCAAGCATGACCTCCCTAATCTAATAATCTCATGGCATCAATTCTTCAACAAATTTAGGCACTATGACCTTTTCTCCTTGACCTTTAGTTGGTTGGGCTTGAGCATGGAAGATCACCATCTGAAGAATTAGATCAAGCTTGAAAAGTCTCTTGATCCAATTGTTTGTCAATTTAACAACATACCTCACCTTTTGATTGATATCTATGTTTTCTTCTTTATAAACTCCTCCATATCTTGTTGCACAATACTTAATGGGATCTATATCCTTAAAGCACTTTCTACTAGATATAGATTCATCCTACCATAATCCCTTATGTAGATATCATAGTCGTTTGTTGCATTCATCCAATGATCTTCAACTATATCCTCATGCTAGAATGTCTTACCCACTAAGTACTGTACTCTCTTGATGTAATCAAAATAGGGCTGAGGGGAATTATACTCATCAAAGGGATATCAATCCCATTCACACTTGAAAGATGGAATATCTTGCCTTTGATCCACCCTAAAAGGTCCTATAGCCATAGGCCACATCCAATATATTTTGTGCAACTTTCCAACTCTATCATATGCAAACAAGAGTTTTGAGAGATATCTAGGAGAAGAAGCCTCTCATTGGGATACCTAGGGAGCTTCTTTGGGTTGAGTGTTGTACCTGCTACCCTTAAATATGTAAATGTTCAGAATTGGATATAATAAGCTATGACTAGTGATATCTGTGTAGTTGCCTACTCTGATATTCTCTTCGCATAATCCCCCTATATAAACTAGATTATTATGAATATGAAAGCATCATTTACAATCCTATATTCTTTTCTTTTCTTTGAAAGCCTTTTCTTGACTAGTTGAGGGTATACAATGTAAGGCCATGCATTTACATCCTACATGCTATCCTTCTTATAGCGCCTAGGGTAATCTATTGTCCTTGTTGCTAACCAGTATACCAAGTATGATGTCATGTAGAATTTTCTAATATTCTTTATTGCCATCAATTGTTCACCCAATTTCTCACTGAGGATGGAGGCCCAGTCAAGTGGCATCTTCACTTTCTTGATGGTCTCAATAAAATGCATCATCCAAATGTCCAAATTCCCTGATGCTAGCAAACCCATGACTCTACTCAAGAGTATGATTGAGTATCTAATATCTTCCTTCATGTACCCTTGTATCATATCCACTTTTCCTACCTTTTGCCCTAGGGGGGTCTTCTCAATAAGTTATAATGACTATATAATTTCAAAGGCTTCCTCCACATGTTCCCTATACCTTCTCTCAACTTGGTAGTAGGTTAATCTAATAAACTGATCCACCCTTGGTAGATGAAATACCTTCTCTATGTTTTTAGGTCATAGATCCAAGGTGATCTCTCTAGTTATACTTTTCATGACCCTTTCTCTCAAAACATATTTCTTTGCAAGCTTCATGATTAACTCTAAGGATTGCACTAAAACTTGATGTGATAGTATGTTAACAAGCCTTGATTGGATCAATGCAAAAACCATTTGGTTTATTACATAGTCTCAAGAATGCACCCAAATTTGTGTGTCCTAGCTCGGTATACCTAATCTTTGAGTACTCATCCTAAATCTTGATTTCGTTGGCATACCTTGAAACTTGAACACAACAAGACTTGGAAACATCTTTTTTGTAAGGAAGGATGATGAAGGCACCATAGAAGCTACAAAAAAGTGATGTCCATTAGCTCAGAGTCAAAGAAAAATTGATAAGTTATACCCTAGCATTGACACAAACCAAAACCCAAATTCCTAATTTCTTGAAATCATTAGAAAACCTAATTAATAACCCTAGGATGTAAAACAAAATGCAAACCTAGCACACTTGTGAGGTTCACCGAGTGTGCATTTCTTTTACAAATTTTTTAGCATATAGGGTGCACAGCACCACACCTCATGGGGTGCACTGTTGTGCACCCTATTTTACTTAGGCATATAGGAAATTAAATAAACTAAGGTGCATAGTAGCACACCTAATCAAGTGCAATACTACACACTATAATTTAGAGTTCTATTTTCCCTTAAAATGTTTTAAGTGTTTCAATTTTTTTAATGTTTTGATAGGGGTAAAAAAAGGTGCGTAGCTATACACCTTATTCTTGGGTTTTAACTTTGTTTTGTTTATGTGATACCAAGTGAAAGAAAGTGGGGAGTGAAGGAAGAGTGCACCAGTTTAGGTGTCAAGCTATTCTTTGGAGTCTTGGAGTAAGGAAAAGTGAAGGAAGCAAGTCAAATAAGGAGGAGAAGGTAGGGAGTTATATAGACCCTATTGGTGTTTGAAAACGTTACCCATTTCCAATTACACTGATGAGAACAAAACACATTTAGGGACAACTAACTCCCATTTTCAACATGCTCATTCAGGCACTAGGCCAACTATAAGGAATGGCCCTTCTTCTTCTTCAGGCTTTGCAAAACCTAGGTGGGTGAACCTCTTTAGATCTGACACATGGAACTAGTGTAATAAACATAATCAGGATCTATGATAGCAAATGAAACCCCTAATATCTCCTAGTGGCTTATGAAACAACACAGATTCTACAATAACTAGGTGCAAACCTATATTATTCATAAACTGAGTGAGGGTTTAAACTTTTATGTCCACTTAAACATGAAGGGAAAAAGATTGATTTATATTGAGAAAAGGTAGCATGTCCAATATGCAAAAAAAACTTAATGATCCTACAAATGACCAGTGCCTTATCCATTAGGGCTATCCTATACTTCAGAATTATGCATCCTTGAACATCAATCAACATATGGCATATGTTGAGACATTCATGTTCAGTTTGTTCACCTTATGAATTAGACAACACTATCCAATATAACCCCATATTTTCACACATCCTTCTTAATGAATCTGCAACCTTGTTTGAAACCACAAGCAATTATATGACTCCTTGAATCAAAGGAAAGAAAACTTCAAACATACAACCGAGAAATTACGATTAGGTTCAAGCTCTTTATTCTTGAACATATAAAATTACAAATTCAACAAGAAAGGAGATAGAATTATATTGAAATTCAAAACCTTCTGCACATTGTATTTGTAATTTTATATGTTCAAGAACAAAGAGCTTGAACCTAATTGCAATTGCCCAGTTGTATGTTTGAAGTTTGCTTGCCTTTGACTCAAGGAGTCATATAATTGCTTGTGGTTTCAAACAAGGTTGTAGATTCTTTAAGAAGGATGTGTGAAAATATTGGATTATATTGGATATTGTTGTCTAATTCATAAGGTGAACAAATTGAACATAAATGTCTCAACATATGCCATATGTTGATTGATGTTCAAGGATGCGTAATTTTGAAGTATAGGATTCCCCTAATGGATAAGGCACTGGTCATTTGTAGGATCATTAAGTTTTTGTTGCATATTGGACATGTTGTCTTTTCTCAATATAAATCAATCTTTTTCCCTTCATGTTGAAGTGGACATAAAAGTTTAAATCTTCACTCAGTTTATGAATAATATAGGTTTGTACCTAGCTATTGTAGAATCTATGTTGTTTCATAAGCCACTAGGAGATATTAGGGGTTTCATCTGCTATCATAGATGCTGATTATGTTTATTACACTGGTTCCATGTGTTAGATCTAAAGAGGTTCACCTGCCTAGGTTTTGCAGAGCTTGAAGAAGAAGAAGGGTCATGCCTTATAGTTGGCCTGGTGTCTGAATGGGCATGTTGAAAATGGGAGTTAGCTGCCCCTAAATGTGTTTTGTTCTCATCAAGGTAATTGGAAATGGTTAATGTTTTCAAACAGCAACAAAATGGTGACTCTTCTAGGGAGTCATGAAGAAATTCATTGATAAAAGGACAAAGATCTCTAGTGTAATATATTTCAGTCCAAAAATAAGTATACTCAGTTTTGTATGCAAGGTTTCATGTTTCCCAGTCAAGAATGTGTTCTTTCGCTTTGTTAAGGGTATGATGTTCCAAGGTTGTGTGTGAGTTTTCAAATACCTATTATAAATTCTGGACCAGCTTGTTGTCTTATGCAAGCTAGGAAAATCTTTTCTCATTTAATGAGTGGCAACTCTAAAGTATATCTTTGCACCAGTGTAACTTTTTGAAGTGAAGGGAATTGTGAAAGTTGCAACAGTTGGAATGCAGATTTGAAGAAGTTATCTTAGGCCCTTGGTAGTGGTTGAAATAAAAGGGTGATGTTGTGCAAGGGTTACTAAATTAAGCATGATTTGAATCTGTTGTTCTTTACAACATTGAAGAAGTTTGGAAGCATCACGGTTAAGGCATTTTCCTCTTTCTTGAATTTCTTTTTCAAGAAATTAAGTTATATGAAAGTTTTCTCCATCAAGTGATTTTAAGCACTACGTAGGAGAAATGTTTTATGTATCTCAACATATTCTGTGAAGGATTGTTTCAGAAAGTGTATTTACATCTTGGAATATGTTTGGAGATTTGAGTTGGTAGATAAAGTTTTTAGATCTATTGCAAGTTTTAAATCTAGAAAGATATTTGGTGAAGTTGTTAGTTTGCAAGAGATGTCAAATTTCTGTTCATCTAGTATGCAATCCATTGACCAAAATTCTAGATCCATCTCTACCAAGAGGTATGTGCCATTAAATTTTAATGGTATTCAAGGTTTCCCAAATATTATGCCCTATGATCTCAGAAAGTATTTACCTAAGTTTAGTGGAAACCATGAAAATTCAGCCAGTCATCATGTTCAGTTGTTTAGTGACTTGGTTGGTGATTTTGAAATTTCTCATGAAGATGTTTAGAGGAAGTTGTTTGTTTAGACTTTAGAAGATGATGCTAGGGACTAGTTTTTGTTTGTTCCAACATGTTCAATTTCATCCTGGGATGAGTTACAATCAGCCTTCATGATGTAGTTCGGAGAAAGAATAAGCATCTCTGATTATTTTGATAAGTTTTTGAATATCCAAGTCAGGAATGGTGAGTTAGTTCCTGAATTTAATATTAGATTTGCTAATGTTTTAAATGAAATTCCTAAAAGTTACAAATTGGATGATCAAATGTGTTTAGTGGTTTATCTCAGTGCATTTGATAGGAAGATGAACTATCTGTTGAGAGATAAAGAACCCAAGACTTTGCATTAGGCATTCATGACAATGATAGAGATTAAGAATAACATAAAATATGGCTTAACCTGGAGTCACTTCTCTATAAATATTTTCCGGCAAGATGAGATGAAAAGAAAAAATCAATGTCATATAGAATGTTTAATTTTATATCAGCAAATAAGTACTCCTACTATTGTAAATAGTTTTGAAGATTCAAAAATAAAAACATGTGAACATGAAATCTCTTTGTTGCAAAGAAGAAATGATTCCATTCATGTTGAATTGAATGCACATGTCTATGGTGTTACAATAGTGAATGAAAGAGTTGATTCACTTGATGATTTATACATGCAAGATGTAAATCTGATCATTCATTTTCCCATTGATGATTTGCATTGTGTTAAAAACATAATGAATCAGGAAGAGGAAAGGTATTTATCTCAGTATGAGGATGAAGAACCTGGAAGTGATGCATCAAGTGATAAAGATGAAATTGCTGATTCGACATATTGTGAAGAAGCATCATATGCAGACATTGGTGAGGCTTGTTGCTCAAGTCAAGAAGAGGATTGTGATAGTACATATGCATCTTCATGTGAATCAGATGTAGACTGGGAAGAAGAAAGTAATGACAGAAGTGAGTACTCTTTTTCTAGTAAAGGTATGAATACTATTTCTAAATCTGAAAGTGAGTGTCCATTTCAGAATTGTATAAATCAGTTTGAGATTGAAAGTTATGAAGAAAATGTATCTACACAATATGAAGACAAAGAGGTTATCTATAAGGACATATTACCTAATTGTGTGGAAAAATGTCTTGAAGATGCATATGGTGATGATCAGTAAATGAGTGATCCTAAGATTAATGCATCACCATCTATTAGTCAGATAAATGATGATTTTATTGCAAGACATTTGAATCACCTACATGAAGACAGTGAAAGTAACTTTGATTTATATTTTGCATGCTTCTTTGACGGAGTTGATGGCATGTCCTCTTGTGATGATTCTATTTTTTCTTCTTCATATGGTGAAAGTGTCCATGACAGTGATGTTAGAAATGGTTTTAAAGTTTTCACTAATCCATTATATGGTGAGGAGTTTGACATTGATCAGCACATCACTTGTCCTAATGTCTACAAAGGCGCTTTGCATGGAATTATCAATCCTCTTTTTGAAGAACACATGGAAGTTTTAGATTTAGAAGGGAATAAGTTTAATGATGATACTTTGTCTTACTACTGTAAGAGGTCAGATTGTTCTTCTTCCAAATATGATAGTGAATATGATCATGATATTGCATCTGATTATGATAACAAGGTGTTTGATGAGATGGTTATTGAAAATCTGCCTATACCTTACAATGATTTTTATGATGAATATTTTAATGTGGTGACTAATCCACTTGCTGATTTCAGAGAATCATTTGAAGATGCCAGATTAGTTTCAGATGTTGATATTGATGATATCTGTGAGTACAAATCAGATTATTCATTTGATTCCTATCTAGTTATACAAAAGGATACACATTTTGAAGGTATGAGTGGTCTTTTTCCCCAAGTTGAATATGAAGCCTTCATATTCGAGAATGATAGCATGCATGAGCCATTAAATGAAGAGAGTTTTTAGTTTTAGTCTAATATCTTTAAGCATGATGATCAGTATTTTCATAATGAGCTAATGGTTGAAGATGAAGTAAGTTTTTATATGCATTACGAAAGTAAGAGTGATGATTTTGTTTTTCCAAGTGATTTTTTATATGATGATAATATCATTGGTGAAACTAATAGGAGAAGAAAATTTAGTTTACCTCATGAAAGTTCAGATGAGAATCATGTTTATGATAGAGGTAAACAATTTTGCTACAGTTCGGTGGCCCGGGGCCATTGTTTGTACATAGTAGTAGTAGTTGTTCCCTTGCTTTCAATAAGCTATTCAAGAGAAGTTTTGAATTTTTGGAGTGGTTTGCTTCTCCCAGAGATCTGAAATCTTTCCATGCCCACAAGGGGCATGCATCCCCAGACAGAGCCACTGTTGGGACAAAAATTACATGCTTCATTTTTATTCCCATTTCAGAATTTGATAAATCAAGCCCCATAAATGCTTGAGTAATCAACTGTGCCTTTAAAACCCTTAAGGTGTTCAATGTTTCTGACACCTTTCATTTAGTTTACCTAAATGTTCCATGATGATAAATTGTCATTCTGAGTTATCTGACAAAGTTTTATTTTGAACTAATCCTAAATCTTCTCTCTACCCCAATTAATATGCAGAATCCAATCCAGAACCTATTACTTTATGCAAATTTACCACATCTTTTGAAATCCTTTAGCCCCTTCTTAAATTCTTTCTCAGGGCATGCCTTTTAAACCTTAGGCAAGTATGGAATAATGTTTTGATTAAATTGGTTTTAAGTTTAAGGTAATCATGGTTTAAGTGGTTTTAAATCTAAAAGAGTTCCATTTCAAACTTACCATGCAAGTTTCAGTGATCATTGATCTTGTTCAAATCGATGGACCCTACATTCCCAGATTTTCAAGATGCGAGGCCCTTACAAAATGCGAGGAAGTGCAAAGAGGGCATGTAGCACAGTTTGATTAGGTGGGTCTGAGATAATTCAAAGGTTGTCTCACCATTGATCTTGGGTAGATCAAGGGATGCCACTTGCCCGCAAGATGAAGATGAGCATGGTTTAAACAAAGTGGGCAAGCGCATAAGTGACATTTGTCCCTTGTGAAGACACAAGGGGTATTGGCATGAGTGAAAAGGATAAGTCATGAACATTGTCGATTGGTGAGAGATCGACGGATGAAGCATACCCACATTTTTAAGATGCGCAACAGATAAACATTGCGAGAATGCCACTTTGCAATGTGTGGCACAGTGGGACCAAGCATGGAAGTAATGATGTCATGGGTGCCAAATTTTTGAATGCCGCAGTCAGGTTTGTCAGAGCACGTGCATCAAAAGATGATTTCTCATTGGTCAGGATCATTTTAGTGGGCCACCGAATATTGAAATCTTGAATCATTATCGATTTAAGCCAACATCAAGGGCTAGCATTTTCCTGCATTATTTAATCTCAATATGTTTTTATTAATGCGGGTAAACAAGTTGTGGACATGTATCACAATTGACCAAGTCATGCCATTTTGAAATGATACGTGTTTTGTGATAAAGGAATAGTGCAATGGTTATTAAAGAATTTTCCATCAACCGTTGATCTTCTTTAGATTGACAAAGGGTGCTGGCCCACTTTATCAACATGCAGGAAGATTAAGGAAAGTGGGAATGCATCATAAAGACACGTGTTCTCGGTGATAGCAAGTTCTTCCTTATGAGCCTACACAGATCTTTCCCGATCGTTGATCTTAGTGAAATTAATGGCCAGTGCATTTCTTCTTTTTGAAGATGCTCACAAGATAAGAAATGCGGAAATGCACAAGCTTGACATGTGGGGCAGACTTAGGTTGTTGATTCAATTCAGATCTATGGCTCTTTTACGTTTTCATTTCTTAAAAGAAAGAAGCACCCACTAAGAGAGGAATTGCACACATGGCTAATTATGATTGGGTTATTTCGGACCAGCTTGTCTAGTGGATTTTGAAGTCATCATGTTCATAGCTTTGACTTGTAAGATCTTCAAGATCGACGGTGCATATTTTACTATTAAAGGTGATGTCATTTTGCACATTAATGAGACTTGAAAACCTTCGCATGTGAAAGTGAAGAATAGAGTGTAACAGGATTGAGATAAATTTGGCACGAGTGTCAAGTAGTTGGCTCAAGGATAAAGTGCAGAGTTATAGAGATAAAAAGAAAGGCTTTAGGTAAGTTTGTATACCATAGTCTCTACATTTTTTATTCTTGGTGATTTATTCAAAAGATGATTCTAAAGATTTCACTAAGTCTGAGGGTGTGGATAGCAGAAGGATTGCTCGTTAAGAGTAATTGGTTCTGGGGCATTGATAGTTTGAAAAATGATTTATTTATTTTCAAAGGATGGTTCGCAAAAGCAAAATGGTTAGCTTCATATGCCTATGTATGGTTTTTTGATAGAGGAAAGCTAGTAATCATGTGTCGTAGTCAAGTCACCAAGGTGGCAAGAAGAACAAGGAACCAACTTGGTAAGCTAACAACCTTTTCAGCAGTAACATCATCTTTTAAAAAAATTTCAAAACATCTTAGTTTAATGCCAGGGTAGTAGAAATAATTAAGACCCTATGCATAGTTTTGGAAGAGGGTGAAGAAGATTTTATACCCTTGGGTATAGTCTTTTTCTTTTTTTTTGCACGTACCCCCTTTTTGTGTTAGTGGATGGAAAATTTTGGTAGGAAGTTGGTTAAGGAAGAAAACGTGGTTGGGGATCAGAGGATCCCTATTTTGTTATTTTTAATAGCCACATTGTTTTTTGGCTTCTGTACTACATGCTAAGTAATGATTTTGTTATTTCTAAAGCTTGGCATGATCAATAAAGAGTGGGAAGTAAAGATTATTCTCATTTAGTAGTCATCTTGACAAAACCCACGAGCCTAGGTTGGTGCATATTTTTCAGAGTTGATTTTTTCATTGATGGGGCAGTCTTAGAAGCTGCGCACACAACAAATCAGTGGTAGAGCCGAGTCAGCAAAAAGTTATAACAAAAAGGAGCCTACAACAGAATATTTAATCTATGTGATGTTTTGTTAATCATTCTTCTTCTTCTTCTTCTTTTTCTATTATAAACTTATGATATCTTTTGTAAGGGACACTTGTCAGCTCTCCATGCCTAAAGCTTGTTGCATATCATAGTATTTAAGTGAGATCCCAGGGCTAGAGAAGGGGTTGTTGGTTGGTTTTCTATTTCTAGTTCTTGGAGCTTTGCTCAAGCTGTGAAAGCCACACACCCAGCATATCTTGTATGAATAGCATATGGATTTCATATATAGTTCTGATATAGTAGTGTGATCTTGTATCTTGTTTTATGCATTCCTAATGTACTTATTTCAAGGAGATAAATACAATGTGCAAAAGGTTTTGAATTTCAATATAATTTTGTCTCCTTTCTTGTTGAATTTGTAATTTTATATGTTCAAGAACAAAGAGCTTGAACCTAATTGCAATTGTTCAGTTGTATGTTTGAAGTTTGCTTGCCTTTGACTGAAGGAGTTGTATAATTGCTTGTGGTTTCAAACAAGGTTGCAGATTCATTAAGAAGGATGTGTGAAAATATGGGGTTATATTGGATATTGTTGTCGAATTCATAAGGTGAACAGACTGAACATGAATGTCTCAACATATGCCATATGTTGATTGATGTTCAAGGATGCGTAATTCTGAAGTATAGGATTGCCCTAATGGATAAGGCATTGGTCATTTGTAGGATCATTAAGTTTTTGCTGCATATTGGACATGCTGTCTTTTCTCAATATAAATCAATCTTTTTCCCTTCATGTTGAAGTGGACATAAAAGTTTAAACCCTCACTCAGTTTATGAATAATATAGGTTTGCACCTAGCTATTGTAGAATCTATGTTGTTTCATAAGCCACTAGGAGATATTAGGGGTTTCATCTGCTATCATAGATGTTGATTATGTTTATTACACTGGTTCCATGTGTTAGATCTAAAGAGGTTCACCCGCCTAGGTTTTGTAGAGCCTGAAGAAGAAGAAGGGTCATGCCTTATAGTTGGCCTGGTGTCTGAATGGGCATATTGAAAATGGGAGTTAGCTGCCCTTAAATGTGTTTTGTTCTCATCAGGGTAATTGGGAATGGGTAACATTTTCAAACACCAACAAAATGGCATGGCAGGACCCTTCTTCTTCTTCAGGCTCTACAAAACCTAGGCGGGTGAACCTCTTTAGATCTGACACATGGAACCAGTGTAATAAACATAATCAGGATCTATGATAGCAGATGAAACCCCTAATATCTCCTAGTGGCTTATGAAACAACACAGATTCTACAATAGCTAGGTGCAAACCTATATTATTCATAAATTGAGTGAGGGTTTAAACTTTTATGTCCACTTCAACATGAAGGGAAAAAGATTGATTTATATTGAGAAAAGACAGTATGTCCAATATGCAGCAAAAACTTAATGATCCTACAAATGACCAGTGCCTTATCCATTAGGGCAATCCTATACTTCAGAATTATGCATCCTTGAACATCAATCAACATATGGCATATGTTGAGACATTCATGTTCAGTTTGTTCACCTTATGAATTAGAAAACAATATCCAATATAACCCCATATTTTCACACATCCTTCTTAATGAATCTACAACCTTGTTTGAAACCACAAGAAATTATATGACTCCTTGAGTCAAAGGCAAGCAAACTTCAAACATACAACCAGGTAATTGTAATTAGGTTCAAGCTCTTTGTTCTTGAACATATAAAATTACAAATTCAACAAGAAAGGAGACAAAATTATATTGAAATTCAAAACCTTCTGCACATTGTATTTATCTCGTTGAAATAAGTACATTAGGAATGCATAAAATAAGATGCAAGATCACAGTACTGTATCAAAACTATCTATGAAATCCATATGTTGTTCATACAAGATATGTTGGGTGTGTGGCTTTCACAGCCTAAGCAAAGCTCTAAGAATTGGAAATAGAAAACCAACCAACAACCCCTTCTCTAGCCCTGGGATCTCACTTAAATACTATGAGATGCAAAAAGCTTCAAGCATGGAGAGCTGACAAGTGTCCCTTACAAAAGATATCATAATTTTATAATAGAAAAAGAAGAAGAAGAATGATTAACAGAACATCACGTAGATCAAATATTCTCCTGTAGGCTCCTTTCTGTTATAACTTTTTGCTGACTCAGCTCTACCACTAATTTTTTGTGTGTGTAGCTGCTAAGACTGCCCCATCATTGACAAAATCAACTCTGAAAAATATGCAGCAACCTAGGCCCGTGGGTTTTGTCAAGATGACTATTGAATGAGAATCATCTTTACTTCCCACTCTTTACTGATCATGCCAGGCTTTAGAAATAACAGAATCATTACTTAGCATGCAGTACAGAAGTTGAAAAACAATGTGGCTTTTAAAAATAACAAAATAAGGATCCTCTGATCCCCGGCCATGTCTGCTTCCTTAACCAACTTCTTGCCAAAATTTTCCATCCACTGACACAAAAAGGGGGTACGCGCACAAAAAATGAAAAAGACTATACCCGAGGGTATAAAATCTTCTTCACCCTCTTCCAAAACTATGCACAGGGTCTCAAATACTTCTGCTACCCTGGCATTAAACTAAGATGTTTTCAAAATTTGTTTAAAAGATGATGTTACTACTAAAAAGGTTGTTAGCTTACCAAGTCGGTTCCTTGTTCTTCTTGCCACCTTGGTGACTTGACTACGACACCTAATTACTAGCTTTCCTATATCAAAAAACCATACACAGGCATATGAAGCTAACCATTTTCCTTTTGCGAACCATCCTTTGAAAATAAATAAATCATTTTTCAAACTATCAGTGCCCCAGAACCAATTACTCTTAATGAGCAATCCTTCCGCTATCCAGACCCTCAGACTTAGTGAAATCTTTTGAATAAATCACCAAGACTGAAAAATGCATAGACTATGGTATACAAACTAACTTGAAGCCTTTTCTTTTTATCTCTATAACTCTGCACTTTATCCTTGAGCCAACTACTTGACACTCGTGCCAAATTTATCTCAATCCTATTACACTCTGTTCTTCACTTTCACACGTGAAGGTTTTCAAGTCTCATTAATGTGAAAAATCACACCACCTTTAATAGTAAAATATGTGACGTCGATCTTGAAGATCTTACAAGTCAAAGCTGTGAACATGATGACTTCAAAATCCACTAGACAAGCTGGTCTAAAATAACCCAATCATAATTAGCCATGTCTGCAATTCCTCTTTTAGTGGGCGCTTCTTGCTTTTAAGAAATGAAAATGTGCAAGAGCTGTAGACTTGAATTGAATCAACGACTTGAGTTTGTCCCACGTGTCAGGCTTGCGCATTCCTGCATTTCTTATCTTGCGAGCATCTTCAAAAAGGGGAAATGCGCTGGCTGTTAATTTGACTAAGATCAATGGTCAGGAAAGATCAGTGTAGGCTCATCAGGCATGACTTGCTATCATCGAGAACATGTGTCTTTACAACGCATTCCCACTTTCCTTAATCTTCCTGCATGTTGATAAAGCGGGCCAGTGCCCTTCATCAATCTAAAGAAGATCAACAGTTGATGGAAAATTCTTTAATAACCATTGCATTGTTCCTTTATCACAAAACACGTAGCATTTCAAAATGGTGTGACTTGGTCAATTGCGATACATGTCCACAACATGTTTACCCACATTATTAAAAACATATTGAGATTAAACAATGCGGGAAAATGCTAGCCCTTGATGCTGGGTTAAATCGACGGTGATTCAAGATTTCAATATTTGGCAGCCCACTAAAATGATCCTAACCAATGAGAAATCATCTTTTGATGCACGTGCTCTGACAAACCTGATTGCGACATTCAAAACTTCGGTGCCCATGACATCGTTACTTCCATGCTTGGTCCCACTATGCCACGCATCGCAAAGTGGCATTCCTGCAATGTTTATTTGTTGCGCATCTTGAAAATGCAATTATGCTTCATCCGTCGATCTCTCACAGATTGACGATGTTCATGACTTGTCCTCTTCACTTGTGTGAATATCCCTTGTGTCTTCACAAGGGACAGATGTCACTTATGTGCTTGCCCGCTTTGTTTAAACCATGCTCATCTTCATCTTGCGAGCAAGCGGCATCCATTGATCTACCCAAGATCAATGGTGAGTCAACCTTTGAATTATCTTGAACCCACATAATCAAACTGTGCTACATGCCCTCTTTGTGCTTCCCTACATTTTGTAATGGCCTCGCATCTTGAAAATGCAAGAATGCAGGGTCCGTCGATTTGAACAAAATCAATCTTGATTGTTGAGACTTGCATGGTAAGTTTGAAATGAAACTCTTTTAGATTTAAAACCACATAAGCCATGATTACCTTAAACTTAAAACCGATTTAATCAAAACATTATTTCATTCTTGCCTAAGGTTTAAAAGGCATGCCCTGAGCAAGAATTTGAGAAGGGGCTAAAGGATTTCAAAAGATGTGGTAAATTTGCATAAAGTAATAGGTTCTTGACTAGATTCTGCATAATAATTGGGGTAGAGAGCAGATTTAGGATTAGTTCAAAATAAGACTTTATCAGATAACTCAAAATGACAATTTATCATCATGGAACATTTAGGCAAACTCAATGAAAGGTGTCAGAAACGTTGAACACCTTAAGGGTTTTAAAGGCTCAGTCAATTACTCAAGCATTTATGGGACTTGATTTATCAAATTCTAAAATGGGACTAAAAATGAGGCATGTAATTTTTCATCCCAACAGACCCCACACACCTTTGCTGGTGTGCAGGTGCACTACTACGCATGTACACATCACCAAAGGTGAGTGCCTCTATCTCTTAGCACTTTGGCACACTAGCACACCTTATTAGGTGCACTAGTGCACCTTAATTCTTTGTAAAAAAGGACTTATCTCCCATGATTGATAAAATTTAACTTTTTGGTTTTTGAACCAGAACCCAAATCTAACTAAAATGAAACCCTAAAAGTCTTAGACCCTAGAACATGGAATATGAAAAGACAAAAAAAATTAAGGAGGGGGTCCCCATTTCTAGAAGAAATGGAGCATGAGTTGTGAAGCCACAACAAAGGGAGTGATTAATGGTGATAATTTCTCCATCACGGGGAAATTTGATACACTTAATGGAATAAATTCATCGAATACCACTCTCAACTTGAAATTTATAAGAAGTAGAAATAGAAAAAAGTTTATTATAAACAACCTATCCTCAAAGAGTAAAAGGTAAAGTGATAGAACCTTCAGGATGATAAAGAAAACCATTACTAATTTGAATCCATGAAACAGTTGTTTCATAGGTATCTCTATGTAGCCCTTTATTAAAATTATGTTATTTAGTGATACCATTGATAATAGAAGAAGGATCAACCAAAGTACCACAAGAAGAAATATGAGAAACTTTACCAATGATATAAAGAGGACCATTACATGCCTATAACATATTATACTTACCAAAGCTAATTGGAGGTATTTTTTTAGGTTCAAGTGGAGAAGATATTAGAGATTTAGGTTACAACTCAACACGATTAACCACATGATTCATTTTTTGTATCTTATCATCATTGTTAATATGATGGTTAGAAGAAGAAGGCTGATTAATAACATTTGTTGAATATGAAGTTAAAGGATTAGTGTAAATCTATAAATTTTGATTAGGAAATTCAATAGATTTATTCACATTATTAACTTGAGCATCAATAGATATAGAATTAGACTCAATAAGGTCCTAAATAGAATTATTCATATCATAACACCTTTTCATATCATGGCCAAGTTGTTGATGGTATTGATAGAAATCATTTGAATAAAAAGAATTAGGAATCGGTATACTAGTATCAATAGGATGAATAGGAGGAAGTTAAATAATTTTATCATGAATTGATTTAGTCATCGCCTCAAATAAAGATTTAGATAATTGACTATACTTAGAATTAGGATTGTAATAGAGGAAAAAATAGTCATATCTTTCGATGTATTAGCCACTTGATTAGCAATTTTATTTGCTGACTTGATTTTGATGAAAGTGTTAGGTGTAGAGAACTTGTTTGAATACCTAGTGACACCACTCTTATCACTAGAAATAGGAGCCATCAGAGTAGAGAGCTTGAGTTAACTCACTTATAACTGGTAATGGTGAAGCACTACACATAGATGTGAAAAGATTGTATACTCAATAAGGAGAATCTTATCTCTAATATCTTTCTAAAAATTAGAAATAAAGATACATTGAATATCATGATCAAGCATCAAACAAGAAATATGAGCATAGAAATATTTAAATCTACCAATAACCAGTAAATTTCTCTTTAACATTCTTCTTACAATGTATTAAATCAGTCAATGAAATCTTAGTACCAATGTTATTCTAAAATTGTTGAATGAAAGCATTAGCAAGAGTTTGAAAGGAATTAATAGAATAAGGAGGTAGAGAGAAATAGCATTGCAAGGCTCTATACCTAAAAGTATGTAGGAATAACTTATCCATAAGCCTATAGTTGTAAGAAAAATCACTACATATAGTATGGAAAGTTTTAACATGAATCACAAGATCTCCCTTACCATTATAAGTTACAAGATGGGGTACCTTAACATGTTGTGGTATAAGAGAGTAAAGGATATCTAAGGAAAGAGTATTAGAAATGTGACATGTTGTTGGAATTTTATACTTCGATTGAGTGAATTGAGCCACTTGTTGTTGTGATGCAGTGATAATTTAAACCAAGCTACTAATGGTAGGATTGAGAGATGTGATAGTAGGAACAGGTATGCTAGATGCATTAGAAAAGTTATAAGAAGCAAAATTAAGATGTAAGGATGTCAGAAGAGGATTAGGAGGAATGGGTAAAGGGTTCAAAAAAGTGAAAGGAAATGCATTATATGAAGGTAATGAAGAAGGGATGGATGTAGGAGGAACACTCATAGGAAGTGAAAGATAGGAAGATAATATTTACAAGAGTGGACACTTGTGTAGAAGTAGTCATAAGAGATGGAGCATATGTAGGTATTCTAGAAAGAGTGGTAGAAATGAGAATATAAGGTTTAATAGTCATGGAAGGAGGAGGACACCATAACTCTTGAGAATATTCTATCAAAGACTTATCATGAGTATTAATAAGGTGAGATATACTATGAAAGATACAAAAGTTATTTTTACTATTATAAATTAGTTTCTAAAGAGTTTAAATAATAACAATGCTATCTAGATTCTAATTTTCTTGCACTAGCCATGTTTCTAATTTATTAGATTCGTGAGAAAATCTTATCAAATTGAAAATGAGGAACTCTTAAAGCTTCATCTTCATCGTGGAATGAGTGAAAAGAGTTATGCTCTATCATGAGAAAAGATGTTAATGTCATAATGAGTCCTAGGAAGGAAAGATGAATCATGATCAAAGGAGCCCATGAGTCTATGACTTCACCTAATAGGAATTCTATGGGTTGGACATAGCGTAATTAAGATCATAAAAAGGGAGATTGTAAAAGAAAAAATCTAATGAAATCTAACCATACAAATGTAATAAAGACATAAAAGAGAGATCTAACCAAAAAATATATCTAAACCTAACTTCTATGAAAAAATTGAATCTAACTCCAAAATATAAAAGAGGGGACAAGTTAGATTCACCAAACAATTTAAGGGAAAATGGGAGACACTTTAATAGTGTTGGTGTAAATACGTACTTTACTATTTACACTTACTTAAGTTTACTTAGGTTAATGCATTATTTATTATTTTGCATTATTTTATTATTTTTATTTGTGAGACACTTAGGAGTTTGCACACCCTTTTGAGTTGACATATTGACAACAAAGGAGTATGCAACTCTATTTTAGCAAATGGCATCTACAACACTATTTTGCATGTCCCACCCTTGTAGGCTTATCCTCTCACCACCGCACTTACTTCTGTGCTTAATGGAGGATAACCCATATCTGGTGGACATGTGCTTGGTTGTATGACACATCATGATGCTAACTTCTATGCATACTAGAAGCTCTCCTAAGGCCTTTATATTCATGCACTCCTAGTGTACTCAAATGAATTAGTTATTGAATACATTGTTATTCTGATCATACTCTGTCTACTTTGGTCTACCGTGTGCTTGTGTTTGAGTTATTAGTTCCTGGGTGAATTTTTCCTTTAGGCAAATTCTTACATGGTATCAGAGCAACTTGGAGATTTTCTCATCACAAGCCCTTCGAGACCTCTTGCTTGCTTCATCACCTCAGCCTGAATCTAGAGTGCTACAAAAATTGGGAGTGTCTAGCACCAGATCTGACCTTGCCATTGCATCTAGAACATTGAACCAGTGAAAATTGACTATAAACTCAGCTACCTTGGCCCAAAGTCGACCGTGAGGCAAAATTTTGTTACAAATCAGAACCTAGAGGCCTTGATTTGCAGTATGGGTATGGTCATTTTTCACAGATCTAATTAATTTATTTTCTGATCTGCATTTATTTTCTCTGAATTTTTGTAAACTTTTCAAAAATTATTTTTGCCCTTTCAGGCACTAGTAGAGAATTTTTTTTTAGCAGACCCGAGCAGTGACACCTTGGATCTACCATTTGAAGGTTTTTTGGAGGGTTCTTTTATTTTAATCATAGGGCATTAAAGTCAAAATTTGAAACACAACACGAGCCTTGTACAATTTTTGGCAAGGCCAAATAAATCTTGGTGAGCATTACCAGTCAAAAAACCCTACCTCACCAGTGGCCATCTCTTTGTTTTGCCTTCTATGGCATTTTGTTTTTAAAGAGCGAATAAAGCACATGCCTATTGCATGTGGGATTAAATCCCAAGACCCGTCACCACCAAACGCTAGTTCTGGCGACCTGTTCGTTTCATGGCAATGGCGGTATAGCTTCCAGATAGTGCCTAATTTAAACATTTTTGGCAGACACAGACTCTGAATATTCCATTCTAGCCCCTAATCACGTGCAGTGGTGAAGAATCTGATGTCAATTTAGGGAATCCAACATCATTATTCTGGTTCAGACAACGGTCTTTTCACTGTTCCCAGAGAGGACTTTTTTTTTGAATGCGGGTCAAGGGTTTTCGGCACTGTTCCCGACTGCCATTGCAATTTGGCAACCCTGCGACAATTTTTGGCATCTGCACTAATTTTTTAATCTGGTAGTAGCAAATTTTTTTTTTGACGGTTGCAATATAGACCTGACACTATTTGTTTTTTTGCAATTACTTTCTCGCCCAACAGGAGATACTCTGCCTCATGGTTTAGACATGTGTACATCAATGTCGACTCTCTACCAACTTAATAGATATAGTATTACCACATAATCTAGTGGAAACCATTCCTATGCAATTTCCATGTCAGCAGTATGATTCTTGACATGTGTCATTTTTTATACAATACAGATGGTGACTCAGCTTGCCACGTCAGCCAAGCCCAAATTTTTGCTGACATCATCAAAACACTGTCTTAAATTTGATGCCTGTCTGAACATCATTTCCAAGTGTCATTCAACTACATTGAAGACCATTTGAATATCAAATTTAGACTCACAGTTTCTCCCCCAAACACCTCTCCAGATTGTTTTTTCAATTTGGTAGCCTGACTTTGAGAGCTCATATCTCGGACATCCGAACTCTGATTTAGGTGCAATTTTTTTTGAAATCAGGTAGAATTTCTTGAATTTTCCAATGGTGGTGTTATTTTCTATTTTTGATCCATAGATTTTGTAGAAATTGCATTTTTTGGTGACTATACTTGCATAATCTTGCATTTTGCAACTTCAGAAGCTCCGTACGAGCACATCTAGTCACTTTTTCAGGTTCATTTTTTTTGAAAGTGCATTTTTTTTGTCTACTTTCTAGATCTGAAATTAGATTCTAGGGTTGTGTGGAAAAATTTATCACTTTCAAAATTAGGCCTTCTTTGGCATTATATAGCATTGATTCTTTTTCAAAATTGTTGTAAAACTAAGCTACATTGCTTAAGTGACAGATTTCAACCTCATAAAGTAGTTGTAAAAGAAAAATTAGAAAGTCCACTTTGTTCATTTTGACAAGTGGCCCATTGTAAACACACTACTTATAAAGTGCCAAAGCATCTTTTTTGGGGGGGTCTTTTGATTGAGTGAAAGGGGGGGTGTGTACAGTGTTTTTTGTGTCTCTCTATTATGTTCTTTTCATTTTCTGCATCATGGGTTTTAAATGTCCTCCTCTAACTTCACACAACTATTCTACATGGAAAGATATTGCATGGAGTAGATTAATGGAAAAAGGATATAATTTATATGTTGATGGTACAATTACCAAACCTACTGATGCTAAAGAACTCATTGAATGGAAAAGACAAGACCAACAAGCTTTAGCTGAAATTAGGAGTTGTGTACATGGGGATCTTCTCTTTCACATTAAAAATTGTTCAGAATCTAAGGAAGCTTGGGATAAACTTGAACAGTTGTATGGTAAAGTGCATGAAGAAAAGGGATTTCAAATTGAAGATGATCTACTTCTCTTGGATCCTAAGAATTATGACACAATTCAAGATTATATCATCAAAGTCAATGAGTATAGGGCACTTCTTAAAGATTGTGGAAATCCCATGAAAGATGACGGGTTGATTCATCACATTTTGAAGGAGCTACCTTTTGAGTACACCATCTTTGTTTCAATTTTTAATACTCACAGGTAAACCATGAGATCTGCTTACCAGAAACTTTCCTTTGATGGATTTGCAGACATGTTGATTGTTGAACAATCTCACTTGGTGGATTTTGGACTTCTCAAGTCATCTAAAACCAAAGCCTTGATGGCTAGTGATGATTCCAAATCAAGTCAAGGGGGAAAAAGCAACAACAAGAAGAAACAATGGAAGTAGAAAACACAATCTGAGACACAATCCTCCTCTCAACAAGGCAGTTCTTCTTCAAACAAGAAAGGAAGTAATGAAAAGAAGGAAAAACTCTTTTGTGCATACTGTCAAAAGCCAAATCATGACAAGCATCATTACAAGATAAAAAGAATCGATGAGTTAGAAAATCTACTCACGAAGAACAAGATTGAAGTGCTAGGTACTTCCAAGGATTCTGCTCCAACCTCTTCAAAGGGTAAAGGTCAAGCACTTATGGAAAACTCAAGTTCTTCTTTGGAATGGATACTTGACTCAGGTGCCTCTTACCACATGGGTTCTTAAAAGGAAGACATTTCTTCATTGAAGCAGTCAAAGGTGCCACACATCTTCATGGGAGATGATGCTAAGATGGAAGTTGAAGGGAAAGGAAATGTAGAAATAGAAGATGGGGAATTCAAAGATGTTCTCTACATTCCAAATCTAAGCTCCAATCTCCTATCAGTTTACCAAATCACTCACCTTGGAGATGGTCATAAGGTTGAGTTCCTTCCCAATTCAGTGATGGTGCAAAGTCTCAAAGATGATTCATTTGTAGCAGTTGGAAAAGTCAATGATGACAAGAGGTTATACTCCTTCTCCCACTTTGTGCCTAAGAATCCTTCCCAAGCCTTGTTAACTCACTCTACTTCACAAATCAACTTATGGCATGAGTGGTTTGGTCACATTGACTTTCTCTCTTCAACAACTTTGCTCAAAACATATGGTCAAAAGTCTACCTAATAGCAACTTTTCTAAGGGAGAGTGTTCATCTTGTTTAGTGGATATGAATCTCAAGGAGAAGCATGATAAAAGTAAGTCTTCTCAAGCTCCAATTGTTCTTTAGCTAGTTCACATGGTATTAGTAGGACCCTTTGTAGTGACTTCAGTTAGCCAAGGCCACTACATACTCACATTTGTTGATGACTTTTCGAGATTCACTTGGGTCTTCTTCCTTCATCATAAGAATGAAGTGGTTCATAAGCTTCAAGACTTTAAGACTCATGTTGAACACAAGTCAAGGAAAGCCATCAAAGTACTAAGGGTGGACAATGAGAACAGATATGTTGACAGAAGGCTAAAGAACTTTTGCAAAATTGAGGGGATTGATCTTCAGAACTCACCAGCATTCAGTCCACACAAGATCAATGTTGTAGCTATGAGGATGAGTACTCTTAAGACCATGGTAAGTTACATGATTAAGGCCAAGTCTCTCAATCCTACACTTGAAGTTGAAGCCATTAGCAGTGCTACTCACATACTTAATAGATCTCCTCATCCAGCCTTAGATGGAAAGATTCCTTTTGAGGCATGGTGTGGCAAAAAACCAGTTGTGAGTCACCTTAGAGTCTTGGATTATCCAGCATGGGCAAACCTATCTTCTAGGAGTTGCAAGGCACTGGCACCTAAGCCTTGTACCTTTATTGTTTATGAAGATAATGTGAAGGCTTACAGACTGATGGATTCAGAGACACATGAGATTTTTGTGGAGAAGGATGTTCATTTTAAGGAGAATTCACCAAGCTTATCCTCTAATCCTCTTCACACATCATACATAGTGGAAATTGATAGTGACACCAGCGATAGTGCTTCAACAAGTTCAGACATGTGGGGTTCTATCGATAGTTGCAGTGAGAGGTCACATCAATCTAGTCCACATACTTATATTGCCACAGTGAAAGGTCCATCACAGCATGGTACATCTCATCTTCTAGCTATAGCTTCACTTGACTTGGGAGATAGAATTGAGGACATACATCTTCTCATTGATGATGATTCTTCTATAGTTGTTGTGAGGGTTCACTCTGACCCTCATGTCCATTCTCTACATGATCAATCTCTATAGGTTGGCATGATTGTGGATCCTTATGAAAAAAAATTAGTGGAGGTCTCTTTGTCAGTTGAGGAGATAGATGGCTCAGTGGAACAAGTTCAACAGACATCCTTGACAAATCTGCATTCATTCTTTTCAACACAGTTGGAAGAGGTGAACTTCAGCATCAGTATGAGGATACTTGAGTAGGTTTTAGGGCCACCATACATCTTCAAGACTGTACCTTTGGCATTGTTTCTTCCTAAGGGGAGGAATAGTATTCTGCATTCATGGACTAGCTTCTTCATCAGAGCGGCTTTCATTGTTGGCATTCTTCTTTTGGGGGGGGGGGGGGGGGAGCATATTCTATCTCTCTTCCTTCTCTCATTCTCTTATGTATATATTGGATGTATGTCATAATGGGGGGGTCTTGATTACTCCATCCATCAATGCATCCTTCTTTATCTCTCTTTTTGGGGGAGGGTTTTTCCCATGAGGTTTTGCCTATTTCCCCGCTTTATGGGAGATTTTCATTTTCATTATTTACATGGGTACCTAACATGGCCTAGTAGTCGAGACCCATTATGCATCTTCATCCTAGTTCATACGCTTAAGGGCATTCTCCTAAGTTGCACTTAAGGGGGGGTGTTGGTGTAACTACGTACTTTACTATTTACACTTACTTAAGTTTACTTAGGTTAATGCATTATTTATTATTTTGCATTATTTTATGATTTTTTATTTGTAAGACACTTAGGATTTTTTGTACCTTTTTGAGTTTTCATATTGACAACATAGGAGTATGCAACTCTATTTTAGCACATGGTGTCTACAACAGTGTTTTGCATGTCCCACCCTTGTAGGCTTATCCTCTCATCACCGCACTTACTTTCATGCTTAATGGAGGATAATCCATATCTGGTGGACATGTGCTTGGTTATATGACACATCATGATGCTAACTTCTATGCATTCTAGAAGCTTTCCTAAGGCCTTTATATTCAGGCACTCCTAGTATAGCCAAAAGAACCAGTTATTGAATACATTGTTATTCTGATCATACTCTGTCTACTTTGGTCTACTGTGTGCTTGTGTTTGATTTCTTAGTTCCTGGGTGAATTTTTCCCTTAGGAAAATTCTTACAAAAAGGATTGAAGATCTCTACTTTTTTGGGCCACTAAACCATTCAAATATGTCTATGAGCGAAAAAGGGAAATCTCCAAGTATGATTCATCTTTATAACCCAACTTAGATTAGCTAGGATAGAAGGGAGAAAGGGTGCCAATACCAAATTGGAATTAGAATCCAATACAAAGGAAATACACTCTTTGGACCTTATCGGATAACATGTATAACAAATTGAACCAATTTTCTTGATAATGTAGATCTAGATGCTAAGTGTATACAATCATCCTAATTAAGATATAAATCTATGGTAAAGATATGAAAGGGAATAAAATATAAAAGACTCACCTTGAAATATGTAGTAGTATATTTATTTTGCTCTTTAATATAATAAGCTATACCTTGAAGAGGAAATTCCCACAAAGGATTATTCAATGCCTAATAGAAATATCCCTTGCATGAATGCTTGAAATCCTTGAATAGCTTGCTTATCTTCAAAAAGATATGAATGCTTGAGCTTGAGAGATGAAGTTTTATTACATGACATTTTATGATATGATTATGAAAATTAAGCCTCCAAGACTCCTTATATATGATTCTTTGGGTGGGAAAAAAATATGAGCTGATAGAGAGGAGTTAAACCAATTAAAACCCCAATGATTTTTGAACCTTGAGCTCCACAATCTCTAGGGATAACGTAGTTGCCAAAAGGAATAGAGAAGAAAGTGGGAAAATATAGGAAAAAGAGCACATCAAGCACAAGTTCATCCATGGTCCAAGAAAGGCATTATAGAAAGGGTGCTAGAAGGTCTTAAAATGCAAGTGTATCCATTTTAAGAAGGTTTAGAAAGAAGTTAATTTGGCTGACTACTTTTGATCAAAAATAGGAAAAATTGGTTTTGATCGAAAGTAGGAAGGTAATTTTGATAGGAAGTAGGTTTCTATCAAAAGTTCTTGATTTGACAAACTTTAGAGAGCCCATAAAATTCCTATTATTTTCATGACTTTTGAGCATAATTACCATGTTCAAATGGAACACTAAAGACATGTCATTTTGCATGACACAAGTGATGAAGGGTGCTCCCTTTAATACAACAAACACACAACAAAAATAGAGAAATAACACAATTTGAGAGACAAAATGTGGACTTCTTATTATCTTCACAAGTGTAGAATTATAAAATTTAGAATTATAATATGCAAACCCACATGGGCTCCTTACTTAGAATAACATGCAACATAGAGTTGCAACTGTCACCTAGGATTACCCTAGACAACCTACGGTCCTTCTTTATATAGGATGTTTTCACTTCTCAGGAAGGTTCTAGATATGAGGACCTAACTCTTGAGGCCCACCAACCTCATATTATATTATTTTATTACCCAAAATTAGCTCAAGATAATTTACAAATTATATTTTTGATGGCCCATTTCTAGAGACCATAATTAACAAATTGTTGGGCTAATAGGCTTTTATAACCCTTTTTCATAAATAACAACTAAATTTCTAAAGTGGCTAATCAGGAAAGCATCCATAAATTGAGGTTTACCTTATTTTGGATCCATTTAGACCTTCATCATTGATCCTGAAGTTGGATAGCCAAATTTTACCAAAAACTTGTAATAATTGTACTAATACATATGATATGGTAGTGAAACTCATGTGGTAGGATGATATGTCTAAGATGAACCTCCACATATGAGATTAGAAAAATCTGACCACATAAAACCAACTTATTAAATTTAGCAAGCTTCCACAAATAGAAACTATGCACATGAATAGCTCTTATTAAAAACATAAAACTAAAAAATAGAAATATATTTTGGGTGAAACAATATTTCCCTTACACTAGGATGCTCAAGCATCAGACACGTGGGGTAATTTGGGAAGTGACCCTATCATGTCTCAAGTAGTTAGAGGGAAACTAAAAAGTTCAACCTCCTCCCTCACTAGCCATGACGAATCCTCCACTGGCCTCTCTTTCCATTTGACTTGATACTCTTCATATGTTTTTTCCTTGTGCTTCTTCAAACTCAACTATCCAATACCTCCTCAATCTCCTTTATAGCTAATGTACTTGCTAGAATGCTCCATTGTGCATCTACAAACTCATCTCCATCATCCATTCATAATACTTTATCATGTCTAAAATGTTCAACATTGGTGAAATATTCAATTTAGTAGGCAACTCTACTTCATAGGCATTTATAGGGTCATGTATTTTTAGTATTGTGTATGGTCCAAACTTCTTCATTTTCATCTTATTTAAATACCCACTAGAAATATCTCCTTCCTCAAATGAATCATGACTCCATCTCCAATCTAAAACTCCTTATACCTCCTTTTCTCATCTGCCTTATCCATATATTGTGTATTCATCCTTTTAATGTGCTTCCTTACCTCCTCATGGATGTTCTTCAAATGTTCTACAAAATTCTCCTCTTCAACACTACTTATCTCTCCTTTATCGAACCCCCTCAATTTAGAAGTATTTTTAGGGATGCTCCCATATACACTCTTCAATGGTGATTTACTAGTAATTTTATTGACAAAATTATTGTATGGAAATTCTTCTTGTGGTAAAATCAAATCTCATCCTTTTGGCTTATTACCCACCAAAAATCTCAACAAGTTTCCCAAAATTTGATTCACCACCTTTTTCTATCCATCAATTTTTGGGTGATGTGATGAACTTAACTTCAAATATGTCTTCAATTTCTTCCATAATGTACACCAAAAATACCCAACAAACTTAGTATCTTTATCTAAAACTATACTCTTTGGAAGACCATGTAGTCTCACCACTTTTCTCATGAACAACTCTTCCACATGAACATCATCACTAGTATTTTCACATGGAATGAAATGTGCCATATTTGAAAACCTACCAACCACCCCAAATATTCAATCACAACCTCACTGAGTCCTTGGTAAATGAGGAATGAAATTCATTTTGACATCCTCCCATGACTCTCTTCTACATGTAATGGTTGATATAACCCTGTATTCTACATCACTCCCTTTCCCATCTAACATACTCTGCAACTCTATACAAACTTCTTAATATCTTGTTGCAATTGTGGCTAGTAACAACTATCAACAACAAAAAGCAATGGTTTTATGTCTACCAAAATATACATTTGATCATCCACTATGCTTTTCCTTAATGAGATTCACCCTCACAAAACTAATTGGAATGTATAAATGACTTCCTTTAAACAACATACCATCCTAGATTATGAAATCTAACTACTTTGTCTTGTTTAGGGTAATATGTTCTATGTAAGCTTTCCAATCTTCACCAAAATCATGATCAATTTCTTGAGTTCCTTGAACCCAACCACCTCAATCTGCATCTTTATCAGCAAAGATTGTCTCCTACTAGGAGCATCTACAACTTTTTTAGACTTCCCACTCTTGTGTTTCAAAAAAAATGTCAAACTCTACGAAAACTCAACATATTTCAAATGCATTTGGTTCAATTTTCCTTGACTATTCAAATATTGCAAAGCTTGATGATCAATATACGAGAAAAACTCCTTAAGAAGAAGAGTATCTCCACTTCTTCAATGCATGAACTATATCATAAAATTCATGATCATAAACATAATACTTTCTTTTGGCATGATTCTACTTCTTACTAAAATTAGCAACAGGTCTACCTTATGGGCTAAAATAACTCCTATTCTAGTACCACTCGCATCACAATCTACTTGAAACACCTTATTAAAAATTGAAGTACTAAAATAGGTTGTATTGTAAACTTCTATTTCAACAAATCAAAACTCTTATCTACTCCTACAATCCATGTAAATGTTTCCACATCCCTTCTCATTGTTTTAGTCAAGGGTCCACAAATACTACTAAAACCTCTCCATAACTTTCTATGAAAACTATCAACATCCATTTTGGACCTTCTTTTGAAACTAAGAATCCTAGGTACATTGACTCATTTTTACAAAACTACACTTTTTTAGGTCAATCAGCAACTTTCTTCCCTCAACTTCTCAAACACCTTATAAATATGCATTATATGCTCCTCTAATTTCTTACTAAAGATCAAAGTATCGTCAAAGTAAATAATGAAAAAATTACCCATAAATTCCTTCAATACCTCATTCATGAGCCACGTGAAAGTTCTTAGTACATTGGTTAGCCCAAAAAGCATGATTAACCACTCGCACAATCCTTCCCTTTTCTTGAAGATAGTCTTTCATTCGTCTCCTTCCCTTATCCTAATTTTATGGTATCCACTCTTCAATTCTATCTCTATGAAATACATAGCTCTACTAAAACATTCCATGATATCATCCATCTATAGTAATAGAAATCTATACTTGATTATGATCTTGTTGATAGCACTAGAATCTATTGATCTAGATTATTTTTTCATTTTAGAGGATAATACCAAAAGAAGAAATAGTGGTATTGTAAACACATAATAAGCCATATAAATACTTCTCATTATTTATAATTTATTAAAAAAATTCACATAATTATGGGGGATCTTGTAAGTGATATGTATGCTTGCGAATCAATCAAATCTGAACAAACTTGTGGAGGAGTTGTATGTTCGAGTTCATAAAAGTTGGGCAATCCCATAAATGAGATGTATTCCCATGAACTCCATGAGAGGTGGGAAATCCCTTGGATAAGATGTATGCCCAAGAAATCCATATACAAGATCTGATACAAATAGGTAATCTCAGTAAATGAGATGTATCCCCATATCATTTGTGTGTTCAATTTTCCTCTTTATACATCTTCATGGAAGTTTAAAGGTCACTTTATCTACATTATCATTGGAAATTGAATGGCCAAGTAAAAAAATGGAAATTCCTTTTAATTAAGAAGAGATGGTAATTAATTAAAATATATGATTCAAGATAATATGCTAGCTTTATTCTAATAATCTATACACATCCTTGATTCTCCATTCTTCTTTGGTGCTAATACTTTTGGTACAACACATAAACTCAAAATCTCTCAAATCAACCCCTTCTACAACAACTCATACACTTGTGGATTAAATTCTTAACTTTATGTTGCTATCACTCTATGCATTCCCTTGTTTGGCAAAATGACTCTTGGAATCAAATCCATTTTCTGACTAATCTTCCTCGATGGTGTTAATCTATCATTGTCATTATCAAATACAATATCTAGAAATTCTTCCAAAAAATTTGCAACTTCTACAAGAACCTCTTCTAATTCTTATTCAACATAATTTGAAATTATAGTAAAACACATATGTTCATGCCACATATCCTCAAATAATTTTTTTCTATTTACAAAAAATACTTTGGTGGCACTATATACCTTTTCTTCTCTATCCTTCAATAGCTTCAACTCATGTTTCACTCCATCATTTTTCATAGTTTAGGTATTTGCATGACCATTGTGTACAATATTCATGTCAAGTTTTCACGATCTACCAAACAACATATGACATATGTCCATCGGTATAAAACCACAAAGTACCTCATCTTGGTAGCTCCCAATCTTGAGCTTCATGAGGCATTGTTCAATGACCATGACCTTGTGGTCATCTTGCACCCAAGAAATATGGTATGGACACAATTTTTTTTGTCTTTTTATTTTTAACTTTATGATCATCTTTTTTAATACCATATTATCATTTCTTCTACTATCTATGGTCACATCACAACACTTATCTTCACACTTGCACCTTGTGTGAAACAAGCTCCTCCTTTGATTAGGTTTATTCTCACCACTCAATAGGATTCTTCTGTTAGGTAGGACTTCTTCTCTTTTAGAATTTTTAGAATGTAATGATTTTTAATCCTAATCCACATGTACAACTCTATCCTAGCCTTCAGTTCAAGCCTCCTCTACTAGATCCTTTCCATATTCTTCTTCATTTTTATCTCTATTATTTTGACCATGGAAATTATTGTTTCCCCTCTGATTCTAACTACTAATTCTAGCCTTATCCTTCTTCTTCTTGTCATCATTTTCCCCTCCATAAGATCATCCCCCAGATCTTCCACTATGGTCTCTTTCACTTTGCCAACTCTCAACCTTGTTGTTTAATTTATCTTCTACTTTTAGGGAAACCTAATATTCATGATCAATATTTTTCATTCAAAGTGGGCTTAACTCCTCCTAAATTATTGGCCTCAACTCATTAAAGTAATTCGCAACATTCTCCTTGTTAGCTTCTACATGGCCCATTCTAATGAGAACTCGGTAGGACTCTTCTATATACTCGTAAATTGGTCTTCCCATAATTGAGAATAATTATTAAATTATATATTGTCATTGATCTTACACAAAATATCAAGCCTTTATTGAGCAGTCAGTGATAGCTGAGCTCACTCGAGCATTGAGGGTAGTTTCTTATATGTGTCAAACATTGAGTTTTAGAGACAATATTCACTGATCTCAGTCAGTTAATGAAGCTAAGTTAGTATTGACTAAGTTTAGTTGATTGTAATAACTAAGTTAGGTTAGCTAACATCAAAATTATTTCTCTAACTAAGTTGGTCAACAAATGAAGGGATCCTCTATGTTAACTGAGTACTCAATTCTGTATTAGTCGACTTTTAGCATATCAAGTTTGATAAATTAATTGGTTAATACAAGCCAACTTAAGAGATGATAATTGTATAATTAAAAGAGTATTCAAGATAAACTACCAAGGAAAATCATATATATGAAAGGTCAAGTTGAAGATTGAAGTGTGGAATTGAAGAAGATGAATTAAGGAAGAAAATTTTGAAGGATATCTATAAAAGGGAAGAGTATCTAAGTTGACTAAGCTACAAAGAATATTATACTCAAGGAGAATCAATTGATCAAGCTAGAAAAAATATTTCAATCAGCAAAGTTAGTTGCATTAGAAATTAGGTCAAGTCATTGTTATAGTAGTGAATCAAATCTCCTAATAGAATTAGTCTAATAGCTATTCAGAAAATCCTCTAACAAAGTGGAATTTCTAGATTGAAGTTTCTAAAGACCTCTAACAAGGCTACTCCTAACAAGGTGAATTGAATCCTCAAAAAATGTCAAACCTAATGGTATTTTTTGTAACCTTTAACAAGGTTATCTCCTAACACAACTCACTGTAGAATAGTGAAAAATAGTATCTAGTTGCAGTTGGTGGTTTTCCCAAATTGGGTTTCACATTAAATCTTGGTGTTTCATGTGTTCATGTTATTTTTTTATGTTTCTTTAATTAATTCAAAAAAGTATAATTACATTAAATATCTTAATATCTAATTATCTCTATGCTAACTGAGTGACAATAATATATTCAGTGTTAACTGAGTTTTAGCATAAATTTAGTTTTGTTAATATCTTAAGGGACTAGGATTTTTTTGGTAGTAATTTATTCACCCCTCCCCTCTATGTTACTCATTTCCATTTCCAACAATTGGTATTAAAGATATTGGTGCTTGTAGATAAGGTTTCAAGGACCTAAGCTAAATGTCAAGAAGTCTTACAGAAGGGAAATTCCTAAGTTGAACTGAGATAACTTCCAAGCATGGTAGGAACTCATGAAGTTGCATTTGGAAACCATTGGAGACACATGCATAAAATACCCAAAGAAAAAGTATGTGGCACCTACTAGACCTTTGTTTGTAGACAAAATTGTGGAAAAGAGTAATCACAACATAATGATTACTGACATCACTTCTACTCTCAATTATGTTGAATTTGATGAAGTCAAAGATTTTCCTTCTACTCATGAAATGGGGATCAAGCTTAAAGATATCTATGGAGGAGATGAAAATGTGAGGAGAGCTAAGGTAGAAATTCTAAGAGGTCAATTTGATTAGATGAAGATGAGAGGAAATGAAAACATTTTACAATACAGTGAAAGAAACAAAGCAAGTGTGAGTGCAATTAGAGCCTCAGGAAGGAAAATATATGATGTGGCAGTGGTCAGCAAGGTACTGAGAACTCATTTTCCTATTTATGCAATTAGAGTTTTAGCTATTCAAGAAATGAGATTTGATCCCAAAAATGATACAACCTTGGATGCCCTAGTGAGAAGGTTGATAGCCTTTGAGTTAGAAAACTTTGATAAAACTATTCGTAACTTCGGTAGCATTGAGTCTACATTTCATGCTAAACAATCACTCAAAAAGAAGGGTGGAAAATCAAAAGGAAAATAGTCTAACAGTGAAGATGAAGATGATTCTGATGATGAACTTGAAGCTATTGAAGCCCTTCTTGCAAGAAGATTCCTTAAAGGAAAAGAAAAGTACAAAGGTAAAATTCCTCTAATCTATTTTTCTTGTGAAGAAGTTGGTCACATTGCTACATGGTGTCCAAAAAAAGAAGGTAAAGAAGAAAAGAAGTATAATAATTACAATGGAAATAACCATTTCAAAAGCTACAAAGACTACAAGGATAAAGGTAAGAAATATTGTTACATGGCTAAAGAATCTGATAGTAGTGATGATGATGAAATGGTTTACATTTATATTGAAGATAAATTAGATGACTAAAATGATAAGATGACCCTCACTTCTGATATTAGCAAGAATGACACATGGATTATAGATAGTGGTTGTTCTCACCACATGACTAGTGATAAAACAAAATTTGAGAGCTTCAAACACTATGATGGTGGGAGTGTCATAGTTTGAAATGATGAACCTTTTTATGTAAAAGGGAAAAGTTACAATGTGACAATGCTTACTAGGTTGAAGGATTGAAACACAATCTACTTAGTGTGGCATAGTTGAACAATATCAAATTCAAGGTAGAATTCATTAATGGAAAGACCACATTGCTAGATGGGAAAGGAAATCTACTTGGGACTTGTAATCAAAGAAAAGGTAATATACTATATCTAAATCTAACTAAAAGTTCATTTCCTAGCTCAAGTATAGGGAATTTGGTTATGGCATAAAAGGTTGTGTCATGTGAATTTTGATAACTTGGTCAACATAAGAAAGAATAAAAGAGTGATAGGCATTCCAAGTCTAAGGAAACCTAATATGGTCATATGCAAAAATTGTCAAATTGGGAAGATGAGGAAGACAAGCTTTAAAAGAAAGAATTATCATTCTGAAGAAGTTCTAGAGTTGGTCCATACAAATCTTTGTGGACCAATTGGTATAGAAAGCTACTATGGAGATAAGTATTTCATTTTATTTGTTGATGATTATTCTAGGATGATGATAGTGATGTACTTGAAAGATAAATCTAAAGCCTTTCAAAAATTTAAGTGATATTTAGCTAGAGTTGAGAAAGAAATAGGAAAGAAACTAAAATGTCTAAGGTCAGATAGAGGAGGAAAATTCATCTCAAATGAATTCAATGAATTTTGCAATGAAAGAGGAATCAAAAGATAGGTATCTACACTTGGAACACCTCGATAGAATGGCATAATAGAAAGAAGAAATAGATCCATTATGGATTGTGCAAGAATACTTATGATAGAGAATAATGTTTCAATCAAATATTGGAAGGAAGTAATTAGTATAGCAATTCATACCTTAAACTGAGTTCAACTAAAGAAAGATACAGGTCAAACACCTTATAAATCATGGTATGGCTATAAACCTAATGCCTATTATTTGAAAGTATTTGGAAGTAAATTTTATATCTTAAAAGAAACAAGAAAAGGAAAATTTTATATGAAAAGTGATGAAGGCATATTCCTAGGATACTCCAACAAAAGAAAAGCATATAAATATATGAATGTTACTACTCACAAGGTTATAGAAGCAAAGATCTAAAAATTGATGAGTTTGCAAAAAAGAGTAAAGAAAAAAGTAGCAAAGAACATAAAAACTATAGAAAATTTGTCTACTTTGAACCTAATACATTAACTAAAATTCAAGAAAATGCAATTGGAAATCAACAATATTTACCACACAAGTCCCCTAAATCTCCAATTCAACCTCAGTTGCAGTCAATGCAACTTGAGTCTTAGCAAGAAGGACCCAAGTTTTAGACAGTGGAACTTGAGTTGAAAGGACCTAAGTTACAGATAGTTGGACTCGAGCATTGTTTAGAAGATCATTTTGAGCATGATGAACCAAGTGAATCAAGTCCAAAATGTAGAAAGAAGGAACCTATACATGCTAGATATGTCAGAAGTCATCATGCATCCAAGCAAATCATTAGAGATCACTCAAAAGGCACATGTTTTCTTACTAAGTTTGAACCTAGAACTATTAAAGATGCATTAGGTAATGAAAGTTGGATTGAGGCAATGAATGAAGAGATTGAAGAAATTGAAAGGAACAAAACTTGGACTCTTGTTCTTAGACCCAAGGACAAAAATGTAATTGGCACAAAATGGGTATTTATAAATAAGTTGAATGAAAATGGAGAAGTATCAAGGAACAAGGAAACATTGGTATGCAAAGGTTATGCTCAATGTTGGTGTAAATATGTATTCACTATTTATACTTAAGTTTACTTAGGTTAATGCATTATTTTATTATTTTGCATTATTTTATTATTTTATTTTGTGTGACACTTAGGAGTTTGCGCATCCTTTTTTGAGTTGTCATGTTGACAACATAGAAGTATGCAACGATATTTTAGCACATGGTGTCTACAACACTAATTTGTGTGTCACACCCTTGTAGGCTTATCCTCTCATCACTGCACTTATTTTCGTGCTTAATGGAGGATAACCCATATCTGGTGGACATGTGCTTGGTTGTATGACATATCATGGTGCTGATTACAAGGCATTCTAGATGTATCTCAAATACCTTTATATACAAGCACTCCTAGTGTACTTTACCATTGCATATTGAATGAATATATCACCATTTTGATCATACTCTCTCTTTTTGGTCTAAAGTTGTGCTTGTGTTTGAGTTCTTAGTTCCTAGGTGAATTTTTCCCTTAGAAAAATTCTCACATGGTATTAGAGCTTGTAAATTTTCTCATCACATAGCCATTTGAGACCATTATTGTTTTAGCACCTCAGCCCAAATTTGGAAAACTACAAAAATTGGGAGCATCTAGAGCGAGATCTGACCTTGCCATTACATCTAGAATGCTGATTTGATGAAGATCGACTATAAACTCGGTTTCCTTGGCCCAAAGTTGAATGTGAAGCAAATTTTTTTTGAAAATTGGAACTTGGAGGCCCTGATTTGTAGAGTTAATTGATTTATTCAAATCTGCATTTTATTTCTTTGTTATTTTCATCAAAAAAAAATTGTACCCTTCGGACAGATAGTAGAGAATTTTTTTTTTTGTAGAACCAAGCTATCAGATCTTGGCTCTGCACCTATTGTAGAGAATATTCCTTTTACATCAGCAGATAGCTCTGCAATTTTTGAGCAGACATTTCTTACATCATAGCAAATATACTTTATTAAAATTTGGCAGCATCACCAGTGAATATTCCTACACATCAGGCCAAAATCCAACTAGACTTGCCTTTCTCCACACTACTCATTTTATTTAACATTGCGGTGGACTATCTTTTAAAGTGTTGTGAGAGTCATCCCACATGCAATGTGGGATTAAACCCCACAACTCCCACCTGCAGACTTTATATTCAGTGTGCAAAATAGCTCACCACAAAGTAGTTTCTCGATAGTTGTTTTGACACCCCAACAGCTAAATCTATAGCCCAACAAGCTCTTTGCATTATGCCATGTCAAGTGTTTTCTTTAAAGACCTTTAAAACCCACCGTAGCACACATGTGGGATTAAAGTTTGGAACCCTGGTGTAACAAACAACTTTTTTGGCTTCATATATAGGTTTCTAGCCCCTACAAAGTTGAAACTACAGGCACTTTTTAAACTCTGTGGCACATGAAGTTTCTTTGGCTTCAACATTGACAATTTTGATAGTGTAGAGGCATATTTTTACCCATGTTTTGTTGATTCATAGGGTTTTCTCCACCAGACACATGTCATCCTTTTACTAGCACATGGCGAGCAATCCCTTGTGACTTGCGCCACATAGGCAATATCCACATGGACCCGCTTGCACTTGACCTACGACCTCCACCATGTAGGTAGTGTTTGACACATCAACTTTTTTTGCCACATGAACTATTCAATATTGCTAACATGTGTACTTTGACACGTGTACATTTTATAGTGGAATCTTTTTGCCACATCATCTGCCACCTCAAGTATTCTGTACAACCATGTAGACCCATTCGTACGTACCAAATCACCATCCATATGACCAAGCAGACCATTTTTTGCTGATGTTAATAGTACACAAGTTTAAAATTGATGACCATCTGACTGTCAAAACTAGTCATTTTTTAATTGCTATGATGGCCATTTGATCATCAAATTTAATTGCACAATTTTCCTATTAGACCCCTCTCCAAATTGCTTTTCAATTTGGTAGCCTAACTTTGTGAGCCCATAACTTGGACATTCAAACTCTGATTCAAGTGCACTTTTTTTTGAAATTGGGTAGAATTTCCTAAGTTTTCTAGTGTTGTGTTGTTCTCTAGTTTTGGGGCAAGGATTTTGTAGAAATTGCATTTTTTGGTGATTGTACAACTTTCAACTTCAAACATTCTGTACAAGCACATCTGGTCATTTTTAAGGTTTCGTTTTTTTTTCAAAGTTTTTATTTTTTTGTCTACTTTCTAGATTTGAAGTTAGATCCTAGGGTTGTGTGGACAAAATTCTCACTTTCAGAACTAGGGCTTTTTCTACATTACAAAGCTTTGATTACTTTTTAGAATTTTTGTACATCTAAGCTACAATGCTTAGTGATAGATTTTGGCCTCAAAAGGTAGTTGTAAAAAGAAAAATTAGAAAGTCCACTTTGTTCATTTTGACAAGTGGCCCATTGTACATGCACTACTTATAAAGTGCCAAAATTATCTTTTTTGGAGGGGTCTTTTTATTGAGTGAAAGGGGGGAGGGGGGTGTACAATATTCTTGTGTCTCTCTTTTGTGCTCTTTTCATTTATACATCATGGATTCATCTAAATGTCCACCTCTAACTTCACGTGATCATTCTACATGTAAAGATATTGCACGGAGTAGATTAATGGGAAAAGGATATAGCTTTTATGTTGATGGTACAATTACCAAACCTACTGATTCTAAATAACTCATTGAATGGAAAAGACAAGACCATCAGGCTTTAGGATTTATCAGGAGTTATGTACATGGAGATCTCTTCATTTACATTGCCAGTTGTACAGAATCCAAAGTAGCTTAGGACAAACTAAAATCATTGTATGGTAAGGTGGATGAAGAAAAGGGATTTTAGATTGAGGATGATCTACTTCTCTTGGATCTTAAGAACTTTGACACAATTTAGGATTACATCAAAAAAGCCAATGAGTATAGAGCACTTCTTAAAGATTGTGGAAATCACATGAAGGATGAAAATTTGATTCATGACATCCTAAAGAGGCTACCTTCAGAGTATGCTTCCTTTGTTTTGAGTTTCAATAATCACAAGTTAACCATGGGATCTGCTTACCAAAAGCCTTCATTTGATGTATTCATAGAAATTTTGATTGTTGAACAATCTCACTTGATGGATTTAGGACTTCTCAAGTCATCAAAGACCAAAGCCTTGGTGGCTAGTGATCAGCACCAATCAAGTCAAAGAGGGAAAAGAAACAACAAAAACAACAAAAGTAGTGTAAGTAGAAATCACAATGTGAGACACTCACAACAAGGTGGTTCTTCTTCCAACAAGAAGGGAAATAATGAAAAGAAGGAAAAACTATTTTGTGCATACTGCAAAAAGCCAAATCATGATGAGCATCATTGCAAAACTAAAAGAATCGATGAGTTAGAAAATATACTCAAGAAGAACAAGATTTAAGTGCCAGGTACTTCCAAGGATTCAACTCCAACCTCTTCAAAGGGTAAAGGGCAAGCACTTACGAAAAATAGAATTTCTTCTTTGGAATGGATACTTGACTCAGGTGCCACCTATCATATGGGTTCTTCAAAGGGAGACATTTCTTCATTAAATTAGTCAAAGGTACCACACATCTTCGTAGGAGATGATACTAAAATGGAAGTTGAAAGGAAAGGACATGTGGATTTGGAAAATGGGGAATTCAAAGATGTTCTCTACTTTCCAAACCTTAGCTCCAATCTCCTCTCAGTTTACCAAGTCACTCACCTTGGAGATGGTCATAAAGTTTAGTTCCTTCCAGCTTCAGTGATGGTTTGAAGTCTAAGAGATGATTCATTAGTTGTAGTGGGGAAAGTCGATGATGAAAAGAGGCTTTATTCCTTCTCCTACTTTGCCTAAGTATCTTTATCAAGCCTTTTTTACTCACTCTACTCCACACATCAACTTATGGCATGAGCAGTTTGGTCATCTTCCCTTCCGCCATCTTCAACAATTTTTCTTAAAACACATGGTCAAAGGTCTACCTAACATCAAATTTTCTAAGGGAGAGTGTTCATCATGTTTAGTGGATATGCATCTCGAGGAGAAGTATGATAAAAGAAAATCTTCTAGAGCTCTAGTTGTTCTTCATCTAGTTTGCATGGTTTTAGCAGGACCCTTTGCAGTGACTTCAGTTAGCCAAGGCTGCTACATCCTAACATTTTTCGATGAACTTTCAAGATTCACTTGGGTCTAATTCTTTAATCACAAGAATGAAGTGATTTATAAGCTTCAAGCCTTTAGGACTCATGTTGAACACAAATCAAGGAAATCCTTCAAGGTTTTATGGGTGGACAATGAGAACAGATATGTGGACATAAAACTGAAGGACTTTTGCAAACTTGAGAGGATTGATCTTTGGAACTAAAATGTCCCTTTCTCTGATTTTATATGATATTTCAAGCCTCAAATCAGATCTTTAAAATCAAACAACAAATATTTCAAAGATCCACCAATTTCTCAATAAACTCCAAATAGGGTATGCCAGAAATAGTGCCAAAAGCTTCACAGCTTCACCTATTATTAATAAATCTGAAAGTGGAAATTTTAACAAAAATTTGAGCAGCATAACAGCCTATAAAATGAAATTTCCATATCTATATAACATGCACACAATAGCTCCCAAACAGAGGACAAAAATAATGCTCATCGGGCTCCTGAAAATAGCACAAAATAGCTCGGAATCACCACAAAAACTTAATAATCTATCACAGAAGTATAATCATATCCAAATACATATATTCAGATATATTTTAACATTTAAAAGTCTTATATACAGAAGCAACCCAAACTGATATGAAATACTCAATCGGAAACACCAAACTCTTACAAAAAATACACCTGAAAACTCACAAATCTGCACTGTTCAGCAGAAAGGCAAACTCTGCATGAGCATGCACATGGAATGGCTTCAAACTCTCATCATTAGCCTTCCTAGAAACTTGAAAACTCCTGTTCTTGGGTCTCCTTCTTCATAGGTTTGGCAGCCTCTAAAGAACAACAAAGCAATCTTCAAAAAATCAAGTTCTGGAATGAGCTCAAAATGCCTCCAAACTCCTTAAAAGAGGGCATAACCCTAACTCACATCCAAGAGGGGTTAATAAAAAAAAATTTAATAATAATTTTTATTTATTAGTCCATTAGCTTCCAAAGATTATCCCCTTTTTCTAAAACTTCACCTTTTTGGGCCTGCTTGCCTTAGAAAAGATTATTATTTTTAATTATTTGAAAAGGGGACATGACAAGTCCTCTCCTTCCAAATATTGCTTGTCCTCAAGAAATGGCTCAACAATAAACCAATAAATCCACCTCGATCCCAAATATAGTCATGAACTATACTATTTTCAATGAACATAGGCTCCTGAAATATCCTCTGCAATATAACCAAGAGGAATCTATAATCAAACTGACAATTACTGCTCAACCAAACTCCAAAGTCACAACTTCCACGGTAAAAAACCCACAAGTCACAAACTCTTAAAACATAAAAACCTAAGTAAAGTGGACAAATCAAACTACCAACATAGTAAATACCATCAATGCATTCCATTGGCCTATACGGAATGTACAATCCAACTCTGCAACAATGGTGAATGCTCCCGAATGAAACTATACAAACTATGGAGAATCCACACACTATACAATGCCTATAGTCAACACAACTCTGTAGATCATTGACCACTATCTCATAACCATAACTCCCATGCACCCCTAATGGTGAAAAGCCATCACAAGATAAACAGCAAGAATTGGAACCCAAACCAAATTTTCTTGCCATCAACTCCTCAACACAAGGATCAAATGCTAACTAATGTACATACCTTGTAATATAATATTGATAAAAAAAACCAACCTCAATCAATAGCTCACCATGAACAAGTGATACAACCCACTGTGACTGATCACCAGCTAAGTTAGGAGATTTCATAGCCAAAGGAGTAGAATCAATAACAACACCCGCTGAAGCATCACTCTGAAACTCTTGCTCTAAGTCATGTATTATCAAGCTATCAACTGTAGAACCTATCGCCATATCATGCCCATCACAACTCTCATCCTGAGGTGTTAAACTATCCCATAATTGATGATAAGCATTAGGAACCAAAGTACATCTCTGTATCATCATCTTATCAACATGGTCATCAAAGGTAAATTGATGAGCATACCTCACAATGTAATGCTAATAGAATGCACCAATCTCAGTCAGTGGCTCAGATTGTAATCTAGATGTAACTAACTACAATCAATCACTAACCAAGTTGGAACTAACTACTACCTCTAAAGACATCACCAAGGGAGCAGTATTACTAGCAGGAACCATGCCAACTATTGGCTCACCAACATCACACATGGTCTTTGATACAACATCTCTATTCTTCATGCCATTAGTGCTAGAGGTCACCACCATGTCAGGCATACCACAACAATCTACTACAACAACCAACTCAACTAAACCTAACTCTAGTGGAGATGAACCTGATATGCCAATGTTAGTATCAAGGATGGATGCATCCCCATCTCCACTATCTTTGACAATCTCGACCATGGACATCCTCAGATCATCAAACACCACAACTGGTGACTGTAAAGAATCTAGTAAAGACTGTAGTTTCTCTAACTCCATGGTCACCTTAGCCAAATGAAACTGTGACTCCTTGAAAGCCAACTATGTACTCTCAAGAATCTTAGAAGTCATCTCAAGCTGCTCAATAAGCTCAGTCACCTCATCTTCCTTGGCCAACAATGCATCATATGCTGTACTGCCCCACTCCATAAGATAATCTCTGTTGGCTACCGACTGCATATACTCTTGTCTCAAAATCTAGATAGCCTCCCATAAAGAGTGGAACTCTATCAAGGAAAGATAACTACCTCCCTACTCATCACTAGTAGGAGAACCCCATCCATAAACTGCTAACAATTGATGAGTAGCATGGAAATGTTGGCAAGCGATAGCAATGTCTCGCTCACTAAATCTCAACTGATTAGACACATGATGGCACTGGCTTGACTGTCTCCTACAAATCTCCTCTAATGTACTGTCTAAAGGAGTATCCTCAAAGTTACTAGTCTCTAGATTATTACCATCCATATCCTACAAATCAACTCTAAAGCTCATATCAACAAATGAAGTATCAAAAATTGTAGCACTGCTGTCCAACTCCTTTATACCCAAGGAAACTAAGTCTTCAAGACTACCCACTGCATCCTCTTGGATTTCATCAATGTCAATATGATCCTGGGACTCATCTGTACACACTACCAAATATGAAAGATCATCAACGCATTACAACAAGTATGGTCGACTAGATATATGAACAAAGCCCAACACAGGTGTATAAAAACTAATACCAACATCGGACAAGTTGCTAGCACAAGAAAAGACAACACCATGCAATCTGCTAATCAAATCCATGATAAAATCCGAACAAACATTACTACCAAAATGTGTTAAAGATCTCCTGTCAACTAAATCCCAAATGCCGATATAAAAATCTTGAGTCCATATCTGTAAACTAGAATCAGCTTGTAACTCAAGAAAAATCCTCACTTGAGTAATATGACCAATACCAACTAACTCCACATACCTGTCATGATGAGATAATGAAGTCACAATACTGTCTTTGTTCACTTTCAGCTGGCTAGACAAATCGTGTGAAGTACTACCAGCCTCAACCTCATGTGATGAAGCATCTAACTGTGCCTGGTACTCTTTCTCAGCAAAGTCATGAATGCTCAATGTCTACTCATCTCTACCAGGTATCTCACCATCATGCACAACAACATCCTCATAATCATCATCTGAACCCACTACGCTATAGTCACTACCTATTGTAACTATACCATCTTGAATACCTGTGATATCACCCTTTAACGACCTATATACAATTGTCTCAATTTGAGTATCAAGTTGACCATTACTATCAATTTGTGTAATATCCTTTCTCACTACCTCCTATGGCAGAGTAGAATCTGAGACCTCTGCCTGGCTATAAGCTAGTTTCTCAAACTCCTCATGCAAGTTCTTGCTAATTGTGTCACCTACCCTATGAGAAAATCTGCCAAATAGAAATCTGGTCAACTTATCCACCTTAGCTGGGTTCGACAACATGTCATTCATCATATGGTGGTGCTCAACCAACTATTCAGACATGTCATGGCTTATTTTCCTAAGTTTATCTCGAATGTCTAAATAACCATCCTTTCTACTATTCTAACTCTGGATATCAATTGTCCAAGATTGTTTCCTCTGAAACTCTGTACTATACCTGTCCATTCTAGATAAAGTAGAGTGTAACCCCAATAGGTTATAACTTCTTCAAACACCAAGAACTAACATGCAAATGATTAGAAGTAGCATGCAACCATAGATTTTGAAATGCAGCTGATTAGAAGCAACATGCAACCACCAAATTCACCAAGAACTAACATGAAAATGATTAGAAGTAGCATGCAACCATAAATTTTGACATGCAGCTGATTAGAAGCAACATGCAACCATAAATTATGACATGCAAGATTTGGGTAGTTGTCAAAACTGACATGCAAACTTCTACAAACCCTCAGGTTGGCAAGATCATAGCTCTGATACCATTGAAATGTCCCTTTCTCTGATTTTATATGATATTTAAAGCCTCTAATCAGATCTTTAAGATCAAACAACCAATCTTTCAAAGATCCACCAATTTCTCAATAAACCCCAAATCGGGTATGTCGAAAATAGTGCCAAAAACTTCACAGCTTCACATATTATTAATAAATCTGAAAGTGGACATTTTTATATAAATTTCAGCAGCATAACAGCCTAAAAAATGATATTTTTAGATCTGTATAAAATTTACACAATAGCTCCCAAATAGAGGATAAAAACAATGCTCATCGGGCTCCCGAAAATAACATAGAATAGCCCGAAAGCACCACAAAAACACTAATAATCTATCAAAAAAGTATAATCATGACCAAATACATATATTCAAATCTATTTTAACATCTAAATGTCTAATATTCAGCAGCAACCCAAACTGATATGAAATACTCAACCGAAAACACCAAACTCTTACAAAAAACACACCCGAAAACTCACAAATCTGCACTATTTAGCACAAAGGAAAACTCTGCATGAGCATGCACATGGAATGGCTTCAAACTCCCATCTTTAGCCTTCTTGGAAACCTAAAAACTCCCATTCTTGGGTCTCCTTCTCCACAAGTTTGGCAGCCTCTGAAGAACAACAAAGCAATGCGCAAAAATCAAGTTCTGGAATCAGCCCAAAATGCCTCCAAACCCCTTAAAAGAGGGCATAACCCTAGATCACGTCCAAGAGGGGTTAATAAAACATATTTTAATAATAATTTTCATTTTTTAGTCCATTATCTTCCAAAGATTATCCCCTTTTTCTAAAACTTCACCTTTTTGGGCCTGCCTGCCTTAGCAAAGATTATTATTTTTAATTATTTGAAAAGGGGACATGACAGGAACCCACCAGAATTCAGTCCACACAAGACATATGTTTTAGCTATGAGGATTAGAACTCTCAAATCCATGGCAAGTTGCATGATAAAAGCTAAGCCTCTTGATCGTACACTTAAAGTTGAAGCCATTAGCAGTGCTACTCACATACTTAATAGGTCTCCTCATAATGCCTTAGATGGGAAGACTCTTTTTGAGGCATGGTGTGGTAGAAAACTAGTTGTGGGTCACTTCAAAGTCTTCAGTTGTCCAGCATGGGCAAACCTATCTTCCAGGGGATGCAAGACATATGTTGTAGCTATGAGGATTAGGACTTTGGAACCCACAAGCATTCAGTCCACACAAGACATATGTTGCAACTATGAGGATTAGGACTCTCAAATCCATGGCAAGTTGCATGATAAAATCCAAGCCTCTTGATCCTACACTTAAAGTTGAAGCCATTAACAGTGCTACTCACATACTTAATAGGTCTCCTCATAATGCCTTAGATGGGAAGACTCCTTTTGAGGCATGGTGTAGAAAACTAGTTGTGGGTCACTTCAGAGTCTTTAGTTGTCCAGCATGGGAAAAGCTATCTTCGAGGGGATGCAAGGAACCAGTACCTAGGCCTTGTACTTTCATTGGTTATGAAGAAAATGTGAAGGCTTATAGACTTATGGATCTAGAGACTCATGATATTTTTGTGGAGAAGGATGTTCACTTTGAGGAAAGTTCACCCAGCTTATCCTCTACTCCTCTCTACACATCATACATAGTGGAAACTGATAGTGACACTAGTGATAGTGCTTCAACAGATTCAAACACATGGGGTTTTATCGATAGTTATAGTGAGAGGTCACATCATCAGTCTAATCCACATGCTTATATTGCCATAGTGAAAGGTCTAGCACAACATGGTACATCTCATCTTCCAGCTCTAGCTTTAGTTGACTTGGGAGACAACCTTGAGCACTTACATCTTCTCTTTGATGAAGGTGATCCTTATACATTTTTTGTGAGGGCTCACTCTGACCCTCATGTCCATTCTCTACATGATCAATCCTCACAAGTTGGCATGGTTGTGGATCCTTATGAACAACAACTGGAGGAGATCTCTTTGTCAATTGAGGAGACAAATGGTTCAACTGACATCCTTGCTAGATTTGCATTCATTATTTTCAGCACAATTGGAAGGGGTGAGCATCAACATCAGCACAGGGATACTTGAGCAGGTTTTAGGGCCATAATACATCTTTAGGATTGTACCTATGCCTTTTTTTCTTCCTAAAGGGAGGAATTCCATTCTACATTCTTGGACTAACTTCTTCATCGAAGTAGCTTTCACTGACAGGCATTCTTCTTTTGGGGGGGGGGACCTTTTTCCTCTTATGAGGTTCATGTTCTTCTCATTCTTATCTTATGTATATGCTATATGTATGTCTTAATGGGGGGGCTTGATTCCTCCATCCATCCATGCATCTCTATTTATCTCTCTTTTTGGGGGAGGGTTTTTCCCATGAGGTTTTCCATCTTTCTTTGCTTTATGAGAGATTTTCATATCATTATGTACATGGGTACCTAACATGGCCTAGTAGCTAGGACCCATCTTGCACTTCATCCTAGTTTTCATAAGGTTAAGGGCATTCCCCTAAGTTGCACTTAAGGGGGGGTTTTGGTGTAAATACGTATTCACTATTTACACTTAAGTTTACTTAGGTTAATGCATTATTTTATTATTTTGCATTATTTTATTAATTTATTTTGTGAGACACTTAAGAGTTTATGCACCTTTTTTTATTTTTCATATTGACAACATAGAAGTACGCAAATCGATTTTAGCACATGGTGTCTACAACACTGATTTGTGTGTCACACCCTTGTAGGCTTATCCTCTCATCACCACACTTACTTTTGTGCTTAATGGAGGATAACCCATATTTGGTGGGCATGTGCCTAGTTGTGTGACATATCATGGTGCTAATTACAAGGCATTCTAGATGTATCTCAGAGGCCTTTATATATAGGCACTCCTAGTGTACTTTAACATTGCGTATTGAATGAATATATCATCATTCTGATCATACTCTCTCTTTATGGTTTAGAGTTGTGCTTGTGTTTGAGTTCTTAGTTCCTGGGTGAATTTTTCCCTTAGGAAAATTCTTACACTCAAGAAGAAGGAATTTATTATGGAGAAAATTTTGCTCTTGTTGCAAGACTAGAAGGTGTTAGAACATTACTTGCTTATGCTACAAATAAAGGATTGAAAGTGTATCAGATGTATGTGAAGTCATCTTTCTTGAATGGAATCCTAGAAGAAGAAGTCTATATTGAGAAACCTAAAGATTTCATAGATCCTTTACAAAGGGATATGATTTGTAGATTACACAAAGCTTTATATGGTCTAAAACAAGCCCTTAGAGCCTAGTATGAAAGATAACATAGTTATCTAGTAAGAATTGGTTTTCAAAGGACAAATGACAACAACAGTCTATACATCAAGGAAGGACTAGAAGGAATATATTATTAAAAGAAATATGTGTAGATGATATATTATTCACTAGACATAATGGCTTATGGAAATCTTTTTCTAAGGAAATGAGTAAAGAATTTGAAATGTCAATGTTTGGAGAGATTAAATTCTTTGTTGGACTACAAATTCAATAGAAGAAGGATGACATCTACATTACTCAATCAAAGTACATAAACGAGATATTGAATTTTTTTGGAATGGAAGATTCTAGACTAGTTGCAACACCTATGTCTGTTATACATAATCTTTCCAAAAATGATAATTCCAAAGAGGTAGGCTAGACTACATGTAGATCAATGATTGGAAAACTTTAGTATGTGGTACCCACAAGACCTGATATTGCATTAGAAATTAGCATGGTAGGAATATTCTATACTAATTTAAAAGAAAATCATATGATGGTAGTAGAAAGAATTATGAGGTATCTAAAAGGAACTAAAGATTATGGTTTTTGGTATAAGAAAGGAGGCAACTTTGAATTGAAAGCCTTCATTGATGTTGATTGGGAAAGAAATATTAATTATAGGAAAAGCACTAGTGGTGGGGCATTATTTCTTGGAAAGAGGCTAGTGTCTTGGACAAGCAAGAAATAGAATTGCATCTCTCAACCTAAAACAGAAGCAGAATATGTTGTAGTAGCAATTAATTGTTCCAACATCATTTGGTTCAAACAACTATTATCAAGTATGAAGGAAGAACTCAAGCATCTGGTAGTTATATTCTTTGATAACACCAATACAATTAATATATCCAAGAATCCAATGATGCATACCAATACAAAGAACATTGCAACAAATTATCATCTTTCAAAGAATTGGTACAAGGCAAAGAGGTGAGATTGGAATATGTGAATAAAAAAGAACAAATTACAAACATATTCACCAAGTCGTAACTTAAGGATGCAATATTGTATCTAAGAGGTAAGATAGGGGTCATTCCCCTATCTGATGCTCACTAAAAAAAGATTAGTGATACATCAACTAAGCATTTAAAGATCAGTCAAGTTTATGTAATATCAAAGTAGATTACATATGAATTAGTACATCAGGTACATGGAAAATCTATTAAATGTTGTATTTGGCATGAGATGTCAAAGAGGGAGATTTTTCTATCATATCAAAGAAATTTTTTATAAGAAGAGATCAGTAATTCAAAGGGAGAGATTGTAGTCAAAGAAAATTATTCCAGAGGCAAAGATTGATTTTAGAGGGAGTCCTCATGAATGAGAATCAAAATGAAACTAAGGATATTATCCTTACTTCTTTTTTGGTCTAAAATTTCTTTGTAGTATGACATGTTGTGTTGTCGTCAATGCCAAAGATGGGTATTATTGAAAATAATTATTCAATTGAATATTGTTATTGATGTTACACAAAATGTCAAGCCTTTAGCAAGCAATTAGTGATAGTTGATCCTACTTAGGCATTGAGGGGAGTTTCATGTATATGTCAAACATTCAGTTTTAGAGATATTATTGACCAAGCTTAGCCAGATAATGAAGCTAACTCAGTATTGAGAAAATTTAGTTGATTGTACTAACTAAGTTGGGTTGGTTAACATTAGAACTTCTATTTTGACTGAGCTGTTTGAAAAATGAAGGGATCCTCTGTGTTAAGTGAGTACTCAATTCTGTATTAGTTGACTATTAGCATATTAAGTCTAATAAATTAATCAATTATTACAAGCCAACTAAGGGATGAAAATTGTTTAATTAAAAGAGTATTGAAGTCAAATTGACAAGATAAATCATATATATGAAAGGTCAAGTTGAGGATTGAAGTGTGAAATTGAAGAAGATGAATTAAGGAAGTGAATTTGGAAGGATATCTATAAAAGGGCAGAGTTTCTGAGTTGACTAAGCTACAAAGAATATTCTAAACAAGGAGGATCAAGTAACCAAGCTAGAAAAGAGATCTAAATCAGAAAATTTAGTTGCATCACCAATCAGTTCAAGTTATTTTTAATCTCTAATAATTGTATCAAAGAATTAAATCTCCTAATAGAGTTATCCTAATAGTTATTTAGCAACTCATCTAACAAGGTGGCATTTCTAGATTGAAGTGTCTAAAGACCTCTAACAAGGCCACTCCTAATAGGGTGAATTAAATCTTCTAATAGGGTCACACCTAATAGTGTATTTTGTAACCTTTAATAGGGTTGGCACCTAATAGGTCTCACTTCAAAAGAGTAAAAAATAGTAACTAGTTGTAGTTGGTGGTTTTCCCAAATTGTTTTTCCATGTTAAATCTTGATCTCTTATGTTTTCATGTTATTTCTTTTATGTTTCTACAACTAGTTCATGTTATTTATTTTATGTTTCTACAACTAAGTTAATAAAGGCTAATCACATTAAAAATATTTAGATATAATTATCTCTATGCTAACCAAGTGATAGTAATATATTCAGTGTTAACTGAGTTTCAGCAAGAATTTAATTTTGATGACATCTTAAGGGACTAGGATTTGTTTTAGTAGTAACTAATTCACCCATCCCCTCTCAATTACTCCTTTTAATTGCCAACACTAGTTTTCTTTGATTCATGTATTTTCTTCAATACATCAAGATCGTAATCCATAAAAATTAATTTTTTCTTCAATTTAGCTATCATTGATCCCATTTTTTTGTCTTATCTTTCACTCTTCTATTTCACTCCAATTGAATCTTCTACCACTAGATCTTCCCATGACCCTTCAGTTTAGCCTTGGAAAACTTCACCCTATTAGGATCCTCAATATATTCATACTCAAAATATTCTTCTAATTTAATGATCCAATCGATCAATTTCTCTAAGTTAAGATTTCCCAAAAAAGTGGGAACCTCAAACTTAAGTCTTTTTCCAATCTTGGAAATGGCCCTAAAAATATTTTCTTTTTTAGAGTTCAAGAATTTATCTTCTTCTTGATTCATGTGTCCTTCTTCTCTTTCATCTTCACTATCATCTCTTATAGCAATATTCATCTCTTTATGCATTTGTTCTAATAATATTTGCATTTGATTCTAGAGGGCTCTAAAACCCTCAGATGTAACACCTCTAACACCACACTCTCTTTGTGGAGGTATTTTTTCTCTTCCACTGAAACCCTAGTGAAAAATTCCTCACAATTAATAATTTTTCTACATTCTCATCCTAATGAAAATCCTAGTACAAACTACCATAAAATCAACAATCTATTTACACACTTAGGAACTCTCACTCTGATACCACTTGATGAAGGGTGCTAATATTAATATCACAAAGATACAATAGAAATAGAGAAACAACAAAAATTTAAGAGAAAAAAGTATGGCCTTCTTATTATCTCCACAAGTATGAAATTATAGAATTTAAAATTATAATATGCAAATTCAAAAAGGTTTCCTTCCTTACAATAGGTTGCAAGACAGAGTGGCAACTATCACCTAGAACTTCCTTAAACAACCTACATGCCTTCTTTATATAGGAATTTTTCACCACGCAATGAGCTTATATATACTAAGCCCTAACTCTTGAGGCCAACCAAGCTCATATTCTATTATTTTATTACAACTTATTACATATAAATATCTTGAGCTAATTTACAAATTAGATTTTTGGATGGCCCACTTCTAGAGACCATAGCAAATAAATAATTTATGTAATGGGCTATTACAACCCTTTTTCAGAAATGATAGCTAAATTTATATAGTATTTGATTAGGAAAGTGTCCATTAACCAAGGTTTAACCTTGTTTTGGAACCATTTAGGCCTTCATCACCAAGCTTGAAGTTTAGATAGCAAAAACTCATAGCAAAAACCTATAATAACTACACTAATACATATGATATGGAAATGAAACTCATCTAGTAGGATGATATGTCTAAGATGAAGCTTCATATACAAGATTAGAACAATTTGAGCAAATAATACCAACTTAGTAAAATTAGCAAGCTTCCACAAACAACAACTATGCATAGAAATACCCCTTATTGAAAACACAAAATTGAAAAATAGAAATATTTATGGGTGATGCAAGATTTTCATTAGACTCAAGATTCCTACATCAAAAAATAACCAGAATGATCTTTCTGAGGACTATGGATCTAATACATTTTGAGGTTTTTAGGTATACATTTCTTACATCAATTAAATAATTAGAGGTTTATTATCAGCAAAAAACCTTAGTAGTGGACTTGCATGAAAAAATAGTAAACAAGAGAATAATTTTTTTGAAACATAACCAAAGCTCTTAATTCTTTTTCTCTTTCTATTAGAAAAAGGAATTTTAAAATTGGACAAATACAAAATAAGTTACACACATCAAAAATAACATATGGAAAAACTAGAATTAGGTAAACTTTAAACATCAATAAAATATAAGATAATAATTATAAATACATCAAGCCAACTCCATGAGCTTGGTATCAGTGTTGAAAAACTATATTCAAAAGGATCACATTTATACCTTTTGTAGAAAAAACATAATGTCAAAAACAATGTCACTCTTTAAAAATTAGGTTTTCCACAACATACCAATTATTTCTCTATATATATAATCTACACATAAAATCCTAAAATACTCTAATTTACTTCATCTTTAAATTTGTAACCATGAAACAATAATTTGCATCCAATATTGAATTTTTATAAAACAAATTCACAATTTAGTGTATGTTTAGGCAAAAAAAGGGTAACCCACTATTGTGGGTTAATTTTAGGTAATCTACTAGTTTAAACTACCTAACATCTCCAACTACATTATACAACCAAGTAATTTTTATAAAGAAATGAACTAAGCTCACCAATAATTTAGAACACATAACAAATAACACCAATATTTTGGTTTCATGGAAAATCCCTATTAGAGGTAAAAACCACAATATTGGGGATGGTAGCAATGAATCATTTCATTGCAGTTAAAAGGTTTACCTATTAGGAACATAAGAATAGAAATTTTGTGGGCTCACCCTATTAGTAGTTATTTGTGTGTGTGTGTGTGTGTGTGTGTGTGTGTGTGTGTGTGTGTGTGTGTGTGTGTGTGTGTGTGTGTGTGCACGCACATGTGTGTGTACATAGAAAATCCTAGAAGACTCTAATTTACTTCATCTTCAAATTTGTAACCATTAAACAAGAATTTGCATCTAAAACTGATAGTGTTTTTAAAAATTTCACAGTTTAGTGTATGCTTAGGAAAAAAAAGTGTAACCCACTATTGTGGGTTCATTTAATATACTAATTAAACTACCTAACATCTTCAACTACATTAATCAACAAAGTAATTGTTATAAAGAAATAAACTAAGCTATCCAATAATTTACAATACATAACAAATAACACCAATATTTTGGTTTCACAAAAAACCCCTATTAGAAGGTAAAAACCATGACAATGGGGATGGTAGCAACAAATCCTTTCATTGCAATTAAAAGGTTTTCCTATTAGGAACTTACAAATACCCATTTTGTGGGCTCACCCTATTAGGAGTGATTTGTACATTGTTAGGAGTACAATAGGATCTATTAGAATCTACCTTATAGGATTTAAAAATCCTCCTAAGATTCCACCTTGTTATAGGATTTTACAATAACAAGACTTTTTAAATTCCACCTAGTTAAGAGTTTTCTCTCATTGTAACTATTAGGAAACAATAAGATGTTTTGCATGTTGTTAGCACTACTATCCTATCATATCCTCTCAGTTCTTCTCTGACTTCATCTTCCCTCTACTTGATCTCTACTTTTGCAATCACCTCTTTGTGTTTATCTCCATCTATTTCTCTATCAACTGCATCATTCTCTCTATATGTTCTCCTATGTGTTTGGTTTAATCTATGTTATTTTCATCACTTATTCTTCCTTTACTTGTATTAATTTTTTTTTCTTAACTTATTTTTCCTTTTAGTTGCATCCCTTCATTTAACTTACTTTCTTATCATGATTTTACCTTGTTCTCTTCACATGTATCTAAGTCCTTGATACAATTTTAATCATTGCTTTTGATCATCATTGGATTCTCTTTTGTAATTCCCAAGATAATTCAAAATTTGTTTGACCTAATGAGATTTCTTCTTGAATCCTCTATTCATGTTTGACTTCCACCTTTCAATTATTATGTTCTTCATTCCACTTTCTAGAAACTTCACAATTATAACTTTTTCTTTGATGCGTCCAATTCTACCTATCACTTTTCCTTACATTACTCATCATGTCTAAGTGTCATTGATAATATTAGTTTCTTCTACACTTATTTTTCCATGTTTCCATCAACAACAACCTTGTAAAACCCTATTAATTATTTTACCTATCAATTGTTTGCAATCTACCAACAATCTCCCTTTGTAATGCTATTACAACCTTATGCCAAATACCAATAGAAGACCAATTTATGTAGGATCAATGACTCTTGAAAATGAGGTCTAAGTAGCCTTATGTATATAACTAGGGCTAACACTTGAATCGTGAGTAACTTCAGAGGATGATGCAATCCTCTCGTGCTATGAATAGTATACCAAGGATAAAAGGGTGGATACTATTTTGATTTGTATTAATATTTGAGGTCTCTTCCCAATCAATTTATACACACGTAATAACTTGAGAGACTAGTTTCCCATGTTGGCTACTTAGAGATAACTCACTTGTTCATCAATACACACCACATCAGATTGAGAAGATAAGGTGGGAGTTAACTGAGTACCTTTTTTATATACTAATCAAGGGGATACCTCTAATGGGCAAACACACCCAATAAATAGGCTTTTCTAGAAGTGAACTAGATTGTTTAACCCTTCTTGTCACCCAAGATACACAAAGGTAAGGGGAGAGGATATACTTATAAACAACCTTTTTAATGTCACTTAGATTAATGGCTTATAACAAGTAAAATAGATCATAATAATTATTCAAAAAAAAAATTCAAATACATCATGGAAATCTTTCCAAACTAAAATCTAATAATATTAAGTATTTTTTTATCTTAAAAAAACATGATTAACATTAAAGATTCTTTTTGGAAAGCAAAAAAGATTCTTGAAAAAGGGAAGTTCTGTCAAATATTTACAACCGTTAAGCTTTCAAGATGGTGTTTTTGCTTATTTTATTGCCCAAATCAAAATGTGAATATAACATTATTTGTTTGTAAAACCCAAATTAGAATGTTTGATTTGTGGGTTTTTTTTAGTCTTTGTTCATTTTAGACCCAAATTAGAAGTGTGAGGTTATAGTCGGCATATATTTTTATTTTCTTAGCACCAAATCAAATGTGAGTGAATTTTAGTAGTTCAAATTTTAACACAATGCTACCAATAAAGTCAATAATTTCAGAAGTCTAAATAAAAATTAAATGCACAATTGTTGAACCAATGACCACATGGATTGTACAATAAATATAGAAGCCCTTTTAGTAAAAATAAAAATAAAAAAGAAAGAAAAAATAGGTAGATGTGTTAAATTTTATACCTTAGTGACCCTTCATTGTCAAGACTCATTCTCCCATATTCAAAGCACAATCCCACAAACATATTTTTTTTACTAATAGAGAAAAAATTTCTTACATTTTTTATTGCTTGAAGCCTTACAATGTGCAATATCACAAGGTAAACCCACATTATTTTTTACTATTAGAAAATTAAATGTGATAAAAATAAAGAATACTAGACAAAGAGGGGTATTTTTGTCGATTCACATATTGGAAAACGGAGATGGTTTTCTCGCAAACTATCCTCACAATCTTCATGATGGACACTTTTGTCACTATGTAAATTTTTAAAATAGGAATGATGTCAACCAAGCCTCTTCTTTAGCCTTCTAACCTATAAACAAAAAAAAAAAACCTTAAAACACACAAAAACAACAAAAAACCTTAGTATATTGTTAGTTGAGCAAGATAAATAATGACAATAGGATAGGAAGATAACCCTTTTTGTGGGTGTCACTAGGCATGCCAAAGTGTATGCAATGAAATAAAAAAGAAGAGAATTCAATAAACAAATAAAAGACACAAAATAAACACAAGAATGTGCAAATCTTGCAAATCCAAATGTAGGGATTCCTTTGTTGAGTGGATTTGGTATGAGATGAGGAATGCATGCTCAATTTTCTCTCAAGCTTCAATAGATAAGGGATTTTTTTAAGAATGGATTTGAGTATGAATTTTGTGGAGGAATTTTTGCATAGTAATGGTATTTGATAGCTTTTAGCTCTCAGATTAGAATTATAATTTTTCATAAATGGGTTAATAAATTTTGAAGGGACAAGTGTTCTATTTATAGGATGAAAAGAGAGGTAAAATAAATGGTAGATATGCACTTTTAAAAAATTCTTAAGCATGGATAAGAGTCATTTGAGAGAGAGCACATATATTATTCTTTCTTAAATAGCTCTCATTGTGAAAAGTATTACAAAGATTGAGGAATGTGAGCATTTTGGGAGATGTGAGGGGGGGAAGGTGTAAGAGATAGAAGGAGTGTGTAAGAGGGATGTAAACTCATTTAAGAAATATTAGTAAATGCACTTATAATTTGGGGAGTGGGAGGATGTGACAAGAGTTTAATTAGTCTTGGGTTAGGATTTCTTAATCCTCGTATTTAGGTTTTGCAAAAGATTTAGGTGATATTCGTTAGAAATAGGAAATACTGAGATGGGGGATCAATCAATATTCTACAAACTTTTACCTAAAATTGGAATTTTTAATTACTTTATAACATACATATGAAAGTAAACTAACAATATTGAATAGTAAAAATAACCTCGAAATAAGAGAACTCATAGCACTATGTTTTGTTAACTAGACAAACCCACAGAGTCTATTACATACATATAGTGTCTTGGTCCTTGTAGATGACTATGCCTTGTTAAAAGCCTCAACCCTATTAGGATTTGTTCCAACCCTATTAGGAGTTGATATATACAATTAAAAAATGTATGCAACATGAACCCACTTTCCAAACATGCAATATAGAATGTAGTTCCTTTATACAAAAGAGATAGATACAAAAAACCTCTTTCCAATGTTGATATCTTCAATATATGATCTTTCCTTTGTTTCTCTTCACATACCTCTAATCATACATTAGAATTAGCATCATATATATTTTTCATATGAGTTTTCATAACACTTAAAATATTCAAATTTCCATGCATTCACCTTTTACTTCACACATCACAAACTTTCCTTTATACCTTTACACTTTACAAAATCTATCTAGTCGACCTTCAAGCAATCACACGATTGGTTCATCTTGTATATAGATTCTTAAACCTTATTCATTTCTACTTTTTGAACTTTATCATACTCAACATGTGTGAACCCTGATAAATCAGCATTTTTTTTGATATGATCAAACAAGTTGTTCAAATTAGAAGAGGGGTTGTGACTTAGCACTTTGAATTTTTTATTGTCATCTAACTTAGTCTTCTCCTCATCTGATTCATTTGGAGCTATATGTTTCCTCATTTTCCTCTTCTTAGGTTCATCTTCCTTGGTAGTTGTACTAGCTCTCTTGCTTTTAGGCTTCTTAACTTCTTGAGTCTTCTTGGCAATAGCTCTTGTACTAGTCTTGGTGATAGGAATGATAGGCTTTTGTTGTTAAGGTTTCACAACTTTCTTGGGTTTTCTTGTTGTTGGCTTCTTTTCTTTCCTCTTTTTCTTTTCTATAGCAATAGGTGCTTCATCAACTTCTTCTCCCTTGACACCTTCATCAAATCTTTCTTCTTCTTCTCCTTGGTCCTCATCTTGACCCTGTGTGAGAGCAAGTGGTACTTGGGTAGATGTATCTTCTTCATCATCTTCATTATCCTCCTCATCTTCATCTCCATCTACCTCTTCACCAAATTGTTCCTTAAGATTTTTCACAATTTTTTTCTTCTTCCTTATCACAAAAGTTGCCTTCAAGTCCATTGATATTTTAGACTTGGCTATATCATAGTTTCCAAATGCAATAGTATTCTTATCTACTTCCTCTTCTAGCAAAGAAGTGATGGCTGAAGATGCCTCATCCACATTAATTTCATAAGGAAATGGCATGAGCCATCTAATACTTGGAACATCAACTTGAACATAAGTGAAATCAACATCAACTAGAAAAAAAACATCATTGAAATGTTTCTCTACTAGTGACACTGTTATTCTTTATCTTTCTTTCATTTACTTCTTAATTTTTTCAAAATAACTTGTCATTACAAACTCAAAATTATCTCCAAGTTGTTCTATGAATTCTCCAATCTGAACTATAGTAGACCTGTTGGTCTTCCAAGAAACTTTTCTAAATGAGGGAAAAGTGTTATGTACATAGAAAAATATACAAACAAGTATTGAGCCAAATTTACATTGTGCACATTTTGTCTTTCTTATGGCTTCCAATTTTTCTGATAACAGCTAGAGTTGTAACTCGAAAAGGTCATAAGAATGGTCCTTCTTTACTACTTTATAGCCTAAATCCATAGCTATACATGGTACATTATTCAATCTTCTAGATTGAAAGAACTTATGTGCAATAACTCTTACTACAAATGAAATTAGGGGATTACAAATTGTGTCTGTGGTCATCCCTCTCTTGTTCCATACTACCCCTATATTATTCTCAATTGTCTCTTTTGCATCACTCCTCATAGTCTTTGATTTGTTTAGGGTAGGATACCTTGTTACTCTATGAATAATCCTCTTTGTAATCTTATAAGGTCATCTTCTAACCATACAGAGTGGTCATGTATTCTTCTGAGAACTATCTTATGCCACTCTATATTGAATATGTTAGGAAAATATAGGGCACAGGTTAACCCTTTTCTCTCTACAATTTTGTTTTCATCTTTCATCATTCTATTTTCACACAATTTTCCATACAAGTCTTTGATTTCCATGTCTCCTATACTCCCTACCTTATAAGTGTAGCAACACCTTGCATCATATATTATTAAAATATGTAGTGGTATCATAGATAACATACCAAATGGGTCTCCTTTGTATGCAATATTAGAAATTGCCGAAAAATGTGGTTGTGCAATCTCATTACTAATCAACTATACATTTAAAACTTCTTTTTCTTCCTTAACCACGATAGTAGAAGAGTTATAAGTCATTATAACTTATCTAGGATTTATGTAAATTCAAATAGTGTAGCTCTATACCTAATAAATACCTTGTAAAATATGATGTTTGGTGGTGAGAAGTAGTTGAGTTTAGTTTTTAAATGCTTGAATTGATTTCTCTAATTTTCCTTATGCTCTTCATGCTCTATTCAATCTTGAATGATTGCAAATGAGTCAAAAAATGACCATATAGCCCTTGAAACTTCACAATAAATGCATAGTGCTTATACAACTATAAGCTCGGGTCCAATAGTAATTTTAACTCATTTGGCTTCCATGTAATTTCCACCATGCTTGGTAACCATAGAAAGCTTGGCTAACATTATCACCTTCGATAGCTTGGTATGAACTAAATTTTCGTTAGTAGTAATAGTGAAACTTTTCATGCTCAATAGCAACATGAAAACTTATAGATTTCTTCTAGGTTCTATCCAATACTTTGCATCTTACTTCATGCATATATGATATTTTTAGAACTAGACTCTTGGAACTAATGTATAATTGAACTTTGAAATATCAGTCCCACACATACCTCTTGATTTTGTAGTTGGGGGTGGTGTGTTCACCTGACCCATTGGATGAAGTGATCCCATCTAAACTTGATGTTTTGAAATCTTACTTTTTCTTCCATGTCTTTTTCATCTACACTTTGACTTCTTCAACATCAACCTTTCCTTTTCCTTTATTGAATTTACTTCTAGGTGCTCTTTACATTGTTGAATAATTTCTATTGATGTAACCAGTCTTCAAATAGCTAAAACATGTAGTTTGACTCAACCATCTACTGTAGTCAATTCCAAAATGTCTTCTAATGCATTTTTAGCAATATTTCCATACTCTTGAAAATAGTGATAATTATACCTTCTATTGTACTCCCAATTGTAGGATCTGTTAGTATGATTTACCTTAGGTTTCTTTTTTGATGACTAGTTAGGCTTGGATCTGAACTCAAATGCTCTATGTCTGGATACTTTTTCCAATTTTAACAGTAACCTTCAAATCTATGTGTACTTGTAGTATTGGTCTTGAATTCATGTGTATGATATATTTTCTTGCAACACTTATGATAATTACCCATGAATTTCTTCTTAGGGTTTTGAGTTGCATTGTTTCTCCTACAAACATTTTTTGTATGACCTATCATACTAGAATTATAAAAAGTACATTTGTAGTTTTTACCTTTGTTTTTTTTCTATTCACCACTTTTAGATGATTCTCTTTCTTTAGTTTTGGTGTATCCCAATCCATTAGTATCATCATTAGATCTAGGATATCTCATCAACTTCTCAAAATACTTGATGGCTTTACTAGGTTTGTTGAATATTTCAACAAAATATTTTTCTCTTTCTAGATCATTCCTCAATTGTTCATTCTATAATTTTAGGGTTTTGATCTCAATGTCCTTTCCATTAAATTCATTATTGACAATCATCACTTGATTCATTATTTCTAATTGTATGTTAGAAATCCTATTTACCTCAAATATCTTCTCTTCTAGTCTGTTAGTCAATATCCTTTTGTCATCTGCAATCATGACTTTATCTTCCTCAACTTTATTTTTCTATGTGGTCATGTCACATAGAAATACTAATTGGACTCCTTGTTCTATCTTAATATTTCTAACCTCTTTAGTTAGGGTATCATTCTTTTCCATCAAATTTGTAGCTACTACATCAAATTATCTTAAGTTTCCATCTGCAAACAATTTAGTAGTGTCTTCCTCTTGGTAATATGTGTCATTCTCATCAATCAATACCTCTTTCCTTCTCTTTAATGAGTTCTCCAACTCATCTCTTACTTCATTCAATGGATCTAGGGCAAGCTAGATTTCAATCTTCTGATTCTCAATGACTTTTCCCAACTTGTAGACTTCCATCTTTAAGATCTTTCCTCAAAGTTGTAAAGATTTTCTTTCCAAAGAAAAAGCCTCTAATAGCAATTATTATAAATAAAATATGGAAATTAAACTCTAAGAGGGGGGGTGAATAAGTTCTTCAACAATTTAACCATAAAATCGTTCACCACACATCCATCTCACAATATGCATGTAAATTGAAATACCAAACTAAGCATGTTCACCCATAACATAAAATCAAATAAAAATTTAACACATATATGACACAAGGTATTTAGTTACCAAGAAACCCTCCAATGAGAAGATAAAACTGGGGTGGGGATGACACCCACAAATTTTCACTACTACAATTGTAAAGTGTATCCAATGAAGGATTCAATGTTTGATCATAAACTATGATCTACCCTATGAAAGGTCTTCCCTATTAAAGGCTTACAAGATTGTTAGATCTTCCCCTATTAAAGGATATCAAAACCCTATTAGAAGTGTACCTTATTAAAGGACTTAAACTTACAATGAAGTAAGCACCCTATTAAGCTTGTTAGGGCTACTCTGTTGAGAGACTTAATAGATTCATTTGTTAGAATGTCTCAAAAATGATCTTATGGTTAGCACTCTGCTGCTAGATAACATATAACCTCTTTTTATGTATCTTCAATCCTCCCTAATCAAATATATCACTTCTTTCCTCTAACTTCTTTCCTTTGTTCTCCTCTAACTAATCTTGCAATGCATATCTCAATTCACAACTCCTCAACTACCATGAATGCTCTATTTGTTCATACAAACTTCTCTCTTAGTACATACATTGTTTTAGGGTTTTTTTTCCTTAAGAAGACCTAGGTGACTTGGGGTTATGTATGAATAAATGATGGGGATTCATTTATTTTGCTACTTAATCCATCCCTTTAACTAATTAGTTGCATCTACTACATTATGATCCTTAATGTAGATTCATTCTTATCATCTAGAATTGCAAAGAAATCCTTAAGTCGATTCAAAAATGGTTTATATAGAAGTTTGGGCCATTACAAACAACTATGTCCAAAATTGTTTTACTCAACACTTGAAGTTTTTAATGCTTAGCATCCATTGTATCTTCAATGTTGTAACTCAGCCTCTAAATGACTTGACATCCATTAACCACTCAACATCTCAGTAACTTGGCATCAATTGTCTCCTTGATACTTGAGTGACTCAACACTTACTACTTACTCAAAACATATTATGCATCTCACTTGGCATACACTATCTAACAACTTATGCTCAAGATACATTACTTCTTTGGCATGAACTAAGTTCTTTCTAGTAAATGAATTAAGTATATTTTACTCATATGTCAAAACCAATCTAAGATTAACATTTAAATGTTCTCTTAGAAGTGAACCTATTTTCTATCCTTTCTCTATTTGATTCTATAAGACTTATCATAAGTCTTCCAAATCTGAGTCTCAACATCATCATTCTTGATTCCCAACTATTGTAGTTGATTTTTTAGTTCCTTTACTTCATCATGCTTCTTTTGTAGCTCATCATCACTTTCCTTTGCAAATTTGAATGGCATAACATATTTGGCATACAATGCCTTTCCTTCTTGTTCACATCCCCTTACCTCCTTGATGCATGCATCAAGAGCTCATAAATCATTCTTCATATTTTGACACAGAGCATCAACCATTTGAGCATCATGCTTGATTTGGTCCTAAATTATTGCTATATTTGACAACATAGTGAATTCAACACCATATGCTTGAATCATGGCCTTTTCTCTATCCTCTAGATCTAGATCTATCAATCTTACTAGAAGTGTGCTTTGTAGCTTATGTGTTACATCCATGAGAGAATTCTGCCAACTCTTCAACTATCTATTCTTGTTTATTATCTTTCTTAAGGATGGCATTAGTTCAATCTAATCACTATTGTCTGATATTGTCATGGATACAATGGTAAGGGGTGTCCTAGACAAGTGGGGTACACTTACCTTATTTTCTTCTTCCTCCACTTTTCTTTTCTTTTTTTCTTCTTCTTCTTATTTTCTTTTATGTTCTTCTTTATCTTTCTCTTCTTCTTCTTCCTTCTTCTTCTCATCCTCTTTCTTCTTTTTTCTCTTCATCTTATTTTATGTAATTCTCCTCATCTTCTTTCTTCTTCTTTTCTTCATTTCCTTTTCTCTTCATTTCTTATTCTTTCTTCCTTTTCTCCTCTTCCTCCTTTTTCTCCTCTTCTTTCTTTCTTTCATTTCTCTTCTTCCACCTTCTTTTCCTCTTCTTCTTTCTTCTAATTCTCCCTTTTCTCTTTCTTTTTCTCTTCTTCCTCATTCTTTTTTTCCTCATATTTTTCATTTGCTTCCTCTTCTAAGTTAGAGTAGCTAGTGATATTGCCAACAATAATTGTGCCATAATCCTTAAAAGGATATTCCTTATCATCAATTTTTATCTATATAATTTCCACTTGTATGGTATTAGTACTAATTGTAATCATCGATGATGATTCTAGAATCATAGTGTCCTTGGTTGCCTCTATTGCTAATGCAGGTGCACTCTTCTCCTCTAACATAAGGATTTATCCCCCTAAATCCTTTCTCTATTTAGCAATAGTGGGTGTAGAGATCATGAATTTTATTATTTCTTTCTTTGTTTCCTCATTTACATCCTCATAATTGTCACCCATCAACAAAATAGTTCTTCTCTTGTTCCTTAGTAGGGGTTCAATACCCTTCATTATTCTCTCCATGTCCCCATCAGTGTTAACCTCACAGAGTTTCCTTTTCTAATTTTCTCTTATTCCCTTATCCTCTTCTATTACTCTTATTTTTCTATTAATCAAGCTATTATACAAGTCTCGAGGCATGTATTTCTTAATATCCTCAAATATCTTATTTTCCAATATCATATATCTAACAACTGCATTCTCCAATTGTACTCTATCCATATTGCTATACAAGTGATAATAGTTTTTCAACTATACAAAGATTTTATCATCAACAATATGAACATTTAAATTTTCTACCTTTGGTGTCCAAGGCTTATTATTCAAGTTTTTCTTTCATTTAGTCACAACCTTCTCAATAAGTCTATCTTCCAATTCTTCTTCAAATTCATATGACTCAATCATCTACAAAGTTTTCCTTCTCTTTCCTGGTCCACTATCTAGTTGCTTTTCTCTTTTCTTTGAAGATGACTCTATTACCTCTTGATCACCCTAGTTGGTCTTTCAAATTTCCTTGTGCTTAAAGGAGTTATTGATTATTCACCAATTATATTTACATCCTCTTGAACCTTCTTCTTTTGAACAAGTTGTATAAAAATAGGTTGTACTTGTGCTACTATGATAGAAGGTGCACTTGGGATGTGTGTGGATGGTCCTGCTACAATTACTCCTTTTGTTTCTCTTGTAATTGCCAAAGGTGTAGCTCCCAAAAATTTAGTCTATCCACTATCTTTCATTTCCAAAAGAAATTTCCATTGCCTCTTTATCTTCCTCTCATGTCATACATGTTTCCTTAAGAATAGTATCAATCTTCTTCTCAACTTTCTTCTTAATTTCTTTGTTATGAAGCTCACTCTAAACTTCCTTGAATTTTTCTTCATATGTCCCCCATCTAGGACATTCTTCATCTCTCCCTTATTCCAAGATAATATTTACATAGCCCTCAACTAATTCATCACTTATTTCATAACCCGTGGGGTTTATGAACTTCATTCTAGGCTCTACTACTTTCATACATGTGACATCTATTTCAACTATGAAACATATGTCATTCTTATATTTCTCCACTAGAGTAGGTGGAATTTTGAACCTTTCCTTCATTTCAGACTAGAAATTTTTCATCATTCTTGAGATGATTGTTTTTATCTTTACCTTTGATTACTTCCTATAATGATGAGTTATATCATAGTGCATTGATCACTATTCCATTCTTGGTCTGGCATTCTAGGTAATTTTATGATCACTTGAAAGAATATATCTATTAGAAGGGATTCAAATCTAAACACTACTTCTTTGTCTTCTTCAATTTCTCAATATTGTCTTGCTTCACAATCTCACACATATTCACTTTTTCTTTCTTCTTTTCATCAAATACGTTGCATGGATAAATCAACCAAGTATTGAGTCTACTCTAGAACTGTAATTCATTTTGTAGCCAATGATCTTACTGATGACACTAACATGAATTTTTGTTATTAGTTTAATCCTCATATTTCTTCCATCTAATTTTTTTTAAAGGTTTGTTTCCACTAACTTCTTCACATTATTCTCATTGACTAGGTTGCCTCCATTGCTCAAACCAATAATTTTATGGATATATTGTTATCTATCATCACATGGATTTCTCCTACCCAAAACATTCCTTCATGAATTCTTCTTAAGATGATTCTACTCCACTCATGATTGTCAAAGTTTATGTAGAATATATGCTTAACAATGTCCAAATCATTCAAGTATGTAAACTCTTGCTTCAATAATATGTCACCATAACATACTAGGTTTAGGTCTTTGTGTATGTCATTGTCCAAATAATCTCAAACTTGCAATGTATATATGCCCTAATGTCTTCTACGTGTAATACATTGTGCAGAACTTGTGAAAATGCTCCTAGAGGATCATCTTCTAATGACACATAAAGGTACTTCTTGAATTTATATCCTGGCCTTTCACTTACATTATAGACTATAGGGTTCTCCATTTTACTAATTCAAAAGCTTTGAAACACAACTATAAATTTAAAAAATGCCTAAATTTCACATAGCTTTGAAAACACTTCAATTTGTTGTCAAATCAATCTTAACTCCTTCTTAATTCTTCACATGAACAAATGATACACATAGTCTTTCTTATGTGGTTTATATCTCACCAAAATGATCTCTACATTAATTGCACAACTACTCAATCCATAAAAGGTTGTTTCTCTTCACTAGTTGACTTTTTTTCTTTCATATAACTTTATATGGTCTCCAAATCATATGTGGACTTAACTATAGCTTCTACACATCATCTACTAACTCATATTTACTTTGTAACTCTTTACTCGATCTCTAGCCTCAATTGTAACTCTTTGGTACTCAATATTTAATAAATAGATGCTTAATTCAAATAGGATGAATCACATACAATAGTTGACTTCAATATTTTATTTGGTGCATCAAAATATTGTTCTTCTAATACTACATGTGAACTTGATGGATCTTTTTCTTCAACAAATACCTCTTTGAATTCATCCACATGTTCTCTCAACTCATGTTTCTAATTTTCATTGTTGCTATCATTCCTTCTAGTGTTTCTATTACTATTCCTTCTAAAATTTGGATTTCTTTTGATATTCCTCATGCCCATTCTGCAAAATCTTGCTATATGACCAAAGTTATTGCATAGCTAGCAAATTGGTGCATTTCTTCTCTAATTAGGTAAATTCTACTTAATTGGTGCTCTATAATTTCTAGGGATGTGTCCAAAGTTATAACACTTGTAACACACAATATTACTCCTTGTTCCATTAGATATTTCTTCTCTGTTGGATCTATTAGATGCCCTTTCAATAGATCTCCTTATGTCATTACCTATAGACTTATTATCTCTAAACATTCTACTATTGCTGTTATTACTATGAAATCTTAGTTTCTTACAGTCAACTACTTTATGACCAAAACTATGACAATTATAATAATAATAATGTGTAATAGGTTGAATTATTTACCTATACATTCTCTCTTCATATGACCAACTTCATTACATTAAAAAAATCTACCTTTCAATTCATACCTTACCTCTTTAGGTGATTCAACTTACTCTGTTTGCTTAGGTTTATCACTTTTCTCAAGTTGACTTTCTTGCTCAACTTCTTTTGGTGCATCTTTATATTGACTAGATTCGATATTATTTTGATCATCTTTCTCATGTTCAGGGGTTTTAACAACTAGATCTAGTTCCTTTCTTGCTTGAAATATCCATGACCAATCTTATCATAGGAAGGTCTCTAAAAATATAGTTGCTCATGATTTTTCTCACTAATGGAATATAAATTTGCTAATTATTGTTTGGTTTATGTTAACTCTACTTTCACAATAGTATTGTACTTCTCAATTTTTGCATGATCTATCTAGATGGATTCAAGTTTAGATGTCACTTTAGTAAGATGGGATCTTAGATCTGCATTTCCTGATTCCAAAGTTGATTCAATATTGCTATCATAGTTCTTCAAACTTAGCTTTAATTCAATTGTCTTCAACTCATGTTTGAGAATCTCATTTTCCTTCTTTAATGTTGATACCTCATTACTATATTTTTTCTTTGTATTAGGTTCCTTTCAAAATTTGATATGATTAATCTTATCTTTTAGTTTCTGAATGCACTCTTTTTAATATTCATATATTTCTTTCAAATTATCTCTCTCTTCAATACGAAGATCAATCTGCTCAAGAGCTTCTTCAAGATTCTTTTGCAACTATTCCATATTTGTAGGGATATTACTCAAGTTGTTAAGCCTCTTCAAAGTAACTATTCTCTAATAGTAATTATAAGAGATAGAAAATAATCGGGGGTTGGGGTGAATTAATATTGTACAAACTTTTCCCCAAAACTCAATATTATTAATTAATTTATAACATGCATATGAAAGTAAACTATTAATGTTAAATAGTAAACATAACCATGTAATAAGAGAACTCATAACACCATATTTTTCTAACTAGGGAAACCTAGGCCCAAGGAAAACCTTGGTGGAGTTGATGCCCACAAAATGATCCACTAAACAAAAGTATCATGTTAAGGATGTTGGTCGTAGTAGGAGTCTATTACATACATATAGTGTCTCAATCCTTGTTAGAGGACTAGACCTTGTTAAAAGCCTCAACCCTAGTAGGAGTTTTTCCAACCCTATTAGGAGTTGATATATAAATTACAAAATGTATTCAAGATAAGCCCACAGCCCAAACATGCAATATACAATGTAGTTTCTTTATAAAAAAGAGATAGATACAAAACACCTCTTTCCAATGCTAATATCTTCAATGTCTAATATTTCCTTTGTTTCTCTTCACATACCTCTAATCATACATCATATATAGTTTGCATATGAGTTAAAATATAACAATTACAATATTTCCATTTCCACACATTCATGTTTTGCTTCACACATCAGAAACTTTCCTTTATACCTTTATTCTTTACAAAATTTGTCCAATTAGCCTTCAAGCAATCACACACTTGGCAAAATCAAAAATTAACTCTTTCTCCCTTAGGGTTAACATATAGGATGTCATCCCTAATTAGTTAAGTAATTATTTCATACAAAATAATTCCTTAACACACAATTCACACTTCTCTGTTATGGTCTTTTCTATTTTATACACTGCATTTACTAGTGTTTAATCCATAACTCATTATGTATTGTCTGTACTGACTTGTGCTCTAGCATATATCATCCTGACACTATGTACTATCCATACCAAAATTTGCACATGCAAATAATAACTCTATTATTCATACACATCAAAATTGTATCTGTTCTACTAGATAACTATTTGATACTTAGATCATTTTCCATGTCTAACTGTGGAATCTTCATCTATACATAGTATCTGTTTTACACAAAGTATATTTTTTCATAAATGACAACATTGGAATTATACCAAATTATTCTACTTAGCCATATTGCCAACAAAATTAGGGTTGGATTATGGAGTGATTAGGAGGTAAGTGGGAGTTTATAGAGAATTCAAGTGAGTTACTTAATTAACCAAGGTTAATTAATTAATTAAATGGGCTTAGCATGGGTGAACATGTTGGGCTGATTCTAAACCATAGGTCAAGGTTAAGATAGGTTCAATATTGATTAAATAAGGATTATTTAATCAAAAGGGAGTTTGGAAATTAAATTACATAGAATTGTGCTTTTATTCAATTTAATGGAGGAAGGGGATTTAATTAATTATCACAGTCTAGGTTGTCATTTAGATAATTAATTGACATATAGTTAATTAATTAAATCATATAACTAGGTGGATAACATTTTTAAAAAAACTGAATATTAAATGATCAATTCATAGTATCCTAGAAGATAACTAAATAATATTAATTATGTAACCAGATTTAGGTGTCTAGAAGACCATAAAATTATTCATTTGTCTATCACAAACTATTTAGCCTGGTAAAATTGTCACTTTTCAACCTATCATAAATTTCTCCATACTCGTGTGTAGTACATAAAATTATGCATACACCATCTTGAGACATCTCTGCATCTCTCATACAAACTTCACACTCCAACTCAACACACAAATCAACCACCCACTACATTTATTCTTCGCATATGCTAGAACAATGATCCCCAAAAAATAGTCAATGGACAACTTTCAAGTTGACATCATTGAAAACACAATAACTAATCAACTCAGCATCAAATATGCACTAAAATATCTCTCCAAAATTATTTTCATCAGTTATGCTATCATATTCATGCTCATTTGATTAGTTTTTTTGGATACCTCTTATCACTTGAGGTCCACTTTACTATGCATGAATATTATAGCATGTAATTTTATTTTTTTCAATATCATCAGTTAATTTATGATTTCCATCTCCGTGATAGTGTGTTAAACATATCATTATGTTTCTCTACATTAGATTCCTATGTGAATTGATAATACTAGCTTGACTATTTTCCTCCTCTCTTCATTTGCATGAACATCTTGATGATGGATCACGTAGTGTGATCCAAAACGTTAATGATATAAATTTGTTCACACAATAAAATCTAAAAATTGAATAGTAATACTAATAGATTGTGGAAATCTAATAGCTCTAGCTCATTTGAAGATAAATGGTTTTGTTCATGAGGAGGCATTTGTTGGTTGTGTAAAATAAAATTTGTAATTTTTTGAAACTTGGAAAATGGTATTGTTTGTGTTTTTTGATTTTATGATGATGCATGTAAGTCTAAACTAATATGAAGTTTACAATAATGATATTATCATATATTGAAATATATAAAATTTTAATCGTAATATTTTTATCCTAATTGAACTAACATTTCAACAATATTAGGGGCTAGTTTATATAAATTTATATTTATTGTATTAATTTTATTCCACTCTTTCAATGAGAAAAAGCATAGCTTTGAAATTCACATAAAGGAGATGGTTCACTATAAATATAGGGATGTAACATGTATCTTTGGCTATCGGTTACTCAGTCAAATCATTTGTCAATTAGTGACTAAACACTTAATCATTTGGATGGTTACGTTATGAACAAGCTTCTATGTCTACTGAGCTATTACAGTGTAAACTGAGAAATTATAGTCTAAACCAAGCTATTGCAGTGTAAATTGAGTTATTGTAGTGCAAGCCAAGCCACACAAAGTAAACCAAGAAAAAAATAGATTTGACTAAGTTTCAAGGTGTAAACCAAGCTTCACAATGCAAACCAAGCACAAGTAAGTGTTAACTAAGATAAAGTGTCTATCGAGTTAGTCGTGTTAACCAAGCAATTGGAAGGTAGTGTTGAATGAGGTTTAGTGTCAATCAAGCCCTTCAATATCAACCGAGTTCTATAGTTTTTATCGAGTCATCAGTGCTAACTAAGTTCAAGCTACTCTTGAGTGATCAATGTGGACCGTGCATTAGTGTTAGTCAAGTGCCAAATCTTTTGAGTTGATTGCATTGCTGAGTGTTAGAATATTGCTTGAGTGGTCTTCAGAACTTTAGTATCAGTAGTGAGTTGACATGGTGAAGATTGTTGAATATGTTATTGTAGCTAACTCTAGAAGATAATTGTTTGGATTGGTATATATGTAATACACCTTTTGTGATCCAAAATTAGTAAGTGTGTAATGAGCAATCAAGCAATGAATGTGAATTAGAAGGCTACGAGTAGTATACAGAAAAGTAGATCACATCCATCACATTAAGATGATCATTCTACATCAAAGAAATCTCATACAATAAACCAAGTTGCAGAGTAGAGATCAACTACTAGTTCATCCTAATAGGTCCATTAGTTAAATCCTCTAACAAGGTGAACTTAACAATCTTCTTAGAATCTCCTAATTGAGTGCATACTTCATTGTATTGTATAAATCCTTTCACAAGGTGGACCTAATAGTCCTTATTACTACTAATAGGGAAGATCACCAGAGGTGATCAATTTTAATCCTTAACATGCCAACTTTATATTTCAGCCATAAAGCTTGTGGGTATCATCCCCACCCCAATTTTACTTTCTATTTGCAAGGTTTCTAGATTTCCAAATATTATGTCTAGTAATATGAATGTATTATTTATTTTAGTCTTTCATGCATTCAATTAGATCAAAATAGCTTAAGGAATATTAATTAGTGAATTAAAGTTAAAGTTTATTGGTTCCTAGTTCACCCCCCCTCCCCCCATTCACTCACCTGGGCCCTTGTACATTTCCAAAAATTGGTATTAGAGAATTGGTTTTCACATCAGAATTTTAGTAGCTTGAGAAAAGATCAGTCGCAATGGAAGTGTATAGACTAGAGAAAGCCATTGAAAATGAAAAGTTGGATCTACAATTGGACATGGATCAATTCAAGAAAATGAAGGAGTAACTCTCTCAATCACTAAAAAGAAGGAAAAATCTAGTAACACAAATGAATGATAATCTCTACATTGAAGAGGAATTGAAGACATTTTCCAAGATAGAAGTTCAAATGAAGTTGATTTAGCAATCAAGGATCTACTTGAAAAGAATCTTACTCTTCATGAAGAAGTCAAAAAGTCGAAAAAAGAAAAATGAATTTAGTCAATCAGAATGTTTGAAGACATGGAACAAAAGGACAAAACTAAAGAAGAGAAAAGATTGCTAACTAAAACAATCAAAGAAAAAAGACAATGAAATTCAACACCTATCTCTTTAGCAAGAAAATTTGATAAGTCAACTCAATTATACAAATCAAGAGATTATCAACTCAAGGAAATTGAATGAAATACTATATAATTTTCTCAGCATAGTAAAGAAAACCAATGAGAGGATGATGAAATCTTAAGAAAGTAAGATTTGGTTGGACAAGAAAGCTCAATTTAGACACAAAGGAAAAGCTAGATTAAGCTACACAGATGAAGGAGAATTATCTCAAAAAGGAACTAAGAAGAACAAAAGGCCTAATTGTAATAATTGTGGGAAGATAGGACATACATCAAACAAGCATTGGAGCAATGGGAAATAAAAGTTCAGTGGAAAGTATTACAAGTGTAACAAGCCAAGACATAGAGCAAGTGAATGCACAGAGAAAACCAAGTTTAAAGGAAAATGTTTCAATTGCAATAAAAAAAGGCACAAATATTCAGAATACAAGACCAAGAAATGGAACCCAATAGAACAAATTGTGAAAGCTATGTTTAGTTGGGATTATAACACATGGTGTAGATGTTACTTATGTGGTAAGCATGGACATATTGGACCAAACTGCATAAAGAATCACATGAAGAAACTACAAGGAGATGTTTTGAATGCAAGGAACTTGGATATCTAGCCAAGAACTGTATGAACCAAGCTAGAGTTGAAGATGAGACGAAAGAAAAAACTAACAATATCAGAAGCCAAATGAGATAGCAATGGGTAAAGAAATCTCTAGAGAATGCAAGTCAAAGTCATGAAAGTATTGACACCAAATTCAATCAGCTAGGTGACTCAACCATTTCAAACTAGTTATCCATGGAGATCACTCAAACTATAATTCAAAGCAATCATCTCATATCAGTTCTAGTAAGAAAGAAAGAAGATCCAATTCAACTTTTTAGATGCATTGGGACCACCGAGTTGGATGATAGTTGGAGTAATTTCTTAAGACCTTATTGAGCAAGGAAAGGTTGGGTTGCAAGACCTAACTAAGCTTATCAAGTATTGATCAAAGGTACCCACCGAGCTGATGACTTAATTGAGCATCTCATGACTACTGAGTTGAATAGGCTATCATCGAGTTGTTTACCATATTGTACATTAATAGTGACTTGAAGACAATTTTTTTGGTTAGAAGATGAAATCAAAAGTTTATTATTCACCACAAACTTCAAAGAAAATAAAGCAGAGCATTCTAGAGTCCTCGAGAAATTTAGAATAATTAAGTGTGATTTTTTTGAAGTATTATCAATTAGTTACTGAGCATAATGGAATCTTTATCAAGTAGTAAAGCCAAGAAAGGTTTTGACATGTTGATCAGAGGCATTGAGTGTGAAACCCCTACATTCAAACTTTGTCTAGAAATTGTAGAAGAATTTGACCCTACTAGTGTGCATTCACAAATTCTACCAAAGGTACCCTCAATTCATGACATTAGGTCATTTTACCCCTATTCAATTGAAGAATTAGGAACCCTAGAGATGAATCAAGCATTTGAGGCGTTATGTGTGGATGAAAATTTGAAACTTGAGCATAAACATCTAGAAATAGAGGGCTTAACCTATGTTTTTCATATGCTGAGGGATTTCCAAATAAAGTGGATTAGATTTATCATGATCCATACACATGGCATGTAATTTTGGATAGACCAACCTATTCAAATAACAAAGAAAATGATTCATAGGCTTACTGGGTTGGTGATGCTTAGCAAAGAAAAGAGAACAAAAACTCTAAGTCAAGTTGAACTAGTAAAGAAGACTCTTGTTGAGTCAAATGTAAAAGGAATTAAGCTTAATGGAATTACAAACATGGAAATCAAGTTTGGCATACATGTTATTGTGCATAAAATTTATAGTTCCAATAGATTGAACAACATCTCATATGAGGCTGTTGAGTTAGCGTACATAGTGGTCAAGAATAATCTATCATTTGAGCTTGCTAAGTTATAGTTGAACTAGAAAAGAAAGAATATGTAAAGAATCCAAGCATCAAGGAAAAATCTATGTAAGTTTAGCTCACTCTTGATATGTCTATTCTTTTATGTTCTAAAATTCTTTCCTTCCAAAGGCACTATAGTATGGAAGAAGGATTTACCTATTGTATATCAAATCAATGAGTTTATAGCTAATATGGGAGATAATTCTGAGAGCATAATGGATGCATACTTTGAGATATCCAAGGAGAGAATGAAAGTAGATTCAAAATCCCAAAATAGTTAGTTGATGATTATGAACGAGATATATGTTTTCTTGTGGATTGTGACAAGGTGCATATTTAGGCAATTAGGCCAAAAGTGGCATTGGTAAAACCTCTTGGATGTGAGGTGAATATTGATGACACTAGAGACATCATTAAGGCTCTTATCAATGAGAATGTGGATCCCAATGCACCATATTTTGGCACTTATGAAGAAACAAACACCAAAATTTCTTTGGAAATCAAGATTCCTCAAGCCATGAAGTGAGGAAGAAAATAGGTTGATAAAATTCAAAAGGAAGGCAAGAAATTTGATTCCCCTCTTCTACTCATAGAAGGTAAGGGTGATTATACTAAAGAAGAAGAAGATGTAGAGGAACATGAAGAAGAAGAAGAAAAATGAAAAGAAGAAGGAGAACCTCCCAAGGAAAAGGGGAAAGTTATTAAAGAAACCTACAATGTCCCCACCTACATTCTTCACAAGGGGACCTTCCAAATCAAGAAAGAAGATCAAGCTTCAAGATGAGGAAGAGGATGAAGAGGAAGAGTAGTAGGTGACATTCAAAAGATATGCCCCTACCTTGGACGAAAGATTGAGAAGACTCTCAAAAGGAGGAGATATGACATACTTTGAATATCTCAAGTGTGACACAAGAAGAAAAGAAGAGTAGAAACAAATAGAGGATATTTTAGTAGCTAAAATAGCTAAATGGAAATACTCTTTGAGTGAGTTAACTACTCAAGTTCAAGATGTTATACTCAAGGTAGTTGCACCTAGATGGGAGAATATAGTAAATATTGTCAAAGAAATTAGGGAACAAACCTTAAGAAAGGTTGTGCTAGATTTGAAAGATAAGGAAGTCAAGGAAGCATTTACCAAGCATGAATAAAAGTTTACTCCAAAGTTCAATGCATTCCTAATTTTATCCAATGACATTGAATTAGTTGTACAATCCACTACAACTAAATGGAAGAACATATATGGATTGCATGAAGCAAAGCCTTCAAAGGAAGTTGTGAAAATAGATGATGAGAAGGAAGATGAGAAAGATGATGAAGAGGACTTGGATGATCATGATGTCAGTGAGGATCTTCTAGAGATTAAGGATTTTCAAGACTCTGATCCTAAAAAGGTTGCAATAGATTTAATGGCCTCTCTCCCTAATTCTCTAAGAAAAACATTAGTTATATCAAGTTTAGAGAAGGTTGCTGCCAAGGCACAGAAAATTGAGTTAAACATTATTCCACCAAGCACTGTATTGACTATTGGAGCTATCATACAGAGTGTAATAAGGAGTACTATTTCTACCTCTACATCTACCAAGTAAAAAGCTCCACTATTCACATCTCCAAGCTAGATTGAGTCTCAGCAAGCTATTGTAAGAACCCCTACTATTGTTGTTATTCCTCGAGTTAATAATTTTTTTCTTGTTTCATCTGTAAGTGCAATGATAGTTGAGGCTAAGGCTCAACAAAGCACTAACGATTCAAGTAAGGGAAAAGAAATTATTCCCTCTATTATTCCACAAGAAAAGGGTAAAGAGGTAGAAACCTCCATTAATAAAATAGACCTAGATGAGGTTATAGTGATTCTAGATTGGGATCTTTCTAATCTCACTCCAGATTAAATGGATACCCTTGGAGAGCTTTGGAAGAAAAGATAAAAGTAGGAGAAGCTGAGAGCATAAAGGAAGAAGAGGAATCAAGTGCTAGAAGACATAAAAGGTATATTTGTTGATGCACTAAGTATTCAAATTGATGAGAAAGAACCTATATTGGATCAACTTGTTGACATAGTGCACAAGTTTAATGAAGATTTGAGTGGACAAGAAAAAATTCTGTAGAAGGCAAAAAAGAAATTGAAAACAAATTTTTAGATAATGTGGCATAGAAAATTGCCATTGATTAAGTGGAATTATCCACTATTCTTGTTAATTTTTAAATTATTATAAATAATATTGTTTCATTATTTGTGAAGTTGAGTGATACTTCCAATTTCACAAAGGAAATAAAGGATAAGTTGTCAAAAATTGATGTTGATCTGAAGTAAAGTGCACATTAGCTATCACTTGACCCAAGCATGAGCTCTGCACATTTTGTTAAGATAAGATATTTCACATATTTGATAGACTTGTAGGAAGATTTTTTGAGAGAAGAAGCCAAAATCCAAGCTACACTGATAGATATACTGAGTTTGATAATTTCTTGCATGGATGTAATGCAGAAACACATTATACATACCAAAACATTCGTCCATGATAACAAATTCTCTATTATTGATCACATGATGGAACTATTTGATGAAGTTCAAATAGCTTTTCATACTTTAAAAGTGTTGTAAGATAATTGGGACAAATCAATGTCCATAATGTTGAAGTTATATAGTGATTTCCTTTCACATTTTGGTGTTACCTTGTAATTATGCATTTTTTTCATTTTTTCAATAAAGGGGGAAATAGTTATTATCGTACCATCATTTTCATATGTATATAAGGAAGGGCATCTAAAGGAAAACACAAAAAGGAGGAAATGCAATTATGTATAGCAAAGCTACAAAAACAACTTCGAAAAATAAAAAATATAGATAGTATCAGATGAGTATTAGTACATCAGTCAAAACTAAGTTATAGACCCAGTATATAATAGGGGGAGTTTTTACTTATACTTTTGAGTATTCATAATTGGTATGATAAGTGTTTTTTGTCACTAATGCCAAATGAGGAGATTGTTGAACCTATGGTCAAATCATTTTTCAATTAATGATTAAACACTTAATCATTTGGATGGTTACATTACAATTGAGCTTCAAAATGTCTATCAAGCTATTGCAGTGTAAATTGAGCTGTTGTAGTTTAATTTGAGCTATTGCAATGTAAACCAAGATATTGTAGCACAAGCCAAGACTCACAAAGTAAATCAAGTAGAAAATAGTGTTTATCAAGTTTCACTGTGTAAATTGAGCTTCACAGTGTAAATCAAGAAGAACGTAGTGTTAACCAAGATACAGTGTCTACCAAGCTAGTCATGTGAACAAAGTAGCAAGAAGGTAGTGTTGACCGAGCTTTAGTGTCAACCAAGCCCGTCAACATCAATGTGGACCATGCGTCAGTGTCAACCAAGTGCAACGGCTTTCTAAGTTGACTATGTTGTTAAGTGTCAGAATATCACCCAAGTGGTTTTCAAAGCTTGACTATCAATAGTGAGCTGACTTGGTGAAGACTGTTGAATATGGTATTGTAGTCAACTCTAGAAGGTAACTATTTGGATTGTTATATATGTAATATATTTTATGTGATCCAAAATTAGTAAGTGTGTAATGAGAAAGAAAGTAATGAATGTGAATTATAAGGCTACAATAAGTATAAGGAAAAGCAAAGTCTAATCCATCACATTAAGGTGATCATTCTAAATCAAAGGAATCTCATATAGAAAACCAAGTTGCAGAGTAGATATTAACTACTGCTTCATCCTAAGAAGAGCATCAGTCAAATCCTCTAACAATAGTCTTTTGCAAAATCTCCTAACTAAGTGCATACTTCATTATATCGTATAAATCCTTTCACAAGATGGACCTAATGGTTCTTATTGCTCTTAACAAGGAAAAACACTAGAAGTGGTTAATTGTATGCTTTAATAGGCCAACTTTATACCACAATCATAAAGCTTGTGGGTATCATCCCCACCCCAATTTTACTTTCTATTTGGAAGGTTATTGGGTTAACAAATATTGTGTTAAGTGTTATGAATATTTTATTGCTTTCAAACTTTCATGCATGCAATTAAATCATAAGTTAAAATTTATTGGTTCTTGATTCACATCCCCCAGTCACCTAGGCCCCTATACATTTCCAACAATAACTATATATCATTTTATATTAAATATAATACAATAATAATTACTGGTTGAATGGTTTTGTTTACTAACCGCTTACATTGGTCAAAGATCTTATTGAACAACTCCATGGGTTTATGGTTGACCGAATATACATGTTAGTTGGTGGGTATATTAGTAAAGTGTTTTACTAGTGTTCATTTGTCCCACTGGGAGCCATGTTCCCAATGGGACATGACTCCACTATGGAGTCACTTCCCATTGAAGACATGACTCCCCTTTCTCTTGTATATACTTTAAACTATGATCTGTGATACCTATACAATGAAGAAAAAAAAAATGCATTAAGATTACTCAAGGTTCTTGATTACAAGTCAATAGCTTGGTTCTATTTGCCATAGGTGACCTTGGTACTATTTTCCATATCATTTCAATTGTAATAAATATTTACAAGGCTTATATATATATATATATATATATATATATATATATATATATATATATATATATATATATATATATATATATATATATATATATATATATATATATATATATATATATATATATATATATATATATATATATATATATATATATATATAGATATATATATATATAACAAGTAATAATAACTATTCCAGCCATCATATGATAAGAATTGTCTACAAATAGATATACATTGAGTAGATTACTTTGTGAGTCAAAGGAATAATTATATACAAGTAGATATATATTGAGAACTAGTTATCTTGAAGGTCATAACTATATATATATATATAACAAGTAATAATAACTATTCCAGCCATCATATGATAAGAATTGTCTACAAATAGATATACATTGAGAGTAGATTACTTTGTGAGTCAAAGGAATAATTATACACAAGTAGATATATATTGAGAACTAGTAATCTTGAAGGTCATATATATATATATATATATATATATATATAACAAGTAATAATAACTATTCCAGCCATCATATGATAAGAATTGTCTACAAATAGATATACATTGAGAGTAGATTACTTTGTGAGTCAAAGGAATAATTATATACAAGTAGATATATATTGAGAACTCATTATCTTGAAGGTCATAACAACATATTTGACCTTACTTATAAATTATTCTATAAATAAATCTATTGAATAAAACCTCTACTTATATTCAAAAAATCAAATTGAATCTAGAACACAAATCTGATCTTAAAATCTAACATGGTATTGAAGCCTAGTCAAGAGATGATCCTGATCATATTTATCTAGTTTAATCAAGTTCTTCAAAATGGTGAATAGTACAAGGCTAGAAGATAGGCTCAAAGGTGATGCATATTTTGAGAGATGGAAATTGTGGATGAAGTAACCATGAAGGAGAATGGTTTAAAACAATTCCAAACCACCACCCAAAGGAAGTAATGAATTGGAAAAATGGGAAAGCTATAACACCAAAGACATGAAGTTTATTGTGGATGGTGTTAGGAACCATTTATTTCCAATTATCTCAAAGCTAGACACAACACATGAAATATTTAAAGCACTTCAAGAAATGTTTGAGATAAACAAAACCACTAGAATTCTATCTATGAAAGACAAGCTCTCTAACATTAAGATGAACAAAGGAGAATCTATCACTTCATATATCATGAGGATAACAAAACTATGGAACCAACTTTCTATGACTGGTGACATCTATGATGAAAAATAATTAACTATGATTTCTCTAAAGGGACTTTCATCATCATGGAAGACTTTAAGACAAGGAGTATGTGCTTGTTCCAAGCTCCCTAAACTTTCTTGACTAAAGGTTGGTTGCATACAAAAGGAGGTTATGTTAATGTCTCAAGATGCTAGATATACTAAATGTGATGTTTAGGCTCTCACAACCCAAGTTGATAAAAGAAGAAATTTAAATTCAAAGGAAACAAGGAAACATATGGATTACTCTAAAATACAATTATTTAGATGTGACAAATATGGTTACTTACCATCTCATTACCCTGATAGACTAAAACATCAAGTAGCCTTTGCTAAAGTTAGTAATTTAGATATAGATTCAGAGAAATGTCCTTTCTAAAAGAACTTTAGAGTATATAAAACATGTGTGAAATATTGGACTAAGATGGAGTTCTCTATTTTTTTTATCATCTTCATAAAACTATGAAATAAATGTGAAGCACTTTCAAAGTGAACTTGGCATGGTTACAATTTTTGAGAGTCTTAGAATACCAAATTATTGTAATATTATTTATTAATACATGCTATAAGAGTTATGTGCCTTGATCTTTTCTTTTGAGAATGCTATTGTAGGAAGATGGAGTTTAATTATAATACTTCTTCAAAGGAAATCTTAAATGAAGCACTCAAATGATTAATATTTAGAGGGAGTTCAAAGTCTTTGTGAGTGACTATGATTTAAATGGGCCTAATTCCTATGTATATCATGAGGAAGAGATGACTTCCAAATGATGTCACTTATATTTGCAGAAGTTATTGAAAGATGACAATCTTACAATAACTTAATTTTCTATTATGATGGATATCTTACAATGTCTACGCAAATCACAGATTGTGATAGATTATACCTTGCATGGTGGATGTTTATATGGTAACCATGGTGAGAATGTTCTTGCATATACCTTATAAATATTTTTTTAGTATATGGTGAATGTTATACGATTGATGTTCTGGAGGCCATTACTCACGGTACTTGGTAAATATCTTACATCTCATTCTAAAGACCATTACTGAAAGAGTATTTGGTGAATTTTATATATTTTGGAAACTAATACTCAAATGTGATATTAAAATTATGAATATCATGTGTTGATATTCTATAAACCATTACCTTGTTTAAGTATATGGTGAATACCAAGTGTTAATGCTCTGGAGACCATTACTCAAAGTTTTGGTGAATATCATATGTTGATATTCTAAAGGCCAATACTCATGTGATATCAAAATAATATTAATCACCTAATAAAAGATATCCTTAAAACATGTCATTCTCCTTATTACCAATGGTGTAATTTTTATCCTTTTATAAACTAAGAGGGAGTGTTGAAATGGTAGTTCGATTAGGATAAAAAAAAACTTACTATTGAAATTTTATATATTTGAGTAATATATTTTGATATATTATAATATCATTATTGTATTATATATATAATTGTATATTAAATATCATACAATAGATGCAATCTATCAAAGTTCCTACAATAATTGGAAAAGAAGAAAAATAGAGATTTATAGATAGAAAGGAATGATAGAAAAAAAGAGTTAAAAGAGAGAATGATATGTTATTATAAGGACAAGTAAAAGTAGAATCATAGAGAAAGTTGAAGGAAATTTTAAAAATATTAATAATTATATTAATTTAAGAAATATATAAATAACAAATAGAAATTATATTATATAAATGAACTACTCATTTCTACCAATTTAATTATAAATTAAAATTTATTTATTTTTTCAAAGTTGTTGATTACTTAATTCAAACTACCAAAATATCTAGTAAGTTTGAGGGATAGTATTAGTTTGACAATTTATAAAATGATATTAAAAAAAAATAGAGCAAGACTATAAAATAGTAGCTAGTTAAAAACTTAAAGAAAAAGCATTTTACAATTGGCAAAAATAAACATCAATGTAAAACTAATAAATATATTTAAAATAAGAAATATAAAATATTTAACTCTATATTTGAACTTGGCAAGATAAATAAATTGTGATAATTAATATTGGTTAGACATTCATTTTTGTTCAAAGTGGTGTGAGGTGGAAAATAAAAATATTAATTTTTTGAAAATCTAATGAACTTGTTACAAATGTGGAAAAGATAAAGTTTATTAATGCATGATAGAGTTGTTAGAAAATATTTTTATTTTTGTTGAAGAAAATTGAATTTTCTCCCTACTAAAAATTGAATGGTCCAATAAAGTGAAAGAAAAATATGATTTACAAAATAATGAAAAATTAGAAAAAGATATAAGCATTTGAAGTTTTTTAATCTTTTAAATCTTATGAGTGGATTGGTCAATTGAATTGAATGAAAGCAATAGTATCCTACCTTTGATAGAAACTAATGATTATTGATTGAACTATTTTGTAGACCAACCACTTACATTGGTCAATGGGCTTATTGAAAAACTCTATGGGTTTATGGTTGATCAAATGCATGCATTACTCGGAAGGAATATTAGTAAATGTTTATATATCATTTTATATTAAATATCATACAATATTAATTACCAATTGAAATTTTTGTAGACCAGTCAATTACATTGCTTGACAGGCTTACAACTCCATGGGTTTATGGTTGATTGAATGTATGTCTTAGTTGGTAGGTATATTAGTAAAGTGTTTTACTAGTGTTTATTTGTCCCACCAAGAGCCATGTACCTAATGGGGCATGATTCCATGGTGGAGTCACTTCCCATCGAACAAGTGACTGTTGGAAATATAAGATGAGTAATTGAGAGGGGAGGGGTGAATTAATTACTAGTAAAATAAATCCTAGATCCCTTAGATGTCAGTATAGAAAAGAAAACTAAAAATTGAATACTACTGCAGCTCGATTGACACACATAAAATGTTGTAACTTAGTAATAACTAAATTAGCTCAATAAATGCTTAACATATAAACTTTAGATGTTATTTGTGATTACCACTACTTTAACTTAGTTACAAACACATTAAAGAAAATAACTTGAACACAATAGATGACAAGATTTAATATGAAAACCCAATTTGGGAAAAATCACCAATTGCAACTAGTTACTATTTTTCACTCTTTTGAAGTGAGCCTTGTTAGGAGCCAACCCTATTAAAGGTTACAAAACACACTGTTAGGTGTGACCTTGTTAAAAGATTTAATCACCCTATTAGGAGTGGCCTTGTTAGAGATCTTTTGACAATTCAATAGAACTGCCACCTTGTTGGAAGATTTGCAAATAGTTGTTAAGCCAACTCTGTTAAGAGATTCAGATTAGTGCTACAATGGTTAGATAGTAACAATGAGATAACCTGATTTGAATGCAACTAATTTTTTGATTACAGATCTTTGTTGTGGATTGTACTTGATCTTATTGATATCTAATTGAAAAGATCATTTGAGTAGAAAGATTGTTGAAGAATACTATGTGTTTCAATCATTGTTGTGTCACTGATGTCAAACTTGCAATTTGTTGGTGAGAAAATTCTGTATACGTTTCAAGTACTATCACTTAGTTGATTGATGAGGATGTTTTGATCAACAAAATGTAACAAAAGTACCTAGAGGAAAGGTTGAGTTATGATTATGTAATGAAGTAAAAGAATTAGTTAAGATAGTGATAATTTAATGCATTGATCATCTACTTGAGGTTACAAAATGGTTGGCTACACTTAGAAATTCAAGTTTTAAAAAAAAGTTCATTTTCCAAGCTTGACCAAGTGGACAATAGGTGCCAAGCAAAGTTAATTCAAGCTGAGCAAAAAGTCAGTTGCAACTGAGTGAAAGAAAATTCTAGTAGATGTCAAGCAAGCTAGTAGATGTTGAGTAATTTTTAGTTGATGACAAGCACTAGTAAAATCTAGTTGATGTTGAGTGATGCAATATGTGTTGAGCATCGGAACATTTATAACTCCAAGCTGTTGCATTATGACAATGATCAAAGATTCACCGAATAAAAGCCAGCAAGTTTATTTTCTTGGAACTTGTGAATCAAGAGGAAGATAAGATTGATGAGTTGGTGGCACAGAATCTTATGTAAACCATTTTGAAGGAAAATTCAAATGGATTCTAAGAGAAGTTTCTAGAGAAGACAAGATATGGGGTAAATACATTGTATCATACCTAATCCATTGAAAACCTTAATTTTGGTGATGGATAATGAGTGAGAAAATTTTCTAATTTCCTATATATAGGAATGTCTGGTCATCAAGCAAATGAGTAAGAGAGTTTGATGCAAAAATATAATAAGGAGAAGGAAAAAAGGTTTTGCTTCATCAAGTGACCCTATTGAAGAAGTTTGCAATGGTATACTAAGCAAGAAGGCTTGAGAGAATGAATTCTTGAAGGGTGAACAAGTTGTTAGAGTTGCAAAGAATGAAAGCCAAGTAGATTTGAGGATTGAAGAGAGATCTGTAATCTACAAGTAAGGTTGTAAGTTGTATCAAATCAAAGCTCTACTATTACTTTCTAACAATTGTATTAGTCTAGGGTAAATCCTTTGGAGTAAGGTTGACTTAACAATCATTGGAAAATTCTTTAGCAAGGTGGCATTCCAAGTGAATGGTGTTTTCATGCCAAAAAACAACAACAAGTTTTGTTTTAATATTTAAAAGCGATAATAGGATTACATGTAATAAATAAGTATTCAAATAAATTCACTTAAATTCCTCATGCACATGTATAATTATAAACTTTAAGCACAACTCAAATGCAAATTTTCTTAACATATTTTAAACTTAAAATTTCATAGATAAGTATATATCAACATGTTATTTGATTAATCTAATTTAAACGAATGTGATTACCAATCATAAAAATGTGCAGTAAGGTAACACCATCACATCTAATTTTTTAAATTACATATGCAAAACTGAAAACAAAGCTATAAGACTCAATGCAAGCATATTTACTCAATCTCTTTTTCTATTAAACTACCTAGTTCAAAAGCTCCACCGAGAAAGAACCAGTAAGAAAACTCGGCTTCATTGCCACTTCAAAAAAAGTTTAACATACATCTCTACATCAGATTCTAATGCTGAACATAATTAAATTTCAACAATCAATATACAATTCCATCATGGCCCTTAATAAGGGGTCCATATAATTTTCTGCAACACATTGCTAAGGTCATGGAGGGAATAGAATCTAATCAGGTGACAACAAGCATGACCAAGAGACAAATCAAACATGCATATTCATACAAGGTTTTCACAATAGGAGTTCAAAATGAATCAAAATAGGGAAAGGTGAATTTTCCCAATAGGAGATGTCAGACACAACACCAAACCAGGTGCCCAATCAGGGCTATAAATCAAGAACTTTCGTTCTTTTTTTCTTACATGCCAAAATTCATACATGGTTTGTGCTAACAGGTAGGGGCCCATTACACCCTACCCCCTCTCCCTCTTCTCGTCCTGAGAAGAGACTCTACACTGTTGGAGTCCAACTAAAAGGACCTTTCCCAAAATTGGTCACTTTTTCCCTATCCAAGGGTGAGTAATACCAAAACACCCATACAAGAAAACTTCAAAATTCAAACATAAACAAGAAAGAAAAGCATTCAAGAATGTGGTTTTCAATTCTTCCCAACATACCCAACATACATACAAGCATCCAAACAACAACAAGTAGCATAAGCATGAAAATTTGAACAAGGGAGATGAAAACTCCTACCTTCACAAAGAGGTAATGGAAAATGAACAAATTTGAGTAGAGCTTTTCCATTCATTCCTTCAATCTTCTAGGACTCCTCTCTAAAAGTAGAGATTGGGTAACAACCAAAACTACTCGAAGAAGGGCTTCTAAATAAGATCCAAATTCAACCACCCAAAAAGGGCAATAACTTCCCCCACTCACCTAAAAATCTAGAAGTCTCTAACTCAACCCATCCTAAGGTTAACCACTAAGTGGAGTTGAGGTGATACAACTCATGATAACCATATTCAATTTTCGCACAAAGGCAAAAATAGATTGTTTGAGTGACCTCAAAAGTCAACAAAAGGGGCTTAGGGGTTGGAAAATGCTCCCAACCCAAACCCATACCCCTTGGGTATAAAAATTTCATGTTTTAAAGCCTTAGGAATAGATTTGGAACCAAACAAAAGCTAGAAAATATTTAGGACCATCTAACAACTCTAAAAATGCAGATTAAGCACTAATCCAAATTAGGGGTGACTAAACTTGATTAAGAAAAAAATAGCAAAAAGACACTAACTTAATCCGACTTAGGTCCAAAGGTTACATACCTAACCCTAACTAGCACGTTGAAGAGCATATGCAAATTCACGAGTGCCAAGTGACACTATAATAATACAGTTACAAACATTAACATTTACTAATCACAAGAAGATACATACATACATCTCACATTACAATTATTAAGTTACAAACAAAAAGGTTTCCACAAATGGCACAAAGGGATCAGTTTCGTTCCTCCTTTGGGTTTCTCGGCTAAAATATCCTGCACACTCATTACACACATCAGTAGCTCCACAAAATCACATGCACATATATTCAAAGCTTATTTGGATTGTTCCATAAATCAAAACATGAATCTCTCACATAATTAACTGTTTAATTGATTTCTACTCACATTTAATCATAAAAATCACATAATCAATAAAACATAACTTTATTCATTAATTTAGATTAAAATTCTAGAAAAATCATCATTAGGCATGCATATACCTAACATCACAAGCATTGCCATTTAAGGAATACTGAACTATCACAACATAAAACTTAATCATCGAGATGTCAAAATCAACACCCTTATCTTCAGGTGAAAATTCCTCGTATCATTGTTAGTAAAATTTTAATGTTTAAACAATCGAGATAATGTAGTTTTTTCTTGAATTACTTAATTATTTAAAACATGAATGTATTAGGATCTCAATTCTTATTAGGAAATTCACAATATAAATAGTACTTCATATCCATTTAACTCCTATGACGATTTTAATAGAGAATTCATATTTAATAAGTACATGTGAGGAGGGACCTAACATCCTCCCCCACTAGCCTTTGACTTCCTCCTGGAAGTCACTCAACTAAAAAATTCATGCTATGCTAGACCTTGTTTAGACTTATTCCAAGATTTACTCTTATAAAAAGAATGATTAATAGTTTCACATACATTCACAAGGATGATAACCTATTTTCTAGATTATCATTGTTAAAAGAGAAGTTCAATCCAAAATTTTGATGCGGTTACATTTTCCAAGGTCAATTATTCCTTAAAACATATCGGTCATATATAAATAACATTCTAATCTCTTATAAAATACTTAAAACATCTCTAAACATAACAACAAAATAAGGTATTCTGAATTCCACATACCCACTCATAGAGTAAAAGTTGCATGAGACTCCCTCAAATGAGGTTCCATATTAAGAAACTTGTCTCTTTATGAAGGGTTAATTAATTTTTCCATAAGAGTTTCTATGACATACTAATTCTCGATAGGATACTCAACAAGTCCATAACTACACGCGCACTTTTCCATATAGAAGTCCTTTCGGTTAACCCATAATCTTAACCAAATTCATGTTAGGATGAAATTTCATTACTCATACCATCAAACTGATATCACTAGTCCTAATCTCAAAGTCCTGGGAAAGGGTGGGGTACAAATACTCTCACTAATAACCCCATACCCTAAAGTTGTGAATCCATGCGATTGTCAGGAATCCCTTTGGTAGGCCCATCATATGTCACTTGCCAACAAAATTTAAAAGAAAGTGTCTCAAAATTTAAATTCAACATCAAGGATGAAACATCCAATGCAAAATTTAGAAATCAAAGAAATAAAGAGTGGCCACAATAGTAAAGTTTTAATTAGCAAATAAAGAAATAACCAAGAGGCAAAAAAAATATAGAAGCATCAATAATACAGTTGACTAAATAACCCCACATCACACGATTTGAAAAAAAGGAAAGAACATCGAACTACCAATATCTGAAATTAGACAAATAAGGAAATAAATCCAATTACTTACAAAATTTACATTCCTGACATAGTACGGCCATACCAGGGTCATTGAGGATATTAGATCTTCCAAATACATTGCAAGGATCTTGAATTGAATTTAGATGTTGGTCTAAAGACCATGTCGCTCAATCAATGATCGATCTCACATACTCACTACATACTTATGTTCATCGACATTGCCCTATAAGTAGGGTTTCATTCCTCAAGTAAACTGAGATATTCTCTTACTTGCACATTCCTAACTATGTTTCTATTGATGAAACATACTACTAAGCTTATACATGCTACCCTAAATAGGTTATGAAAAGATGACAAAGGATAAGAGTGAGTTTTCGAATACATATCATGAAGATGCTGAGTTGATATCTCCACATACTGTATGGATTCAAACCCGTGAAATCCTAACAATACGAGAGTACTTAGTGTGAGGCCTCACCCCGACCCTTCATAGCCTTAGTTATTACTTTATCATTTTGATACTCACGACTCGAGATGTCAAGACACTATCAGATACTTGAACATATCATATTATTTCATTTTGTGTGATGTTATTTTTAGATATTTAATGTTCGTCATTTAAGGTTCTAGGTATATGTATGTTGATGAATGAAGTAAAATGTAGGATTAACACATTGATTTTTGGAATCTTTATGGTTAAGGATATAAGTAGGATGCAAGAAACCCTAATTGATGTATGTTTCAATTTATGTGAATTTATGATACGTATACATACATATGTACATGTGATTTTCGAAACTACTGATGTGTGCAATGAGTGTGCAGATATTTTAGCCGAGGAAACCGACGGAGGAACAGAACTGATCTCTATGTGCTAATTTTGGAAACCTTGTTGTTCGTAATTCTAGTATTGTATTGTGAGATGTATGTATGTATCTTTCTATGTTCAATGAATGTTAGTGTTCATAACTATGTTCTTTTAGTGTCGCTTGACACTCGTAAATTGTTTATGTTCTTTAGTGCATTGATTAGGGTTAGTTGTATAACCTTTGGACCCAAGTTGGTTTAAGCTAGTGTTAGTTTGCTAACTTGGTTCTTAATTGAGTATAGCCACCCTTAATCTGGATTAGTGCTTAATCTGCATTGATAGAGTTGTTAGATGGACCTATTTTATTCTTAACTTTTGTTTGTCTCTAAACCTATCCCTAAGGCTTTAAAACATGAAATATATATACCAAAGGGATATGGGTATGGGTTGGGGGTCTTTTCCAACCCCTAAGCCCCTTTTATTGACTTTTGAGGCCACTCAAAAAGTCTCTTTTTTCTTTTGTTCGAAAATTGACTATGGCTACCATGAGTTTCATTACCCCATCTCCACTTAGTGTTTAACCATGGTGTGGGTTGAGTTAGGAGTTTCTAGGATTGTAAGTGGGTGGGAGAAGTTATTGATCCTTTTGGTGGTTGAGTTTGAGGGTTATTTAGAGGCCCTTCTTGGACTAGTGGAGGTGGTTACCCAATCTCTACATTTAGAGAGGAGTCTTGGAAGATTGGAGCAAGGAAGGGGAAAGCTCTACTCAAACTTGTTCATTGCCATTACCTCTTTGTGAAGATTGGAATTCTCATCTCCCTTGTTCAGATTTCATTCTTGTTGCATGCTTATGCTACCTTGTTGTTGTTTGAATGTTTGTATGTTTGTGGGTATGTTGGGAAGATTTGAAAACCATGTTATTTTGGATGATTTCTTTTTATGTTTATGTAGGAAATTTTGAGATTTTCTTGCATGGGAGTTTTGGTATTATTCACCCTTGGATAGGGCAGAAGTGACCAATTTTGGGAAGGGTCTGTTTAGTCAGACTCCAACTAGTGTAGAGTCTCTTCTCAGGATGAGAAGAGGGAGAAAGGGTAGGGTGTTATGGGCCCCTACCTATCAGCACAAACCTTGTATGATTATGGTATGTTGAAATGGAAGAACAAAAGTTCTTGGTTTATAGCCCCAATTAGGCATCTGTTTGGTGTTGTGCTTGACTTCTCCTAGTTGGAAGAATCCACCTTTCCCTAGTGTTGATTCATTGTGAATCATATAGTGATAACCTTGTGTGAATATGCATGGTTGAATTTTTCTTGGTCATGCTTGTTGTCACCTGATTAGAATTTTGTTCCCTCCATGGTTCTTAAAAATATGATGCAAAAAAAGATATATACCCCCTTGATAAGGGCCATGAAGGAAACTTATATTGGATTGTTGAAATTTTGAGAGATTGGAATCCTATGTATATTGTATTTCAATTTTGTTGTAGTGGCCACGACGTCGGGTTTTCTTCCTGGTTCTTTCCTGGCTGAGCCCTTGAATCAGGTTGTTAATAAAATAAGTGATTGAGTAATTTTTGCTTCTCTTGAAGTTTTCATATTTTATTTCATCATATGAATGTATATCAAAGATAGGATGAAACGATGATGTTAAATTATGCAAGATTCAATTTACATAAATGTATGGTATCTCCTTTGAGTTTGATATGATTTAGTTCATGGTTGGTTGTGTTGAAAGTAAATTTGCAAGAACATGTAGGAAAGAATTATGTCAAGGTATCCAAACCTAAATTTGAAACACGATAGAGGAAAGAACTTTTTGTGTTTTGATACTCCCTTCAAAATGAATAGAACACTATCATTCTGATCTCTTTATTTTCTCAATTGCCCTAAGATTAGTTTAGTCACTATGTTATTCAATTTGTGCTCCATCAGTTATAATAGATAGTTAAATGAATATTTAGATGATTATTCCATGAAATGTGGGTATCATTGAAATGCATAGCATTTGGGGTTCATGGAATTTATTAACCAGGAATTCATAAGAGATTTACGTAGATTTTGATGATCTTGCAATAGTTATTTTCTTGAGCATGATGTATAATAAGATGATAAGTTAATATCATTAATAATTAAAACACCAATCCTATAAGACTCCATAGTAAGACTTAAACCAACAAGTAAGTTTCAAAATGCATGTAAAAAGGCCTGTAGTAGCACATATATCATTCTAGAAATTGTATGGCAAACTCAAATATAGTTGATACTATTACAGACTAATAAAATAATAGACCCTCAATGAAATAAAACCAATACTTTATAAAAATCTAAATATCCTAGCTACTAATATCTTTTCTTACCATATAAAATTTATGCATTAAATTTCTTGCATGCACTTGATGCCAACTCTTAGGAAGGTTATGATTAGCCTTTTTGTAAAGGAGAAGACGTTAGTCTTGGGTGACCTCACCCTGTACACCATTTTTTTGACTTTGTGTAGAGGTCGATTCTCCTTTGGGAAAGCGTTGAGATTCTTTTGTTTTATGTTGAAAGCTTTTATGTTGGTGTGACGTGGGTGGTTGAGAATGGGGTCTTGCTTCATTTATTTGCTATTGCCTTTTTCCAATTGGTTGCCCTTACACTCTGCTATGGTCAGCGCTTGGAAAGCGCACGAGATTTGAGTGGTTGATGTGACTTGTTGGAGGGAGCAAGGTAGGATGTGAGGGGTAGATGTAGTAGGAGTTAGTTTTAAGTTTTAAGTTAGTTCTAAGTTAGTATAGGTGTTAAGAGATTGTGTTAGTTAATTTAAATTTTTAAGTTAGATTAAATTTAGTATGTCAGGTTTTAGTGTTAGTTGGATTAATTTAAATTGTAAGTTATATTAGAGTTAGCATTTTAGTTTTAAGTTAGTATAATTTAATATTTAAGTTTTTTTTTAAATTGTAGTTTAGTTTGTTTAATTAGTATTAGTCTTAAGTCTAGTTATGATATGTTTGTTAGTTTTTATTTTATGTTCTTGTTAATAGTTTTTAGTTAGTTAGTTTTAATTTTTAATCAAGTTTTAAAGTTGTGTTAGATTAGTATGTGTTAGAGTTAAGTTTTATTTAAAGTATTAGTCAATTATTTTGTATGTGGTTAGATCAAAATTAGATTTAGTTAGTTTAATATTAAATTAGCTAGTTGTTAGTTAATTGTTATAAAATTGTTTTAGTTCGTCTCAAATTAAATAAAGTATGGAAAGGTTAAATTTTGTTATTAGTGCTTAGATTGTAATAAGGAAGTTAGGGATTAGTTCAAATTTAGTAGAATCTTGTTATCAATTTATTAGATTATGTTAGTAGTTTTGTTTAGTTAAAATTTAAGTGTGGGTTGTTTTGGAATCAATTAATCTCTTTATATTGTAATAACCTAAATCTAACACCGAGTGTCGATGTTAATTTTATAACGAACATATTAATTTAACATAAGAACTTCCCTCTCAAGATTTGTAACTTAAGTTGTATTGGAGAGAACCTCTTTGTTATCTATGGTCATAACCTTATCATATCTAGACCATTTTAATTATTAATTACTTTAAAAAAAAAAAAAAAGATATTTGTGTGTTTTTGCCCTTGTAGTTTGGGCATGACACTTAGTTTTGGTTAAAAGAGTCAATTGAATAAACATAAGGTTCAAATTGCAAGGGTACATCATTAAGTTCAATTTACATTTTAGGTTTTCTACGTTCTTAAGTCGACTATAATGCTTTCCTTTTTAACACTATACTAGATCAATCATAAGGAAAAAAAATTTTATGTTGCATAAAAAGGTTAATCTATTATAACATACTAAAACTTAATTTGGATACTATCATAACTCATTTTGAACTAATTAAACTATCAAAACTTTTATCATTAACTATTTACAACCTCTAACCCATCTTCTACCATGACCCGACCCATCATATTTCATTATCTAGCCACCCTGAGTTGTAACAATCCTATATCCACTAACCACCTTCTAGGCTTAACATTTAGATGCAATATATCCCAAGACTATAATCATCACATAATTTTAAATTCCAAAAAAAAAAAAACTTAATAACGTCAAATTTCTAACTAATCCATTTTCTATTTTATCCTTTGCTAACTACCAAGAACATTAATAGTAGCTAACATCATCATAATAACTCTAATTCCTAAAACAACTTTAATATCCTTTGCCAAATTAAGTACCAATTATTATTTTCAAATAATTATTTTTATTCATTAATTTAATACAATTTAATTTATAATCCTACTTTTAGAACAACCATGCTTAAATATTTCAAATAGTTGACTCAACAAAGACAACATTACCGTTTAAAGTCATAGACTTATTTATTAATAATATTAATGTAGTCTATTCCAAAGGAATACTAAACAAAAGAAATACTAACATAAAATATAAAACCAACTATTGTAATTGAAAACAAGTTCACTAACTATACTCTTATAAAACCTGTTATTTATATATTTATTCTTTTGTTTTGTTTTTTTAAAATAGAACTAACCATACATTTAATTAACAAATTTTAACTTTAAATTTTAAACATTTAAACAAATAACATACACACTTTAATTAAAACTAAATTTATATTAACTAATCATTAATTTAAAATCTAACATTTATTATACTATTTAAAATTAAAACCAAATAACTCTAATCTTAACTTTGAGTACCAACTAACTAAAAGTTTAACACTTAACACCACTAAACATCTATCAATAACAATAACTAACTTTATTTAAACCTTATTTATAGATTAAATACCAATTAAATTACAAATATTAACAAATCTACTAAAAATTGATGTACAACACTACAATCAGAAAAAACTTAAACTAACTCATGCTAAATAACTTTTACTAACACACACATTAATAAACAAAAACTGACTTAAAAACTAAACTATCTATATTAACCTAACCCACTAAATTTCTACCCACCCCAACCTCCCAACTCCTACACACCACCACACATGTGGGCGTACTGCCTCATTCAACTCATGCCGCTCTAGAGAGGCGTGTGAGTGGGCGGTGCCATACTCCCACTCCCTTTCCTTAGCGCTAAAATGCGCTTACCAAACAAAACTACTACCCAACCTTAGTTTTGTTTTCAAACAATTTTTGTTTTTGAAACACACAGTCTGATCCACATGGGGCATGTGTAGGCCAGTGGCCAATAGGAGAAGGGTCGGTGAGGTTAGGCCCTTAAATTCTTTGTATTGGTCAAAGAAAAGTACTACGCATGATCCAAGACTTGCTAGGCGGCTTCCCAAGTAGTTGCACACTGAACCAAGCGAGTCCTCTCCCATGTGGTATGCTTGACAAGGCATTTGTTGAGAGAAACAAAGGAGGGTACTTTAAAAAAAAAAAAAAACAAAACTTCCAACCCTTTCCTAGCCGCCCACCCTTACAAATCAACTCCCATTCTTCAAGGAAAACCTTACCCATTTGCCTTGGGCAGTTTCCAAGATTCCACACACGGATCAAGGGTGCCAAAAATGCAGCCCCAAGCAGGCCCTATTCATGGTACGCATGACATCATGAAGACTTAGTGTTAAAGTCTAAAATGTCCATTGATGGTGATTGGAGGATATAAGTTTGAATTTTTTTTAAAAAAATTTATTGTTTTAGTCACCTCTTGTCTTTGCCTCCATATTGCTTTAAAGGCTATGTACCATGTCAAGATTTAAGTGGGGTGACATAAGCAAGATAGAGAAGCACTTATGTTTTAAAGCATAGTGGGTGTTTGTTAGGATAGGATTTAAATTTATAATATTAATTAAATAGAAACAAGCTTATTTAAAAAGAATTTTTAAAGGGAATATGCTTTGTTGTAAAAAGGAAATTTCTTTCTTTCCCATACAAAAAGAAGAGAACTAAATTGCTCTAAGAATGAATAATTTTTATTTTTTTTAAATCCCCCTTTTTTTTTCTAAGTGAAAATGTGTGAATACAAACTATATTTTCAAGGCAAGGGGAGTATTATTCTTATTATTTTAAGTTGATTATAACATAGAGTTTAAATGTCTTGCTAATACAATAACATAGGAATATTCCCCCTTCCAATCAAATACAAAAATGCAAGAGGAGGTTTAATTCATATAGTTTTGAACATCCACACTTTACATGGACCCATTGTTGCCCAAGTGTTACGAAACTTGGCTTTGATACCAAAATGTCATGCCCAAAAACACCAACAAGTTTTGTTTTAATATTTAAAAGTGATAATAGGATTAAATGTAATAAAAAAGTATTCAAATAAATTCACTTAACTTCCTCATGCACATGTATAATTATAAACTTTAAGCACAACTCAAATGCAAATTTTCTTAACATATTTTAAACTTAAAATTTCATAGCTAAGTATATATCAACATGTTATTTGATTAATCTAATTTAAACAAATGTGATTACCAATCATAAAAATGTGCAGTAAGGTAACACCATCACATCTGATTCTTAAATTACATATGCAAAACTGAAAACAAAGCTATAAGACTCAATGCAAGCATATTTACTCAATCTCTTTCTATTAAACTATCTAGTTTAAAGGCTCCACCGAGAAAGAACCAGTAAGAAAACCTGGCTTCATTGCCACTTCAACAAAAGTTTAACATACATCTCTACATCAGATTCTAATGCTGAACATAATTAAATTTCAACAATCAATATACAATTCCATCATGGCCCTTAACAAGGGGTCCATATAATTTTCTACAACACATTGCTAAGGTCATGGAGGGAACAGAATCTAATCAGGTGACAACAAGCATGACCAAGAGACAAATCAAACATGCATATTCATACAAGGTTTTCACAATAGAAATTCACAATGAATCAAAACTAGGGAAAGGTGAATTTTCCCAATAGGAGATGTCAGACACAACACCAAACCAGGTGCCCAATCGGGGTTATAAATCAAGAACTTTCGTTCTTTTGTTCTTAAATGCCAAAATTCATACATGGTTTGTGCTAATAGGTAGGGGCCCATTACACCCTACCCTCTCTCCATCTTCTCATCCTGAGAAGAGACTCTACACTGTTGGAGTCCAACTAAAAGGACCTTTCCCAAAATTGGTCACTTCCGCCCTATCCAAGGGTGAGTAATACCAAAACACCCATACAAGAAAACTTCAAAATTCAAACATAAACAAGAAAGAAAAGCATTCAAAAATGTGGTTTTCAATTCTTCCCAACATACCCAACATACATACAAGCATCCAAACAACAACAAGTAGCATAAGCATGAAATAAGCATGAAAATTTGAACAAGGGAGATGAAAACTCCTACCTTCACAAAGAGGTAATGGAAAATGAACAAATTTGAGTAGAGCTTTTCCCTTCCTTCCTTCAATCTTCCAAGACTCCTCTCTAAAAGTAGAGATTGCGTAACAACCAAAACTACTCCAAGAAGGGCTTCTAAATAAGATCCAAATTCAACCACCCAAAAAGGGCAATAACTTCCCCCACTCACCTAAAAATCTAGAAGTCTCTAACTCAAACCATCCTAAGGTTAACCACTAAGTGGAGTTGAGGTGATGCAACTCATGATAACCATATTCAATTTTCGCACAAAGGAAAAAATAGAATTTTTGAGTGACCTCAAAAGTCAACAAAAGGGGCTTAGGGGTTGGAAAATGCTCCCAATCCAAACCCATACCCCTTGGGTATAAAAATTTCATGCTTTAAAGCCTTAGGAATAGATTTGGAACCAAACAAAAGCTAGGAAATATTTAGGACCATCTAACAACTCTAAAAATGCAGATTAAGCACTAATCCAAATTAGGGGTGACTAAACTTGATTAAGAAACAAATAACAAAAAGACACTAACTTAATCTGACTTAGGTCCAAAGGTTACACAGCTAACCCTAACTAGCATGTTGAAGAGCATATACAAATTCACGAGTGTCAAGTGACACTATAATAATATAGTTACAAACATTAACATTTACTAATCACAGAAAGATACATACATACATCTCACATTACAATTAAGTTACAAACAACAAGGTTTCCACAAATGGCACAAAGGGATCAGTTTCATTCCTTCGTTGGGTTTCTCAGCTAAAATATCTTGCACACATTATTAGCTCCACAAAATCACATGCACATATATTCAAAGCTTATTTGGATTGTTCCATAAATCAAAACATGAATCTCTCACATAATTAACTGTTTAATTGATTTCTACTCACATTTAATCATCAAAAATCACATAATCAATAAAACATAATTTTATTCATTAATTTACAATAAAATGCTAGAAAAATCATCGTTAGGCATGCATATACCTAACATCATAAGCATTGCCATTTAAGGATTACTAAACTATCGCAACATAAAACTTAATCATCGGGATGTCAAAATCAACACCCTTATCTTCAGGTGAAAATGCCTCATATCATTGTTAGTAAAATTTTAATGTTTAAATAGTCAAGATAATGTAGTTTTTTCTTGAATTACTTAATTATTTAAAACATGAATGTATTAGGATCTCAATTCTTATTAGGAAATTCACAATATAAATAGTACTTCATATCCATTTAACTCCTATGACAGTTTTAATAGAGAATTCATATTTAATAAGTACATGTGAGGAGGGACCTAACACATGTGAAGTCCTCTGATAAGGCTCACTTTTAGTAGGGTGACTAGAATCCCTTAACTAGGTCACATTTAATAGTGTGTATTGTAACCTTTAACAAGATTGGCCTTTAATAGGGCATCACTTTAGAAGAGTGAAAAAGGAGTAGTATGTTACTGGTGGTTTTTCCCAAATTGAGTTTCCACATTAAATCATTGTGTCAAATATGCTGATGGATGTGTTGTGTTTCTTGCTTTACACTTCTACAAGTTGATTTGATAGTAACATATAAGTTTCACTTGAGGCACAATGAATGCATGAATGGATAAGAATGTTTTGTGGGTTCACTGAATTGTAAAAAGTTTTATTTATACATCTAGACCTTGAATAATTGATTCACCCCCCCTCTCAGTTACTCTAAAAGAATTCCAACAGATCCTTCCTGATTGAATATAGCTTTGCTACTCCACAAGGATATTTTTGCTTCCTCTTCTCATCATTAAATCTTCAATAAAATCTTCATACTTACTCACACTCACACTTCAAAATCACAACTTAACCTTATACTTATATCTTCAACTTTGTCAAGTTAGCTCAAATACAATTAGAATAATTAATATTCATTACTTTAGTCGACTAGAATCAATAGGTAAATAAATTAAGCTTGATATGCCAAAATAAGAAAATCCTTCATTAGCCAACCCAACTAGGTAGAAACTAACTTTAAAATTATTTCCTTTGTTAACCAACAGGAGCTTAGTTAACACTACAAACTTGCAAAAATCCTTTGGTAACTGAGTGAGCTTAGTTATCACTAGTTCCATTCAACTTTTCTTCATTAACTGAGTGAGCTCAATTAACACTCATCTTCTGCATGTTTTCCTTTGACACTTGAGTGAACTTGGTAGACACTACCTTCTAAACTAGGAAAACATAGGAATGCTTGGTAGACACAAAAAATTGTCTTTACTACCCAAGTGAGCTTGGCATATACTGACTAATAATGATATGACATTTGTGTAATGTCAAAGAAAACACACAATTAATCAATTGTATCCAACAATCTCCCTCTTTGGCATTGATGGCAACACAACATGTCATAGAAAAATGAAATTTTGAATTAGTTCTTTGAGAGCTCCCTCTATCAATATGAACTCTTCCTTTCATTGGATTCTTTCTCTATCTACAACAACTTCTGCCAAGTTTATTCAGAACTTTTTCCCTCTTACAACAAACTTCTCTTTTATTTCTTACGTTATTTTTGAACAAAAAATTTCTTAGAGATATGATAGAAAACTTCTCTCTCTTTGAAAACACATGTTAAAGAGAATAATTCTATAAATACCAATGTACCTTAAGTACTAAATCATTTGCAATATGCCCTTTCCAATTCTACACCAACTGATTGATCTTCAATAGGTTCTAGTTGATGCATCACTAAACTTCATTTAGTGAATTTCAGATAGGGGAATGACCCCTAGCTTACCTCTTAGATAAAAATATGTATCCTTGGGTAATGGCTTGGTAAATATGTCTACAATCTATTCCTTTGTATTAACATATTCTGATATGACTTCTTTTTCTTCCACCAATTCTCTTAAGAAGTGATATTTTATTGCAATGTGCTTTGTTTTAGTATACATCACAAGATTTTTTGATATGTTGATTGCATGAGCATTATCATAGTATATGACTACTAGATCCTTGATCTCTATCTTCATTCCTTCCAAAAATTGTTTGAACCAAAAAATGTTAGAACAATTAGCTATTGCTGCTATATATTCTACCTCTATTGTGGATTGAGATGTACAATTTTGCTTCTTGCTTGTCCAAGACACTAGTCCTTTACCAAGAAAGAATTCTCCACCACTAGTGTTTTATTTGTCATCAATAATTCCTACCTAATCAGCATCAGTAAATACTTTCAAGTCCAAATTGTCTCCAAGTTTATACTATAAACCATAGTCTTTAGTACCTTTCAGATAGCTCATGATTCTTTTGATTGCCATCATATGATTTTCTTTGAGATTTGTTGAGAATCTTTCCACCATTCCAACTATTAGAGCAATATCAAGCCTTGTGTGTACTACATACTTCAATTTTCTAATCAATGATTTGTATGTGGTCTAATCTACTTTGAAATCATCATTTTGGAGAGCTTATGTCTAGTAGACATAGGGGTTCCAATTGGTATTGAATCTTCCATTCTAAACTTTTTTTAGTATTTTCTTGATATACTTAGATTGAATGATGTAGATACCATTTTTGTTTTATTTTATTTATAATCTAATGAAGAATTTTATCTCACCAAACATAGACATCTCAAATTATTTACTCATTTCTTTTCAAAATGCTTTGCACAAGTCAATATTTCCTATAAATAGAATATCATCAACAAATATTTCTGCCAACACAATCTTCTTGTCTAGTCCTTCCTTGATATGCAGACTACTATTATCATTTGTCCTTTGAAAACCAATCTATACCAAGTAGTTATGAAGTCTTTCATACCAAGCTCTAGGATCTTTCTTGACATCATATAATGCTTTGCGTAATTTGTAAACCATGTCCTTTTTGTTAGGATCTACAAAACCTTTTGGTTGTTCAATGTAGATTTCTTCAACAAGAATTCCATTCAAAAATGCAGATTTGATATCCATTTGATATACTTTAAATCCTCTATGTGTTGCATATTCTAGTAAAGTTCTAACACCTTCTAGTCTTTCCATAGGAGCAAAAGTCTCACCATAGTCAATACATTCTTCTTCAGAATAACTTTTTCACACCAATCTTTCTTTATTTCTTGAAACTTTTTCATCTTCATTCAACTTATTTCTTAATACCACTTTGTACCAATTACACTTTTATCCTTGGGTTGAGGAACAGAGTCCAAGTTCTATTCTTTTCTATATGTTCTATCTCTTCATTCATTACTTCAATCTAGCTTTCATTTTCTAGAGCATCCCTAACATTTCTAGGTTCAAATTTAGAAAGTAAATATGTACCTTTTATTATCATTGTTCCATCAAATTTGTCTCCAATGATATGATTAGGTGCATGATGCCTTCTGACATATCTTGCTAACACAAGTTCTTTGTTCCTTGAATGAGTTCCACCATCTTCATCTTGAATTTTAGTTTTAATCTTGGGTTCATCAAGCTCGGTTTGAACTAGCTTGGCAGTCTCTGATTGTGACTGATGTCCATCAAACTTTAACTCAGGTTGCATTGTTTGCAACTCGGTAACTATTGGAGATTTTGAGAACTTAGGAGATGAAGCTTCCTTTCTTTCAGATAGATTTGGTAGGGTATCAGATTCATAGTAAACAAATCTTTTGTAATCCTTTGGCTCCTTGTTGCTTTCTTGTTCACTCTTTTTTGCAAACTCATCAATTCTAACATGTGCATTTTCTATAATTTTATGAGTAGACAAATTCAAACATATTTATGCTTTACTTCTATAGGAGTATCCTAGAAATATGCCTTTGTCACCTTTTACATCAAATTTTCCTTTTCTAAATTTTTTTAAGATATAAAATTTTCTACCAAATACTTTCAAGTAACTTACATGAGGTTTGTAGCCATACCATAGCTTATAAGGAGTTTTGTTTGAATCTTTCTTCAACTGCATTCTGTTCAAGGTATGAACTACAGTGCTAATAGCTTCCTTCTAGTATTTGAGAGCAACCTTATTTTCAATCATTAGGATTCTTGCACAATCTATGATAGATCTATTTCTTCTTTTAGCTATCCCATTGTACTATGGTGTACTAGGGGCTAATACTTGTCTTCTGATTCCTCTTTCAATGCAAAAATTATTGAATTCATTAGAGATAAATTCACCACCTTTTTTTGATCTTAAGCATTTCAACCTCTTTCTAGATTTTTTCCTACTCTTTCCAAATATCACTTGAATTTTTGAAAGGCTTCTAATTTTTCTTTTAGATACATTACTATCATCATTCTAGAATAGTTATCAACAAAAAGAATGAAAAACTTTTCTCTGCTATAGCTTTCTATTCCACTATGTCCACATAATTATATATGAACAATTTCCAAGACTTCTTCTGACTAATAGTTTTTTTTCTCTTGAAGCTAATCTTTCCCATCTTACCAATTTGAAAATTCTTGCATAGACCCATGCCAGGCTTCTTCAAACTAGATAACTCTTACTCTTCTATGTTTTCTTATCTTAATTAGATTATCAAACTTTACATGACGTAGCCTTTTGTGCCATAACCCTCTTTCTTCTAATTGAGCAATAAAACATGAACAATCATTGAGATCAAGATAAAATAGATTACCTTTTATTTGCTTGCTAGATCAACCCATATTTCTCTTTTTATCTAGTAGTTTGGACTGTACATTCATGAATTCTACCTTGAATCCAATGTTATTCAATTGTGCCACACTTAATATATTATGCTTTAGTCCTTTAACCCAATAAGTATTGTCACATACAAGTTCTTTAGTCAATAAAATACATCCTTTTCCTTTTATATTACAAGGTTCATTGTTCCCAAATCTTACACTACCTCCATCATAATATTCCATGTGCTCAAATTTTGTTTTGTCTCTAATCATATGATGTGAATAACCACTATCAATAGCCCATATATCATTTTTTTTAACATGAGAGATAAGTGTCATCTTATCTCCTTCATCATCATATTCATCTTTCACAATAGTATATACCATTTTATCTTCACTGTTATCAGACTCTTCAGCTATAAAATAAGATTTCTTACCTTTTTCCTTGTAGTTCTTGCAATTTTTGGAATCCTTCTTGCCTTTATGCTTATTGCTTTTCTTTTCATCCCTGATTTCCTTATTTGGACACCTAGTAGCAATGTGACCAACTTCTTCATAAGAAAAGAAAATCATAGGAACTTTACCTTTGTACTTTCCTCTACCTTTGGAATACTTTCTTGCAAGTAGGGCTTTAACAACTTCAAGATCACTATCTAAAATTTTTTCTGATGTTACTTCTTCTTCACTTCCCAATTGACTGGATTTTGATTTCTTACCCTTTTCTTTGAGTGATATTTTAACTTTAAAAGAAAATTCAATAACCTTTGAACTAGGAACATAGTTATCAAAGTTATCTAACTCAAAAGTTGTCAATCTTCCAACTAAAGCATCCAAAGATATTTTATTATTTGGATCACATCTCATTTCTTGAATAGTAGATACTCTAATTGCATAAATAGGAAGAAGAGTTCTAAGTACCTTGCTTACAACTATTTTCTCTTTAGTGTCTCCTCTATATGCTTTGATTTCACTTACACTTGCTTTGGTTCTTTCCAAATATTTGGCAATGTTCTCATCTTCTATCATTCTCATCTGATCAAAGTGCCTCTAAGACTTTCAGCCTTAGCTCTTATTACATTGTCATCTCCTCCATATATATCTTTCAATTTGACCCACATCTCATAAGTTATCTTGCAATCTTTGACTTCATCAAATTTAGCATAACTAAGTGCAGATGCAATATCAATCATCATGATGTTATGATTCTTCTTTTTAGCAATATCTTCAACATATAATGTTCTAATGGGAGTCTTGTATTCAGTATCAAGATACTTGCATCCTAAGTTACTAATGGTAGCTAGGTGTAACCTCATAAGTCCTTGCCATGCTACAAAGTTGTCTCTATTTAGCTTGGGGATTTCTCTTTTGTAAGACATCTTGATCTTTAGCTTATGTCCAAGAAACCTTCTCTGTAAGCACCAAATTATCTAATACCAATTGTTGGAAATATAAGTGGAGTAATTGAGAGGAGAGGGGTGAATCAGTTGCTACTAAAATAAATCCCAAATCCCTTAGATGTCAGTACAGAAAAGTAAACTAAAGACTGAATACTGTTGAAGCTTGGTAAACACATAAAATGTTGTAACTCAGCAATAACTAAATTAGCTTGGTAAATTCTTAACATATAAACTTTAGATGTTATCTATGATTACCACTACTTTAACTAGCTGTAAACACATAAAATAAAATAGCTTGAACATTGTAGACACCAAGATTTAACGTGGAAACCCAATTTGGAAAAAACCACCAATTACGACTAGTTACTATTTTTCACTCTTTTGAAGTGAGCCTTGTTAGGAGGCAACCCTATCAAAGGTTACAAAACACATTGTTAGGTGTAACCCTATTAAAGGATTTAATCATCCTATTAGGAGTGGCATTGTTAGAGGTCTTTGATAATTCAATAGAACTACCACCTTGTTAGAGGATTTGCAAATAGCTATTAAGCCAACTCTGTTAAGAGATTTAGATCACTACTACAATGGTTAGAGAGTAACAATAAGATAACTTGATTTGAATCATTATAGATCTCTATTATGGCTTGTACTTGATCCTTCCTAAACAATGTAACTTTGTTGCTCCATAAGGATATTTTGCTTGTCCTTCAAATTTTCTTCCTCTTCTCATCATTAAATCTTCAATAACATCTGCATACTTTCTCACACTCACTCTTTGAAATCACAACTTGACCTTATACTTATATTTTCCACTTTGTCAAGTTGGCTCAAATACAACTTAGAATAATTAATATTCATCACTTTAGTTAGATGGAATCAAGAGGTAAATCAATTAAGCTTAAAATGCCAAAATAAGAAAATCCTTCATTAGCCAACTTGGCTCGATAAAAACTAACTCAAAAATGGTTTCCTTTGTTAACCAATAGGAGCTCAGTTAACACTGCAAACTCACAAAAACCCTTTGGCAACCGAGTGAGCTTAGTTAGCACTGGTTCCATCCAAATTTCCTTCATTAATCAAGTGAGCTTGGTTAACACTCACCTTTTACATGTTTTCCTTTGATGCCCAAGTGAACTCGGTAGACACCACTTTTTGAACTAGGCAAAGACACAAAAAACTATCTTCACTACTCGAGTGAGCTCAGCATATACTAATTGATAATGATATGAAATTTGTGTAACATCAAAGACAACACACAATTAATCAATTGTATCCAACTTTGTCTCCCCTTTCTCTTATATATATTTTAAACTATGATCTGTGATACATATACAATGAAAAAAAAAACATATACATTGTGATTACTCAAGGTTCTTGATTACAGGTTGACAACTTGGTATCATTTTCCATAGTCAACCTTGGTACCATTTTCCATATATATATATATAAGAATATTTATCTAGAAGAAGATATATATTGAAAACTAGTTATCTGGAAGGTCATAACAACGTATTTGACCTTACTTATACATTAATCTATAAATCAATCTTTCGAATAAAACTTTTCTTATATTCCAAAAATTAAATTAAATCTAGAACATAAATCTAATCTCAAAATCTAACAAATATGGTGCTAAGTAGCTCTAAACACTTGTTTTTATCAACTAAATGGTGCATGGGCCTTTCCATGACTGAAAACTATAAAGAGAAGAACAAGATAGAAGGGAGACATATTTGAGTAGAAGTTAGAGCTTAGGATCCTTCCAAAAATAGAAAACTAGACCTTTTCCATGCATATCTACCATCTAACCACCATCAGCTCAAAAATGCAATTTTACTACATGAAAATGCAAAATTTAGAAATTGGGAGTTAACTAGCTACATAGTTGAAAGTTGTCATAAATTGAGGCACTTGTGAATTTGTAGAGGATGCACACATGTGGAGTTGTGGAGATTAAAAATGTGAACTTAATTGGAAACAAAACAAAAAAGCATAGGTGTGCACATATGCACCTTCACATGTGCACATGGTAAATGCACACGTGCACCAAATTTGAAAATAATTTCTAGGTTTTTCTTAAATGAGGTCTTGGAGAAGTACTATGCATTTATTGCACATGTATGGAGGTGTGGAGCTGCAAAATTGTGAAGGTGTCAAGCTAAAAAGATGTGAAGATGTGCAATTTGTGCTTGTACACACATGCACCAAATGTCAAAAAATCAAAGTTTTCATAATTGAAAATAATTTCTAGGTTTTTCTCAAATGGGATCTTGGAGTACTCCTATGTAATGATTTATGCATGTGTGGAGGTGTGAAGATAAAAAATGATGAATGTGCCAAGCTACAAAGATGTGAAGTTCTACACGTGCACATGTGCACCAAATGCCCAAAATTGAAAATTTTCAAATTTGAAAATAGTTTCTTTTTTTTCCCAAATGTAGGCTTAGAGCACTCATGTTTATTTATGTATGCATGTAGAGGTGAAAAGTTATAAAATTTTGAAGATTCTAAACTGTGAATATTCAAAATTGTACATGTTGCACATGTGTGCATTATTAGGAATAAGGTGTCTCAACCTTGGATAATTCCTATTCTTATTATTTGTTTTATAATATGTATTTCTTGCAAATAATGTTGATGTGTCAGCATCTTGAATTGTGTATAAGGAGATCATTTCTAAAATGATTATGATGGATTCCTATGACACATAAGAGCTATGTTAGAAAGATTCAATGACAGGTGAGGACATGTGGCAACTGATAAATTTGAGTACTATACACTCTACCCCAATAGTGGGGTTTGAGATGTTTCATATTTTCTTGAAGAATGGTAAAACCCTAATATGGTTACCTTTGGGAGTAACCCTAAAGTGAAGCGCATGTTATAAGTGTTTTTTAGGGTTGTGAAGAGGCAAGATGCAAAAAAGTGTATTGTTGGTACTGTGAGTTGCTACTAGAGTCTTTTGTTTTCGATGTTGAACTTGCATTACAAGTGTATTGTAACCTTGTGTTGAAGATAATACATTGTGCAGGTTCTAGAGGGGTGGGGTTGTTTTACCAAAAGGTTTTTCCCAACTGGAAAATCTTTGTGTTATGTGTTTCTTTCTCTATCTATTTTCTTTATGCTTGCTTGGTTGAAATATTGTTGTTTACATGATATTGAATCTATAAGTGTAAAAGATTTTAATAGGATTTGCACCATACTTCTCTTAAGAGATTAGTGTAGGAAGCTATTTTCGCACCTGAGTCTCCTTACAAGTGGTATCAAAGCCTGATCAACTTTTGATCCTAGTTGTTGGGTAGGTGTTTTTGAGCTAATCTCAAGTTGAGTGAGAGTCTTGTGTAGAGCATCCTGAATCTTATTTGCAGATTGAGATGTCGAGTTCATCATATAAAATAATGGAGGTGGAGAAATTTAATGGCACTAATTTTGAGTTGTGGAAACTCAAGATGGAAGACATGTTGGAAGATCATGACCTATGGGAAGTGAATTCAAATGCTACAAGACCAACAACTATAGCTCAAGAAAATTGGGATATCAAAGACTGTAAAGCTAAGGGTCTCATAAGACTCTGTTTAATCGATGCAGTTCTTCTGAATGTTCTAGATGAGAAAACTGCATATAGTTTGTGGGAAAGACTTGGGGCCATGTATCAGGAAAAATCTTTGGTGAACAAGTTGTTCCTAAGGAAGAAGTTGTACTCTCTACAAATGGAGGAAGGTGGATCCTTAACAGATCATTTAAATACATTTAAGATATTGGCTGCACAGTTGACATCAGCTGGTGTCAAGTTAGAGGAGGAGGATCATTGCTACACACTTTTGTGTTCTTTACTGGATTCATGGGACCATCTTGTGATGGATCTCAGAAGCATGTTAGTCACTTTCAAAATTGATGATGTGGTGTCTTCGCTACTATCAAAGGAGATGCAGAGAAAGGCTTTCGTTTTGAAAAAAGAAGCCCTTGTTGTTCGTGGGAGATCCACAGAAAGAGGGAAGAAAAATGATAATAAGTCTAAAAATAAGGGTAGATCCAAATCCCATGGGAATTCAAAGACTTCCAATAAGTACAAGGAAAAATGTTGGAACTGTGATAAACCTAGGCACTTCTGTAAAGATTGCAAAGAGCCAAAGAAGAAGAAGAAAGGTTCGGATTTAGCTTCAGAAAGATCTCAAGAAGATGGCAATGCATTCATCGTAGCTTTGGTAGCCCATGCATATGATGATGTGTGGTTGGTTGACTCAGGTGCATCTTTTCACATGACCTCTCATCAAAATTGGTTCTCAAAATATGAAGAGTTTGATGGTGGAAAGGTGTACTTGGGTGATGATTCTCACCTAAAGATAGTTGGACGCAAAAGGGTCACTATCAAATTTCCTGATGGATGAGTAAAGGGAATCAATGGAGTTATGCACATTCCAAGTTTGGCATGAAACTTATTATCTGTAAGTATGCTGAATGATGTAGGTGTGCAAATTGTTTTTTGAAAGAAGGATGCAAGATGATGAGAGGATCGATAGTGCTTGCAAGGGGTACTAGGAGAGGTACCTTATTTCAGCTAGATGCATGCATTCCTCTATGCAATAGTTTTTCATCCTCACCATCTGAACAAGAAGTGAAAAATTCTATGGTTATTGGTTCTGATGGAAATGCAAACACTTTGGAAGGTAACCTTCCTGCAGAAAAGACAATGTTCTGGCATATGAGATTTGGTCACATTGGTGAAAAGGGTCTCAAAACCCTGAAAAATAAAAATCTTGTTGAGGGGTTAAATGATTGCAATCTTGAGTTCAACTTCTATGAACACTGTGTCTATGGTAAAAAAAATCATGTTTAGTTTTACTCTAGTTCTCACAAATCTTCTGATGTTTTGGATCTTATTCATTTTGATGTATTTGGTCCTGTAAAAGTTCCTTCAATCTCCAAGTCTGTATTTTTTGTATCTTTCATAGATGATTACAGTAGAAGGACATGGATTTATTTCCTTAAAATTAAGACACAAGTCTTTAGTCGATTCAAGGAATTTAAAGCCCTTGTAGAGAATTAGACTAGTAAGAAGATTAAGTGTGTGAGAACTGACAATGGTGGTGAGTTTTGCTCAGTAGAGTTTGAACAATTCTATAAAGAACAAGGTATCAAGAAGCATAAGAAAACTCCTTATACCCTAGAGAAAAATGGAGTTGTAGAGAGAATGAATAGGACACTAATGGAGAAGGGTAGGAGTATGCTTAGTGGAGCTGGTTTAGAACAAACATTTTGGGCCGAAGTTGTGGCCACTGCTTGCTATCTGGTTAACAGATCTCCTACATCAGCACTTGTTGGTAGGAAACCCATGGAGGTGTGGTCTAGTAAGAAGCCTTCAATTAGAGATCTTCATTTTTTTGGTTGTGAAGCTTATGCACATGTTCCAAAGGAGAAAATATCTAAGTTGGAAAACAAAGCTGTTAAATGTATTTTCATTGGATACAGTGCTAGTGTGAAAGGATACAAGCTTTGGGATCCTGTGACTAGTAAGGTGTTGTATAGTAGAAATTTTATTTTTAGAGAGCTAACATCTTCTCCTATTGTGCTACAACCAAATGAAAAAGAAAAGGAAAAAGATGTTGTTCAGTTGCCTCCTACCCCTGAGAAGATTGAACAAAGAGACCATGTTAGGTCTAATGATGAGGAGAGCTCTAGTAGCTCTGATAGTTCAGAAGAAGAGAAAGAACAACCTCAACTGCAGCCCTTGAGGAGATCCATGAGAGAAAGAAAGCAACCAGAAAGGTTTGGTTATTCTATGTTAGATTCCAGTTGTGCTTTTTCTTTGATTACTAACACTGATGAGACTAGATCTATGAAAGAGGCTTTGGGCATGGAAGATGTAGGTTCCTGGATTGAGGTTATGGATGATGAGATGGCTACATTAGAGAAAAAAAAAAACTTGGGACCTTGTACCTTTTCCTAAAGGGATAAAATCTGTTGGTTGTAAATGGGTGTTCAAGAAGAAATTCTGTGTAGATGGCAGTGTTGAAAGGTACAAAGCTATATTGGTTGCAAAGGGGTATTCACAAGTAGAGGGAATAGATTATGGTCAAATATTCTCTCCCGTTGCAAAGTTGACATCCATTAGATTTCTTTTATCTCTTGCTACATCATATGATTTATAGATAGAACAGATGGATGTGAAGACAACTTTCCTTCATGGTGATTTCGAGGAAGAGATTTATATGTCATAGCCTGAGCACTACATTGTTAAAGGTAAAGAATCCTTAGTTTGTAGATTAAAGAAGTCTCTATATGGTTTGAAGCAATCTCCTAGATGTGGTACCTTAAGTTTGATGCCTTTGTGTTGTCAATTGGATTTGTAAGATCGAAATCAGATCATTGTGTTTATTTCAGAGTTGAAAATGATCACCTTCTTATTGTTGCATTATATGTTGATGATATGTTGTTGTTTGGGAAGGGTAAGGGTATGATTTCTGATTTTAAATCTCAGTTGTCAGCATAGTTTGAGATGAAAGATCTCGGGGCAGCTAGGTACATCTTGGGTATGGAAATCAGTAGAGACGAGTCTAACAAAAAACTTTGGTTGAGTCAGAGTAAGTATGTGAAGTTTGTGTTGGACAGGTTCAACATGGCAGATTGTATACCACTATGTGTTCCTATTTCTATGGGAATAAAGTTATCTATAGATGATTGTCCAAAATCTCCTAGTGAGGTGGAGGACATGAGTAGAGTACCTTATGCTAGTGCAGTTGGCAGTCTTATGTATGATATGGTCTATACTAGACCAAAAATTGCCCAAGAAGTGGGAGTCCTGAGTCAGTTTATGGCTAATCCCGAATGGGTACATTGGGATGCAATTAAGCGAGTATTTTGGGGTACATTAGATTACTCCATATGTTATCATGGTAACTCTTTTGGATTTCTACATTTAGTTTGTATTTGTGGGTTTGTTGATTCAGATTGGGCAGGTGATATTGACCATAGGAGATCCACCAGTGCTTAAGTGTTCACTATGTTTGGTGGTGCCATCAATTTGATGAGCAAGTGACAACTTGTGGTTGCTTTATCCACTATAGAAGCTGAGTACATGGCTGCTACTCATGCTTGTAAGGAATCCATTTGGCTTAAGAGATTGTGTTTTGATGTTGGTGTTAATGCAGAATAGATTACTATTTGGTGTGAAGGTCAGAGCACTATTTTCCTTGCAAAGAATCCAACTTTCCATGCTAGAACAAAGCACATTGATGTGTAGTTTCACTTTGTGAGAGATATTGTGGAAGATGGAAAGGTAAATTTGGAGAAGGTAGATACTATGAGGAATGTTGTAAATGCATTAATGAAACCAGTGGGCACTGAGAAGTTCAGATGGTGTTCACAGTCTATGGGCCTTTTGGCCTATAGCAGTTAGTTCCTATTATGTTCTTGTTGCTCTTACAAGGTGTTCAACAAGTGGGAGAATGTTAGGAATAAGGTGTCTCAAACTTGGATAATTCATATTCTTATTATTTGTTTTGTAATATGTATTTCTTGCAAATAATGTTAATGTGTCGGCATCTTGAATTGTGTATAAGGAGATCATCGCTCAAACAATTATGACGGATTCCTATGACACGTAAGAGCTATGTTAGGAAGATTCAATAATAGGTGAAGACATGTGGCAACTGATAAATTTGAGTACTATACACTCTACCCCAATAGCGGGGTTTGGGAGGGTTCCTATTTTCTCGAAGAATGGTAAAACCTTAATATGATTACCTTTGGGAGTAACCCTAAAGTGAAGCACATTTTATAAGCATTTTTTAGTGTTACAAAGAGGCAGGATGCGAAAAAGTGTATTGTTGGTACTGTGAGTTGCTACTAGAGTCTTCTATTATCATTGGTGAACTTGCATTGCAAGTTTATTGTAACCTTGTGTTGAAGATAATACATTGTGCAGGTTCTGGAGGGGTGGGGTTGTTTTACTGAAAGGTTTTTCCCCATCGGCAAATCTTTATGTCATGTGTTTCTTTCTCTGTCTATTTTCTTTATGCTTACTTGGCTGAAATATTGTTGTTTACATGATATTGAATCTGTAAGTGTAAAATATTTTAATAGGATTTGTACCATACTTCTCTTAAGAGATTAGTGTAAAAATTTGTTTCTACACCTAAGTTTCCTTACATGCATGTGCACTAAATACCCAAAAATCAAATTTCTCATATTTAAAAATAGATTTTGGGTTTTCTCAAATGGACCTTGGAGCACTCCTTTATATGTATATGTGCATGTTATGAGGTATGAATCTACAAAGTTTTGAAGGTGCCAAACTGTAAAGATGTCAAGCTACACACGTTGTGCAAGTGTGAACATGCACACATGCACTAAATGCCCAAAAATTAGAGCTCTCAAATTTAACTATAGTTTCTGGGTTTTTCTCAGATGGGGGCTTGGAGAACTCCAGGTCTTTTTTTTTTGTGCAATTATCATTATTTATGCCCTCCTCCTAGGCCAAAATTAGTATGGACTTGAGCTCTATGTCTTTCTTTGATCTAAACTCCTAAGGTACCTGTGTTGAATCTGCACATACAATACCATTGTCAGTAGCACTTTACTAAAGAAGAAAAAAAACTAAATTAACCTAGTTATGCTCTCAATTATGAATCAATGCTATTTCTAATGGATCCCAAAGGTCACTATCATGCTCTAGGAGTGAAAAATGAAATATTAAAAAAAAACACTTAGCAAAATAATTGGTAAATCAACACAAAATAAAACTAACACTGACTGAGAAAAGTAGTCAACATGGCCTAGAGATTCTTGAATATGGAGGTCTCTCAGAATTGACCATAATTTGATAGATCAAGGAGCTACAAGAAGCAAGGAAAAAAAATTTGGGTCCCCATTTGTGAGATTGAAAATGGGGTGTGTGTTGTAGAATCACACCAAATAGCCACAATAAAAGGAAGAAATGATAAAGGAATTTATTTATCATCAAGAACCCTTAGACTCAATCAAGTAATAAATTTAATATTAATTCCATAAGAGATTACAGAGTATCTCATTCATCAATATAAAACTTCAATTTTCACTTTCACTATATGCTCAATTTCTTAATTAATTTCCATTCTTAGGTGTACGAAACCACAAGTAAGAAATAACTGAGATCAACCTTCACCAACTAGCAAGAACTTCGATAATCTTCAAGAAACCTAGTTCTATCACTCTTTAATATATGTGAGAATCCATTCAGAGGAATCTTTAAGTGAGTCAATTTTAGCCTTTCCTTTTCAATAATATTTGTAATTTTGAGAGATCTTTTATTTTTCCATTTGATTTCTCTTTGAACTAATTTGTGCGTATAGGACAGCGATTAGACTATGCTACCCTACATGATCCTTTCTTTTCTTTTCTTTTCTTTTTCTTTCTTTCCCTTTTTTTTCTAAAATTATCAGGAAACACTTAGACTATACTATTGGAGTGTCTAAAAACTACTTGATCTTTTTACTTTCTTTGACTCATTGTTTACATGTTGCTTTTTTTTGAATTTTGGGAAACTTGCATGCCAAGAAGCAAGATAGACAGGCTATAGAAACCATCCTTACTCATACCAATTAACTTGGATGAATCTCAATCACTTCTCACCTAGATCAAAAACTTGTGTACCACTCTTAATTATGTAGAGTGATAAGAGGATTCAACTTCTGATGTGAGCTTGATAACCAAAGACCAATGCTTCCTTCCTTGAGACCTATATAAATTTTCTTACAAGATAAAACCCTTAAGTGCTTTGACTAAGAAATACCTCTTCCAAATGTCAGAACTAGTTGGGATGGACCATGTGTTGGGAACATGCCTAAAAACATACACTAACTCCCTCACTCAAAGACTCAAACACAAATGAAGAAAAAAGATGCAAAAGCCTAAACATAATACACTCAAAATAAAGAAAACAAACACTTTCCTAATTAAAATCAAAACAAAAGGAATAAAAACTTATATACAAAAATCTTGAACAAGAAGAACATGGGTTGGTTGTTAGTAGATTTCTCATTATGTGGAGTAGTAATAACCCACCCCCATATATTTCTATAGAAAATGTTAACTTCTCTTTGTACTCAAAAAAATAAAATGTATACAATAGCAGTTTAAATCATGGGTAAAAATCACCCAAAATCATAAGTTGTAGTAACTCTCTATGGTCATGATTAATCCACAAACAAGTTTTCTTACCTTCAGAATCATATTCAAATTGGAAATCACCAAAATACAAAGGATAATCCAAAGATATCACCTGATTTAATAAGTTCCTGACAATAGGAGTACACTCGCACAATGTAGCTTCCCCTTCTAGTGGTCTTACCCCATGGTACACAACTCTATGCACACATGGAAACATATGTGTTAGCAATGTAATATAGCTATCAAAATAAGACTTGAAAGATAGAACATTGTATTTATGATCCTTTCTATCATTATTTATCCCTAAACTATGAATTGTCACATCTAAGCTCCTTGAGACTAGCAAACTTAATAATAAGTGTGTCTTTTGAATTCTAGGGTTCATTAATATCATCACTCAAGGAAATTCCTCCTTCAAGTGTCAAAGAAACATGGTTTTAATTATACTTACCTTCCATGGCAATCTCCCAAGATAATAAGTATCTTGGACAACTTACATCATTATGTTTCTCAAATGGATGAACTGTACATGAATTAGTTATTGCATGGCCTAACATATGCATAGAATACCAAAAAAATGACATTTCCTCAATCAAGATTGAGATGAAATTTAGCACTTTGTCCATCATGTCTAATGACGTATCTTATCATTATCTAATAGGAAATCAATATCATTGTCAAAAGCATTGGTATCTTCTTCTTGACTACTTCCTAATTCAAGAATTTCAACAACCTCAAGATTTTTTGTATTTCCATCAGTTTTTTGCAACTTTAAAAAAAATTCAAACTCCATATATTTTTTACCTCAATATTTTTTGCAGCTCAAATTTTTATGTCATATCTACACTCATTACAACACCAAAATATGTAGCAGTTTCACTATTTATAGTAGTTGTAGTAAGTTGATCCATCTATGCTAACACATTAGATACTACATCTTGGAAACTAACACATTCCACTCAGAATGACCCTCTTGATGGAAGAAATAATAGTTAGGAAGAAGACATATTTATAGATTCTGGCCTTCTCCAAGATACTTCAAATTCCTTGTTATGTTATCCATAAATCCTTTTAAAACCACATCTTTTACATGTAGCTCCTTCTAAAATTTTAGGGTAATGTTGTGATGCAGGAGCATCTAGAGGTATAAGGGCAATCTTGTGTCACCAAAAAAAATATACCTAGATATAGTTTATGTTTCATGTGTTTTTATTTTAGGATACCCATTTGGGTCAAATAAAGGTTCCAACTCTCACAGTTCCACTATGAGTGTTCTAAGTTAGAGTTTTTAAGCACATTGGGATACATGTAAATGCTGAAAAAGTAAGACTATGTAATTGAGCCATAATTATGGTGAGTTAGAATGTGCAGTTTGGAGGGATGATGGTAATTGTAATTTAGAATATTCCAGAAAAAGAATTAGGTCAAAAGGCCCCACTATTAGAAAGTTATTGAAGTTTTTCAGTTTCTAGAGACCACCTAAGAATGCTTCAAAGTCAAGTTTGAGGCACAAAATGACCTTGTACAGGCCTAAAAAATGGGATACAAGTGAAGCTGGTCTATAGGGCTATAGAGCACTTTGAGAGCTTTTTGAAAATGTCAACAGTTCATCAATCAAAGCTAAATTTCAAAAGTTATGCCTCCCGAAAGTTTGGCTACCATTTCTGGATTATTATAATTTTGCTCGAACTTCTAATGTGACTTCTAGAGCCTTCTATTTTAGCAATGGATGCCAACTGGCACTTTCTAGAATGTATTCCTAATCCGGGTCTATTTCAGGACATATCTGGCATTGTAAGAGGCAGTTCAAATTGGAGTTTGAGAGAAGGTACTGGGAGAAAAAATTATCTCTAGATTTGTACTATTGTAAGCCCATAGGGCATGTTTTAGAGTCTATTTTCTTTGCACTAAGTGTATTGGCATATTTTTATAGTTAATAAATTTTTCCCTTTCCTATTGTGTCCATTTTGTTCTTGGGTTGTGTCCCCATCAATTGGTATTAGAGCAAGGTTTTCCTCAGTATGTATACAGAGCACCGACTATGAGGCAGTTTGCACCAGGACTATGTGGTTGTGGATTTGAGTTAAGAAGATTCCTTCACAAAGAGAGCAAGGTGGAAGGGCCAGAGCTATTAATCCTCACAAGGTTAGAGCCCTCCAAAGGAAGGTTCAAGTGTTACAACAGGAGCTCTATAGAGGAACAAATGTTGTTGCAGGTGATGAAAGTGAGGACGATAATAAAGAAGAAGACATTGGAAATGAAGGGGAAGTTGAAAGGGAAGTTCTAAACTAGGTAGAGGAGAGGCTTTTTAGGACCATTACTAAGTTTGGAAAAAGACCTACAATTGATGTGGGTGTATTTTTAGGAAATCTAAAATCGGATGAGTTGATCGATTGGATCAATGAACTGGAGGAGTACTTTGAGTATGAGGATATCAAGGACCCAGATAGGGTTAAGTTTGCAAAGGCTATGCCAAAATCTAGTGGCAAGAGGTTCAATTGGAAAGAAATAGAAGAGGAAAGGAGAAGATCACAAGGTGGGATCTCATGGTGGATAAACTAAAGAAGCAGTTCATTCTTGTTGACAATGAGCTTGATTTGTTTAAGAAGATGCATGGGTTAAAGAAAATAGGAAAATTAGTCCAAAAATATATAGAGGAGTTTTACCGACTTCTGATTAGAGGAGGGCATGCAAAAGAAAATAAGGAGAAGGTTGCTAATTATATCAATGGGTTGCGACCTAACATCTAGGAGAAATTAAGTCTAGTAAGAATGACCAGTGTTGAATAGGCATACATATTTTCCCTACAAGTTGAAGAGAAGCTAAATAAAAGGTTTAAAGGGAGACAAAGAGGGTGCGGTCAAGGAGGAAGGGTTAGTGGTAGGTCATTTGGAGGCTGAAATGAGACCCAAAAGAAAAATAAAGATGTGGGTACTAGCAGGAACTAGAGGAACAAGGATTTCAACCACTCCCATGATCAAAACTTTGGAGATCAGAGAGGAAGAGGTAGAGAACGTGGACAAGGTTCAGGAAGAGGAGGCTTTTGTGGTACCTATTTCCATTGCAATGAACAAGGTCATCATTCCTTTGAATGCCCTCAATGACAAGGAAGGATAGATAGGAGAGCTGAGGGCCAAGCTAGGGTTTCTCATGTGGATGAGGATGCATAATCATCACATTCAGAGGATGCAAAAAGAGGAGAGACTTTAGTAAATGAAGGGGTCCTACTAAATGGTGAGATTGAACCAGGACAAAGAAGGAGTCTATTTTGTACCAGGTGCAAGTGTGAGGATAAATTTTGTGATGTGATCATTGATGGTGGTAGCACTAACAACTTGGTGTCAGAGGAGATGATTTCTAAGCTGAAGCTCAAGAGGGAGAAACACCCCCTGCCCTATCGGATCACTTGGGTGAACGATGATCATAAGGTCCTGGTAAGTGAACAATGTTTAATGAAGTTCAAAATTGGGAGTTACCATGATGAAGTTCTCTGTAATATTATTCCAATGGATGTTTGCCATCTATTGTTGGGAAGACTATGGTAGTTTGATAGGCATGCAGTACATGATGGTCATGCAAACACATACTCTCTGACAATGAATGGAGTTCACCACAAACTGAAGCCCATGATAAAGGAAGGCAAAAAGGTATACAACAATGCTAGGATCTATCTTGTTGATGGAAGAAAGTTTTTGGGTGGCATGAAACATCAATGTATGTATTATGCTTTGATTCCTAGAAAAGATAAGGAAGGTAGTAGTGAAATACCACTTGAAGTTTCAAATTTATTAAGTTTGGAGATATCATCTCTGATAATGTTCCAAAAGGATTGCCCCTAGTAAGGAAAATCAATCATTAGATAGATTTAATTCCTGGAGCTAGCTTTCCTAACAAGGTTTCTTATAAGATGACTCCTACTGAGACTGAGTAGCTAAACAAATAGGTTCAGGAGCTATTGAGGAAGGGTTTGATTCGAGAGAGCCTGAGTCCATGTGTAGTACCTACAGTACTAGCACCAAAGAAGGATGGAGAGTGGATAATGTGTACAAACTCTTGAGCTATAAATAGGATAACCATCAAGTATCAATTTCCTTTGCCAAGAATGGATGATCTTATGGATTGCTTGAGTGGAGCTCAGTACTTCAAAAAGATAGATCTCAAGAATGACTATCACTAGATACAGATACGAGAAGGAGATGAGTGGAAAAATGCCTTCAAGACTAAGGATGCTCTTTTTGAGTGGCTAGTCGTGCCCTTTGGATTGACGAATGCCTCAAGCACCTTTATGTGGCTTATGAATGAGGTACTTAAGAAGTACTTGGGAAAATTTGTTATTGTCTATTTGGATGATATTTTAATTTTCAGCAAGACCTTGGAAGAAAATTTATTGCATATTTGTAGTGTTCTTGAAAGGTTGAGGGAAGAGAAACTATTAATTAATTTGAAGAAGTGTAGCTTTTCTAAAAAAGAGTTAGTCTACCTAGGACTTGTTGTATCACCTGAAGGTCTCAAAATGGATCCAGAGAAGGTAAAAGCCATCTTGGAATGGCCTACTCCAAGGTCTTCTATTGGGGTGAGATCATTTCATGGTCTAATTAGTTTTTATAGGAAGTTCATTAAGAATTTTAATGGCATATGTGCACCCCTGACTGACACAATAAGAGGGGATAGAAAAGAGTTCAAATCAACTGCGGCAGCTGAGAGAAGTTTTGAATTTCTAAAGAAGAAGGTGAGGAAAAAACCTGTATTGGCACTTCTTGATTTTAATAAGGTGTTCTAGGTGGATTGTGATGCTTGTGGTAGTGCTATTGGAGCTGTATTGAGCCGAGAAGGTAAGCCTATTGCATATTTTAGTGAAAAATTAAATGATGCGAAGAAGAAGTATTTTGTTGATGATCAAGAGTTCTATGCAATAGTTCAGGCCTTAAAGAAATGGAGGCATTATCTATTGCCAAAAGAATTTATTTTATATACTAATCACCAGGCATTAAAATACCTAAATAGCCAAGGTAAATTGAACCAAAGGCATATGAAGTGGGTAGAGTTCTTGCAGAGCTATACATTTGTGTTGAAGCATAGAACTGGAAAGTCTAATAGGGTTGCAGATGCATTGAGTAGGAGGCAGTTGCTACTTACAGTAATGTAGGTTGAAGTAGTTGGGTTTGATGAACTCAAGAATCTATACCCTGAGGATCTTGATTTTTTGAAGCATGGAAAGCTTGTAAGGAACCTATTGCTATAGATAGAACCAAGTGGCTAGACTATTTGATTCAGGATGGTATGTTGTTTAAGGGCAGTCAATTGTGCATTCCAAGGAGTTCCATGAGGGAAAATTTGATCAAGGAGAAACATAGTGGAGGGATGGTAGGACATTTTGGTCGAGATAAGACCATTTCCATTCTTAGAGAACATTAACTTTGGCCTCAAATGTCACAGGATGTGAAGAAGTTTTTACAAAGTTGTCAAGTTTGTCAAGCGGCCAAGGGATTTAGTTGCAATACTAGACTATATCAGCCATTGCCTGTTCAATCAAAGCCATGGGAGGACATAATTATGGATTTTATTCTTGGATTGTTGAGGACACAAAGGGGTAATGACTCAGTATTTTTGGTGGCTGATAGGTTCTCCAAAATGGCACATTTCATTCCATGCCACAAAACTCATGATGCCGTCCATATTGTAGACTTGTTTTTCAGAGAGGTGGTGAGACTACATGGCCTCCCAAGGAGTATAGTTTTTGATAGAGATACTAAATTTTTGGGGTATTTCTAGAGAACATTGTGGAAAAAGTTGAGAATGGACTTGAAGTTCATTTCTACACATCACCCGCAAACTGATAGACAGACAAAAGTGGTAAATAGAAGTCTAGGCAATTTGCTGAGATGTTTAATTGGGGATAAGCCCAAGAGATGGGATTTGATTCTACCAAAAGTGAAATTTTCTTACAATAACTCTATAAATAGGAGTATTGGTAGATCACCATTCCAAATTGTATATGGAAGTAGCCCAAGGACTGCACCAGAATTGAGGAAGATGGAGCAAGGGGAGAGGATGAGTGCTAAAGCAGAAGAATTTGCTAAACATATCAAGAATCTACATGAGGAGGTCCAGGCTCACATTACCATGATGAATCAATAGTATAAAGCTAGGGCTGATCAAAGGAGAAGAAATAAGGAGTTCCAAGTAGGGGATCTAGTCATGGTACACTTAAGAAAAGAAAGATTTCCATTAGGTACTTACAACAAGCTGAAGTTGAAGAAATTTGGCCCTTGCAAAATTCTAAAGAAACGTGACTTAGGAAATGCATATGAGGTGGAGTTGCCAGATGGAATTCACATTTCTCCAATCTTCAACATTGTAGACTTAATAGAGTATCATGATGATGGTGCAGATGAGGAGTTGATGCTGGAGCCATATCCAATTCCTACTTCTAAGAAGGAGGAGATAGAAGAGATTTTGGACATTTGTGTGGATAGGAGTACCAGAAATAGGAAGTATGAAGAGTACCTGGTTAAGTGGAAAGGACCCCTGATAGAGGACTCAATTGGGTGTCAACAACTAAGGTTTCCATTTGGGATTTCCTCTACCATCCATAAAGTGACAGGGTCACTTTTCAATCTACCCTGGGTGTCTGATGCAGGAGAATCCAGAGGTAGAGCATTGTGGATTGTGGTAGTGATAGTTGATTTTTGGTAGTTGAAAATTTATTGGAAGGAGAATATGTTTATGTAGAAGTGTTGTGTGAATTCCAAAATGGAGATAGGGCTAATAAAATTGGTAGAGATGAAATGAATTTGGAACTCTCCCTATTTGGTGATGGTGCTTGTTTAGATTTGTATGGTGAGGAGGAAAAATCAGATTTCTCCATCTTATACAAAATTTTAGATTACTAATTGGGTTTAGGCCCTCCTTTTAGCACTACTTCTCTTGAGCATCATGATTACACGATGATAATGATAGAAATTTGTGAGAATATATTTCTTTGAAAAGTTGCTAAACTACGAACTCCAAGGTTCTATGAGGTTTTTTAAAAAACTTATTGTGTACCTCAATTGAAAATAAATGTTTATGTTCACAAGGAGGCCTTTGTTGGTTATGTAAAGTCAAATTTGTAATTCTGAAAAACTTGGAAAATGGTCAGATGAAAAAAAAAAAAAAAATTTCTATTTTTTGTTGAATGAAATTTTAACATGCAACTAGTATGAATTTATAATCTATTTGGGGGGTTGTAAAGTAAATTGCAAAGAGATAAGGTAACAAGAGAATAAACAAATTCCTAAAAAATGAAATCCTAAACTGACATAAGCCATAGTGGCAATGTGTCTACAAATTAAATCTTCAAAGGGGATGACAAACACCAACAAGATTCAAAGCAACACAACCAAAATCTCTTTGATGCAATTGTCAATGGAACTATATAAGAGTTTGTAGTTTTTCATAACTCATCAAATCATGCAACCATGGAAGTGTACACACACAAGAAAAATTACTATGAATGTGCTTGTAGAAATCCCCTTATCTAATTACTCATTAAAGAGGTATTATGTTGCCAATCATAACAAACTCCAAAAACTAGAATTGCATGAGAATTCTAAAATAATAAGACTGTTATCTCCTTTGTTATTCTTAAACTTTTAATTCACAAATAGAATGCACATTCTAACAAGAATCACTACACGCAGAGTGAGAATGCTAATAGCATACTTTATTCCATAAAATGTGGACCTTGAATATATGTTACATCCTTGTATTTATAGTGAACCCTCTCCTTCATGTAATTTTTAAAGCTAGGGTTTTTCCCATGCAAAGAGTATGCTAAAACTATTAAAATAAAGCTAAATATATACAAACAAACCCCTCATATCATGCTAAGTAGGCCTGCACCTTTTTTCTTATCAATTAAATGGTGCATGGGCCTCTACATAACTCAAATTGTAAATAGAAGAAGAAGAAGATAAGAGGAGACATCTCTGATTAACATCTAGAGCTTAGGAGCCTTAATAAAATAGGAACTCAACCTCCTCCATGTGCATCTACTAGTTAACCATTATCTAGCTCAAAAATGTAGCTTTGATGCATGATTATGCCAAATTTAGAAACTGAAAATTAACTCGTGGTGTAACTATAAGATGTATGAAATTTTTGCACATGTGGAGCTACAAATGTGTGCAAGTAAAAATTTGGTAATTATTCAAAATTCCTAAAACATAGAGTTGGGCATGTACAAAAGTGTGGAGCTAAAAAATGAACTTCACTTAGGGACTCAAAACTTTAAAAATGCAGAGGTATGCATGTGAAAAGATGTGAAACTACAAAGATGTGTGTGTTGCACACTTGTGCATGTGCACAAATGCATTGAATGCCCAAAAATAAAAGTTCTCATATTTGAAAATAGTTTCTAAGTTTTTTGCATATGGGGTCTTAGAGAAGTTTTATGTATTTATTTTTAGACATGTAGAGGTGAAAATTTATGAAATTGTAAAGGTGCCAAGGTGCAAAAATGTCAAGTTGTGCATGTGCATCAAATGCCCAAAAATCAAAGTTCTCATATTTGAAAATAGTTTCTAGGTTTTTCTCAGATGGGGTCTTGGAGTACTCCTATATATTAATTTGTGCAAGTGTGGAGATGTGAAGCTATAAAATTGTGAAGTTTCCAAGCTTCAAAGAAGCAAAGTTGCATATGTTGAACATATGCACATGTGCACCAAATGACCAAAAATCAAAGTTATCATAATTGAAAATAGTTTCTAGATTTTTCTCATATGGAATCATGGAGAAATTTTTTGTATTTATTTGTGCACGTTTGGAGGTGTGAATCTACAAAATTTTGAAGGTTCTAGGCTACAAAGATGTAAAGTTGTGTACATGCACACATACAGTAAATGCCCAAAAATCAAAGTTCTCATTTTTAAAAATAGTTTCTATTTTTTTCTCAAATGGGCTCTAGGAGCACTCATGTGTGTTTTTTTGGTTTTTTGATGATTTATGCCCTAATTATAGTCCAATATTAGCATGGACTTGAGCTCCTTATGCTTCTTGAATCTGAACTCCTTAGGTGCATGTGTTAAATTTGCACATGTAATACCATTGTTAGCAGTGCTTTATTGAAAACAATGACTAAACAACCCTAGAATGATCTCAATTATGAATCATTGCTAAGTCTAAGGAATCCCAAAGCTCTCCATCATGCAAGGATTCCATATTCTTATAAGAAAAAAATTAAACTCATGACAACCATTCCCAATAAATCAAAAGCCATAATAAATCATCTCATAATTTCTTTGCAATTGATTATAACTCTAAATCTCAAGGAAATAACTAGTGCCAAAAATATATTATAATGAATCCTCTAGAACTAACTATCTATCTATATCTCAAGATCCACATATATGAAATATAAATATTAAATATAATTTCCCTAAAGGAACAATGGGTAGTGCCTCTCAAGTGGTAAACCTTCAAATAGATTAAGACGAGGGGAATGATAATGCTCCTATAAAAGATTGAGTAATCATGAACCCCTCTAAGAAAAATATCATTTAAGTCAATAACAAGTGAAATATCTTTGATACTCCTTTTAAAAGAATTGACTATATCAATGTAGTTCTAAATAACCATAAGAGCACTCTAAACCTAGAACAAGTCTCCATGTATTTGTATACACTTATAACCAATAATTCCCTACCAAATTTCAAATACAACATAGAACCTATAAACATATAAATTTGGTCAATAATTTTAGGTAGATTTAGTCCTCTTACCTCCATTTATTATAAAATAATCTATCATTATTTAATCAAGTAATATTATCTTGCTAGCCAAATTTATTTAATTAATTATCTATAGTATAATTAATTTAATCATAACTCATAACCAATTGATTATTTAATCCATTTTTCTATTAATATAAAAAATGTATTTATCTATTAAAATAAATTGAGTTCATCCTAATTCTTCAACTTATATTAAAATAAACATTATTTAATATATTTGAGCACATGGTTCCTAACTTTAACCATTACCTAACCTTACGTCATATATCCAACCCATGCTTCTAACCTAACCAAGTCCACTTTCCCACTAAGTAATCCTAATATTAGCATAATCCCTCCTCTTATTATTTTCACATTCATAATCAAATAAACTAACCTTAAATGTATACCAACACTGTGTAAGAGATGACATGTTCTTCATACATGCTTGTCCCATCAAAGGAATATGTTATTCCTTCTTCACACTTCTCCAAAATCCTTTCAAAATCCAAACAATGGTTACATTCACAAATTGACTCTACCCTCGGTGTCTTTTCAACTTCTCCCATTAGGAAACTTATCATAATTTTATGGATTTGAGAAAGGAAAATCCATGTACTTCTCTCAAAATGTGTCTTGACCCTTCATGAACTCTTCATCTCTACTGTCCATTTATCTCATGTAAATCTTATAAATTGGAACCTCATTTCTTATTTGTCCATCCATATCTTATGAAAAATTATCATGCTAACTTAAGTTCAAACAAATTACCAATCATACTAGTATAACAATGAAATATTCACTCATTATTGAAACTTGAGCATTATTGAGCACACATCAAATAGCTTAGACAAATCTCTACAATAAGGAGGCTTTGGGTTGGTTGCTAATGTTTGCATACCTATTTTTGTTCATTTGCCTCTTTTATTGTTTACACATTTTTTTACATTAATTAGTGTAGCTTTAATATTTTAATTTATTATTTTATATAGGAGCATAGTAGGTGAAGGTCAATCTTGCATCACCAAAAAATATGATTTGATTTGTCTTGTCAACAAGGGTTGTCTCAATGCAGAGTTTCTATTTATAGAAGATTAATATTTTTAGTAAGTTTGTCATTGGTGTCCAAAATATTTTTATTTCTTCCCTAGAGGTTCACTTTGGATATATCAGCCTACTAGTGAAGTTTATTGCAAGCTCAAATCTAGTTCTAAAGATATTGAAAATATTTGATAATGGCAACAAGGTATAGAAACTTTGAACTCAATTTTGAAGGCATTAAATGCCCCAAAAAGGGGACAAACCTTGAGTAAATAAATATTTTATTATTAAGAATGTAGAGAAGCTTGTGTAATTTTTTAAATGGTCTTATAATAGCCTATTAGGTCAATTGGCGATGAGTTGTGGTCTCTGAAATTTATGTTACCTAAAATTGAAGAAAATAAAATCCCTTCAAAAATAATTGAGTTCAGAAAGTTGTTGGGTTTTATTCTTATGTATATATATATATATATATATATATCTTACAAATAGTTGATCTTAAAATTTCTAGAACCTTCTTAGACATTTAAAATTTTCCTATGCAATAAAGGTTCATAGGGTCATCTAGGACAGTTTAGCAGAATGTATATAGGTCCACCTTGAAAGATTAAACCAAAACTATACCAAACATGACCTAGTAACATTTCCCTATCTTAACAAGATCCCATTTCCTCATACGAAATTGTGTAAGATGAAAACTCCACATGTTTCTACGAAAACTGCTCACAAATTGATACCTGAGGAAAACAATGATATCTCCTCACTCCAATTGAATCAAGACTTGTGATATTACATAAATATATTATTTTAGGTCCTCTAAAGCCTATTAAGTGAGAAAAATCTGATTCTATAAGGATAACTACACATTTATCTTGAAAGTCACGTACAAAAACTCGTTGCAAAAATTGGTAGAAAATTGATGTGTTGGAAAAATGGTCATATCTCCCAAATCATAAGGAATAAAGATTTTATCCTTTTAAATAATGCATTAATTTATTACCTATTCAATCACTTAAATTTTCATCCTCTAACTCATTGTGCATAATTAGTTACATGGCCCACAATAGGCACCTAAAAACTAGAAAATACAACTCTAGCAGCAAGGTAAAAAGGGCTCTAACTTCAACATGATAACTCCAATATCTATGTTCTCATGAGGAAAGGTTCCCCAATGTGTCTCCAACACATCCCTAACCATGAAAATAATAATTCCACCAAAATCTAAGCTTGATGCAACTACATTAGACTCCCCAAGTAAATAGAAAAGTATGTCCCATACTTTGATGTCCAGAGAAAGATCTACAACCCACTTCATCTTTACCAAAGGATTCCACTTCATCAAACTCAATAGAAAAAATCTGAAAATCAACCCTCTAAAACATAAAAATAAAATAAATCTTAGAAACCAAAATAGCATGCTCACTCCCAAGAACAAATTGAACATAATGCTTCACCAAGAATGTCTACAACTAATCACAACTAGAAACAATAATATCCTTAAACATGTACTCCATGTTAGAAAAATCATGTAACTCTAAAACTAAGTTAGAAAAATTTAATTTAAAATCCCCAATATGGACATGTAAATCTTTGGCCATGTCAACCACAAGGAAATTAGTAACATACATATACATAGTATCATGTAGATCCAAAACCAAATCAGCAACTAGTGAATCCACACCAGCAATATAAAACTTCACATCAATAGAAACATCCATATCCTCAATCATCTCAAAAAAAACATATGAATTTAGATCCATATCAATAACCATATGCAAATCCTTATCCATATGTAAATTCTAATAATCAGCAATCTCATGACTCACAATAAGATGCTCTACAACATGTAACTCATCACCGACAACAATATGACTATCCACAACCAAGTGCTCTACAATTTCCATATCAAACTCAGCCAATTGATCATGAAAAAAAATTTATATCCTAGTATCAACAAGGTTAGGAATGACCTTAGCAACAACCTCAAGTTTCTCTATAGGTTCTCTATCAAACTCCACAAACTAATCAACAAAACTAACTTCTTCCTCCTTGACCTTTTTATGCCATCTTCTCTCTTGAAAAAGTCTTCTAATAGGATAGACAACTCTCTTCCAAATTGGTAGAATCCAACTCCAATAGAATATAACTTCTTTCTTCCAATTTCTCAACTCTTTTACAAAAAGTAGCATCCAATACAATATCCACCTAAGCTATTATCTCATTAATCCTTCTCTCCACTATATTATGAATATTCACAATTGTCTTAGGGTCCAATCCTCTTAGAGCCATCTTCTAAGATTTTTGCAAGCCCTCTACAAAAATCCTTCCCACACTCCTTGTGACAACCTTGAATTGTTTTCAAGTTAGATTACAACCTTACACCTCACATAAACAATCAGGAACAAATCACAAGTCTTGGAACATAGATTTACAATCCACAAACTCTATGCAATCATTCCTGAACAAGATCAACCTTTCATCTTTGCATCCATTGATCCATTTGCAATTCCTCTACATGTGTAGGTAAGATCACAATCTACCACCCTACACCAAGAATCATAAACTAGGACTCCAAAGCAATTAATCCTCAACACAATCACCACTTGATCAAGATCTTCTTAGATCAATTTCTCGCAACCCAAGTTCTAGTGCAAACTACCTCAACTTCGGTGATCTATCAACACACATAGAAACAACTATGCTTTGATACCACTTGATGTAGTGCAAGGAAGGAGAATTCCCAAAGGAGATGTCCTAGTCCCCAGAAAATAACCACCAACAGAAAATAAACAATAGCACAAGATTTGATACCAATTAACAACTCTTTATTCATAAAAATAATTGATTCCAATCAATGTGCCAGGCTATAAGGCCTTCTTGGTTATGGCCAAATACAAAGAAATTGAAATATTTCTCCAAGATCCCTCAAGATTCAACTCAAATCCTATCTAGCCAAGATTTGTAACACAATAGCAATCTCATAGAAACCACCAAGATCTCAACTTGTGCTCACAAGCCACCAAGCAACTGCCTTATTTCTAAACCATGGCCACTAGCTCCTCTCCAAATTTTCTATCTCAAATAATCCTCTACCAATGATTTTTAATCCTTACCAAATGATCTATCACTCATCCCATGATCATTTCTACATCAACACATGCTTCTTATATAGCCAGCTAAGCCACAAGTCATCTAGTCAAGCATTTAATTACAATATAGGTCCACATTTGAAGAGTAAACAAAAACTATACCACACAAAAAAAACTAAATGAAAACTTATATTAGTTCCATACATGACCCAATAAAATTTCCCTATCTTAACAAGATCTCATTTCCTCATATGAAATTATGCAAGATGAAAACTCCACATGTTTCTACAAAAACTGCCCAAAAATTAATACCTAAAGAAAACAACAATATCTCCTCACTCTGATTGAATCAAGTCTTTTGATCTTAAATAAATATATTATTTTACATCCTATATAACCCCTTAAGTTATAAAAGTCTGATTCCTTAAGGATATCTATGCATTCATCCTGAAAGTCATGCATAAAAACTTGTTGCAAAAATTGGAAGAAAATCAATGTGTTAGAAAAATGGCCATATCTCCCAAGTCATAAGAAATTATGACTTGCATCTTTTCAATAAGGCATTACTATATACCATATTAAATTACTAATATTTTCATCCTCTAATTAATTATGCATAATTAGTTTCATGGCCCACAATAGGCACCCAAAACCTAGAAAAATACAACTCCAGCAGCAAGGTAAAAATGGCTCTATCTTCAACATAATAACTCCAATCTCTATGATCTCATGAGGAAAGGTTCCCCAATGTTTCTCCAAAAAATCCTTAACCATGAAAAGAATAACTCCACAAAAATCTAAGCTCAATGCTCCTGCATCATTATTTATAGGAGATAATGTGCTCCATGTGGACATACATACAATTGTATCATGCCAAAAATCTAAAGTGGTAATTAATATTAAACCATTACAAAATAATAACCATGCTCTCAAAAAAGAATAACATGTCAAAAAAATTATATACAACACCTCAACCAAAGGCTCCATGATTCCTTCACTAATCCAATATGTCAACATCTTCGATTATCAACAAGATAAGCATCTCCTACTGATGAACTTGCAAATTTGAATGACCCTTTTCAAATAATGGGACCTAAAACTCTACCAAATATTAAAAACACTAAGTGATATTATATTCTATAAAATGGTGAACCCACATCACTACTAACAACACCCACTAAAATGTATTATAGACTCACACATGGCATCATGATAATCATTACAGGAATCAATATTATATCACCAACTCATCACCATCAAAAGGTTGAATTGAAAAAAAAACCAATGAAATGAAACCAAGTTTCCATGATATCCTAATAAAAATAATTACACAAGTCTGATTTATTGACTATCTAAATACTCTAATGATCTATCCTCTCATCCCAAAGAAAATATACTAGTGTGCTAATAACCACCAACAAGGCCAACCAATTAATTCAATATCAACATTGAACCCAACTTGGTGGATATACACAGTCCACATCCAAATAATTCTACTACACTCAAGTAGGTCTGAGAACCTACAAGTCATGTAACTCATAGATCCAAAAAAAATATGGAAGCTCTTTATCACATTATCAAGTTGTAAACTAAGATATAAAATAGAATAATCATGTATACCACCTGATGTTATCCCCAACTGATGATGTTATTGAGAATGCTATGAATGTATGTAAAAGAGTCATATAAATTGTCATTAATGTCAAGTCTTAGTTGGCTATACATTAGGCTAATTTAGTATAGTGTCATATCATTTGATTGATGAAGAGGATTTGAAGAAAGTATGTTGATGAAAAAGTATTGATATGTATGGTATTCAATGGGCACTTGAATGAGTTGGAAAATGATAATGTAATGTTGGTTTGATTATTTAATAATCATTTAATCTTGTAATGTAATGAGTTGCACAAGCTATACCTAGCATGAAGGTAAAAGAAGGAAGACATTGTTCACTAAGTGACTATAGTTGTCACCAAACTGTTGGAAAATTAAGTTAAAAGATTAGCATTAACTAAGTAAATATTTTTTAACCAAGTGATTTATTTCCCAAGTGAAATGTTATGTTCATCGAGTAATAGTAGGAAGAACATAGTTTGTAAAAATTGAATCTAAGATTGACTTTTGGTGAAAATAAAGAATGTTCGAGAAGTTCAAAGGCCTGAGTCAAATTTTGTCACAAGATCTATGGTTGGAAAAATACAATGAATACCTAGTTATAAATATTGGAGAAGGATAAGGATGAGTACAAATTTCTATGGAAGTTCTATTTTCTAAGTGACTAAGTACACTAAATGTGTGATCGACGATCGTGATTAAGAAATAATGATTGGAAGGATCTAGAAGAAAGGAAACTACTATTTAAGGAGATGTTCAAGGAAGTGTTTGGAAGTTGATTATTGTTGAATTATTAGAGAAATAATATTGAAGTGTGAAGTTGTTGAAGCTGGAAGAAGCAAGGTAAACTAAGCTAAACAAAGGAAATATCAAGTAGAGTTAAGAGAAAAGACTGAAGGTGTGAATTAGTCAGTAAGAGGTCTGAAGGAAGAAGACTAAGAAGAACAAAGATCTAAACAAGAAAGGAAGTACTAAACCTAATAGATCATTTGAATTATTACTTTCCAATCATTGTAGCAAAATAAATCTTAATTGAATGAACCTAACAAGTCTGTAAAATCCTATATGGTAACATTGATTAGTGGTGTTTATAAGTCCTTTAGAACAGGTCACTCTTTAGATAAGATCAAGGAGTGAACAAGGTCTAGATGATCTTTTGGTGTAAATCCTTTAACCAGGTTACATTAACAACGTGTATATAAATCTTTAACAATGTTTCCTCCTAGCAGACCTCAATTCAAAAGAGAGAGAAATTTTGGGTTGTTGGTCTTAGGTTATTTCTCCCTTTATAGGGTTTCTATGTTAAAAATCTTGGTGTCAAATGTGTGAATGTTGTTATACTCCAAGTTAGTCTCTATGGTATTTATTTATTTACTACAATTCGGTAAATGATCAGTAATATCTAGGTAATAGTTAAGTTTTATTATTAATACTTGGTAAAATAAAGAATAGTGGGTTGAAAGTTTGATGTATTTTGTTTGAAAGAGTTAATTTTGAAGTTGAATGATATAACTAACTGGATACTTTTGAACTTTATGAAGTTTGATTTGGTACTAAAGTGTTTGAAAGGATTGTAAGATAACTAGGAATAACTAATTCAACCCAAACTACCCCTACCCCACTCTCCCCCCCCCACGCCTACCCAAAGAAATTTTTTGATCATGGAAAGATAGTATGAGGCAACACCTATCTAGAATTGGAGATAATGTTATTGACTAGTTGGAAAATGAATACACTAAACATACTTCTGTGGAACAAATGAATGAAAAGAGGAAACACAATAGCCCAATGATTGAGATTACATTTTTCCTCAGTGATGTTGAATTTGATGATATCAAGAACTACACTAATTCTAAACAAATATGAGACAATTTGGCATGTGTACATGGTGGAGGTCCAAATGTGCTAAGAGCTAAAGTTGAAAGTTTGAGAGGCAAGTATGATAACATGAGAATGAAAAAAGGTGAGAATGTTGCACAGTATCTTAAATGAATCAAGGAAGTTGTGAGTGCAATAAAATATATTGGAGGGGTTATTAGTGAAAATGAAATTTTAATTAAATTTCTTAGAACTCTTCTACATTTTTATGCAATTCAAGAAGTAAGAGCTATGCCTAGTAATTTTTTGACTCTTGACAATCTAGTTGGTTAGTTGACTACATTTGAATTGAGAAATTATGACAACAATATGTTTACACTTGGAAACATCTTTAAGTATTCACTAACCATTGATAATTCAAATAAAGAAAAGAAAAGTAAAGAAGAAAATGAGTCTAAAATAAAAGATGATTTGGATGAACTTGAAGCATTGCTTGCAAGAAGGTTATCAAAAGGAAAAGGTAAATGACTCCTTATTTGTTTCAAGTGCAATGAAGTTGGTCATTTTGCTGCAAAGTATCCTAACAAAAGTAAGATTGATAGAAATGATAAGAAATATTAGAAGTACATGAAGAAAAAGGACTACAAAGACAAAAGGAAGAACTTGTTCTATATTTTTGAAGAAGAGCACACGGAGTCTAGTATTAATGAAGAGTAGGAAGTAATTGAGATGGTGTGCATTCCTATCAAGGAATATCCCAATGGAGAAAAGTATGAGAGTGAAATTGACCTTATTTCACGTGTCAACAAGAATGATTCATGTATTATAGATAGTGGATTCTCACATCACAGGACTAGTGACCTAAGCAAGTTTGATAAACCTAAAGAAATTGATGATGGTGGAACTACCAAGTTAGGTAATGATATTACATGTCTAATGAAAGCTAGAGGATCACTAATGTTAAATAATGAAGTCATTTTTGATGATTCTTACTGGGTACAAGGACACTAGTATAATATTTTGAGTATTTCTCAATTAAACAATTGAGCTCACAAGCTAGAATTTCATAATAGGAAAGTCAAAAATTTATGATGATGAAGGTAATCTAGTTGGAACTAAAGTACAAACTAAAGGTAACTTATTTTATCTTGATCCTACTATTTAGACATGCTTATTTTCCAAAGTTGAGGATGTATGGTTGTGGCATAAAAGGTTGTATCATATCAACTTTGAGAACATGGTGAAGGTTAGTAGAAAGAAAGAGTTAGAGGCTTACTGAATATGAAAAAACCTAGGAATGCTATGTTCAAAAAGAAGATTGTTAAAATATAGATATTTATCATGGGAAAAATCATTATTTTGTCATTGATGTCGAACCTACTACTTACTAGTAAGACAATTGCTAACTTTGGTCAGAATGCTTTCATTTGATTGATTGATGAAGAGGATTTAAGAAGAAAGGATAACAAGAGTACCTAGAGAAAGGTTGAGTTACATGGTGTATAAAAGGAGCACAAAGACCAAGAAAAAATTTAATGATATTGTTGGAAGCATGAATTTTGATGGTACTTCTATGGGGGAGTATTGTAGAAACATGATTAGATAATTATCATGATGATATGTTACATTCATGACTTTGTTTTTTGTTGATGTCAACATGGCAATTTTCTATGGTATTTGATAGAAGAACAATGAAAATATCAAGTTGGTATGAATAGATTGATTACTTTCATAAGTGAGGTTAAAGGGAGATAATCCTAAGTGTCTAGTATATACAGCTAATCTTAGAAGCATAATATATTAAGTTTGAAAGAAGTTACACAAGTTTAGGTGAAGACTATTCAAAAATAGAGTTTACAGAAGTTGTTCTAGTAATCTTGTTATATCTCTTAGCAGAGTTTTTATTCTAAGAAGCCAAAGTTAAAGATGTGAAGGAGACATTCTGGAGATAATGTAGCTAAGATCACTCATCATAATGTTACACATATGGAAATTTATTCAAGTTACAAGGTGAAATATTAATGTTATTGCTAAGTGTAATGTGTTCTTAATCAGATCCTATAATAATTAATTGAGAAGGTGTAACAACCAACTCAAGAAATTTATGGATTTGGTATAAAGGAAGGTCATGTTCCTTTGTTATGTATGATTATATATGGATGTGTGAATAATTTCAAGAATCATGAAGAGTGGAATGCAAAGCTAAGAAAAATAGAGCAAAGTTCGAGAAAACTTCATTATTGAGGTTTTATTGTGAGATCCAAAGTTTGATATTTGGATCTGAGGTTCATGACCTAGTTTACAAGGTTTGATAGTGATTGGTCTAGTTGATAGGATAGAGGAAAGAAGTTAAAGTATAGTATGGATAAATATTCTGCAAGGAATAATTGAAAGATCAATTGGACAATGAGTTTAGTGGTCTTGCCCTAGAAGCTCCTTGGATAGTGGGCCCTTTTACAACTCCTAACAAGGTTGGCACAACTCCTAATAGGGTTGGAATCTCCCAATAAGGATTCAAAGTCTCCTGATAGGGACTCATATGTACTAAATGAACTATAATAGACTCCTAACAAGGTCCATCCTCTAAAAAGGAATATTTATATTATTACATCATTTTGTGGGTATCATTCCGGTTAGGGTTTTCCCTCTGATCAAGGGTTTTCCTAGTTAAGATATCTAGTGTATGTATGTGCATCATATTATGGTTTTTGTTTACTTTGATTGAATAGTTAAGATTAATTTAGGTTGATAAATGTTCTAATTGGATAACTAATTCATCCCCCCCCAAGTTATCTTGGTGGACTATTGTTTCTAACAATTGGTATCAAAGCATCAAGTCCTTGAAGATAAACTTTAACAACTCTAGGAGATCCATTGAAAACATATTCAAAAAGGATAGTTCAAAGTTCAATGGAACAAATTATGATAGCTGGAAGAAAAAGATGAAGACATAGCTATCATGTATGGATCTAAGATATTAGATCTTGACAAAATCAGAAAAGACAATTAATGCTAAATTTTTTTTGGAGACTTATGTTGAGGATGAGAGAGAACTTTTCATATGTGACAAGAGAGCTAGAGAAGCACTATTGTCTATTCTTCTTGAAATTGAGTACGACCAGGTAAAATCACTTGATACTTCTTATAAGATTTGGACAAATTTGGAAAATATTTTTGAAGGTGATGAACATTCTAAGAAATTAAGGCTATAAATTTGGATTTGTACATTTCAAGATGCTAAAATAATGGAAGATGAATCTATAAGAAAATATATAGGCAAGATATCAGAAATTATTGGAGGTATCAAATCTCAAGGAGGAACTAAGGAAGATGATGAGGTGATCTAGAAGATGTTGAAAAGCTCAACATCACCATTTAAGCAAGCAATTCACATGATACAGTTGTTGATATCTTTTACCAAAGATTTTAGCAAGGAGATATTACTTGGTAGATTTGAAGTAGTTAAGAATGAGCTAAGATAGTCCAAAGAATTGACAAGAATAAAAACAACTTTTAGTTCCCTAAATATTCAACCTAGTTTATCAATGAGCACAAGTGCTAGAAGAAATTTTGCTAGCAGTAGCAAATCTGATGAGGACAAAAAGATAGAAGAAGGAATAGCCCTTTTGGTAAGAAGAGAAAAGGATGGTAAGAAAATTTTTAAATGTTGGACTTATAATGAGTTTGGCCATTATGCATCTAAATGTCCTAAAAGAGAGAAAAACTATAGAGGAAAGCTCAAACTTAGAAGAGATAGAGAGTGTTTGTATGCAAATGAACAAGATGATTCTAATGAACAAGCAATAAGTGCTAGTGATGCTGAAATAGGACTTGTAGCTATTAAAGAAGAAATTCTAGAGAATATGGCTTTGGTATCACAAGTTGAAAAGAAATTTGATTGGATAATTGGCAATGGTTGTTCACATCATATGACTGGTGATATGAACAAGTTTTTCAACTTCAAAAGTCATGATGGAGGCATTATCACAGTTGGAAATAATGTAGCATGTCATGTTAAAGGTATTAGATCTATAACTCTTGATGGTAAGACTAACACTGAGGATGTATATTTTGTTGATGGTTTGAAACACAACCTTCTATGTGTTGGACAACTAGTGGATAAAGGTTATCAATTACATTTCACAGAGAAGACATGCATGATCGAAGAAAAATATGGAAAGGTAATTGGAACAAGAACTAGATCTAGAGGTAATTAATTTAATCTAAATCCAACTAAAATTACATGTTTGGTTGCTAAGGTTGATGACAGTTGGCTGTGGAATAAAAGATTTTTTCATATAAACTTTGACAACATTATGAAAACTAGTAGTATGATTGTAGTTAGAGATTTACCTAAGATTGTTAAGCCTACTAACACATTTTGTCAAGAGTGTGTATTGTCAAAGAATACTAGAACTTCTTTTCCTAGCAAGAAGTTTACTACTATTGCGAAGTTGGAAATTTTACATATAGATCTTAATGGTCCTATGAAGACTAAATGATTCTATGGTGAAAGGTATTTCATGATTTTAGTTGATGACTTTTCTAGAATGATGTGGGTTGCATTTCTTAAAGAAAAATCTGAGGCATTTGATAAGTTCAAGATATTCAAGAATAGAGTTGAGAATGATTTAGGTAAGAAGATTAAATGTTTAAGATCAGATAGAGGAGGAGAGTTTACTTCAAATGAGTTTATCATCTTTTGTGAAGCTAATGGAATCAAAAGATAGTTATCAACTCGAAGAACCCCTGAACAAAATGGCATTGTAGAGAGAAGAAATAGGTCAATAATAGAAGCATCAAGAGCTATGTTAGTTGAGAATGATGTATCCAAGATGTTTTGGAGAGAAGTTGTGAATACAACAATCTACACTATGAATAGAGTGCAAGTGAGAAAGGACACAAACAAGACCCCTTATGAACTATGGTTTGGTCACTCACCTACAAATAAAGGAGAGAAAAGGCATGAACAAAGCTCAAAGCCTTTAAAAAAGCTGAGAGTTGAGATAACAACTCCTACTTCTAGTAAGAATATGAAAAAAATCATCCACCAAAGTAGATCATCGAAAGAAAAGATAAAGGTGTGATGACAAGAAGTAGAATCAATGAAGAACTATGTCTAATATCTCAAGTTGAACCAAAGAATGTAGATGAAGCATGTAAAGATGACTATTGGAAGCAAGCTATGAGAGGAATTGAATTAGATAGTGAAGAATGAGACATGGGAATTGGTCCCCAAACTAGTAGACAAGGATGTGATAAGAACAAAGTGGGTATTTTGGAACAAGATGAATGAGCAAGGTGAAGTTGTAAGGAATAAAGCAAGATTGGTAAAGAAGGAATAGACTATGATGAAACTTATGCTCTTGTGGCAAGAATAGAAGCAATAAGGTTATTCTTAGCCTATGTAGCACATAAGAAATTCAAAGTGTATCAAATGGATGTTAAGTTAGCATTTCTGACTGGAGAACTTAAAGAAGAGGTATACATAGAACATCCTTCAAAGGTTTTCCTTTAAAATATGACAAGGAAATAGTATGTAGATTGAAGAAAGCATTGTATGGCTTGAAGCAAGCACCTAGAACTTGGTATGCAAGGTTGGACAAGCATTTGAAAAATATTAGATTTAGCAAAGGTATGGCAGACAGTAATCTATATTGGAAAGAAATAGATGATGGATTGATGGTTTTGGTAATATTTTTTGATGATATCATATTTGGAGGAGATGATGATGAAAGTGACAAGTTTGTAGAAGAAATGAAGAAGGAATTTGAAATGAGTATGATAGGAGAGATGAAATATTTCCTAGGATTATAAATTGTGCAAGACAAAGAAGAAATCTTTATTTCTCAAACTAAGTATCCAAAAGATCTTCTAAAAAGGTTTGGTTTAAAAACATGTAAACCAATTAGAACACCTATGGTAACTAGACACAATTCATCTACAAAGGATGAGACACCTACTTTTGAGAAAAAGAAGTACAGTTCTATGATCAGAGGGTTGCAATATTTAAATCACACAAGGTCAGATATAGAAAATGTAATTGGAATTGTTTCAAGATTCCAAGTTGATCCTAGAGAAGCACATTATGCAGCAGTCAAAATGATATTTAGATACGTTAAAGGAACACCAAAGTTCAAATTGTGGTATGAAAGATCTAATGATTTTACTTTATGTGCTAATATTGATGTTCATTGGGTAGGTAGTATAGATGATAGAAAGAGAACTAGTAGTGGAGCCTTCTTTCTTAGAGTAAGATTGGTTCCTTAGTAAAGCAAGAAGTAGGATTGTATCTCATAGAGTACAGCAGTAACAGAATATATTGCAATAGAAAACAATTGTAATAAAGTTGTTTGGATGAAGCAGATGCTAAAGGATATAAGGATATAATTCAGTGAACCTTTTATTATACATTATGATAATACAAGCAGAGTGAATTTGTCTAGAAATCTAATGTTGCATTCTAAGATTAAGAACATTTCTATCAAGTAACACATGTTGAGAGAGAAAGTTGTAGAAAATGAAATTAGATTGGATTATGTAAGAACCAAAGAGAGGATTGTAGATATTTTCACCAAGTGTCTTCCCAAAAAGACCTTTCAATATTTGCGAGGTATGCTAGGGGTTATTCCCATTCCTACATCAGAGTAGATGATGCAAGAGTGCATTAGTCTAGTGTAACAGAACACTATTGTTTGTCTGGACTAAATACTGATGCTTCCTATATGGGGGGGTATCTGTGATGGACAAAGTTATCTAGGACTCTTTTTGGATGTTATTTGAATAGTGTCTTTGAACACTTGAACAAGTTAGAGATAGTTGTTGTAGAGATTAATGGTCATTGAAACCTTTGACATTGATGTTAATGGGGGAGATATTATAGCATGAAAAATAGTTTGATATAGAGCACATTGAAGGGAGAGATTATAGCATGATATATATCACATTGAGGTATATCAATGGGGGAGAATGAATGATATAGATGATTTGAAAAGAAAGGTTAACAGTCTTTTACAGTTGGTATTTTTGGAACTAGATGTTTTTCATCTATGTTGCCATCAATGCCAAAGGGGGAGATTGTTGGAAGCATGAATGCTAATGATACTTCTATGGGGGATTATTGTAGAAACATGATTAGATCATTATCATGATGATATGTTACATTCATGACTATGTTTTTCATTGATGTCAATGTAGTAGTTTTCTATGGCATTTGACAAAAGAATAACAGAAAGATCAAGTTGGTATGGACAAATAGTTGAGTGTTTTCATAAGAAAGGTTAAATGGAGATAATACTAAGTGTCTAGTATATGTAGCTAACCTCAGAAGCATAAGGTAATAAGTCTAGAACAAGTTATAAAAGTTTTAGTGAAGACTATTTTGAGATAGAGTTTACAAAAGTTGTTCTAGTAAACTTGTTATATCTCTTAGTAGAGTTGTTATTATAAGAAGCTAAAGTTAAAGATGGGAAGAAGACATTCTGGAGATGACATAGGTAATCTCACTCATCATAATGTTACACAAATGGAAAGTTATTCAAGTTACAAGGTGAAAGTTTAATGTTACCGCTAAGTGTAACATTTTCTTAATGAGGTCCTATAATAATTAATTGAGAAGGTGTAACAACTAACTTAAGGAATTATTTTATGGATTTCGTATAAAGGAAGGAAATTTTCCTTTTTATATATGATTATATATGGATGTGTTAATGATTGTAAGAAGCATGAAGAGAAAAATGCAAAGATAAGTAGAGTAGAGCAAATTTAGAGAAAACTTCGTTACCAAGGTTTTATTGTGAGATCCAAAGTTTGATATTTGGATTTGAGATTCATGACCTAGTCTACAAGGTCTGACAATGATTGGTTTGATTGACAGGACAAGGGAAAGAAGTTAAAGTATAGTACATAAAATTATTCAGCAAGGAATAGTTTAAAAATTAGTTGGATAGTGAGCTCACTGGTCTTGCCCCATAAGCTCTTTGGATATTGGGTCCTTCTACCTTCTACAACTCCTAATAGGGTTGACACAACTCCTAATATGGTTGGAATCTCCTAACAAGGATTCAAAGTCTCTTAACTAGGGACTCATATGTACTAAATTTTGTAATAGACTCTTAACAAGGTCCATCCTCTAACAAGGAATATTTATATTAGTACATCATCTTGTGGGCATCATTCTCCTAGATTTTCCCCTCTAATCAATGGTTTCCCTAGTTAACATATCTAATTTAATTGCGCATGAGCATCTTAGCATGGTTTTTTTATACTTTAATTGAATGGTTAAGATTAATTAAGGTTGATAAATTTTTTAATTGGATAACTGGTTCACCCTCCCCCCCCCCCCTCTATTAGTTATCTTGGTGGACTATTATTTCTAATAGATATAGTTTATTGTTTATCTACTTAAGGCTACAATGAAAGGATACTTAAGAAAAGAAAAGAAGAAGTCTATACAAATAAGCATGTTTTTTCCAAGCTTGACCAAAGAAATAGTGTAAGATGATAATTTAGTTCAGACCAAGAAAAATTTAGTATGTGTTAAACATTAGAAAATGGTAGTATTGACCAAGTAAGATTTTAGTTTATGCTAAGAAACCTAGTGTTGACTGAGCATCAGAAGTTAGTCATTGTTGAGTGATAGCATAAAGAGTTTGAACAAAGATTTGACAAATCTAAGGTGACATAAGTTCATCTCTTCAATCATGTGAATCATGTTTACGATAAGTTTGATGATTTGGTGGCATATAATTCAAGATAAACTATTTTTACATGAATTTAAAGAGGATTGTAAGAAAAATTTCTAGAGGGAACATAATAGAAAGAAGGGAGGATCCAATGAATCTAACCTAACCCTAAGATGGATGGTTGTGATTAAGTGGGAAAATATCAAAATTCTCTATTTAAGAAAAAATAATGCTAGAAGCAAAATGTCAATATAAGAGAGTGGCAGAGATAAAGTGCAAGTTTGGAGTTTGAACGTGTTGCTTCATATGGTGGTAAAAAGAATGAACTTGCAATTGGCATACTAAGCAAGAAGGGTTAAGGAGGTGAAGTCTTGAAGGTTGAACAAGAAATTAGAGACAAAGAGGAATGAATGCCAAGAAGAATAAAGAGTTGAATAAGAGATCTAAAATTTGCAAGTGAGTTGTTTTGTTATCAGATCAAGTCCTACTATTACTTTCTAGAAATTGTATCAATTTGGATAAATCCTTTGGATTAAGGTTGACCTAATAGTCATGAGTAAATCCTTAACTAGGTGACATTCTAATGATATTACATTGGGGGAGTATCCTGAGCATTGGAGAGTATTGATATGTTGTATAAATGACTTTGTTTGTCATTGATGTTAGCATAACATAGTTTTTGTAAAGATTGGCTAAGTAATAGATAGAGATCTTGATGGTACAGATAATGGTTTGATTTTCTAGTGATGCATAGTTATGGACATGCTTGTCACTATGTCCTAATGATGTGTTTAAGTGCATAGAGTTTGAGTCGAAGACATATAGAAGTTTTACTTGATTTATAGAGCAATTCAGAGATAGAGTATTGGGAAAGCATTTCCTAATAGTTTTTTGTTATCTTTCATCTGAGATATAATGAAGAGATGCACACTCAAGTAGTGATAGAGGATAGTTAGCTAATGGTGTTAGCAAGTGTATAAGCTAAGTATCACACGTGTGAAGTTTTGTATAGACTATGAGCCAACAGTGTTATTGTAATTGTAATTAATTAATTATCTTATTTTATTTGATTGGAAAATCCTCAAGGCTAACTCAAGAAATCATTATGAAGATATGGTATAAAGGAAAGATGTTTTCCTTGATTGTAAAGGGTATCCATTGTTGTATAAAGTGTGAAGTGCAAAAAGAAGCAGAGTGTTTGAAGAATATGTATAAGTGATCCAAGGGATTATTGGATGCAAGATTTGTGATATGGTTACAAGATTAGAAGTAGTAGAGGTTTGCTTGATAGGATAGAGAAAGAGAAAGAAATTATATAGTACCAATTATATTATTTTGCAAGCAATAATATAGAGATCATTTGGAAAATGGGTTCATTGGTCTTTCCTTTGAAGGTATTTGGGTTATGGGTCCAGTTGTCTTCCACAAATCCTAGCTAGGTTGGTACAATTCTTGATAGGGTTGGAATCTCCTAATAGGGGTTCAAAGTATCCTAACAAGGACTAATATGTATTGAATGTATTCATAGACTCATAATAGGGTCAATAGTCTAACAAGGAATATTTTTATGAGTACACCATCTTGTTTGTACCATCCCCACTGGGGTTTTTCCTCTGATCAAGGGTTTCCATAGTTAACATATCTGGCATTATTGTGTATGAGTATCTTGTTGTGGTTTCAATTTATATTGCTCATATGGTTAAAACTATTTAAGGTTGATAATTGTGATAATTTTTGGATAATTGATTCACCCTCCAACCGCGCCCCACCCCCCCCCCCCCCCCAATAATATCAGTGGACTATATATTCTAACAATTAGTATTAGAGCATCAGGTCCTTGAAGGATAAGCTTAACAACTTTGGGAGATCAATGGTGAATCTTTTCATAAAGGATAGTCCTAGATTTGATGGTGCCAACTATGATAGTTGGAAGGAGAAGATGAAGACTCATCTATTGTGCATGGGTCCAAAATATTGGATCTTTACAAAGAGTAAGAAGACAATCATTGAAGCAAAAAAGATAGAAGGTTACAGTGAAGAAGAGAGAGATTTGTTCATGTGTAACATGAGAGAAAGAGAAGCTCTATTGATAGCTCTTCTAGAGAATGAATACAATCAGGTAAAGTCACTTGAAATATCTCATGAAATTTGGAAAGCATTAGAATATGCTTTTGAAGGTGATGATCATCCAAAGAGAATGAGATTACAAAATTGGATATGTGCATTTCAAGATGCTAGAATGATGGAAGATGAATCTGTAAGAAGTTATGTTGGTAGAATATCAAAAATTGTTGCAAGAATTTGGTCTTATGGTGGAGCTGATGCAAGAGCATCTAGAGGTATAAGGGCAATCCTGTGTCACCCAAAAAATGTACTTAGACTTAGTTTCTATTTAATTTGTTTTCATTTCTGGATACCCATTTGGGTCAAATAAAGGTTCCAACTCTCACAGTTCCACTGTCAGTGTTCTAGGTTAGAGTATTTGAACACCTTGGGATACGTATAAATGCCAAAAAAATAGGAGTATGTAATTGAGCCACAATTTTGGTAAATTAGAGGGTGTAAATTGGCCAAATGAATGCAATTGTAATTTAGAGCATTCCAAAGAAAGAATCAAGTCAAAAGGCCCCACAGTTTGAAAGTTATCGCAATTTTTCAATTTTTGGAGACCTCTTAAGAACGCTTCAAAGTTAGGTTAGGGGCATTAAATGACCTCAAATAGGGCCAAAAAATGGGGGACAAGTGAAGCTGTCCATGTGGTTATAGAGCACTTCGAGAGCTTTTCAAAAATGTAAACGGCTCGTCAATCAGAGCTACGGTTCAAAAGTTATGCCTCCCAGAAGTTCGATTACCGTTTCTAGATTCTTCTAATTTTGTGCCAACTTCTAATGCGAATTTTGGAGCCTTCTATTTGGTTAGTGGATGCCAACTAGCACTTTCTAGAATGTATTCTTAATCCTTAGCCCTTTGGGGTCTATTTAAGAACATTTCTGGCATTGTAAAAGGCAGTTCAGAGTGGAGTTTGAGAGAAGGTACTGGGAGAAGAATTTATCTCTAGATTTATGCTATTGTAAGCCCATAGGGCATGTTTTGGAGTCTATTTCTCTACACTAAGCATACTAGCATATTTTCATAGTTAATAAAATTTTCCCTTTCTTGTTGTGTCCATTATACACTTGGGTTGTGTCCCCATCAGGAGCCAAAGAAGATGATGAAGTTATATGGAAGATCTTGAAAAGTTTGACACCACCATTCAAACCTGTAGCTCAAATGAATCTTGGAAATGCCCTTCACTAAGAATTTTACAAAGGAAAAATTGCTTGAAAAATTGGAATCAGAAGAAGTAGATCTCAGATAGTCTGGAGAACTTGTAAGAGTCGAAACATCTTTCAATGCCCTAAAAATTTGACCTGATTTGATAAGGAGTACAAGCACTCGTGGAGATTTTTTTTTGTAGTAGGAGATCTAATGAAGACAAGAAGATTGAGGAAGATATAGCCCTTCTGGTGAGAAGAGAAAATGATGGTAAGAAACTTTTTTAATATCGGACTTGTAATGAATTTGGTCATTATGCATCTAAATGTCCTAAAAGAGAAAAAAAGTATAAATGAAATTTCAAGCCTAGAAGAGATACAAATAGAAATTGTTTGTATACAATTGAAGATGAACAATCTGATGAATAAGGTCAAAGTGAAAGTGATGATGAATTAGGATTTGTGGCTATCAAGGAAGATGATCTTGATAGAGAAATTAGAGAAGAAAGAGCTCTAGTTTCCCAAGTGGAAAATAAATTTGATTAAATAATTGATAGTGGTTGTTCACATCACATGACTAGCGGTATGAATAAGTTTGTTAAGTTCAAGAATCATGATGGTAAAACTAATACTGATAATGTTTATTTTCTTGATAGATTGAAGTATAAATTTTTGAGTGTTGGTCAATTGGTGGACAAGAGTTATCAGTTGTAGTTCACTAAGAAGACCTACATGGACAAGGGTTATCAGTTGTAGTTCACTGAGAAGACCTACATTATCAAAGACAAAGATGATAAGATGATTGGAACTAGTAATAGATCCAAAGGTAATGTATTTTAGTTGAATCCTACTAAAATGACATGTTTGATAGCTAAAGTCGATAATAGTTGGCTATGGCATAGAAGACTCTATTACAGAAACTTTGATAATATTGTGAAGGTCAATAGCACTTTTGTAGTCAGAGACTTGCCTAAGATTGTTAAGCCTACTAATGTTGTGTGTAAGAAATGCATTTTGGATAAGCAAAAGAAAGTATCATTCCCTAGCAAGAAGTTCACTACCATAGAGAAGTTGGACAACTTTCACACAGATCTGAGTGGTCCTTCTAGAACAAGAGGATTCTATGGTGAAAGGTATTTTATGATTTTTGTTGATGATTTCACTAGAATGATGTGGGTAATATTTCTTATGGAGAAATATGAAGTTTTTGAGAAGTTTAATATATTTAAGAATATAATTAGGAATGAATTTGGTGTTAAGATAAAGTTTTTGAGATCTAATAGAGGAGGAAAATTCACCTCTAGAGAATTTATCATATTCTCTGAAGAGAATGGAATCAAAAGATAGCTATCTACACCTTGAACACCTAAGAAAAATGAGATTTTTGAGAGAAGAAATAATTTTGTAGCAGAAGTAGCTAGATTGATGTTATTTGAGAATGATGTTTCTAAGATATTCTGGAGAGAAGTAGTAAATATAGTAGTATATACTCTGAATAGAGTATAGATCAAAAAAAGTATGAGCAAGACAACTTATAAACTATGGTTTGGACATTCAACATAATTAAAGTATTTTAGGATATTTGAGAGAAAATCTTATATTAAGAGAGATGATGACATTGGCAAGGTTGATCCAAGAAGTGATAAAGGTATGTTTCTTGGCTACTCGTCGAAAAGTAAGGTTTACAGATGCTTTAGCTATAGAACTAAGATAATAGTTGAATGTGCAAATGTAAGGATTGATGAAAAGTTTATAACTAAAGAAAAGATGGTAGATTATAAATCTAATGAAGAAGAGATAATTCTAGAAGTGTTAGATAGAATGCTGAAATTTTTGTAAGAATAACAATGACTTGCAGAATGATGTGTTAATTGTTTAGAATAGAAGAGAGCAGAGTTATGAACTTATAGAAGAGATAAGATTTCAAATGTCAACTCCTACCTGTAACAAGAATCTAACAAAGAATTACCCTACTAAGTAGATAATTAGAAGTAAAGATAAAAGTCTGATGACAAGGAAGAGATTAAATGAGGAGATATGTCTGATATCTCATGTTGAACCTAAGAGTGTAGATGAAGTAGTTAAAGATAATCATTGGATACAAGCAATGAGGGAAGAATTAGATCAAATAGTGAAGAATGATGCATGAGAGTTATTTCCTAAATTGAAAGACAAGAATGTGTTAGGAATAAAATGGATTTCCAAAAATAAGATAAATAAGCAAGATGAAGTTGTGAGGAATAAGACTAGACCTAAATGCAAGTGTTGTTCACAGTAAGATGGAATAGATTATGAGGAAATGTATGCACTTACGGCTAGAATGTAAGTAGTAAGGATGTTTCTAGCTTATGAAGAAAATAAGAAATTCAAGATTTATTAGATGGATGTTGTAGACCCAATCGACCTGTAGTTTCACAATAATATAATAGTAGGGTCCTCCCACTATTGCTTCTACATAACAACCTACACTCTTGCTTTGATGTGAAGTGTATGGCAATTGGGAAAGAACTTGAAGAAGAGGTTTATATTGAGTAGCCTAAAGGTTTCCCTTTATCAAAAGATAAAGACATGGTATGTAGACTAAAGAAATCTCTTTATGGTCTGAAGCAAGCACTGAGAACCTGGTGTGCAAGGTCAGACAGTTACTTAGCAAAGCTTGGATTTGCTAAAGGTATGGCAGATAGTAACTTCAATTTCAAAGAAGTTGAAAATGGTTTGATAATTATTGTAATATTTTGTTGTGACATTATTTTGGAGGAAATGATGAAGCTAGTGATAAATTTGATGAAGAGATGAAGAATGAATTTGAAATGAGCATGATAGGAGAAATGGTTTCTTCTAGGATTATAGATTGTGTAGAATAATGATGGTATATTCATTTCACAAGCTAAGTACTAGAAATATTTGTTGAGAAGGTTTGATTTAGAAAGTTTTAAACCTATTGGTGCACTTATGATAATTGGTCACAAGTTATCCAGCAAAGATGAGAGACCTATAATAGAGCAGCAGAGGTACAGATTAATGATTGGAGGTTTGCAGTATTTGACTCACACTAGACTAGATATAGAAAATAAGTTTGGTATTGTAGCTAAATTTTAAGCTAATCCTAAGGAATATAATTTTGAAATAGTAAAGAGAATATTCAAATATCTAAAAAGGACATCTAATTATGGAATTTGGTATGAAAGATTGAGTGATTTCACTCTATGTACATATATTGATGCAGATTGGGCAAGCAGTATGGATAACAGAAAGAGCACCAGTGGTGGAGCATTCTTTCTTGGAGGAAGATTGGTTTATTGGTTAAGCAAGAAGCAAGATTGTATCTCACAAAGTACAGTTGAGGCAAAGTATGTTGCAGCAACAAATAATTGTAATCAAGTAATGTTGATGAAGTAGATGCTAGAGGATATAAAAATTGAGATTTAAGAAATTGTTATCATTTACTGTGATAACACAAGTACAATGAGTATGTCTAAGAATACCAAATTGCATTCTAAGACTAAGCATATATCTATTAAGTATAATGTGTTGAGAGAGAAAGCAACAGAAAAGGGCATCAGATTAGAGTATGTGAGTACTAAAGATCAGATTGAAAGTATCTTTACAAAGCCTTTTCCTAATGATACATTTGAGTATTTGAGAGGTATGCTTGGGGTTATACCCCTACCTACTTCTGAGTAGATGATGTAGAGAGTGCATTAGTCCAATGGTACAAAGTACTACTATTTGATTGGACTAAATTCTAGTGCTTCCGATATGGGGGAGTATCTATGATGGATTGAGTCATTGAGGAGTCTTAGTATTTGGTATTGAACAACGTATTTGGACAATTAAGCTTATTAAAGACTTTTTGTAGTATATTAGTAATTGGTATGTTGTAACATTAAGATTGAGACCTTTGATATTGATGTCAATTGGGAAGAGCATGGCATGAAAAACATCTTCTAGGGCATGGGGAGAGTATGCATGAGAATAACTCCTAAGCAATTTGGGAGAGATATCTCTTTAGGGAGATTTAAAAAGATTCATGAAAAGATGAAGGAATATGGATCTGATGTATTGTGATTTGTTTATTGTGAAGTAAACAGTTGATGTCTAATAAGGAGTATGCACCTATTGTGCATCTATTATGTTGAGATTTGTTTAGCATGAGGACAATTGATGTTGGTCTCTAAATTTAGAGAATTTCAAACTTTCTTATTGAAGAAGATTTGAGGAGATAGTAGTAACAACAATAGAATATTACTTGGTATTCTTTGAATTTAGATGTTTTTCATTTATATTTCCATCAATTGCAAAGGGGGAGATTGTTAGCATGAATTTTGATGATATTATATTGGGGAAGTACCTTGAGCATTGGAGAGTATTGACATGTTGCATTCATGACTATGTTTATCAGTGATGTCAATATGGCATGGCTTCTATAAAGACTAGTTGAGTAGCAAACATAGATCTTAATGGTATAGACAATGATTTGATTGTCTAGTGATACGCATTTATGGGCATATTTAGCATTGTGTCCTTATTGTATGCACCCTAAAATGGTCGCCTAGACTATGGGCTCCCATTCTTCAATTAATCAATTTCCTCAATCAATACATTGCAATATTTTCAATTCAAATCATTTTCCTTGATCAAATTGCAATTAATTAAATTATTTCAATATTTCCTAAGGTTTGATCATTTAATCCTAAGTCTTATTTAATTAAAAGAAAACTTTCCTTTAATTAAATAAAATAGCTCCTATTTAATTAAAAGCACTTGCTCCCTTTTAACTAAATAAAATCCCCACTTAAATAATTCCTTACGATGAAAAAAAAGGAAATAAAATAAATAAATAAATCATTTTTTCTCTACACTTAAATGCACATATTTCTAAGTTGGATTCCTTAGTTTCCTCTTTCAACTTTCTTGTCAAACACTCCTCTTTTCTCATTAGTAGAATTTTGTCTCACAAAGATCAAGCCTTATTATCTCATATTAGTTGTGAGAAGCCTCCCACCTCCATAATTGACTACATAAGGAGCCCTCTCCTTATCATTTCATAAGAAGAATAAGGAGAAGAAGCATAGATGCTAGTTGCTATAGTATTGTTATGCTATAGATTTGGAGAGCAATTTTGCAGAAGGAGTTTGAGCATTAGGGTTTAAATCTTAACGTTGGGGAATTGGAGCTTCATTTCAACTTCTCTCTTCTTCTCTTCTTCTATCATACATCTGTGTATTCCATCATCATGCCTCATCCTTGCATTTTCATATCATCTTAGAGCCATATTTACTTTCATAGATTAATCTTGCATTGTTATTTCCTTTCATAGATTTGATTTCCTTTCTTGCGTTACTTTGAATTTTTATCATTTAGATTATCTTACATCTTCATTTGTATGCATATTTTTCTCTTTTAATCTCCTGTTTTATGGTGTACTTGCATGGGCACAATCTAGGTCAAATTGAGGACCCCCATTATAAACCCTTGCACTCCATGAACAGAGAGTTATGAGTCACCATTTGAGATCTCATTCTTGATAAATCTTCAATATAATGACTTATAGAAGTGTGTTAACATTTTAGCACACATTTTTTATGCCCACCATGGGGTAACCCACCTTTTTACATGCTAATTTTGGTTATTTTTGGAGCTAACCCTCTTGTGTGGATTTTTTTGGAGACGAAAAACCCTAGATCTTAAAAATCTGATCATATCTCCCAAACAACTTCATTTTTTGGTCTAAAGTTATTTTTTTAGGTTGCAAACATATTTGAGAAGCTTGAGTTAAAATTTCAAACTTTTTGAAGTAATTAGCATTTTTTATAATTTTTCTTTATTTTTCATGAAAATTTGTTTTTGGGAAAAATTTAGCACATGTATTTGAAAATTCTACATTTTTGGAAAGATATCTTAATTATAAATAGACTTGTTTCTTTGTGTTTTGAGTTTAGATCTCATTTGATGGCTCAAACGCTTGATTTACAAAAACTGGTCTATTTTGACAAAATGGGTCCTGATGACACAAATGAAAATATTTTTTTGAGATTCTAACATTTTTGGAAAGGTTTCTATTTTTTAATAGGGGTCTCTTTTTTGTACTTAGGGTTTTGGGTCCAAATTCATGGCATATAGGTTTGACAAAAATTGGTCTATTTTGACAAAATGGATCGCGACGACACAAATGAAAATATTTTTTTGAGATTCTAACATTTTTGGAAAGGTTTCTATTTTTTAATAGGGGTCTCTTTTTTTTATTTAGGGTTTTGGGTCCAATCTTGTTGTCCAGGTCAAACATCAAAATTTTAAAAAGGGGCATTTAATGATTAACTTTAATTTAATTTTTACATGGTTCAATTTATGATGTGAGTTTTCATTTTGGTTATTTGTTAGTTATTATTACTCCTAACAATCATATTTTGAGATCTAACCCTAGGGTTTGCATAAGATATATCTATCTTGTATTGATTTTCTTGTTGTTTGCTTGGAGTGCTTGCTTGGTTCATTAGATCAGTGGAGTGATACTCATGCATTGCTTTGGATTTGAGGTATTCTTATACATCTCTATAAAATTTGGACTTTAGAATTGAAATTAAACCTCTCATGTGTTTGGATTGATTTTTTTACATAGTTTCATTATTCACACTTCGATTGGTGCTCTAAAATTAGACCTAGATTTGCTTTCTTGCATACATGTTTTACATAGTAATTATGCCCTATGAACACTTTTAGTGCCTCTCCCATTTGACTTTTGTAAGTCGTCCTGATGGATGTGACCTTGATGATCTTTTGTTGTGATGGATCATGATTGTGACCCTGAGTGGTCTACACCATTGAGGTGTTTAGATTTATGTTTCTTTATTAGTTGCATTGATTATGCTTTTGACTGATCTTTGAGATTATGATGTGATTTTTGGTTCACTGAGGTTTGTGCTAGTGGTTACCAAGATTGATGTGGTATCATGAGGTTGTTCTGTGATTACCTTGAGGTGTGTGCAGAGATTGCACTGTGTACTTTTTACCATACTACACTGGACTAGGTTCTTGTAGCAGTGGTTAGTCATGTTTATGACTGTGTTTGCTTATGTGTTTTAAATGCCTTTTTAATGCAGAGTAATCAATCCTTATTAAATGCATTAATGATTAGAAATGGATTATTCTTGTTGGATTCTTTGGTTATGTGCTGCGAACATTTACCTTGTTACATTCTGATTAGAGAGATATTTGTTACTCATGTTATGTTTACATTTGAGATGACCTGAGGGTCAAATGTTACTCTTTGATTCCAGTATCATAGATATTAGACTACTATGCTATTCAGTTAATCATATTGCATGATGATTCTATTTTGAGATGACAGTGTGTTTTATGATGATATCTGGTTATCTAGTTATATGGTATTTGGACATACCTCTGATTTCTCTATATGATGGATTTAATGCTATGGTTATTTACTTCATTCCTGCATTGCTATGCCTTTTGCGAATGTGAGTGATGTAAATAGATTATTTTAATATAATTAAATAAATGGTTAAATTAGGTGATTTAATGCATTTATTGCTTTGGCTATGTTATTATATGCAATTGCACTTGATCGTGTTGTTTAGTGTGCAGGATTTATATCCCTGGTAGTGGCACATGGAGTTAGTGATTCAGCCATTCATATTTTACCAATGTCATCCTTATATGGTCGATGTATCCTTTATTAAAATGTTTAATTTAAACCTTTCGGTGATTATTAAATCCGAACTCATTTGCATTATGTGATTAGACTAGTAAGTGTGTCTGTGCATTTAGAGTTTCGCTTTGTCACAAAAGTTGTTCAGGAGATTTGTGTTTTTGGGTTTTTGGGCTTTTTAATTGTTTTATTTTAATTTCTGGCAGCTTTTCCATAGATGAATTCCTATTTATAGGAATAGCCTATTTTTGTTTGGGTTGATTCGGGGTTTAACTAGATTGGCTGGTTAAATGCCCTAATCGATTATTCACTCGAAAAGTGAATAAGTATCCAAAGAGAAATTTAATTTCTCACTTCTCACTTTCAAATTGGAAAGTTGGAGAGTAAAACCCAAAATCCTCTTCATGAGGATTTACTTTTTTGTTCATTGTGGGAGCTATGGGTGTGGGATCGTCGCGAGGTTGGGCTCGTTGGATCCAGCTCGAGGAAACCTTGGATTGCTACGATTTTCAGCTACTTCTGTGAGATATTTATTTTATGGTTCTGATTCTCATTTTGCCCTTTTGGCTGTGAGATAGGGCTTTCCTATTTTATTGTTTTTGCTCCATTTCTACTTTTTTTTTTGGTAGCCATTTTTTTGGAGGCTAAGAACTAGTGTTCCCCTCCGTTTCTGTATGCTAGTTCTACCCGGTTGGGCGGGTATGAACATTTCCCTATTTTTTGGGATGAGGGTTTGGGATTTTACGCCGTTATGCTGGCCATTTTTGCATACGGTGTCTGATTTCATTTATTTTTGGATTTTTGGGGTTTTTGAACCCAAAGGCCAAATGGGTTTTAATTTTGAAGTTTTCCAATTTTGGGGGTTTTTACCTCGTTTTGCATGCTGCCCTATTTTCTTGGGTTTTCTTGGCACAATGTGGGTCATGGACCTTGATGATCTATTTAGATATTAGTCAGACCACTTTTGCACTTTTATGTTGCATTGGGATGCATGTTGCATCCGTACTCCCAACGTTGTGTTCGATTGAGTGATTTTATGCCTGTTATGGTTTTTGTTGGACCCTTGCTTTTGTTTCATGAATGCTAGGATTCGTGTAGAATCCATACACTCAGATTGAGGCCGGTTGAGTGAGTTCATGATGTTTGGTCTTGTTACATAATTGGGATTTGTGTAGAATCCATACTCTCAGATTGAGGCCGGTTGAGTGATTTCATGATGTATGATTTTATTGGCTTTGGAGTTCCTGCAGAATCCGTCCTTCCCGTGTTGCTTTCAGTTGGGTGTTTTCTTTGCATTGTGTTCTCATTCCTATCCTTGTGTTATGATCTTCGTGATGGTGGTGCGCTACACATGAGTACGTACGTGTACATTTGTGGGTGACTTGTGAGGCCTGATCTTCCATGGATTTTCCAAAAGTTATGATCATTGGGGTTGGGATGGGAGTATGCATGCCCGCGGGCACTTGTTGTAGGATGAGCATGGGTAGGGTAGGGTAGCATATGGAGGGGGCTTCTATCCTATAACCTACTGACTACTTCCCGGTTGGTAGAGGAAGTTTTATATAAGTGATAATTAAATTAAAACTTTGGGTGGTAATAAATACAAGATAATTAAAATGTGTGGGTTGTGCGCCTTCCATCGTGAAGAGTTGCTACCCTAGATTGTGCGCCTTCTGTTGAGCAGAGTAGCTGCCTATACTAGCTTGGGCTTGTCAATTCCAAGCGACTCTCCATGATGTCAACCCCTACTTAGTATCCTTTTGAGCGTTTGACTAGGACCTGTACTCCTTGCATTGTCTTAGGTTCTTGGTTTAGCCATCATACTGTCTGGCGTGAGTGTTAGCCATGGATGTTGTGATTTTTGGTGTGTTTGTGGTTGGATCATTATCTCCAACAGCACAGCGGTTGTGGACCTACAGGTGCCACGTGGTTGGGAGGCGTAGCTACCTTCACCACTACTAGGGACTAGTGTACAGAGATGATCTTTGTCCTAGTGCAACCGTTGCTGGATGTTTTCACTTGGTACTTCAAGTTTTGGAGTATGCTTTCTTGTGATTTATGCTTTCATTGGGATGCTTGTATATCATGTTTAGATGATGTTATTTTACTTGACGCATTCCCTTATCATGATGTTTAGCATATGATTAGATGATGTGATTTGCTTTAGTAGTATATCTATTGCTTACTGTTGTTTAGCATGTGATAGGTGATGTTATCTACTGTAGGATTATCTTATGCATTATCACTAGCATGTTAGATTTCCTTATGCTGTTATTGTGCATGTTTTAGTAGTGATGTCCCTATTACAATAGTACCGACGATCTGGTCGGTGGCTTGGGATGTTATGCGTGGGGGATGGCTAGGACCCACGATGGTCTTATGATACTATTGACGGTTGGGAGGAACCGCGTACTTAGTTTGGTTTTTCAGTTCATTGTGATGTTGCTTTTGTTCTTTGCAATGCTTATTTTCAGTGTGTTCTTTGTTGTTGTAGTTTAGATGGTTTGGTGTTCTTCATTTTGTGTTGTTCTAGCACTCGAGTGTTCATTCCTCGAGCCTTTATGGATCTGGTACTCCCCAGTGTGGAGGTTCTTTTGTTGGTTTTCCCCATTTTTGAGTTCTGGAAGTGTTTTTACTTTCTATGGGCGACATTTGTTCAGCATTGTGTGACACTGATAAAGTATCACATGCCCATAGAAAGAATGTCGTACGATACTATAAAGTGTCATGCGCATTACTGGAGAAGTGTCGTACGACACTGGAAGAGTGTCACACAGCTTTATGAGAAATGTCACATGATACTTTTCCAGTATCGCACGCCTTCTTGAGAAGTGTCGCACTGAGTAAGGGAGAAGTGTCGCCCTCCCTTAGTAAAAAGTGTCGCACGATTTTTGTGAAAAACCTGCACGTGCCATCGGCGGGCACTTTTCTTTGTGATCCGATCTTTCTGAGAGTTGTTTTGGTTACCCTTTTGGGCGTTCTTTGAGCCTATGTTGTTGCATTTTGAATTCAGGAGGTTTCTTTTGAAATCCAATTTTTGGGTTTCTGTGACCATGTGTATTAGCTTTATACCATAAGCTTTGAATTTCATCATGAAGACTCATACCTTATGAGATTTTTTCCAAGGAGTCTTAAGGGTCAAGAAATGGAATGGTTCACTAACATAATTCCTCCTATTAAGACTTTCTAGAGCTTGTTTATATATTTGTTCAACACTTTGCATACAATCTTTCAAGATCTATCACCCTACTAGACTTGTGTAACATAAAGCAAAATCAAGGAGAATCCTTTTGTCAATTTCTTGAAAATATGGTAACGACAATGCTCTCACTACTCTAGGACTATCCCTAAAAAAGAGGAGATTGAAATAATTATTAGCAACATGATTCTCAAAATGTGGTATGAACTTAAGAAGATGGTTTTTGAGTCCTTTGACATGATGGTTGAAACTGCATTTAGAATTAAGGATGTTTTGAAAGAACAAGGACTTTTGGCCAAACAACGAAACAACAACAATGGCCAAAGTAACAAAAATAAAGATAAAGGAAATAATTCACATTGGAATAGAAATAAAAAAGTGGTCAATAATGGATTTGTGGACTCCTCAAAATATAATGATCAAGGTGTTCTTCAATTAGTTAGTGTTAGTCAACAAGGAAGTAAGATAAGATACCAAGATAGACCAAAGGGAGAAAGGCAAGATTTTTCAACATCTGGTAAATTGTATAATGAGATATTGACAAAGCTCATTGCTTACAACTTGGTGCATCCTTTTGATCCCACAAATTTATGTATACCAGAGATTAAACCATGGTGGTGGGATGTGAAAGCCTATTGCAAGTTTCAAAATGGCATTGGATATAATGTTGAAAATTGTGGGAAACTCAAGCATATCATTTAGGATCTTATTGAGAATGGTAAGCTTTAAGTGGATGTATTGAATACTAATGCTAATCACATGGCCTTCAAAGAACCTTTGCCCAAGTATGATAAGGGGGAATCCTCTAACCCTAAGAATGGAAAAGTTGAGATCAATTACACCTACACGAATGCAGAGAATGTTGTCAACATGCTTGAATTAGTAGAAGAGAATGTCAACATGATGAGAAATAAAGATCCTTATGGTTATAATCTAGACATGGACTCTCCTCCTATCTTTGATGAAAAATTTGTCTTGGTGCTAAGGGGTCCTCACTCTAAAGTGTCATCTCAAAGTCTCAAAGTTGTCACACAAAGTCAAGGTCCCCTTGTCATTAGAGGACCCAATTCAAGTCAACCAAGTAAGCCAAAGCAAGTGGCATCTAAGATGTTACCTCAAAACTATCAGTCAATCCTAAGTCAAACTATAGTCTTTTCGATTAGTTGCAAAGAACCCCAACTCAAATTTTGATCTTTGAGCTCTTAGAGTTGTCTTCGAGACATAAGAAAGTCTTTAAGGATGCTTTGTGCAAAATGAATGTTCCCAACAATTTGGATGTTAATCAATTCCAAAACATGGTTAATCATATTGTCAGCCCTCATTACCTCACCTTTTAGAGAAAGGTGATAAATCTTTGAGCCACCCACATAATATTTCTCTCCATATTGAAGACATGATTCACAAAAATTGTGTTAGGTGCATATTGATAGATGGGAGTGTTGGGCTTAATATTTGTTCTTTGAGTCTTTTAAAGACATTGGGTTTTTTTGAACAAGTCATAAATACTAAAAGAAAGATCACTATCAAAGACTATGATGAGGCAGAAAGAAGTTCAAAGGGGTTTTCTATCATTCTTGTTATGATTGGCCCTATTGAGAATGATATTTTATTTCAAATAGTTGATGTCCGTCCCCTTGCCTACAATATATTACTTGGTAGACCATGGATTCATGATATGCAACCAGTATCATCTACATATCATCAATGTGTTAAGTTCCCTTACAATAAAATGTAGATTTGTATACCTAGGGATAATACTTTATCTATTAACTCAATTTTAGTTAGTACTCATAGTCCTCTCAATAAAGAAGCAAATGAATTTGATGCAGCTTTAGCTTAATGTAGAGACAAGTTCAACTCCATAAACCTTGGCATGGGAGGGTATCAAGTCAACTCCCTCACAACATTACTAATTTCACCTAGGTCTTATGGAAAACCTTCACAAGAAATAATACCTTCCTCTTCAGCTATGACATTATTTGACACATTTGTATAGTCATTAGTGCCTATTCAAGATGAGAAAGAGGACGCAATTGTTAAAGACTGGATTTATATGGAAGAGAAACATATGCACAATGAGAACTTTTCTCCCTCTCCTAAGGCCTGTGGAAGAGGGTATACTCTTGTAAAATAGATGAGCTATCCAAGACATGGTCCTCTAAGTCTTAGACTGAATGATAGAGCCAAACCTCTTGATCATGTTGTTTTTGGATGCAAGTCTAAGAAGACAGTTGGTCTAGGATTTGAAAATCATAATAAGAACACTACTCCTATTCTTGAGAAGTAAAATAGTGAAGATGAACCAAAATATGTACCTAATTTGAAAAATCAACAATGTGTGTGAAGATTGGGTTCCTTCCACTAGTCTCCTTTGGGAAAATTCAGATAGTCTAGTCACTCATGAGACAGTTGCAATTGTGGAACAAAATGAATCAAATTTAGATAATTTAATGGAAAGAGAAGGTGTTACCCTTGATGATATTCAAGCTTCCACATCAGGGCATCCCAAGCCTTCATGGTGTAAGCACCTTGGTAGAAGTTCAAAAATGAGTTCACATCAATATAAATGGGATTCCTTCTCAGAGCCTTCCATAGTTGACATGGATGTTGATGTCATTCACTCTTATAGGTCTCAACCTAAGATGTTGACAAGTCATGTATAGGATTATAGGATTTGAACTCACATGTTGCCTTAGTGGATGATTCTTCACTTGTCAGGAAAAATCTTGATTTGGGTAGCTTAAGAAGTAACTTGATAGACTCCAACTTTTTGGTCACCAAAGATGAAACCATTCACATTCACAACCTTGAACCAGTCATTGACTTACCCCTTATTCATCTTGACCTTATTGATTGGTCCCAACACTATCAAGGATCGGATCTCTTAAAGTTTCACAATGGCTATGAGATAGCTTATTACTTGAATGCCATTGAACCTGTAGTCACTTCCACTAGTGAACTAGATACCAGCATGACAGAGTCAAACATCAAGCACCTTAGTCACAAAATAAAAAGAAAAGAAAAGAATAAGAATAAGAGTTCCAATGGTGAAAACCACTATGTGGTAGTGTCAAAACCAAAAAAAAGTAAAAAAATAAATGACATATCCAAGGGTGAAAACCACTCTGAGGGATGTAAGGATGAGGTACTTTCATCTCCCTAGCTATTTACAAGATAGATCTTCAATACTTATTAAACCAACACAAGAAGTAAATTTGGGTATGGATGAGGCTAAACAAATGGTACTCTTGGGTCAGTCCCTGTCACCACTAGAAAAGTATGAAGCTTTAACAAACAGACTTAAGATGGCCATAGAATGTAGAATCATAGAGTTACACATCTATGGGGATTCATAGCTAATAATAAACCAAGTCAATGATGAATATCTAACAAAAAATGAGAATTTGGTATCTTGAAAGAATGTGGTTGATTCCTTAAGATGATACGTCACATTTGTCACATTTCATCAAATCCCTCAAGCATAAAACAAAGTAGTTGATGACATGGCTACACTTGCTTCACTTCTTTAGTTGGAGTAACATGAATCTAGATTTGAATTCTTGGTGGAAGAGCTACATCACCCTATCTATGATTCCCAAGAAAGTCATGTCATTTTCACTCTTTTTGGTCATGATTCATCCCATTATGGTGTCATTTATTCATATCTTTGTGATGGTATTATACCTAAAAACTTTAACCCAACTGAACATAAAAACCTTATCTAAAATGCCTTTCTCCATTCCCTTATCTCTGGTGATTTGTATACGAGGGGTCTAGATGGAATACTTCTTAGATGCTCAAAAAAGGAACAATCTGATCCAGTGTTAGTTGACATCCATGAAGGCATCTTTGGAGAAAATTCCAATGGTGTTTCTATGACCCTAAGGTTTCTTAAGGAAGGATACTATTGGCCCATGATGAATATCGATGCAATAGATTTTGCAAAGTCATGTAAAAAGTGTCAAAACATGATAACCTGATACATGCCCCAAGTAGGGAGCTCATTCCTTTTATATCCTATTGGTCATTTTAACACTGGGCCTTTGATCTTGTTGGGAAGACTCATCCCAACTCATCAAGTGGACACAAGTTTATTATCACTACTACTAAATACTTTACTAAATGGGTAGAAGTTGTCCCACTTTCTATTGCCTCAAGGAAAATAGTCTCTTTATTCATTCTGAACCATATCATCTATTGGTATGGATTGCCTTCTGAGATTATCACTGACAATGGAGGCTAGTTCAAAAATAAGGACCTTAAACAAATCTGTAAGAGATTCAATATTAAACAACATTGGTCCTCCATTTACTTTCCACAAGGAAATGGTCCAGTAGAAGCATTGAATATTATCATTTGAAAAATCATACATAGAATAGTTCATAAGAGTGGTAGAGATTGGTATGTATAGATAAATCTATCTTTGTGGGCCTATAGAATGAGTATTTGTACTCCTACTCGGGTACTTCTTTTTCCCTCACATATTGCGCTAAAGAAATGTTACCTTTAGAGGTTGAGATTCCTTTGTTTAGAGTTTCTCTCAAAGGTTTAGTTATAGATGAAGACTACTATGACATGACACTTCAAGATGCATCGACCACATAGTTATGACATTGTAAATATGAATAGCTAGATTAGTAACTCTATGTACCACTACCATGGATATAAATCATACACACTAAAACACATGATCAGGTGCAATTGCATATAATAACATAGCCAAAGTAATAAATGCATTAAATAACCTAATTTAATCATTTATTCAACTATACTGAAATAAACCATTTATATCACTCACATTGGCATAAAGCATGACAAAGCAATAATGACGTAAATTAACATAGCATTTTAATCCAATATATAACATAACTAGAGATATGTCCAAATATCAGATAACTAGATATCATCATAAAACATATTGTCATCTCAAAATGGCATCATTATGTAAATATAATCAACTAAAGAACATATTAATCTAACATCTATGATACTAAAATCAAATTATAACATTTGACCATTAGGTCATCTCAAATGTAAAAATAACATGAGTACAAGTATCTCTCAGATCAAAATATAACAAGGTACAGACTGCAAAAATGAGAGGCACTACAAGGTAGCACTTCATGTATCTCAACTTCTTCTTCTAGTTGTTTGAAAATAATTGGTTGATGCTTAAGATGCTCTTCTTGATTTTGAAACTAATTGTCTAATGCTCAACATGTTGCTATTGTAATTCAACATGCACTAGATATTGTTTCTCAATAACTTTCTTCTCAAGTTCAAGTAAAGTGGTGGGCTCTCCTTCATCTATGTATATGAATTTTTTTAAATCTTTAGATTCCTTCTTACATTAAACTTCATTCTTTTTTGCATATTAATCAAATTTCACATTTGTAGTTTCCATAAATTTGTTAGTGTTAGAATTCAAACACTTGTATACTTTTCTTTTGGTGGAATATCCTAAGAATATACCTTCATCACTTTTTGCATCAATTTTTCCATGTCTATTGTCTTTTAGTATATAGCATTTTCTTCTAAATACTTTGCAATATTCGCATTAGGTGCATATTGATTCCATAACTCAAAGGGTATGATATTTTTACCTTTCTTGACTTGTACTCTATTCAAGGTATAAATTGTAGTACTTATAGCTTCTCTCCAGTAGTTTGGTGCAACATTCTTGTCCATGATTAATATCCTAGCATAGCCCATGATTGATCTATTCTGCCTTTTAGCTATACCATTATGTAGAGAGGCCCTCAGTGCTAACATCTTTCTCTTGATTCCTTTATCATTTAAAAATGTATTGAAATCCCCATATATGAATTCACCTCATTTATCATATCTCAGACACTTCAAGCTTTTACCTATTTCCTTTTCAACTCTAGCTAAATATCACTCAAACATTTCAAATACATCAGATTTTTCTGTAAGAAACATAAAATTCATCATCCTAGAGTGATCATCAACAAATAGAATAAAATATTTGTCACCACATTAGCTTTGCAATCCAATAGGTCCACAAAGGTTAGTATGAGCCAACTCTAAAATATCATTAGAAGTATGGGTCTTTCTCTTGAAACTAGACTTAGTTATTTTTCTCAATTGACATTATTTACACATCAAATTATTAAGTTTCTTCAATCTTTGTAACCCTCCCACTCTTTTCATTTTACTAATGCTTACCAAATTGTCAAAGTTGAGATGACATAGCTCCTCTTAATCCATTACCAAATTTCATCATATTGTACAAACAAGTATGTGTCATTAGATAGGTCTAGATAGAAAAAATTACCTCGTATTTGGTCGCCACTTTCAATTAGTTCTCTAGAACAATTATAGATCTTGGCCTTCTTGTGCTAAAATTCAACTATGTAGCCTAAATTGTTCAATTGTGCAACACTCAACAAATTGCAGTTAATTCCTTCAACCCAATAACCATTATCACACCTAATCTTTTTAGTTAGTCATATTGATCTTTTACCTTTTACAAGACATTTTTCATCATTACCAAATTTAACGCAACTTTCTTTACAATGTTATAAGCTTTCAAACTTACTTTTATCACCTGTCGTGTAATGTGAGAAACCACTATCAATTATCCATCTATCACATTTATTCACATATGAAACATGTTCAATTTTCTCATGTTCATCAAAATCATCTTTTATAGCAACATAAACAACTTCTTCATCATGACTATTAGAATTACTATCAGTCTCTTCTTCAATAGTGTAACATGATTTCTTACCTTTTCCATTGTAGTCTTTGTATCCTTTTTTATTTTTTTCCATCTCTTCTTCCTTTGAACTTGTTTCCTTTCCTTTCATCCTTGTCATCTTTGTCAAAACAAGGGTGGTAAAATTATCAAAATTTGACAATTCAAAAGAAATAAGTCTACCAACTAGACTATCCAATGTTAAATCATTACCAGCAGTAGATCTTCTTCTCTAACTTCTTTTTCAAGTCTTTCTTCTTTTATGGAAAAAAATCATAACTCGTCATCACTTTCACTTATAACCCTTTCATCTAGTTCATCATCATCATTTGTCTATAAACATTATATAGGTTTTCTAGACTTGAAATTATTTTTGTACTTCTTGACTATTTTAGGAAATTTAGAAGCATGATGACCAAATGCATCACAAGTCCAACATTTAGTTTGTCCCACATTTTCTTTGTAGTAGTACACTCCTTCATATCATCAAACTCTAAGTAACCTAGGGTAGATGCAATCTCTAACATTGCATGATTGTGTTCTTGTTTCTTATTCATCTATTGGGTTGTCATAGGTGATGGTGCTAGTATTCATTTATGATCTAGGAAGTATAATGTTGAATCACCAATTCCAACAATGTTCCACTTCATCAAAATTTTCCATGCATGGAAGTTATCCTTGTTTATCTTGGGTACCTCCTTTCTATACATCCTGATCTTTTTCTTTAAGTCTCTTTAAACTTTTCCTTGTAAGCACCACAAACAATGCTCTAATACCAATTTTTAGAATAATTAAGAATAACCACAAGGGGTGCGGGGAGGAGGGGCGTTAATTACTTATCATCAATTCTAGATGTACCAATTAAACTTTTGAATACTTCAAACAACTTAAATCTATTATTTAGTTCACTCGGTCTCTATAGAAGCTAATCATTAATATAAATTTGAAATCCATTGTCCCAATAATAAACTACTTGTAGAATCTAAAGTATAATATAGTAAAACATCTCAAAAAAAATTCACACTAGTGTAACTTGAGGATTTAACATTGAAACCCAATTTGGAAAAAACCACTAGTAACATGTTACCAAATTTTTACTCTTATGCAGTGAGCTATGTTAGGATCCAACCCTATTGAGTTACAATACACACTATTAGGTATAACCCTATTTAAAGGATTTAATTACACTATTAGGAGTGGCTTCGTTAGAGGACTTAAAAAGATCCCATTAGTGGTGCAAGCACCTAATCAAATGGTTTTCTTTCTTGATGTAATAAGGTCTAGGGATAGATTAAATGATCCCCCTAAGACCATCCACTTTTGTAATGGACACAAGACCCCATGGTACAATTATAAGCCTCAACATCAATTGGTCCAATAAGTGGATTTTTGGTAAATTTCATATTTTCTAGGATAGTCTAGGAGTTTAGAGCATTAGAAGTGTCTCTAGGAGTTTTTGGAATCCATTTTGCAAGAAAATGTTGTCCTAGGGAAAAAATTGCAAAAAATTGCAAAAAGTTGCTTAGCAACTTTTGCAATTTTGTTGATAACTTTTTCAAATAACAACTCTTAACAGCTAGAACTACCATTGGGTGGTGTAAATAGTTGCAAATGGCCTATAAAGGGTCTAAACATTCAAAGGAGGAAGTAGAATGAAGAAGTACATTGTATCTTTCTCTTTAATCAATAAAAAATTGTTGTTCCAATACATTTTTTCTTGATTTTTCCATACAGTACAGTACTTGATGGTTGAAGGGTGAACTTTTTGCATTGAGCAGATGGCATTGTTTATTTACAAATTTTTGGGTTTGGTTTGATGTTCTCATCAATCATATTGCTCAATATATCCTATTTTCTTGGTTGCTAATTTGAGAAACCCTTAAAATCAGGGTTTGGTCATAAAAATGACCCTAACTTGAGTATCCACTAGTGGAATTCTTTCCATTTTGGCATGAAGCAAGTTAGGGGTTTTCTTTATCATATTCTAGAAGTTTTGGAATAGGAGGTTGTAGCAGTGATTTTTACGAACAAGCCTTAGGTCAAATATTTCTATGTATTTGACCTTGCTTTGATGAAGATTGAATGGATAGGAAGGAGAAAATAGTTTGAAGACTTGGCATAAGAAAAAAGTACCCTTATTTGAGTCTATAGAATAGCCTGGCGGTGGAGATCTAACTTCATCAACCCATTCTTTACCATTTACCTTGAAAACCAAGCCTAAAGTGGCTAATTAGGCTTGCATACTTGGTGTCAGTTAAGATATGCTGGAGTGGAGTTGGACTTTGGAACTTAGGAGTTTTTTAGCACTTGGAAAAGGGTACTTAAATTTGAATTTGGTTCCCTAGGTCCTTTGATAAGTTTAGAAGTTATTCGTTGAAAACTATTTTAGGAGACCTAATAGGCTATTAGGTCTAATTGAGCATTTTGAGTTGTGGGTTATTAGGAGTGCATCTAGTGGATGTATTGCCTTGTTTTTGTTGAGTATAAGTTGTTTCATGCCTTTGTTGATGGTAGAAAGGCCAAGGATAGTAAAATCTCCATTTTACCCTTTTTTGGAAGGTTGTCATATTTGCACTAAGTTGGGTGGAATTGGTTTTGGGTCTTACTTGTGGAAGGTGGGTCTAGAAACCTATTTTAGAGTTTTTTTAGAGGAGTATCCACTAGGGAAATAAACCAAAACCATTGTTCAATCCTTGTGAAGACCTTGGAGGTTTTATAGGAGTTGGGATGAAACTTGCTTCCTTTGTGCTTGCTTTGCATCAAGTGGTATGAATGTCACTTTGATCTTATTGTGATACCATGTTTGATGGAGAAGAAGAACCTAAAATCTTGAGGATCACCAATGTAGAACTATTCAAGCTAGTCAAGGAGCAGATGGCTGAAAGTAGGGTAGTCTGGGAAGAGAATAGGATTATGAACAGGAAGTTGGAGAGACTCAAAAACAAAATGAGGAAAGGGAGTGAGAAAGAATTAGAACCTGAGTAGATAGAAGGGAATGAAGAACAAGAGAACATTCCTGAAGATTAGAGGCCCTTCCTTCTAGCATTAGAGAGGGTTGGAAAGAAGGGAGAAGGAGGCTTACCCACTTTTCATGGTAAGTCAGACCCTGATGAATGTATAGATTGGATAGAGGCCTTAAATAATAATTTTTGAATGTCACAAGACCCCTGAAAATTAGAAGGTCAGGATTGTGAAGGAAAAACTCAAAGGCCCTACCTTGAGTTGGTGGAATTTCTTACAAAATGAGAGGTTGGATGAAAACAAGGAACACATTTCCAATTGGAAGAAAATGAAGGCAGAAATCAGAAAGTAGTTCATACCTGAAGATTATGAGGTGTTGGTAAATAAAAAGTTGTAGAATCTCAGGCAAAGGGACTTGGATGTTAGCACCTACACACAAGAATTCCATAATTTGACCCTTAGAGCCAAGGTGTATGAGATTGAGAAGAAAAAAATTGCAAGGTATGTAAATGGTTTAAATTATAGCATTCAAGATGAATTGACATTGATTACTCTTGGTCTAGTACAATAGTGTTTTAATATGGATTTGAAAATTTAGGAAAAACATAAAAGAAAAGGGGATACAAGAAATAGGGGTAGAGGAAATGGTAATAGGGGTGGAGGTAGGTTCCATGGAAGGGAATCCTTTAACAAAAGTTAGGAGGAATCTAGTGGTTCAAATGTTGAAGGTGAGTCTACAAATAGAGGGACATTTAGGGGTAGAAGATCCAATGGTAGAGGAAGGTCTAGTGGAAGAGGGCCTAGTGTGTTCATTGGTAAGTGATTTACTTGTAACCATGTAGGACATTAGTCCTTTAGGTACCTTAAAAATAAAAAATAGGGGATAGGAGAATTTAGTTAACCCAAGAGGAGGATAGTTAAAGTGTTACCTCTTAGGATTTTTCCACTTCTAGACCTGCACTTCTAGAGCATGGTGAGTCCTTAATGATGCAAAGAACAATGATAAGAGCCCCTGCAACTATAGAATCACCTTAAAGAAAGTCACTATTCAAAACTTTGTGCAAGGTGAATAACAAGGCCTATAGGGTTATATTGGATTCTAGTTCCTCTGATAATGTTGCCTCTAAGGAGATGGTATATAAGTTAAAATTGACCACAAGACCTCACCCTTACCTCTATAAGGTTTCATGGTTGAAAAAAGACAAAATAACACTCATAAATTGTCAAGTGTGGGTGGAGTTAAAGATAGGGGAATACAATGACAGAGTTTTGTGTGACGTGGTAGAGATGGATGCATGTCATTTTCTTCTTGGGAGGCCATGGCAATATGATGTGTGTGCCAAACATGATGGCAAGACAAATGTTTATACTATAACCAAGGATGGGGTTGAATACACTATGCCACCTTTGCCAGATAATGGGAACCCTAGTACAAATGGGGTGAAGTTGGTAGGTGAGAAAGAGTTTGTGAGAATCACTAAGGAGGACACACCTTGCTATGCATTGGTAGTTAGACCTCAAAAAAATCCCATCAAGCAGTCACAAGACCCACCCAAGGTTGTCAATATTGGACCCAAGGAGGTAAGAGACTTGTTGGAAAAGTATAAAGAAATAGTTGTAGGAAACCAACTAGAGATATTACCACCTAAAAGAGATATCAGTCATTGCATAAACTTCATCCTAGGGGATACACATCCTAAAAAAGTAGCATACAAGATGAGCCCTGAGCAAAATGAAGAAATAGCAAAAAAAAATTGAAGAGTTGTTGGCTAAGGGGTTCATTAGGAAAAGTATAAGCCCATGTGCATTCCCTGCAGTCCTAGCCCCTAAAAAGGATGGTACTTGGAGATTGTGTACAAATTCTAGAGAAATTAATAGGATAACCATTAGCTATAGGTTTCCTATGCCAAGGATCAAGACTTCTTAGATTGTTTGGGGAAGGAAAGTATCTATTCAAAGGTGGATCTTGAGAGTGGATATCATCAAATCAAGATCAAAGGTGGAGATGAGTGGAAAACAACATTTAAGACCTCAAAAGGCCTATATGAGTGGCTTGTGATGTCTTTTGGCTTGTCTAATGCACCTAGCACCTTTATGAGACTAATGAATGAAGTCCTAAAACCTTTCTTCAACAAATTTGTTGTTGTGTATTTAGATGATATCTTAGTATTCAGAAAGGACAAGGATGAACATTTAAGGCACTTAGATTTGGTTTTAAATAGGCTTCATGAAGAGAAACTAACGATAAACTTGGAGAAATGTTCATTTTTGCAGATAGAGTTGATCTTCTTTGGGTTTGTGATATAAGGAGCAGAGTTAAAAATGGATCCTTCCAAGGTTGAAGCCATCCTTAACTGGCCACCACCCACCACTCCATCAGACTTAAAGACTTTTCATGGTATGTGTAGTTTTTATAGAAAATTAATAAGAAATTTTAGTGGTGTGTGTGCTACTATGATAAATACCATAAAAGGAGTAAGGAAATGTGTGTTTTCTTGGACTAAGGAGGCTAATGATTCATTTGAATGCTTGAGGAAGAAGATTGCAAACCAACTTGTTTTGGTGCTCCCTAACTTTTACAAGTTATTTATAGTTGAGTGTGATGCTAGCAACAAGGCAATTGGAGATGTCCTAAGCCAGGAGGGTAGACCTGTGGCCTTTTTTAGTGAAAATCTTAGTGAGGCCAAGCAAAAATATTCAAAATATGACCTTGAACTTTATGCTATGGTGCAGTCACTTAGAAAATGGAGGCATTAATTATTGCCTAAAGAATTTTTTTTGTACATTGATAATCATCCCTTAAGCTTTTTGAATAGGCAAGAAAAATTAAACCATAGGTATATGAAGTGGATAGAATTTTTACAAGCCTACACCTTCATCATTAACCATAAAAAGGGAGAAAGTGACAAGGTTGTTGATGCACTTAGCAGGAGAAATTTGAAAATCCAATAAGTTTAGTTGGAGAGAATTGGCATCCATGTAATGAAGGACATGTATGAGAAAGATGATGATTTCAAGGAGGCATATCAAGTCTGAAAATCCATGAGAGAGAGGTATCATAGTAAATTTTGTGAGTACATTAAGGACTTTTGTTCAATGAGGGTCAGCTTTGTGTTCCCAAGGGATCCATTAGGGAAAATATTGTAAAAGAAAAACATTGTGGTAGTTTAGCAAGACATTTTGGGGTTGAGAAAACTCTAGAGCAGGTTAGGAGATTTTATTTTTGGCCAAAAATGCAAATTGATGTTAGGAGATTTGTTGAAGAATGTCTGACTTGTCAACAAGAAAAGGGAGGCACATCAAATGCAAGACCCTATACACCACTTCCAACACCTCACAAGCCTTGGGATTCAGTAAGTATGGATTTTGTTGTTGGACTTCCAAGGACTAAATCAGGTTATGATACCATTTTTGTAGTTGTGGATAGGTTTTTCAAAATGGCTCATTTCATAGCTTGCAAGACTACTCATGATGCCTCCCATATAGCAAGTTTGTTCTTCAAAGAGGTTGTTAGACTTCATGGTTTGCCCTTGTCCATTATATCTAATAGGGATCCAAATTTTTTGGGGGCATTTTTACTTTGTGGAGAAAATTAGGAACAAATTTGTGTTTTTCATCTACCTATCATCCTCAATCTGATGGAAAAACTAAGGCAATCAATGGGTCCTAAGGAAACATGCTAAGGTGCCTTTCCAAGAAACATGGAGTCTCATGGGATTGTGTTTTACCACAAGTAGAGTTTTCCTTTAATGATTCCATTAATAGAAGTACTAGTCTAACCCCTTTCCAAGTTGTTTATAGCACTCACCCTAGGGGTAAATTGGAACTTAGATGTGTTAACGAGATGGAGAAGAGGAGTGCACAAGCTGAAGATTTTGTAGAGGTCATGAAAGAGGTCCATCAATAGGTGTAGGACAGATTGCAAGATACTTCCATCAAGTATAAGAAGTAGGCAGATAAAAGGAGAAAAGAACTTCAATTCAAAGTGGGGGACATGGTAATGGTTCATCTTAATAAGGCAAGGCTTCCAAAGAAGATGCATACAAAATTGAAAATGAAAAAGATTGGCCCATTCAAGATAGTCAAGAAGTGTGGCAATAATGCTCATCAAATTGATTTGACCCTTGATATTAACTTGTCTCCTATTTTTAATGTTTCTGACCTATATGCTTTCAAAGGTTCTTTTTCAACTAATGTGGATGCAAGTACACTTGAAGAATCTAAGGAGGAGTTAAAGAAAACCATCCCACCTATGCCTAAACCAATGGTAGAAACTATTTTGGATAAGAGGATCAGTAAGAAAATAAGGAGGAAGACATATTATGTGTTTAGTATAGTGGAAGGGGCAAACAACAATAGATGCAACATCGATGACTGAGAAGGCTCTTAAGGCCTATGGCATTGATCCTTCACTTCTTAACACTCTAGAGACTAGAGTTTCTTTTATGCAGGGTAGAATGGTGCAGAACACCTAATCAAATAGTTTTCTTTCTTGATGTAATAAGGTCTATGGATAGATCAAATGATCCCCCTTAGACCATCCACTTTTGTAATGGACACAAGATCCCATGGTGCAATTATAAGCCTGGGCATCAATTGGTCCAATAAAGTGGATTTTTGGTAAATTTCATGTTTTCTAGGCTAGTCTAGGTGTTTAGAGCATTAGAATTGTCTCTAGGTGTTTAGAGCATTAGAATTGTCTCTAGGAGTTGGTGGAATCCATTTTGAAAGAAAATGTTGTCTTAGCGCAAAAATTGCAAAAAGTTGTTTAGCAACTTTTGAAATTTTGTTAACAACTTTTTCAAATAACAACTCCTAATGGCTAGAACTGCCATTGGGTGGTTTAAATAGTTAAAAATGGCCTATAAAGGCTTTGAAAATTCGAAGGAGCAAGTAGAATGAAGAAGTATATTGTATCTTGCTCTTTAATCAATAAAAAATTGTTATTCCAGTGCATTTTTTCCTAATTTTTCTATATAGTATGATACTTGATGTTTGAAGGGTGAAATTTTTGCATTGATTAGTTGGAATTGTTCATTTACAAAGTTTTTGGTTTGGTTTGAAGTTCTCATCAATCATATTGCTCAAGATATCTTATTTTCTTGGTTGTTGATCTGAGAAACCCTTAAAATCAGGGTTTGGTCATAAAAATGACCCTAACTTGAATCTCCACAAGTGGAATTATTTCCATTTTGGTATGGAGAAAGTTAGGGGTGTGGTTTATCATATTCTAGAAGTTTTGGAATAGGAGGTTACAACAGTGATTTTTAAGAGCAAGCCCTAGGTCAAATATTTCTATGTATTTAACCTTGTTTTGATGAAGATTGAATGGATAGGAAGGAGGGAATAGTTTAAGGACTTGTCATAAGAATAAAGTATCCTTATTTGAGTCTGAAGAATAGCCTAGTGGTGGATATCTAACTTCATGAACCCATTATTTACCATTTACTAGTTCTAATTGAGCATTTTGAGTTGCGGGCTATTGGGAGTGCATCCAGTGGATGGTTTTCCTTGTTTATGTAGAGCCTAAGTTGTTTCATGTCTTTTTTGATGGTAGAAAGGCCAAGGATAGTAAAATCTCCATTTTTCTCATTTTTTGGAAGGTTTCCATATTTGCACTAAGTGGGGTGCAATTGGTTTTGGGTCTTACTTGTGGAAGGTGGGTCTAGAAACCTATTTTAGAGTTTTTTTGGAGGAGTATCCACTAGGGAAGTAAACCAAATCCTTTGTTCAATCCTTGTGAAGAACTTGAAGGTTGTATAGGATTTGGGCCAAAACTTGCTTCCTTTGCACTGGCTCTACATCAATTAGAATGTCACCTTGATTAAAGGATATGACTATTAGGTCAACCTTGATTAAAGGATTTTAACTGATACAATGGTGAAAAAGTAATAGCTGGTTGATTTGATAAATACAACTCACTTAAAAAATATAGATCACAATGTAGCTCATCTACTAATTCATTGAATATACTCCATTCTTGTCTCCATCACTATCTATGATCTTCTTGGAAAATCTTTCAAGCAATTAATCTTCACCTTTGCTCTATTCCTTGTTCCTAACCTTATTCTCAAGTTCACTAGTGAAAAAAATCATCAACCTTTAAACCCTCTAAAATAATCCTTAAACATCACCATTGATCTTAGAGTTAGGTCAAATTCATCAAATCCTTCCATCATTTTTTGTGTCCTCCTTATAGACACTTTTAAAAAGTTCTCTTTAAAATACATGCCTAGAAATGCTTAGACAAGGTTTATCTTGCATCAAATTCTCTTACTCATCAATACCTATACTTCATGCACTTTGGCCAATCTAAAAATTCAAACATGGGATAGGAGTCTCAATTCCCTCAAAAACTATCAAGGGCTAATACTCAATCAATATTGCTTTCCTCAACCTTCTTCACGACTAGACAACTCGGTCAATACTAACTCTCTTCCTTGACCTATATGGTCTTTGCTTGGTCTAACTTTTCCAATACTCAGTCTTTGTTGGTACTTGTTCAATACTATATTTTCTTAGCTTCAACTGTTCACTCATTTGAAATTAGCATAACTTGTCTTAAACTATAAGTGTTGGTATCCCTAACCATTGTTGTCTATTATTATCAACCGCTTAGTTATTTACAAGGTAGAGTCAAATGGTCATCACTATGACCAAGCTACTCTATATAGGTTGATTCATGCACATAAGCAAGTGTGTACAAAGATCTATAGGATTTGAGTAAGTTTATGGTCACTAAGTATTTTAATACAAGCTGAGCTCATCAACGACTAAGAAAGTATCAAGTATACAAGTGCATAATTACATAGTGTGTGTGTTGAGAAATTTATATGCCAAGCATCAGAAGAGTAATAAAGGTTGAGCAATAGCAATGTTGAGCATCAAGAAATAGTAAAGATCAAGATATGTAGAGTTTACATAACATTTAGGAATGGAATAAAGTTTGAGGCAAAATGATTACTAAGTTGACTTAGAAGGAATACTTGAATTTTGTAGAGGTTGTTATAGAAAATTTAAAACAACTAATGTTGTGATAGAACATTTACACGATGTGGGTCATAGATCCCTATGTTTTGCGATCAATAATTTAGATGGAGAGGTTGTTATGGAAGAATCTAGAAATTTTTTTATGACACTCTTTAAATAGAAAAGATCTTAACCTAGATCAGGTGTGAGATGTATGTGCAAGCAAGTTCAAGGGAAAGAAAGATAAGTATATTCATGCAAACAAGGATTAAAGTGAAGGATCAAGATCAGATTAGAAGTTAGTGAAGGATTATATTATCATCTAATAGAGAAAGTGACCCATACATAGAAGTAAAGTGAAAAGGAAAGATAAGTAATATGAGATTAGGGGAGAGGATCAATTAGCAAGGAGAAGACTCAAAATCAACTTATAGAGAAAAATAAGAGTTAGGTACTGAATGAATTTTAACTAACTTGAATCAAGGTAAATCTCTTAATAGATTGGTCTTAAAAAATCTTTATAAATCTCCTAACAGAGTCCTTACTTTATTTCAAGTGTCAAATCCTCTAACAAGGTGAGACCTAGCAATCTCTTAAGCCTTTAATAGGCTAGACTCCTCTTAGGGTAGATCATATCTTATGATCAAATATTATAATCTTAACTAGTTAACTTTATTACTACAGTAGAGAATATTTTTGGGTGTCATCCCTACCCCATTTTTACCTTCACCTTGGAGGGTTTATAGGTAAAAAATATTGCATTATATGTTTCATTTTCATGCATGTGATTGATTATATTTACATATTAAAACAAATTTACATTATAAGTTTTATATGCACAAGCTTATTGATAGATGTGAATGAATTGGTGAAAAGTTTAAAGTGTTTAAGATTTTGATTCACCACTCCTCCCTCTTTCAAAATCTTTTTTATCTTATTTATTACTACATAAATCAACAATAAGTACCTTAATATTCTACTCTTTTTCTTGGTTAAGCCTATGTAGTTGTTCCTTCATTGATCATCTCAACTAGGCTTCAAATCAGCTATCTTCACTTAGTATAATGATTAAACAACACATTATCTTGTCAAAGTCCAATTGATCAAGTGCCCATTGTAGTTCCACATAACTCAACCTTTCCACTAGGTCTTCTTTTTATCTCTTCTCAAATACTCTTCATCAATCATCTTGATATGGCATTAGGTAGCTTATCTTACCAGTAAGGTTTGACATCAGTGAAAACATAACAGTTATTCTAGTTCTTTTTTCCAACATTACCTTTATGATGGGTTCCTTAGCTACTCCTTGGAATGAAGAAGACATTAAAACTATGGCAAAAAAATTCTCACAAGACCTTAAAATTCTTTCTATTGTGGAAAGAGTCCTTAAGAAAAACAAAGAACAATACCTTATGGCTCTAGAATGAGAAGGAGCCAAATTACCACATTATTTTGATATGACCAACTTTTAAAAGGAAGAGATAGAACAACCCATAGACACACTCCCTCATTAATTCCAAGCTATGCAAGTTGAAATTAAGAGCCTAGAAAAAGACAAAGCACCAAAAGTTGAGTTTAGTTTGGAGACAATATGTCCACTTCTGACAAGAATATTATATTTGTGTCGTTAATATTTTCGTTAATATTGTATTCAAGCCGATGAACCACCAATTGCAACTCTAGTTCCCTTTAGACTTTAAGACCATACTAGAAAATGTAATAAATGTAGAAACAATCCTAATAGCCAATGAGGGGATAAAGATTTCCAAAGATGGGAAAGGTTTTACCAATAACTTCCCCAAAACCAATGATTCCTTTAATCAATCCAATGGAGAACATATAAATTGGTGGAGGAACAATAATAGGAACATGGAAAATAATGGCATTGTAGAGGCACACAATGTCAATAAGAAACCTTTAAATTTTGCACATTGGTCATGCCCAAATCTATAGAAACAACTGAACCCTAGTACATCTTGCTTCTATAGAAAGATGGTGATCAATATGTCCAATCAACAAACCTATTATAACTAGATTCTACCACTAAAGTAATATTGGGCAACCAAGCAGCCAAATGTGCTTACTCCTATCAAAAAAACTTATGAGAGTGCCTTGAAAACTCTCCCCATAGATAAACTTATCATAGTACCCAAATCTAGGTCATATGAACTAATGGTCAAGCCACCCTGGTGGAATGAAAACCACATTTTTTATTACCATAGGAATAGGGGGCACTTGAGCAACAATTGCAATGCCTTGAAAGACATAATTTAGAGGCTAATTGATGATAAGGTCATCTTGTCCAATAACCTTTACCAAAATGAAGATCACACTCCTTTAAAGACAGACTCCCTTCATGGATCATGAGAAGGGATTCGTCCCAAACAAACCATCATCAAAAATCTAGTGAAAAAGTTAATCATGCACAAAATTATGACAATACCATGAACATGTTGTCAAGATATGACAACATGGTCAATGTCATAATAGTCAATAAACTAGCCAAGAGAAGTCCATCAAAGGCATTACCAGAGGGTAGGCCTTAAGAGTGATCCTACCAATCATGATGAGTGGCTTAGATACAGTGACCATAGGTCCAATCCCAAATAAATATAATTTGGTAAGTTAGTTACACAAGACTCTTACACATATATCCATTTTTTAGTTACTACAAATTTGTCCCTCTCATAAAGAAATATTGACAAAATTCTTAGTTCTAAATGATCTAGATGTCAATAGGTTCCAAAACATGGTTAGCAACATTGTAGCTACCCACTATGTATCATTTTCAATGCAATATAATATGTCACCATCTTATCCCTAGAACTTCCCCTTACACATCAAAGTGTTTATCATCAAAAGCTAGGTAAAAAGATCCCTAGTAGATGGGGGAGCAAGTTTGAATATTAGTATGTTAAGTCTAGTGAGGGAATTCGGCTATTCTAAGGATGTTGTCAATCCAATCAAGAAGATGACCATAAAATCCTATGATGATAAACAATGATCTTCCAAAGGAATGGTCACTTTATCTATCTAAGCTAGTCCTATCATTAAAAAAATTATTTATCAATTCCTAGACCTTAACTTAACCTAAAGCATCCTTTTGGCAAGCCCATGGATCCATGATATGCAAGTTTTCCCTTTGACGTTTCATCAATACCTAAAGTTTCCATACATGGGAGAATAAATCACTATCACTAGGACCTGGATAATGTTCAATATTGTAATGCACTTTTTTCCCTTAATCAAGAAGAAATTCCATGAGACAATAATAAGTCTACTGAGTTTTTTCCAATGGAATCTTCAAGATCAGACCATCAGACTTCACCAAAGGTAGGTTAGTCCAGACCCAATAATGTGAATAACCACTTGAATACAACAACTAAGTGAAAGGATAAATTAGGTTTTTCTAATTCGTTGAATCAAAAGGCCCTTCTAAAAGAGAAGCATAAACAATTGCATTACGGATACATAGATGGGCTAATGAAAGATCTTGAAAGGAAATATGAGGTTGGATGCAAAAGTGGAGGTAACTAATCTTTATCCCTATTTGATATATTTCCTCAACCCCTAAGTCACATGTAGGCCAAAAAAATCTCTTGTAGTATACAATGAACACTTTTTGGGGGAGGAGAACTTGTCCTAAAATGACACTCCAAAAGATAATGAAAATAAACAAGTTCAAAATATTAAAATTTCTCCTCACCTCCATGGTAAAGGCTATGAAGTAATGGAAAAGTGGGATATAGCAAGATAGGATCCCTTGGTCAAAGTGAGGGAATAATAGAACCTCTAGTGGCCAATTTTTTATCCAATAAACTCAAGATTAGTTTTGGCTATTCTAAGAAATAGTTTGAGGACTTTCCTCAATATCCTAACAATACATCCACCAAACAAATGACTAAAATATCTAATAAGTCAATTTCGATACCCAAGACCCAAACAAACATAGATCTCATCACAAAAGATCTAGAGGTAGTCAAAAACTCTCTCTCAAACCTTCAAATCACAACTAAAACTTTACCAAATGATGACAGCAATTTACTATTGCTAAGTATTGATGGTGACAATTCAGCCAAATGGGAATGATATTTCTTGTTAGAAGGTCCATCTATCTAGGATAAAGAGTCTAAATTTGTACACATCCCTACTTCAAAGAACATAAGAGAGCAAGAGCTTAACTTTGGCATAGACTTTAGTAGTATTGTGATCCCATATCCAAATAATGTAAATGAGCCTATTTTCTCAACATAAGACAATAATACAAAAGAAACACATAGCGATTTTTCCTTCCAAGATATTTTCCTGGAATTATTCCCACAAGAAGTAGAAGAGGAAGAAGAAGAGATAATGGATGAGTGATAGGTTCCACCTAGAAATTTAAACCACTTAGAATAAACATACATTATTGACCTACCTAATAAAATATATGAGTCATATAGCAAGGTCATGACCCTAAATCTTGTTGAACCCAACTACCCCTTCAAACCCTTATAATAATTTCATCCTAATATTACTAATTACAATCCAACTAAAGCTAACCAACCCTACTTTTGACCTAGATCATGACATATTAGTCTACCTTAATGTACTTGAACCATCCTCAAGACCCAAGATGGACAAAAGATTTCCAAATGAGAGAAACATAAAAAACCTTAGCCAAATGGACTAAAATCCAACAAAAAAGATTAAAAAATTTAGAAATATAAGAGAAAGCACAGAAAAAGGTAAAAATACAATTGTAGTGCCAAATGATCTAGGGTGATTGAGGCTTTGGTTAAGTATTCGAAAGAGAGGTCATCATGTTGGAAATATAAGAGGAGTAACTAAGAGACGAGGGGTCAATCTATTACCACTAAAATAAACCCCAGATCTCTTAGTTGTCAACACAAAATATAAACTTCACTAAAAATAATGATGCTTGGAAAACACAGAGGCACTTGGTTTACACTAGTAAATGTTGTAACTTAGAAATCATTTAAATAACAATTGTAACTCGATGAATGCAAATCTTAAGATATTATCTATGATTATCCTTACATAACTTAGTTGTGTACATTTAAAAGAAATAAAATGAACACAAATGACACCAAGATTTAAAATGGAAACTCAATTTGGAAAAACCATCAATTGCAACTAGTTACTAATTTTCACTCTTCTAAAGTGAGCCCTCTTAGGAGACAAACCTATTAATGGTTACAAAACACACCATTAGGTGTGACCCTATTAGAGGATTTAGTCACCCTGTTAGGAGTGGCCTTGATAGAGGTCTTTAGACACTTCAATTTAGAAATACCACCTTGTTAGAGGATTTATAAATGATCGTTAAACCAACTCTATTAAGAGATTTAGATCACTGCTACAATGGTTAGAGAGTAACAATGAGATGACTTGATTTATGATGCAATTGAATTTTTGATTAGAGATCTCTATTCTAATTTGAATACTTGATCCTTCCTAATCGAATGTATCTTTGTAGCTCCACAAGGATATTCTTCTTATCCTTCTAATTCTCTTCCTCTTGGCATCTTTTATTCTTCCATACACTTCCACACATTCAATCCTCAACTTGACCTTATACTTATACCTTATGCATTGTCAAGTCAATTTGAATAAATCTTAGAATAGTTAATATTCATTACCTTAGTTGGCTAGAACCAACAAAAAAATCCATTAAGCTTAATATGCCAAAACAAGAAAATCCTTCATTAGCTCAGTAGAAACTAACTTAGAAATAATTTTCCTATGTTAACCAAGTGAAATAGATTAACACTACATCTTCACAAGCTTTCTTTGGTAACCAAGTGACCTTGGTTAACACTAGTTCTATCCAACTTTTCCTTTATTAACTGAGTGAGCTTGGTTAACACTCAACTTTTGTAAACTTCTCTTTGTCTCTTGAGTGAACTTGGTTGATATTGTCTTCTAAACTTGGAAAACTCTAGAATGCTCAACAAACACCAAAAAACTTTCTTCAATGTCTGAGTGAGCTCGGAATACACTGACTAGTAAATATATGACATTTTGTGTAACATCAAAGACAATACACAATTAACCAATTACTTTCAACAACATCCCCCTTTGGCATTGATTTCAACACAGCATGTCATAATTCAATAAAATTTTAGAGAAAAATAAACTAAGGAAAATATCCTTAGTTTCATTATGATTCTCATCCATGAGAACTCCCTCTACCTTTAGTTTCACCCTCTATCAAAACACTCTACTTCAACATCTTCTTCTAATAGAAAACTCTCCCTTATTGATAATAGACCAATTTCTTCCTCTTTGAAAATTCTTCCTTTGATGAATTCTCCCTCTTTGATATCTTTAAGAAAAATTTATGTGATATGATGCACACAAACTTCTCCCTCTTTTGACATCTTATGCCAAAGACAATATTCAGTGAATATTAATGTACCTTATTATTGATTCATATGCATTATGCCCTTTCATTACTACATGAACTAACTAATCTTCAACATGCTTTGATTGATGCATCACTAAACTTCATTTAGTGACTTTAGATAGGGTAATGACCCCTAACTTACTTCTAAGATACATAAATAAATTCTTAGGTAATGGCTTAATGAATATGTCTATAATTTGTTCTTTAATATTCACATATGCTAATCTTACCTCTTTACCTTGCACCAATTCTCTTAGAAAATGATATTTATAGAAATGTGTGTGGTCTTGGTATGCATCACATGATTCTTTGAAATATTAATTGCACTAGTGTTATCACAAAAGATAACCATTGTAGCCTTGATCTCTACCTTCATACCTACCAATAGTTGTTTGAACCAAACAATATTAGAGAAATTAACTACTATTGCCACATATTTGCTTTTATTATGGATTAAGAAATACCATTCTACTTCTTACTTGTCCAAGAAACTAGTCTTATACCAAGAAAAAATGCTCCACCACTGGTGCTCTTTCTATCATCAACACTTCTTGCCCAATCAAAATCTATGAATGCTTCCAAGTCCAAATTGCCTCATTTTTAGGTATCATAATACATAGTATTCAATACCCTTTAGATACTTCATGATTCTCTGTATTTTGATCATATGATTTTCTTTAGGATTTACTAGGAATCTTGCCACCATACCAACTACTAATGTAAAATCAGGCCTTGTGTGCACTATATATTGTAGTTTTCCAATTACTAATCTATATCTAGTCTGATCTACCTCCTTGGAGTCATCATTCTTGGAAAGCTTATGTCCTGTAGACATAAGTTTTTCAACTGGTCTTGAATCTTCCATTACAAACTTCTTTAGTATCTCCTTGATATATTTGGATTGAGTAATGTAGATACCATCTTTCTTCTATTGAATCTGCAATCCAACAACAAATTAAATCATCTCTTTGAACATGGACATCTCAAATTTGTTACTCATCTCTTCTAAAAAATCTTTTCATAGATCATAATTTCCAATAAATAATGTGTCATCCACAAATATTTCAGCCAACACAATCTTTATGTTTGATCCTTCTTTGATATACAAGTTGTTGTTATCATTTGTTCTTTGAAAACCAATCTTTATCAAGTAGTTATGAAGTCTTTCATACCATGCTCTAGGAGTTTTCTTGAGACCATACAATTCTTTGTGTAATTTACATATCATATACTTTTTGATAGGATCTACAAAATCTTCAAGTTGTCATATGTAAACATCCTCTTCAACAATTCCATTCAAGAATGTAGATTTTACATCCATTTTATAAACTTTAAATCCTTTATGTGCAACATAAGCAAGTAAATTTCTAACATATTCTAATCTTGCAACATGAGCAAAAGTTTCACCATAATCAATACCTTCTTCTTGAGAATAACTTTTTCACACTAACCTTGCTTTGTTTTAGGAAACTTCTCCATCTTCATTCAACTTATTTCTGAAAACCCACTTTGTGCTAATTACATTTTTATACTTTAGTCTAGGAACAAGAGTATAGATGTTATTCCTATCTATCTATTCTATCTATTCATTCATAGCTTCAATCAAACTTTCATTATCCAAAGCATCTTCAAGTGATCTAGGCTTAAATTTAGTAAGCAAACATGTAATTTTCAATATGTTTCTTGTCATTGTACCATCTAATTTGTCTCCAGTGATCTAATTAGGTGCATGGTACACTAATACATTAGGTAGTGTTTTGCGACGTCAATTTGCGACATCAATGTGTTGTGACGTTAATGTCGCAATTGCGATGTCGTCGGGTTATAAGACAAAAAAAAAGGGCGCGTTGCTCACATTGTTTACGTCCAATGAATTAGATCTCCCAACAGAGTGAAAAAATACCTCCGAGCACAAAGAATCAGCGAATCTGCCCCCGATTGAGCACAGAGTGAAATTTTTGAGGTTAGGTTTGTGGGACACTGCAATTATTTGGAGTAAATTTTGAATCCAAAGACTACATGAATTGTATACAAGACAAAGGAAACAAACAAATATTCATTGGACTTCAGGTCTAAGGTAAAATATCTCATTCTCTGAGACATCCTCCTCTTGAAGATGAAGGAAAGAAACAAATCTTGGTTGGACTCTAGGTTTGATGTGAAGAGGTAAAATATCTCTTTCTCTATGACATCCTCCTCTTTGATCTCACCTTATTCGATTCATTATCTGGTCGATATAATGTTTAAATAGAACAGATTTTGTGAAATCTTTCAATGGTACAAGGTGTTTTAGTGGATAGTTAGTTTGAGTAATATTTTTGGGGCTAGATGTGAACGGGAATATGAATTTTTGATTTTTTGATTTGGGTATTGTTTCTTGTATGTTGTCTGATTGACAAGCTGACATGGGTAAATTTTAATTTTAATGAGACTTTAAAGAGTGGTCGATATGAGCATTCATTTTTGTTTGTTTGATTTACATCAATGTCTAAAGTGAGCACCTCGAGCGATTTGTAGATCTGTATATTGTTGGATTCTTCTGCTTCAACAAACACACAAAAATCCATGAATAATAACAGTAGAAGCGGCTTGAAAACACTGATATTTTTGCCATAAAATAAAGAAATTAGATCATATTCAAGGGTCTAAATTTTTTGTTCTCTCAAAGAGAGAAGATCGTACTCCTCTAACTCTTCACCTTTCCAAGACACATCAAGAAAAATTCACTTACCTTAGACAACATACTTATAAAAATGTCAAAAGCTTCTAGGTTTTTTTATTCTCACAAAGAGAGAAGAGTATAACCCCCTCAATCCTAACAATAAAATAAATAATTAATCCCTTGTTGCCTATAGGAATGCCTCTTTCCTAACTTGGTGTAGGTTTCTGATTATCCTAAGAAGGAAATAAGAATACTTCCCCCATGTCTCAAATTTGTTTCAAATAGCGAGGATTGGGGTTCAAGGATACATGCTAATAGAGGGAGTAGGGATCATGCTTCAGGGATGCTTGATGTTGGAGATAGTAGGGTTGAGGGGGCATGCAGAATGAAACAAAGGCATGACATTATGAGAAAGAACAGAATGCCATTGAAGGTTGTAATCACACTTTCATACAGAGGATTAGGGACAATACATGTCATACTACATATCAATTCAATTTTGTAGGATGAACAAGATTCAATGAGGACTCTATTATCCTTAGAGACTAGTCAATCAACAACATTGAATGGAACAAATTGAAAGTCATCAGACTTGCCATAACAAACTCCACAACCTACGAAAGCTTGCATGTCTCAAATTTGTTTCTGAGTTCTTGGAGATAAATCTTTGGACTATTGATGGAGGCATGAACCTGTAGATGATAATATGGAAAAAATAGTCTTTGTGGCTGCAAAATATTAAGCTACCTTCCAGTTTCTTCAACCGTGAGTAGAAGAAGAATTATAAGAGGCTCTCGAAGAATTGGGAGGTTAGAGATAAGTTTAAATCAATTGTAGGTTTCTCTTTTTTTTACTTACTCTAGTTCACTTTAATACTAGATTTATAGTCTCTCCAAAGACACTCTATTAATTTTTTGGCTTCCCTTTGTTGGGAATATGAAGAGTATGAACTATACTAGTAGCTATAGCAATTATGACATGGTGATAATACTTTTAGCTTTAATATGTTAGATAAGAGTAGCAGAAAGAAGTTAATTCTCTTTATGATTGATAGCAACTCATGTAAGTTAGCTTTTACTACTTTTAGTATTACGTAGTTTTTTATTATTTTGTTTCTAGATGGCTAGTACATTTCAAGTTGTAACAACTTGTTGTTGTGCTCTACCAATGTGAGTTCATGTGTGGGTACATGGTCCTTCCTCTTCCAACTTAACTAAAATAACTATAGTAAAATAGTTGAATGGATAAATATAAGGAACACAACATCAGAAAAAGTTGCATCCAATTTATCTTAGTCTAATAATTAAATACTTCTAACAATTATAATAAATTATTTTTAATTTAACTCACTAATACATTAGAGGTCAATTTGCGACATCAATTTGCAATGGTTGGAAAAGGTAATGTGTTTTTGGCTTTTTTTTTTCAATTTTAGCCCGATGCCATCGCAATTGCGACGGCCACGGGATATAAGAGATAAAAAAAACCGAAAACCCTCATTTGAAAGAAATCGCGCGAGAGATCACAGGGTTCTTCCGAAAAGGAAAGGCAGGAGATCACTTCAGTAGAAAGGAAAAGAGGGGCATTGAGCGAGGCGAACTCGATGCATTGAAAGGGTCGGGCACAGACCCGCATTGACAAGGTGCAAAACAAACAAACAGACATTCACCTTATGGAAATTTTTAATTTTTTTTCCTTTCCCAAGTTTGATCTTGTAGATTGACTAATTTAAGTTCATTTTACTTTTTTTTGTTCTTCCTTTGGAGGGAAAATGGGAAATGCTAGTTTAAATGTCAAAATTCCAGTAAGGAAATTTTTCATCACACATATTCCTTTGTTTTTCTTTACCTCAGTCTAAGTCTCGGTTCCTCCTTGCTTGCGGGCTCCTGCAATCTCCCATTCTGCTATCAAAGTTTTCTACTACCTTCTACTATCTAATTACCACTATCGGGTTTCATACCCGCTCTCCATTCTTCCATTCTTGAGCTCCCTCTATCGGGTTTCTCCCCTCATTACACATCAGCTTCTGCATATTAAATCTCCCAAAAATACTCTTACCGGCTTCCAAAATTGGTAGAGTATCAACCAATTTTAAGAACAACTTCTCACTCCATCGTTATTGGGATCAGCCTCACATGCACCACTATGTCTCCCTTCCAAGTCGAGCTTTCACTTTTTTGCTATCCTGACATTTCTCAACCATTTTTCATAGTGATAGGATGAAAATTGATTGTAAATTAGAGTAGATACAATTCAGACATGTCCTTCAGAATTACATAATCATGAACGTTGGCAATTAGTGATTAATCAAAAAATCACATTTTTTGGCTTCATCAACACATTCCTCGCATCATCATATGAAGTTCCTTACACAATTGGCAAATGTGGGCTTAGCAAAAACTTTGGTAAATTAAAAATTGCTTAAGTTTATTTAAAAACAACTTTCTGTTATACATAACAATTTTTCTGCTATCCAATATTTTACTTGATGTTGTTTCTAGAAGAGATTGTATATGTTTTTTGAATCACAATGTTTCAGATCTCACTCTATGATCTATCATCTAGATGTTAGAGAGCAGAAGGTTGCTGTGCTTGCTGGCATGTTTTGGCATGAGGGAGCAAGTACTAAAGTGTTGGGCCTATCATTCTTGCAGAGGGTGCTCCTGAGCTTCCCATTTCTACAAATGGTGTAACACTTGTTTAATTGCATGTTTAGTTTGGCATGCAGATGAGCATGTGTAATATTTTTCTTGTAGATCTATTTATTTTTCTTGCAGGGAGACATAGCATAATAAAAGGAAATATGGTTAAAAGTATTTGTTCAGAGCTCATTTTCAAATTTTTTGAAAGATCACTCAAGTCATTCTTTAAATGTATGGATTTGTGGTTTTTTCTGTCAATGCAAATCATACTGTTGTTACTAGGCTTACTTCCTTTAGATTACTATCTATGGCATTTTTCATCTTCTTCACAGGGGCAGAAAAAGCCATACAAAAAGTTTCAAGCAATCAGCGTAGCTTTTGTTATTGCTCAACTAGTTAACAATATACCAAACAAATGCATCATTTATCCATCTGTATATTTTTACTATTTTTCTTAAGTTGACAATGCTTCCTTTTGAATCTATTTATGTTAAAGCAAGATGTATCAACATTGATTGTAGTAGAAAAACAATTTACACAGATGGAAACTTGCATTGTTGCACTTACAGCTGACATTTGACACTTGGAGTTGATATGCACGTTTACATGAAATGCTGAAGTAACATGCATATCAAATATATTGTCTTGAGTATTTCATGCCAAATTATGGGCTCTCTTGTTAAATGAGCATACACAGTTTAAATGGTATACTCTTACAAACTATTAGCTCTTTTGTTTCTCGCTTACCTAATTTCCCTACAGCTACGAGTAGAAATTAACAATAAATATTTGACATATTATTAGTGTTGATCTTCTTAAGTTGGGCACTGATTTCAACCCATTTTGATTGATTTGTACAGATTCTTATAACTAGTTCCATATATTTAATTACATTTAGACACTATCTTTTAATGCTTTATTTCAGTGTGCTACATATTCTATTTCATATTTGTGATATATGATGAAAGTATTATAACATATGGAGGAACAATCCATGAGTGGCGTGGCTAATTGAAATGGTTTTTACACCATTTGATACAAATAATCAATTTACCAATCCACCCCTAGGTTCATTCCATTTGCAGTAAAATCTTCATTATATAGAAAATGTTCACAAAATCTATGTCAATGCTCACACATCTTCTTGGACTTACGCAAATCTATGTCAATCCTCACACATTTTCTTGGACTTACGTAGGAACTATGCTGCCCTATAGCTCTTGTTAAATATGTTATCAACTTGACTTTTCTATTAAAGGCTCTCATGCTGAATTGAAAGCCAGGTAAAGAAAAAGATATTATACACTATTTTGTTGGTACCCTGTGCAGCACAACAAACTTGTTCTTACTATAAGAAAATTTTCTTTTCTTTTGTTTCATTGCAGATCTTCTACTTGCACAGAGGTCTCTCCCCATCATTGGACACACTTGATAACATTCAAGCTTTGGATCACATACCGGAAGTGCATCTATACACATAAGTATAAAATTCTTCTTTTCCCGCAACACATATAACAACAATTTTAAGTGCTTGCAAGGTATATACTTATGAATAAATATTACATCCTAATTTAAATGTATGAAAACAATTTTCATTCCTTTTAAGCTTCATTCATCTCGAGGTGCAATTCACAAACTCAAGAATAGTGGCTTTTGTTCTTCAGGATACCTTTAGGGGAAGAGTATGTGAATGCCCCCTCGTGTTTGGAGTCCAGTTTAGAGGAGATGGCTATTTACACTGCTAAGGTTTGTTGAATCTAATTCTGAATAACATTGCTTGCTATTGTTGAATCTAATCTAATGTATATTTTAACTAGACTTGTAGCTTATATGTTTTGAAATTTTTGTTAGGCCTTGTAGTTTGTATAATTTGATTGCTGGAGAGCTTCTACAGCTAAGCAAGAAGGTCGTTGCACGAGTTATAGCCGCGCGTTCGGGTATGAAAATTGTTTTTTTTTAAATTCTAATGTATATTTTAACTAGTCTTTTAGCTTATATGTTTTGAAATTGCTTTTAGTGGCTTAATGTTGTAAGGTCTCTTGAAATAAGACCTTCAGGCGGTTGGTCAAAGTTTTACAAATAATCTTAGGAATAAAGTCAAAGAAAGTATTTTTAAAATATTAAAGTATTTAGCTAGGTCTAAGAAGATTTGTGTACTTTGGACAGTTTTGCTTAGTTTTTGAAAGTTGTAGACTGAAGTTTTCATAGCCCAATTTTTGCTTCCTGCAAAGAACGATCATGTCAGATAATATAAGTGAAGAACAAAACAGGGAGACAATCACTAGATTATGGTCTAAGTTGAAAAGAAAAGGTGATGGAAAATGTTATTTTCCTTGCAATATTTGTAAGGGCTTAAACCGTAGAAGACTGCTAATCAAAACAGTTAAGAGACATTGTAGGGAGAATGGTCACATTGAAGGGGGGCATGACTATCATCCACTGGTAAGTCATTCATTATATCATTTTAACAATTTATATACATATGAAATCACTTGATGATGAGTTGATGATCATGGTTTATTTATGTTAATCAATTTTATATAGGTTGATCTTCCTAGGGAAGTACATGATATGAACCACAACAATCCGAAGAATATGGTTTTCGAAGTGGAGGAACATGGAGGTGCAAATATCCAAGGTGAAGATAATGATCCCATGGAAGATGACGATCATGTGCTAGAAAACACAATTGAAGAGGATGGTATAAATACATTGATCCATGACACATCTAGTCCAAGCATATCTGATCATGATGATGATGATAGCCTCGATGCACCTCTACTTCATAAGGCATACAAGCCCCTATAGAAAGACTCCCAAACAACTCTTCTCTCTGCTATATTGTTGTTGTTGAACTTGAAGGTTATGAATGGTTTATCCAACATAACAATGTCACGTATGTTAAGGTATGTCATATATGTCTTTATAGTTAACAAAGGGTGAATAATGTATTGCTAATATTGTTTTTATTAACAACTTATATTTTTTGTTGTAGATTGATAGGCAAGTTTTTGTTACCATCATCAAATATTCTACCTCGCTCATATCGAGAATTAACTGCTGTTATGAAAGATATTGGAATGGAGTATGAAGCAATACATGCTTGTCCCAATGATCATATTATATATTATAAAGAACATGAATTTGCAACACAATGCCCTGTATGTCATACGAGTAGATATCAAACAGATCGATTAACAAAAAAGGTGCCTCAAAATGTTCTTCATTACATCCCCGTTATTCCACGGATGCGACAATTATTCAAGTGTAGTAGCTTGGCTCAATTTATGGATTATCATGCACGCAATAGAAATCGAGATGACATTATTTGAATCCTTGTGGATGGTTTGGCATTCATGCACATAGAGGAAAAGTGGCAACACTTCAAAGAAGAACCTCGTAATCTCAGGCTTTCATTGGCAGCGGACGGTGTCAATCCATTTGGAGAGATGAGATCTGTTTACTCGGTGTGGCCTATTTTTGTTATCAACAATAACATTCCTCCATGGATTTCAATAAAGAGGGAGCACATTATGTTGGCAATGATTGTTCCAAGTATCTTATCATTTGATAGTTATTAATTTACACGTACTTACAAATCTTGCATTAAAACGGTCACAATAACTATGTAATGTTACTGTTCATTCAAGTAGGTAAATATCAAGTAAAAGATATGAATGTATATATTGAGCCTCTTATCGACGAGTTGGTGGAGTTATGGAACAGTGTCACTATGTATGACGTGTCTAGACCAATACGACAAAGACAATTTCAATTCCATGCAATACTTGCATGGACAATACATGATGCCCCAGGGCTAACACATTTTTGTGGTATGTTATAGTGAATTCAAGTTGAGCACTATAATTCTAATTTAAAAATCAACATATTTAATAATCCAATTACATCATTATCTTGTAGGTCTTCAAACAAAGGGAAAATTTGCATGTCCAGTTTGTGGTCCAAAGATGAAATCTCGTCATTCAAAAAGTTTAGGAAAGCAGGTGTTTGATGAGTGTAGACACTTCCTCCACAGGAATCATAAGTATCGAAGTACGGAAAAACATCTTTTCAATGGGAAAGAAGAGACTACATCAAAGCCACGAAGAATGACACCTCGCCTATGGAAGTTGGAATATAATAGAATTAATCGTCGAGGTAATTTCGTTCCACCTAATGGTTTATGTTTGTAATTTATATATTTCTATTGTGATTTTTGTTGACTAATTGTGTAATTGATGATCGTGAAGGTCGTTAAGGCAATACTGACAACCTTCCAAAGGGACTAAAAAGCTATCCCAGACAATTTAATAGGTTGCCCTACTACGAGCACTTACAAATTGTGCATTTGTTTGATACTATGCATATTGGAAAGAATATAACAGAGACATTGTGGAAAATATTGGATGGAAGGCGTGACAAAGAAAAAATTGTCAAAATTTGTAATGACATAAATGAATCCAATCATGCATTGAAAAATTTCATTCACTCAAATAGCAACAGAGATTAGATTAATATAAGTGCCCTTCCATGGTTATTAACGGAGCACCAAAGTGATGCCATAAAAGAAGTCATACGAAAAATTCAATTTCCCACAGGATTTGCTGCGAACATAAACAATCTCATATAAAAAAAAAGTGAATTTGGGCCAGGGCTCAAAATGCATGATTGGCATACTTTCGTCAAGGTAAGTTATGTTCTTCTGTATTTGCAATATATTCATAAACTACGTGAATTGTTCATTATGTTATGTTAGAAAACAATGAAATGATTGGTTTATAATTACTGCAGTACGTGCTTCCTCTATCTCTCCTAGAGCACTTCAACAATAACATCAAACAAGTGACATATGATCTTGGAAAATATATGAGGTAAGCAGTAATATCTATTCAATTTGTTGTATATATTATTTATATTCGTGATTTGTTTTTCTTGCTATGTAATCTATTGTATATTATTTTGTAAAGTCTCATATCTATATATTTTTTGTGACTTGAATCTCTTAATGTAGGTGGTTGTCATCTAAAGAAATCCATAAAGAAGATATAAACTATTGGAAGAGAAGAATTCCTCATTTACTGTGTGAAATCCAAAAGTGTCTACCTCCAACTTTTTCCAATGCACAGGAACACTACCTCATACACCTAGTTGAGAAGATTGAATTGTGTGGACCTATACACACTAGGTCAATGTGGATGGTTGAGAGGCATTTGAAATCTTTGAAGGCTTTGGTTCAAAAAAGAGCACATCCTGAGGGTTCTATGGTAGAGGGATATATGGTATACCAGACTATGGTATACATTACTGAATATCTTCCTAAGTTTGCATCAAATATCCATGTAGATCGCATTTGGGATCTCGAGCCTTTTAAAAAATTAGAAGGGGAGTACTTGATGGGGAAAGGTACATTGAGGAAAGTGAGAGGTAATAAATTATAAGATGTTATTGTAATAAATTATTTCTTAATCTTCAAAATAAATCGGTTGTAAGTTGTTTATTTTTTTTTTGTACAGTTGCTCGAGAGTGGGATGCACTACATTTGTATATTGCAAAAAATCTTGATTGGATGACGGTATGGATTGAACGATGTCAACATTCTGGTCGCACATTAACATGGGAAGGTGTATCTCCATTGGTTAAAGAAGCTCATCATAATGGAGATTCCAATGTTACACAAAGGGAAATAGATTTAGCACGTGGTTCAAGAGATTTCCAAGTACGTACAAATTTATTAATCACCCATATGTTTATCAACTCATGATACAATAATTTTGATATGTTTCACATATTATTGTAGGTTAAAAACCACAAGGCTATGTTCTGTAATGGTCAAAAATTTTGTGTCAAAGTGTTGGATGACACGAAGAAAACTTGTGATTCAGGAATAACTGCAGTCTTTCAAGTGACTAATATTTCATCTAGAAACAACTTACATCCTCAAGAGTTTGAAAATTGATACTATGGCATTTTGGATGAGATAATTGAGTGTGACTTTAGTTCCTTCAAATTAGTACTCTTTGTTGTTAAATGTATAGGCTATGACTTAATCCAAATGATCCTGATAGAACTGTTATTGAACATGATAATGGATTTACAATGGTTAATACAAGGTCGTTTGAGCCAGTTGGGGATGAGCCTTATGTTCTTCCAAACCAATGTGAATAGGTATTTTACTTAGAGGTTCCACATAAATTGGGTTGGTCATTTGTTTTTAGACATGAACCTAGAGGAAGGCCAATAAAGTATAATGCGATGGAAAAAGAAGATATCGAAGAAGTAGAAGATGATGTAGATGGTGATCACGATCGACAGTTATTGGATGATGTTCTTGACACAAATTTTCATGAAGAAGAAGAAGAAGATGATGATGGTGTTGCTGCTACTGATGATGATGATGAAGATGATGTTGATGTTGATGATGATGTTGATGATGATGATGATGACGACAATGACGATGACGATGATGGCGAGGAGGATGATGATGACAACGACAATGATGATGACGAGGACGATGATGATGATGATGATGATGATGATGATGATGATGATGATGATGATGATGACGAGGATGATGATGATGGAATTTAGAGGTATGTCATCAATCCTTAATCTATTTAATATTCATTTCTTGATAGAAATATATTTGTCTTATATATATGGTTACATAGTTTATTCATTATCTATTTAAAAGCTACAAGTTTCAACTACAAATAGAATATTGCTAATCTAAATTAACTATTAATCTAAATTAATTAAATAAAACTATTTAAAACACATATTGATGCGTGAATGTATTGAGCCTTATTTTCTTTCAGGTCAAAAGCATTTGTAAGTGTTTAGTTTAGAAAAGGGAATTCATTAAATATTTATAAAAGGGAGTTGTACCTAGAATAAAATTCATAGGGAAAACATAATATAAGTGCTTACCTAATTTGTTGGTTAATAATTCAAGTATCTCTAACATTTCATTTTAGAATAGGAATAACATTTTATCAGTATGTTGATTTATAGACTAAAACTAGAAAACTTATTTCAGTACATGTATTTGGATCTATGGGATTTACACGGTAAGTAAAAAGAAACCAGTGATCCATTTTAAAAATATTATAATGGGTTTTGGAAGAAATTACAGTTATCTTAATTAATATAAAATATCTAACTGAATTTCAAAATTTTATGCAAGTGGCTTTAGTCTAGGTGTTTCCTCCACCTCCACACACATCAAACAACTTCAAATAGCATGTCCCCAAGGTGACTAAGCCCTCAACTCATCAGCTGATACAAAAACCCAGTTTTAGCCCTTCACTAGGCCTACTTCCCTAGTAGGCTTATAATGTGAGCCTAATTTAAGTGTTTTATTGTGTAGCTTTTAATGTTTTTAATTTTTATGTGATGCTAATGATGGATGTGATTATGCTCACGATAATTGAATTACATTTGCAGGAAATTGAACCCCTTTCAGGAGCATCCCGCACAGTCTCATGGATCAACAGGTATAAGTCAACACTCCTTATAGATAGTCTATTTAATACACTTATCAATAGTAAGATTGATGTCTTCTAAGATCTCTCCCATTTGCAGGTACCCGCGAATAGGTATTTGTCAGAAGTGTCTTCCTCGAGTGAGGGAAATATAGGAATAGAAGAGGAAAGTGAGACATGCAGTTTATCTAGAACAGGGAGATTAACTAGAGGTCAAAGGACTAGAAGGAAATTCAATAAATGCATGAAATTTTTCCTTGCTCAAGGGGGGTCATGTTCTTATGATGATGAGATGGAAGGCAACATCGAGGTGCCCTTGAGGTACCAACATCTACAGAAACATTGAGTACCCAAGGAACTTCCTCCAATAAACACTGATTTTTGTGTTAACGAGAGGATATATTGCATAGCACCATCATCACTACATGGTTTGGGCCTATTTTCTATGGATGGCATAAAGGTGTCTTACAACAAAGTTTCTGAATTGATGGAGTATGTTGGACCATGTTACGATTACAAAAGTTGGATGCATATTGTTAAATATAAAAAAAGTATGCGTAGGTATGCCCTCTCGAAAAATTATATACAATAGCAAGACAATAATCAAAGTAAAAGTGTGGCTATATACATTGATGGAAGGCCAAAAGCAACAGGGAATATTGTGGGTTTTATAAATAGTACACGACCTGGGTCAACTATAAAGCAACCCAATTGCATATTTGAGGCGCGCGAGGGAAATTGTGTATTCATCTGTGCGATAAAATCAATACATGTAGGGGAAGAGCTTCTTATTGATTACAATTTGAACTGCATAGATACAAATGAGGCTACTATCATGGGGGTGGTACATACTATTAAACCAAATTCTAATCAATGAGTCCAAAATACCATTTAGTCAATAAATTTTTGGCTAACATTTTTATACTTCATCTTTGACATAGGGGCACAATATGGAGCAACCGCCCGGAGGGGATGCTGACGATGCTCTCGACTCATCTACACATGAGCAGGTAAAACTCATTTGTAATTGTGCAAACTAGATAGAAGAAAAATGTTATTTTTTTAATGTTGTTTTCTTTATTGTTTTGGAGTAATTTTGATAATACTAATACTATTGTTGTCATAGAGGGCTAGTGGTCAGAGGGAGGGAAAGGATCCTGCAGTCCCTCTGCAGGCCCCCCCTGAGGAGGACCCTTTCTATATCAATTTAGCAGAGACCGATGACCTGATCAGTTCGATTAAAATTAATTTAAAGAAAATTAGCAAAGAAATTCTACGTTTGGCAACCATAAAGCCTATGACTCAACAAATAAAAGATAGGGCATCTGAATTGTTGCACACCTTTGAGTCATTAAAAGTAAGTATTAATGAAATTTTTAATTATAACAAGAGTTCAATAATGGTTTTTATGGTATGCTCTTTTATGGCATTAATTAAAATATGGATGTGTTTTCTTTACAGAGTTTTTTGCTTGATTTTGAGCCTCGTTCCCATGATGAGGGTGCTGCAGGTGGTTCAGGTAGATCGCATGTTCCATTCCCCACTTTTGTTTTCCATTGAATATATATAGGAATGATCATGATCATTGACAATAGATGCTTGAACAATCCCTTTTTTTAATGCTCTAACAATCTTGTCCATGCTAGTCCACGCATTTATATTTATGCATGCTCTAACAATTTTATTCTTCAGCTTCACATCAATTGAATCCTACGATGACGCCACCTCCATCCAGGACAACCACAAATCTCTTTTCGACTGCTGAGTCAGCAACATGCAACTTACATGCATCGATTGTTGCACCATCTGCTGGTACACAAATCCCTCTTTTTCTCTCTTATGACAGCAAAAAACAGTTTCTTTTTTACAACTTTATAACATCAATTATCATTTGTTCTTTTATACTTCGATCATGACAAAGACTTATGAAACTTTTTGCAATAGGACCTGCAACATCATTTCCTAGATGTTTCTATGTTCCTAGTATGAGAACGGTGAAGGATGTCACATTGATCTTCAGCGACGATGAAGGCATTCCATTAAAAGTAGCCAAAGTTCCAGGTACTTTAAAGTTAATATTATTCTATAGTGATATAATAGTAATTTAGTTTTTGATCACTCTTCATTGACTAATGATCCCATGATTGTGTTGTAGGGAATGATCTTTTTTGGAGAAAACTTGGTGATGAGTGTTTGCAAATATTTGGGCCCACCATGCGTACTTGGTGGAATATCATATCCTAACTAAAACCCCAAACCACTATTTTAATTTCATATCATTGCTATAATAGTTTTCCTTTTTGTCCATTTCTTGAACTATATTAAAGGTAGCTTCACTTCATTTATGAGTCTAACATAATTACTTAAAAGGTGGAATCACCAATGCAAACCGTTGAAGGATGATCTTATAGAGAGCATGACCCAACTCTTTGGACCTCATGCATTCGAGAGAAACAAGCTCCTTGAAAAAGCTGGTTTATGTTTGAATTATGTTAGGGACCAGTACAGAAAAAATTTATGGGATAACCCTAGGTACGAGCGTCCGCCCTATGTTCTTGAGGCTGCGTGGCAGGCTCTGATTTTGGATGGAAAGTATAAAGCTGACAAGAAAAATAATATTACACTAGTGGAGAGTATAGAAAGGTATGTGATACTGTTGAGAATCTAATTATGTACTAATTAACCTCCATATTTATACTATCTAACATTTTTCAAACTTTTCATAGATTGCCTGACACATCAAAGGCAACAAAGGCAAGACTAGAAAAGCACGGGACACACAAGCTCGGCTCTGGTGGTTTTTTGAAACTTCAAGCAAGAGTTGTAAGTATTAGTAAATGAAAAATTGTATCAAATTTTTTATATAATGTGAAGGGAAATGCTAGGACTCCCTTATTTAGCTCATCAATTATAAATAGGTCAATAGAATATAATAACAATAGTGGATTTTCATATTTAATATAAACAATTCAACAATTGAAGTCAAGACTCTGCAATCTAGATTAGTGAAGAAAACTTGTGATTCACTAATATGACATTATTTAAAATCTCACCCTTGACTGAATTTTCCTCCAATAGTTGAGAATAAAGGTAGTGATTGAAAGAATGAGGGAATGCAGCAGCACTTGCAGCCATTTTTATTTCCAAAGAGCTGAACTAACTCTTACCCAACTTAAGAATTTGGAGAAAATATGTTGGTACAAGAAAAGCATACAAACACGCAACATTTATATAGTAGATTGCTCCATCAAAACTGCTTGATTTTTATCCTATTATATTGTGATGGATATAGATGATTTGTTGTTGATATTTTAACTACCCTCCATTGGTTGATGAAACAATGCAAGTAAAATTCACCATACCACACAAAAATGCAGGGCTCAGAGTTCAAGAGATGCCTCATAGAAGACGATAAGAGAATTGGCTTCCAACAAGGCTATAGAGCCATGGCTGAATGGCTACGAGCTGAAATTAGTGTGGAAGGTTCTAATACTGATGCATCTAAGCCACAGGTAAATAAGCTAAATGAAATTTATTTCAAATTGAATACTTTACCAATTAGTCTATTTGATGTTAAGTTCCAATATAAAGTGAGTATATCTATTTTAAGCAAGCAATGATAACAATGCGTAGGATGTTGGAATGCAGCCTAACAATCCTTCTACACAATCTATGGATGTCAAAGGTTCGCATGATGTGCATCCCAGTGGTGGAGGTATACATTTGCTATTAAATTTTTTATATGTAATTTCAATTGGTGTTTGGATTAACGTAATATTTTGTATAACAGCTGTAGAGGATTGAGGGGTCGATGTTCATGACCGTGTTGACGTTGAGTCTAGACAAAATGATGTGGTCAGATCAGGTAAAGAGACACAGTTATGTTATTTAAAATAATTAAATACTTGTAACAATTATAATAAATTATTTTTAATTTAACTCTTTTATTTTTTATTGTAGAGGACCCCCCTTTGCAACAGCATAGGAATTTGAGATCATCAAGAACAGAGAACAGAACAACTAATGAGGGGGGAATTGATGATGACACTAATGCTCCTTTTAGAGCTTACATAGAAAAAAGAAATAGAAAGAAAAAAAAGAAATGATTGTCACTACATACCTTAATTGATAATGACTGTATTTTATGTCTCAATGAATTTAATTATGTGCTAATGAATGTTCATGAATTATGTGTTAATGCAAAATATTGATGAATGTTGCATGTTAACGAATCTAATGTGTTAATGAATGTTATCATGTGATATTGATTGAATGTTACATTTTATTAATGGTTGAAAGAATGAATGAATGTTAGATGTTAACGGGGAATGTAGAGTGATGTTAGGGGGAGGGGGGTGGGGCCAAATGAGCTTCCATCTTCACGTGGTTGGCCCTGTTTAGTAGAGAATATTAAACTATTCTCGAAACAAAGTGAAGCTCAATAAGATACTTGTTATTACCTTTTTTTAAAAAAATTGTGTGCTTTAGCCTTGATTTTTGAGCATGACATTAACCTTTAAAAAACTCCATGGTTAAGAACATTTGGGTTGGAGTGGTGCTTGGGTGGGTAACATCTCGAGAAAGCCCAACGCTTCACCTCCGTGAGCAAACCTAGATGCAATGAGTATTTAGTGTTCTATTCATTCTAATGAGAAAGAAGTTATTGTGAAACACTACTCATAAACATAGACCAATGAGTTTGACCAAAAACTACACAATTGAATCCTGATAGCAACATCACAACACTAAAAAAACTTATAACTTGTTAATGCACAAGAAAATTTTGTGTCAATAACAATAGTTTTTGGCTAGTTGAAAGTAATACTTATATAAGTTGTTTGTACTTCCTCATGTAAGACATTTGATATTTACTTTATTGATACTAGAAGAAAATATAATGAACTCCTCCTTAGACCGTTGAAGATAATAATGCAACAAAACCAAATCTATAAAAATTAAGAAGAGTGTTGACATAAGAGAAAACAAGAGGAGAAAAGAAACATAAGATATATACTCAAATAACCACCCTACCCCAAAACACACGAATGTGTGTTAATTATCCATATAGGTTGTGATACACTCATAAAATCCAATGCTTCATAAGAGATCACCACTCTAATTTCTTATGAGTTCAAATACCATTTCCTTAAAAAAGCCAAATAAAATTGTCCATTCAATCTTCATCCAAGCCTTCAATATGTAGGCCAAAGAACCTACATTGATTTTCCAAAGCCATAAGCCAATACTTGGTTGAGATAGCTCAATTTACTTATGTGATCCAATGCTTCATAAGGGATCTATGTTTGATAAGTATTGTGTTTCATAGCATACGCCTGGTATTATGCTAGGAACACCAATGCATGATGATGCAGTGGACTGAATTTTATGTTACAAAATTTGTTGTAGCTTAAGAGGGGAGACAACCAAATTTTAAGGTGAAGCTTCTACAATTGTCAATTTTGAGATGACAAAATCTATTATAGGGAATTTAATGTTATTATGGTGAATAAAGCAAAGAGGATGTTATTTTTCAAGAGTGGTTTTGAAAGATTTGATTAGAATATGATTGAAAGAATACAAATGGAAGTGCATGTATTTCCATTACTCATTTGTTTGAGGATCTGATAAATTGTCCTAAATCACTAGATAAGATAAACATCCCCAAGATACTCATGGAAAACTATCCTCATCCTTCAAAGAATGTTATCACAATGCTGAACTGGCATATTCTTACAAAAGAGGTTCAAACTTCCATTACATTCATAGGAAGTTGAGGGGTAGTGCTACTATCATGAAATCATTCTAGAATTTCATCTTCTCATCTTGATCTTTTCATCTACTATCTCCTCGTACAAATATTTTCATCAACTATCTCCTCTTCTTGAGGTTTCCATCATCTGCTCATCTCGATCTTTTCATATGCTATCTCCTCATGCCAAGCTTTTCTCTTGCTATCTCTTCATCTTGGTCTTTTCATCCACTTTCTCCTCATCCCAATATTTTCATCCATTGTCTCCTCATCTCAAGGTTTCCATCATCTTCTATCTCCTTATCTTGAGCTTTTCATCCCATTATCTCCTCATCCTAAGCTTCTTCATCTCATACTTTATCAGATCCATTCCTCTATCCTAGCATACTAAAAAATTTGTATAGTGATCCTTTTATATATCTTGGTCCATTTTTTATCTACTCTAGCATCAGTCCTTTTCTTCATCCCATTGTACATCTCCAAGCCTTGTGTGTCATTTTGTGTCTAACCAAGATTTGCAATTCACCTAGCTATGCATTTTAGAAAGTCCTCATGTGAAATCATTTGTCATCCAAGTGTTTTCCTAAAAGTATTTGTTTGACTAAATGCTCTTACCTTTTCTAATACCACCAACAGATCCTTGTAGGATATAACTTTCCTGTCATGTAATCCTTGTTCGTGCATCTCCCATCCTACCAATCTCTTTGGAAAAAGATTATTTTCTTTGGATTTACTCTATCTTTTGATGTTGGATTTTAGTTTTTGTTCTTGATTATCTTTCCCAATCAATTTGGTTGTTCCCTCCTCAAGGTTGCCATAATCTTTTATATCATGGTGTGCTATAAATGGGGCAATTTGATTGCAAGGTTTTTATCAGGTTCTTTTCATCTTCTTTTCTACTTGTGAGTCAGTCATATATGACCCTTGCATGTTCCAAACATGTGATCAGTTGTGGTTACATAGTGAAAATGGGAAATATTATTTTCTTGTGGGTTACCTAATATCATTTCCACTCTGATTTCTTTAGGGAAATCCTTGCATGTTTATTTTGAATCAGTCCTATGAAATATTGCTAAATAGGCCTTGATGCTCCTAGTAACCTTGGCATATTCCCAAAATTCTTATATCAAAATAAATGCTCAACTACACATTGGTGCTCCCCTTTAGAACACCCCCATGTTCAAGCTTCAATGGATTTATTCACAACTCACTTCCATGGAAACATAAGCTATTTTTCCACATCCTTTTCCACGCATCCAATCCAAACAGTTCTCCAATCCTGATCCCACCACTCTATCAAACCCATAGTATCCATAGTTCCCCACCTCCTTTCCATCTCCCACCTCACTCCTCTGATCCCCTCCCCAAATTCTTTAACTCAAAATTATTCTTGTGCACTTGGTTTTCCTTTCTCTCATTCTCCTATGGTGAGACTATGAGTCCCTGTTAATCCTCTCTTACCCAATATGAGTTCTCCCTCTTATCCTAGATTCTTGTACTTTTCAAGAATCCATCAAGTCTCATCTTCTCTCCCTACCACCTTCTTGAGAGGGTATCACATAGTCTATTCTCTCCTCTTCTACTCAAGACTGGGGCAACCATGTTGCCCTAAAAATCTTCTTCGCATTATTTAAACTCAAACTTCTTTGAAATAGTGTTGTCCCAACACTATGTCAAAGAGGGGAAAAATGTAGACATCTAAATCTAATTACACCACTAGGTAATCCTATTTAGTCATCATATAGGACATTATTGATTAAATATTTTATATTTAATTAATTAATCATCATCCCCTAGTTAGTTAATTAATTTAATTAACTATAGTCCAATTGTGTAACACCTCACCAAGGGATCCAAAGAATTAACCTAAACTTTCACTAAGTTTTGTAGCATTTTTTTTTTTGAAACATGAAAGTAAACCATTCACAACATAGTAGCAAAAGAAATAACATCATTCAACTGAAAGTAAATATAATCATACATAACAGGTTACATTCCTTAAAAATCCCTTAACATTGAATCACATCTAAATTAACTAATATTAATTCCATCTAATACAACATCCATATGAAATAATAATGAAAATTCTAACATTCTTAACCAATTTGCTGTGCTCCAAATGTCCATTAATAAATTATATTTTAGAATGCTCAATCATCCACTATACATGTCACGGGGTATGAAAGGCTTAAAAGAATATACATGTGTGAAAATAAAGTACATCACCATCCTAATTCTAATCCATCATGCAACAAAGTAAATGGAACCAAATACCATACATGATACATCATCATTGAATATGTAAACATCCATCATAAAAGATAACCATAAATCAAACATAATTACCTAAGTGCACGGTTCCTCCTAAACGTAAATAGCATCATTAGACCATCGTGGGCCCTAGCCATCCCTCCGTGCATAACATCCCAAGTCATCGAAGAGATCATCGGTATTATCATAATAGGAATGTTACTCCTAAAACATACTATATCATATGCACAAAAGAAATCCAACATGCAAAATAAAGCATAAGATAACATCATCTAACATATGCAAATCATCAATGTAAGGATGGGTGTCCACCATTATAATCTATGAATAGAATGAAGATAGATACCAACAAAGGATGCATCAGCCATGGTTTCTCAAATGAATCTCATATGGTAAGAGTGAAAAGCACTACCAACCGACCGTGTGGCACCTAAATGGTCCACTCCCACCGCGCTGAGGAGATAATCTCAAGTCCCAAACAAGCTATCAAATCACATAGCAAAAATACTCTCTAAGTCCAAGAAATCCTAAAATTATACTAACTGAAAGGTTCCAATCACAAACCGGCATCTAATCCCTAGAGGTACAACAAAGACATGTAAGAAACCTACTATGCAAGTGAGAAAGTGTCATCGCATGGATCACGCTAGAGTTACCATGGTAGTCTTCCAATAGACCTCAACCCCCTAGTGATTACTATGCAACCACTAGTATCCTCTCACACTGATGAGGCATACTATGGAATGCAAGGTTGCAACTAAGCATTCTCTCTACTCCCATCCTAGTCTGTACTAGCACTCAAGGCATGGGTGAGAATAAACAATTATTTTATTAGGTTCATTAAGTTAGTATTAGGTGTAATGTTTTCACTTATTAAAACAACTTACAATGAGTTACCCTGGTAGCCTCTTAGGGCCCCGATCCCCATTGCAAGCCACTTCTCGACACTACAAGTAGATAACCTACTCTAAGCTGACGGAATCATAAATCACAAAATCACCACAGTCCTATACAAGCGACTGGAAAAATACCAAAAGATAATCCACAATAAGAGCATCAAATCTCCATGAGCAATTGAAAAGCATCCATTGATAATCATGACCATAACAGTTCTCTATTGGCAACTGTAGGTATCACTGATAATCACAATATCCATTGGTTCTCAACAAGCAACCAAAAAGTATCTCAAAGTAATACTGATCAAAGACTCCAAAATGGTTAAGTCAAAACATGTCACAGCATGACATCATCAAGATCAGATAAACAATTCAATCCCATCAAGTGACTGGAAAGTAATCAAATATAATTTATCAACAACTCATAAAAAGGTTACATATAACACAACTTGCACAAGAAGACTACAAACAATATCAATCAGCATGCCATCACATAACCACTGTTGAGTTTAAAAGATCGAGATCAAAAGACATCATCATGACATCACAATCATAACCCTCGAGCCTCTAGTAGATGTCCTATAATTGGTCAACAAACTAGTCAACCCAAAAACCCAAAACAAGAAGCATAGAGAAAACACAAAATGCAAGCACATGTTTTGGTTTGCTAAAATTACGTAATTGAATTAAGTTTGGAGGTCTCAGTTTTTGTTTCCAAATTTAGACATCGAGTGGAGAAATTTGTACATTTTTACCTAACCCATGTATTTATTTTGATGGATCAAAGTTTTTCCCCATAGCTCTTAGACTCAATTTTTCTAATGGGCATATTGTTCATACAAACGTTATTTGCGAATGACCCCCGTCGAGTTCGAATAGGACACATTGTAGATTTTTAACATGAGCAATTACCAATTCTTTTCATTCATATCTTTCCTTCATAATTCAAGTCAATTAAATAATTAAATTAAATCTATGTTGCTAAACTATAATATTAAAAAATAATTAGTTATTAAGAGAAATAATCTATTGATACAATTCATTTACCAAATATAATATTTATTAATTATTAATAACATATATACATATATATATATACATATACATACATACATATATATATACATATATATATATATATGTTTAACTATTAATATTTAAAAATAATAATAATATTTAAAAACATATTAAACAAATTGAAATGTAAAAATTTGATTTCGCAACACTTTTTTTTAAACCGGCGTCATATATATTAAAACCTATGTATGTGCTTGTCATCATTGTTTTAAGCAATAGCACCATAACGCGGGGTGTCGTGCGGACCTGCTGACGCAAGCCTGCGATAGTACTCTGTCGCAGAGCCTGCAGCAGCAGTGCCGCCAACCACTGCCATATATAAAGAGGAGTGGGGGCACAGGTTCATCCCTCCTCGCCCCATTAAAATTTGCAATTATTTTTTTAATAAATGTTTTCTAAAACATTTCTCCCATATACAATTCATTTTTTTATTATAATGTTTTCGACTGCGTTTTAATGAACATCGTTTCAACCATCATATATATATATATATATGTATATATATATATATATATATATATGTATATATATATATATATATATGTATATATATATGTATATATATACATATGTACATATGTATATGTACATATGTACATATGTACATATGTACATATACATATTTATATGTACATATGTACATATGTACATATACATATGTACATATGTACATATGTACATATACATATGTACATATGTACATATATACATATATATATATATATATATGTATGTATGTATGTATGTATGTATGTATGCAAATTTGCATAATTTAAAAAGAGAACATATATAGGGCTTTCTAATTCTATAAGTTAAGAATTTCTTTTTTTTAAATAATTGTTCTCTAAATTTGCCCATTAATCCTTCTAATAGGTTTGTCCATAAGCATCTGAAAACCCTAGCCTCATAGATTCCTCAGATCTACACATGTGGAATTTTCTCATATACAAATTTAACTACCCATGACAAAAATGCATACAACCAAGATATTCAACATATGAAAAACCTCAGAAAGCATTTAGAAGACACAAAGAAGATAGGAAGTGCAAGAAGTGAAATATCATATGCCAAAATCACAACTGTCTACCTGGACACTGATGCTAAATCACTTCTCCTCAAAAAGTGTAGAGCAAGCTCCTTCCTTCTCCAACATTTCCAAGTCCTCCAAACATGCTCCCCGAGCTTCTAGGAGTGCCTAAATATAAAGAACTATCAGGAAGCTCCTAGAATGTCTCTAGAAACAACCAGAAGGTGTTGACAAGTAAGCACCAGTCTTTTCCAACTTTCTAGATGAGTCACAAGGTTATAGACACCATGTGCTTAATTTGTGTGTAAACTCCTGTGTTGTTGAGATATGTGCATCAAGAGGTGCGTTTACTCCTAGGTAGACTTATAACTTTTATTTTAATTCTTTTATCTTTATTATTATTATTTATTTATTATTTTATTATTATTTTTATTATTATTAATAATTTTAATTTCTTTTATTTAATTCCTTTTTCTCAATTAATTTTCCATTTAATTAATTAAAATCAAAATATCAAAATATCATGACATTATATTAATTCTTCCAAAATAATTAAAGTATTAATTAAATATTTTAATTTATGACTCAATTAATAAAAAATTCACCATAGACCTCCAAGATAAAATATGAAAACCCATTATAGAACAATCCATACAAAATCAATCTAAAGGGTCAAAATCATGAATTATGTCATCCGACACATTCGGAAGGTAAATTATCTCGGATACTTGTCCTACCTTTCTAGGACAAATGGTTTAAGGGTTTAGGGTTTGGACTTGAGAATTTATCTCCCCTCTCTTACCATTGAGATAGTGCGATAGGGTACACTCATCCTAGCAATTTCGGGGAAGTCGATACCCCATACCTGCAACATGCATAAAATCCATGCATTTTCATACTATATATATATATATATATATATATATATATATATATATATATATATATATATATATATATATATATATATATATATATATATATATATATATATGCTAAGCTAAATAGGAAATGGTAGGAAGTGGTGCATCATGTAGATCCTGACTAGCAGGTGACTACGACTCCCTTCCTTAACCACATAAGAAATGCCAAACATAAGAAACAACCATGCACACCATACACATGCAAGTATGGGGTAAGTATCCATAAGAAAACACATGTGATAATAAACCATCTAACCAATCATCATCAATAACTGAAAATGATGTAATAATCATCATGCATATATGAAATGTAGAGTCTAAATAATCACATCATATATCAACTAAATTTGTAACACCGTATCTGATAGTCTCAAAACAATGCTACTAACCATCAACACAAAACTAGTCTAATAGAGTTTGACCATGATAGCAACAATGTATCTAGAAAAACGTAAATGAGGATAGGCACTACAAATTGATAAAATCAAATGATAACCCAAAATTAATTGATCAATTGAATCCTCATTCTTCTATTAAATTAAATAAATTCAAAAAATCTATTTAATTTAATCCCACATCCCCATTTATTAAATAAATCATTTAATAAATCAATTTCAAATCCCTAACCTTCTCTAAACCCTATCATTACCCTAATCCAATCCATTCACCCATACTAATCTTGATTAGCCAACTAATTAACCTACCTCATTAAGCCCCAACCCACTTTCTTCCTAATCCCATCCTAAGCCAAGCCTAATCCACCTTCTAAACATGTGCACAACTTTAAGAAAGGGTTAAGACTTTCAAACCCAAGCCAAAGTCAAAAGCCTCCACTATCCTCTAACATTTGTATCCAAGAGCATTAATGGCTCTTACATGTCATAAATGCCTCTTACATTCCTCTTCCATACTCCTCCTCCCTCATTACTCTATTTGAGCCTCCACTTTGACCATCCAATCCCCTTGTGACACTTGTTATAAGGCTAGAGCTTTGAAGAAACACAATCCATGTGCTTCCCCCTCCTTGCATCCTAGCGCTTCATCACCATTCCTCCATCCTTTTATCCTAACCCTCCATCTCACTACCCCTTAGCCTAAAAATTGAGCCCTTCCCTTGTAAAAAATCATTCAAATTCTTTGCAAACTTATAATGCTCAATTAACCATGTTGCCCAAGTTTTAATTCATATCTTTTTTTTTTCAGTTTTTGAGTCAAGTCAAGTGTCAATGTCTTGAGTTTCAGTCTAGATTGCCAATATGATGGACTTTCTTCTCATCATTCCTTTGAGCTAACCTAATACAAGAAGTCATATGAGTAATGTACTAGTCCAATGGCTAAGTGATTAGGTTTAAAGGGTTTGTTTTGCATTTCCTAGATGAGAAGAAAGTTATTTTGAAACCCTAATTCTATGATCAAATGTTTCATTGAAGGCATAATATAGATAGAATGGAGAGATTATAGACATATTCAAAAAAAATAGAAGCAAAGAATATGAGGATCAAGGTCAAAGACAATAAACAAATTGTGAGGATTACCTACAAGAAGAATCAGTTGAATTTGAATGCAAGAGAAGTGATTAAATTATTAGGGATGGTGAAAGAGCCAAGTCAAAGGTGGTATGACTCTTGTTACAATCCAATTGATGGTTTATATTTAATCTGCATGCTTACGTAGCTAAGTTGACAAGTTAAATGGCTTGAGAATAAAATCAGTGATGCATCTCCTCATTTGTGAGATATCACAAAGATCCACAGTCATTGTTGTGTCACTATAAAAAGTTGTTCGATCATAATTCAAAGTGACATAATGATAGTGTGACACATAGAACAAGTGGGACCTCCTTTAGTCATGCACAGTAATCAAAGAACACAATGAAGATCGTTGATCTTAGGAATGATCAATGGCTATCATCATGTTGCCATGGAAAGTTTCTCAATTATTAATTATGGTGACATAACAATTGAATGACATGTGTCCTATGGGCCATCACATTTCATGAAATACAGTTAGAACCTAGTCATGAAGTACCACGAATGCAAAGAAGCTCAATGTCAGGTTCTCCAAGCAATGAAATTGTGCCACTTATTTAACATGGTGTGCATAGCTGGAAAGTGGACCCACATCGCAAAGTCAACAAAGGTTTAATGTCTTTTATTGCCATAGAAAGATCAAAAGGAGATCAATTCTCATCATTATGTTGCTATGGAAAGTTTACGAAACATTAATTATAGCAACATAATGACAGTTTGATGCGTGTACATGAAGGGACCCATAGAGGAAGATGTAAAGTGTTGGTCTAAATATGTATTTACTATTTACACTTACTTAAGTTTACTTAGGTTAATGTATTATTTTATTATATTGCATTATTTTATTATTTTGTGAGACACTTAGGAGCTTGTGTATCTTTCTAAGTTGTCATGTTGACAACACAATTATTCACATTCCCTTTTTAGCACATGTTGTCTACAACACTGATATGCATGTTATGCCCTTGTCGGCTTATCCTCTCATCATTGCACTTACTTCCATACTTAATAGAGGATAACCCATATCTGATGGACATGTGACTAGTTGTATGACTTATCATAATGTTGATTCTTAGGCATTCTAGATTCATCTCAGAGGTCTTTTATATACAAGCACTCCTAGTGTACTTTCATCCATATTGAATTGAATACATTATTATTCTAATCACACTCCTAGTCAATAGTTGTGCTTTTGTTTGAGTTCTTAGTTCTTGGGTGAATTTTTCCCTAAGGAAAATTATTACATGGTATCAGAGCTAGGAATTTTCTCTTCACATAGCCATTCAAGACCATTATTGCTTTAGCACCTCAGCCAAAATCCAGAGTACCACAAAAATTGGGAGCGTCCAGAGCCAGAATGGACCTTGCCATTGCATTTAAAACATCAATTCGGTGCAAATCGGCTATAAATTTGGCTACCTTAGCCCAAAGTTGATTGTGGGAAAGATGTTTTTGTAAATTGGCACCTGGAGGCCTCAATTTGCAAGTTTAGGTATGATGATTTTTAGATTTGCAATTTTAATTTTTAGATTTGATTATTTCTCTATATTTTTTAATCCTACTTTTTTCGAAAAAAAATTCATCTAGTTGAGCTAGCAGAGATTTTTTTTTGCAGAACTGGGCAGTAACAACCTGACTCTGCAAGGTGGAATATTCATATTTTTTATAGGAAGAATATTCCATTTAATCCTAATCAATGGGCACACACATATTTTCTCATTCTAGACTGCACCAAATATTCTCGATGACTGCCTTACCAAATCTAATGGTCGAGCTCACCAGTCAGAGACCCCACACGCTGGTGGCCTTGATTTTCACTTTACTTCCATAGGATAAGAGTTTTAAACTATTTAAAGACTTTGTAACCCACAAATGTGGGACTAAACAAAAAAAAATTGATGATATAAAGTAGTTTCATTCCCCACAAAAATGCTTTTTGGTTTGCATATTAAAGATACTGACTACCTAGGCATGACACATGAGACATATGTAGGTGCCCCGTGGTGCCATTTTAATTGCCATCCACCACATCAGGTGCCCTCCACCTCAATGATAGTACATGCCATGTGGTAGAATGCCACATCTATAGTCCAAGTTGTACCATTCCAAATCAATAGAGGACACGTCAACCCCAAGTATGCCAAGTCAACTACCACACAACCACAACCATACTGACACACAAATTGCCACTTGTACCATTTCTATATGGCTACGTGTCACTATACCATATGATCACACACTAGTCAACAGTCTAGTCAGCTACCACATCACTTGACACTAATTTTTTGCCTATGTTAGCATTTCATAGGAAAAAATTTGATGGTCATCTGGCTGTCATTCCTATGCATTTTATAACTATTGTGATAGCTATTTGATTATTAAATTTAAGCATGCAGATTTCTTAATAGACCTCTCTTCAGATTGTTTTTTAATTTGGTAGCTCAACTTTGAGAGCCCATAACCCGATCATATGGACTCCAAATTAGGTGCAATTTTTTTTTTTTTTTGGGTAAAATTTCTTGAACATTTTACTGGTGGTGTTCTTTTCTAGTTTTGGTGCAAGGATTTGTTAGAAATTGCATCTTTTGGTGATTGTACCTATTCAATCATATATTTTGCAACTTCAAACACTCCGTATGGGCTCATTTAGACAATTTTTTAGGTTCTATTTTTTTGAAAGTGCATTATTTTTCATCTACTTTCTAGATCTGCAGTCAGATTGTAGGGTTGTGTTGACAAAATTCTCAATTTTAGAATTAGGGCTTTTCTGCATTATAATGCTTTGATTACTTTTTAGAAATGTTGTATATCTAAGCTATAGTGCTTAGTGATAGATTTGGACCTCAAAAAGTAGTTGTAAAAGGAAAAATTAGCAGCTCACTTAATACATTTTGACAAGTGGCCTATTGTACATGCACTACACATAAAGTTCCAAAAGAATATTTTTTGGGGGTCTTTTGATTGATTCAAAGGGGGGGGGGGGTTTACTCTATTCTTGTGTCTCTCTTTTGTGCTCTTTTCATTTTTTGCATCATGGGTTCACCTAAATATCCACTTCTAACTTCACGTAATTACTCTACATGGAAAGATATTGTATGGAGTAGATTAATGGGAAAAGGTCTAAATCTTTATGTTGATGTTACAATACCAAAACCCACCAATGCTAAAGAACTCATTGATTGACAAATTATAGACAATTGGGCTTTAGGAATTATCAAGAGTTGTGTACATAGAGATCTCTTCTTCCATATTGCCAGTTTCACATAATCCAACCCTGCATGGAAGCTTGAATCATTCTATGGAAAGGTGGATGAGGAAAAGGGATTTTAGATTGAGGAAGATCTACTTCTCTTGGATCCAAAGAACTTTGACATAATTCAAGATTATATCAACAAAGCCAATAAGTATAGAGCACTACTTAAAGATTGTCAAAATCCCATGAAGGATGACTAGTTGATTCATCACATCCTTAAGAGGCTACCTTCAGAATATGCTTTATTTGTTTCGAGTTATAATACTCATAGGTTGGCCATGGGAAGTGCTCACTAGAAGCCTACATTTGATGCATTTGCAGAGATGTTAATTGTTGAACAATCTCACTTGATAGATTTGGGACTTCTCATGACATCAAAAACCAAAGCATTGGTGACTAGTGATGAGCAACAATAAAGTCAAGGAAGGAAAAGTTCTAGCAACAACAAGAAGAAGCAGTGGAAGTAGAAATGAAAATCTAAGACACAACAATCCTCCTCATAGTAAGTAAATTATTCTTCCAACAAGAAGGGAAGTAATGAAAAGAAGGAAAAACTTTTTGTGCATATTGCAAAAAGCTGAATCATGACAAGCATCATTGCAAGACTAAGAGAATCAATGAGTTAGAATAACTGCTCAAGAAGAACAAACTTCAAGTACCAGGTACTTCCAAAGGATTCAACTCCAACCTCTTCAAAGGGAAAAGGGCAAGCACTTATGACAAATACAAGTTCTTCATCAGAATGGATACTTCACTCAGGTGCCTCCTATCATATGGGTTCTTCAAAAGGACACTTTTCTTCATTGAAGTAGTCACAGGTATTGCACATCTTTGTGGGAGATGTTACTAAAATGGAATTTGAAGGAAAAGGACATGTGGAAATAGAAAATGGGGAATTCAAAGATGTTCTCTACATTCCAATATCTACTCTCAGTTTACCAAATCACTCACCTTAGAGATGGTCACAAAGTTGAGTTCCTTCTAGATTTAGTGATGGTGCGCAATCTTAGAGATGATTCATTGGTTACAGTAGGGAAAGTCAATCATGACAAGAAACTTTATTCCTTCTCCCACTTTGTGCCTAAGTCTCCTTCTCAAGCCTTGTTGACTCACTCACATTCACAAATCAAATTATGGCATGAGTGGTTTCGTCATCTTGACTTCCACTATCTTCAACAACTTTTCTCAAAACACATGGTCAAAGGTCTATCTAACATTAGCTCTTCTAAGGGAGAGTGTTTAGTGGATATGCATCTTGAAGAGAAGTATGATAAAGGGAAGTCTTCAAGAGCTCAAGTTGTTCTTCAATTGGTTCACATGGTTTTAGCAGGTCCTTTTACAGTAACTTCAATTAGTAAGGGCCACTACATCCTTACTTTTGTTGATGACTTTTCACGATTCACATGGGTCTACTTCCTTCGTCTTAAAAATGAAGTGTTGGACAAGCTTCTAGCCTTCAATATTCATGTCGAACAGAAATCAAGGAAAGACATCAAGGTTCTATGGATGGACAATGAAAGCAGATACATGGATAGAAGACTTAAAGACTTTTGCAAACATGAGGGAATTGATCTTCAAAATCCACCAACATTTAGTCTACACAAGATAGATGTTGGAACACTATGAATTAGAACTCTTAAGACCATGGAAAGTTGCATAATAAAAGCCAAGTTTTTTGATCCTACACTTGATGTCAAAGCCATTAGAAATGCCACTCACATACTTAGCAGGTCTCCTTATAATACCCTAGATGGGAAGACTCCTTTTGAGGCTTGGTGCAGCAGAAAACTAGTTTTCAGTCACTTCATAGTCTTCAGTTGTCTAGCATGGGCAAACCTCTCTTCTAAGGGATGCAAGGCACCAACACCTAGGCCTTGTACTTTCATTAGATATGAAGACAATGTGAAGACTTATAGACTTATGGATCTAGAGACACATGAGATCTTTGTGGAGAAGGATATACACTTTGAGGAAAGTTCAACAAGCTTATCCTCTACTCCTCTCCGCACTTCATATAATGTGGAAACTGATAGTGACACCAGCAATAGTACTTCAATAGATTCAAACACGTGGGGTTCTATCAATAGTTGTAGTGAGAGATTATGACATCAATATAGTCCACATGCTTATTTTTCCATAGTGAAAGGTTGAACATAGTAGGGTACACATTGTCTTCCAGCTCCAGCAACAGAAGATGACTACATGATAGACATTGGAGGTTTGTTCATGGATTCACTCACCATAGCTTTGGGAGACAACCTTGATGATTTAAATCTTCTCTTTCATGAAGGTGATCCTTCTATAGTTGTTGTGAGGGCTCACTATAACCCTCATGTCCATTCTCTACATGATCAATCTTTACAAGTAGGTGTGATTGTGGTTCCTAATGAACAATAGTTGTCGAAGATCTCTTTATTAGTTGGGGAGATAGATGGCTCATTGGGATAGGTTCAACAAACATTCTTGCTAGATCTGCATTCATTCTTTTTAGTAGTGTTGGAAGGGGTGAACATCAACATTGACATAGGGACACTTGAACAAGTTTTAGGGCTAGCATACATCTTTAGGATTGTACCTTTGCCATTGTTTCTTCCAAAGGGGAGGAATGTCATTCTACACTCATGGACTAGCTTCTTCCTTAGAGTAGCAATCACTGGTTAGTATTCTTCATTGGAGGGGGGACTACCTTGTCTCTCTTCCTCTTCTTTCTTATCAGGAAGAATTTTTCCTCTTATGAGGTCTTGTTCTTCTTATTCTTCACTATTGTATACACTAGATGTATGTCATAATGGGGGTTCTTGATTACTCCATCCATCCATGCATCTTGCCTTTTTATCTCTCTTTTTGGGGGAGGGTTTTTCCTATGAGGTTTTCCCTCTTTCTTTGCTTTATGAGAGATTTCATCCTCATTATGTACATGGGTACCTAATATGGCCTAGTAGTTGGGACTCATTCTACATTTCATCCTAGTTTTTGTAAGCTTAAGGGTATTCCTGTAAGTTGCACTTAGGGGGGTATTGGTGTAAATATGTATTCACTATTTACACTTACTTAAGTTTACTTAGGTTAATGTATTATTTTATTATTTTGTGAGACACTTACTAGTTTATATACCTTTTTGAGTTGTCATGTTGACAATGTCGAAGTACATATCTCTAATTCAGCACATGGTGTCTACAACACTAGAGTTTGCATCATTCACTGAGTTGTTATGTTGACAACATAGTTATTTGCACTCCCTTTTTAGCACATGTTGTCTACAATACTGATTTGCATGTTACACCCTTGTAGGCTTATCCTCTCATCATCGCACTTACTTCCATGCTAAATGGAGGATAACCCATATCTGGTGGACATGTGCCTGGATGTATGACTTATCATGATGTTGATTCTTAGCCATTCTAGATGCATCTCAGAGGCCTTTTATATAAAGGCACTCATAGTGTACTTTCATGCATATTGAATTCAATACATCATTATTTTGATTATACTCCTTCTAATCTACAATTATGCTTGTGTTTAAGTTCTTAGTTCTTGGGTGAATTTTTTCCTAAGGAAAATTCTTCCATAAAGGAAGAGATGAGAAGACTTATAATGATTTAATCTTTACTGTTGAGTTGAGATCAATGATGGAAATTTAAAGATACAGTGACTGATGTATTATGAATTATATGGGTTTGGTGTAAAAAAATAGAAGATGAAGAAAACAATAATTTTCTATAGGATTCATAAGATTGCATGAAGCTGAATAGTCATTGGGTTTTTTTAGAAGTATCATGGATTTATAATCATCAATGGAAAGGATTTCACATGTTCATATCATTAGATAATTTTATATTTTATTCTCTTCTCTATTTTGTGATTGTTTCTTTGTTGAATTGAGGGATGACAAAAAACTATAAATGTAATCTCATTTGACAATACAAAGGTCAAAAAATGTAATGGTGAATTGGTATGTAGTTCTATTTACCCTATTTTCTTGTCATATTTTGTGGCACATGCATAGAGCAAGTTTGCATTAAGATTTGAAAGACAATCATGTATGATTCTTTGAATAATCAGATGAGTTTCATTTCAATTTTATGTTTGTAGTATAGTGATTCCATTTACTTTCTTCATTTATGGTTCTATTTGTTCTCTTGTTAGTTTTATAACATGTTAGATAGTTTGATTGGGAAATGAAAGATAAATGTGTATGAACCTATTAGTTATTGGTTGTATTCCATTTCATTCAAGTTTGATAGTAAAAGAAATTCCATTTTCCCTCATGTGCATATTTCCTTCATTCCTCTTCTACATTTAGATGGTTAATCGACATTTAGAATAGAAGTAAGGTTAGAATATCAAGATAATCTACTACAGTCATTCCATTGAGTGTGATAGGTTATTAAAATTTATTTTTCCTAAATTGTTTGTTCCTGCAAAAAATTTGGTTATCCTTTACTACTCTCAAGTTAAGAGCTTATAATGTAAAAATTTTTGATCTCGTAAAAACATATTCATTGCATATCATTACAAATCATAAGGAGCTATACCTAATAATTTAGAGGGAATGATAGAATAGATACACTAACCCATTTGTTGGTAAGAATCCTTTTGTCTCTCCAGAACATTGGGCATCAAAGAGTCAGGTTATAAAATGTAATATGAGGGAAATTTTTAACCAATAAACCACTACAACATAGCCATTTACACCCTTACCATGTTAAAATCCTTCCACACCTCCATTGTTCAATCGCTCATCCATCTGTATGCTTGATTTCTTACCACTTGAAGCTTGAACATATCTAAGCATCCATCCCGCATTGCTGGACACATCAACATCATCATAGGTTACACTTGAGGAGCTCACCATTTTTGGTCTACTTTCTTCTACAATGTCTCCTTTCGTCCTATCATAAAGTTTTACTTGTTGTTTAGTTGTGAATGTTAGTTTAATTCTTGATGTTCTTAGCATACTATACTCCATAGCACTACACTTTCCACTTCTTTCATCCTTCCTATTATAACATATTCTTCCAAAAATTCTAAAATAACAAACATTCAGTGTTTTCCTATACCAAATTTCATAAGTTTTCTTGTTCATTCCTTTTTTTGAGTTGTACCTGATTAAGCATGTAGACTTGTTAGAAAGTAAATTCCACCAAGATGGGGGGAGGGGAGTGAATTAGTTATGCAATTAAAATAACTCTTAATGTTCTTATTAATTTTGAAACATGTAAATAGTAGATGCAACAACCATGGAAAGTTAACCATACACAATAGCACAATTTTTTTAACTAGGGGAACCCTTGATCAGAGGGAAAACCTCAGTGGGAATGATTCCCAAAAGATGATGTACTAATATAAAGGTTCCTTGTGAAAGGATGGACCCAATAGGAGTAAATGAAATAGATTCAGTACATACAAGTCCCTATCATGAGACTTAAAATCCCTATTAGCATATTCCAACCATCTTAGGAGTTGTGTCAACCCTATTAGGAGTTGAAAGGAAGATAGAAGGAACCATTGTCCAAATAACTTTAGTACTATCCTCACTAAATAATACAAGTGTACATCAACCACAATCCAATAGAAACTTGTCTTTCCAAATCAAGTTCCTTGTAATCTCACTATGCTTCAACTGCACCAATCATTTCTCTAATCCAAAATATATTTGCATGTAAGCTTGCACAATACATAATTACAAGTAATATGTTGGCTCACATTATTCATAACTTCATACTCATTGATCATCTTATTATGAGTGATTAACCAAAGCATCTTCAACATGTCTTCAACCTCTATCTTAGCTCACTCAACTAGATTCAATCTCTATTTGGAGATAAATTTCAAACATTGGAACTCGCTTCTCAAAAACACAATATGAAAGCTACCTTCACAAAATCCTTAATAACTCTTCCTAGGGTTCATATTTATGTATACACTCTTAACTATAGCATCTAGACATACTCTATAACATAATCTCACTTGTGCTTAATTTGATCTTCAATCCTCAAACTGCATGAATCCAAATTATGTATGTTACTCTATTAGTCTTCATAGAATAACCAACATGTTGACATCAATTATAAACTCTATAATGAATGCAATACACAACCAATTAATCATATCTCCAATACTACTACATAGATACTCCCTCATAAGATTACATCAACATTCATTATAAAAATCTCCCCCTTTAGTATTAATGGAAACATGGATGAAAAACATCTAAGTTCCAAGAATACCAAATGTGTATCTACTGTATTTTCTCCACCATTCATGTTATCCATAAATATCATATCTACTATAACCATCATACACAAGGAATGTGTTAATCTCCCCCATACATCAACATCTTTTCAAATCATCTTCATCAATCATCATGAATCTCTCCCTTAGTAACATTTATCCCCTAAAGTATAATTTTCAATGCGTTATTGTCCCCAACCATACATATCAAAGGATGTTATTCATGTGCATATATCCACAATTGACGTCAATGAAAAAGGTATCATTACGTCAATTTTCTAAGTATGAACTACAATAAGCTCAAGTGTCCACAATCGCTATTAAATAGTAGTACTTAGAGTTCTTCATGACTCAACTCAAACATAGATACTCCCCCATAGGAGAAGCATCAAGCATTCAGTACATATAAAGAATATTTTTTATATCTTCTCCTTTGTGCTAACATACTTCAATCTAATATCTTTATTTGCAACTTTGTCTCTCAAAAATTGATACTGAATAGATATATGTTTTGTCTTAAATGTGATACTAGATAATCTGACATACTCACTATGCTTGTGTTATCACGATGTATGGTAACATGATCTATAAACTCAATCCCAATGTCTTTCAACATTTATTTCATCCAAATAGTCAGATTACAATTGTTTGTTGTTGCTACACAATCTTCTTCTATTGTACTCTATGAAATATTGTTAGGACTAGTCTAGAATAATGTAGATAATTGATATGTACTCCTTGATATCCCCTACTTACAAAAAGTTAACCCCAAACAATTAGAGTAATCTTCCCCTTAGGCTAACCTATCCATTTAGGCTTGAGTTCTGGCTTACAACTTCCTTCTAGGCCTCCTTAATGACTTGTCTAATCTTGCAAGGGTTGGAGGCTCTTCCTAGGGTGGCTGGAACTTATTTGCATCCATATTTAAAAATCCACTCATTAGTTCTCTATATCATCCCTTCAAACCAATGAAAACTCCTATTAGGCGTTTTAGCCCTCAATTAGCCCTCCTAATGGACTATATTGGGATCTATGTGAATCTCCCCTTAAGGAACCAAAAAAAAAATAGTTTGAGATACACTTTTTGAATGCCTTCAAGATTCTTGAGGTTTCAAGTTTTCAACAACTACCACATGCCCCTAAGCCTATTTTTGAGGGTTTACTAGGGTTTATCAACAATTAAAACCATTCAAGAGAAAATATAATCTTTCCCACTTCCTAGAAACCTTCAAAGCTTCTCCCTACAACAAAAGTGACTTCACTTTATTCTCTATCCTTCCACAACACCCATCCCATTCAATCTTCTTTCCTGGGCTCAATTTCTAGCCGAGTACATCCCTATCTCACCTAGGTTTTCCAAGGAAATGGCTTGGACCTTCACTCCTAGCTCCATCCTTCCTACTACATAATGTACAAGGTTTCTACTAGAATTTCTCAAGGTTTCATAGAGATTCAACCATGGGGAATGTTGTTAGACACCATTTTGCCAAGTCTACTCCAGTACTAGCTAGTAAATAGGCAGTTTAGTAAAACATTTACTGAGAACACAAATTTATTGCTAAGACTTTCTAACCAAAACAAGAAAATATTTTTTTTACAATGTACAAATTAGAAACAAAATTGAAAACATTAATTCAATCTCATGCCAATCAAAAACTCAATCTTCCATTCAAATTGTCATAAATTTGCTTGTTTGTTTTATGCATCGATACAATTCCAAAACTCCCAATCATCCAAAAGTAAATTAGAGGGCTTTATGTACTCATTTCACAACTAACTGAACCAAATTTAATTCTTTGGTAACTTCCAAATTTGTTTTAACCAACTTTGATAAGAAAAATGCAAAAGTGCAAAAAAATTATCAATGTGTAAATTTGCAAAATTGACAACTTTTGCATTTTAACACCTTAGGCTTTGAAAAACTTCATCTTAAGACTCCAAATAAATTATGGAATGTATTTAGGTAATTTTTATGCTAGTTCCATACCTAAGTACCCTGTTATACTTATTTATCCCTCTAAATCAACTATTTGTACTTTTGTTGCTAATTGATAATAAATGCAACATTACAACTATTTGCTTGTCATGCACTACATTGGTGCTTCACTTGCATGAGGACCACTATACCATGGACCTCTTTATTCCTCCTATGTCTAATCTATACTCTTATTTCTTCTTAGTTACCTATCCTAGGTGCTCTTCCACCATACTCCTCCAATGGGTTGAAAGTCCTTCTAGGACTTTAAGAGTAAATCAGAGAGAGGTCAATGCCCTTCTTCTTAAAGTCTACTTTTGCAACCAAAGTGGCTTCACTATCTTGTTTCCCATGCCACTTTACAAGATGCTTTAATTAAGCCTTGTTTCTAGTCACCTTGTTCACCTTAGAACTCGAAATCTTCTTAGGTTGTGGCTTCCTTGTAGCAGGATTAGGTAAGGTGGCTACAATGTCTTGTAGGTATGCATCCATTGCTAGAGTGGAAAATGTAATAGGACCCTTGTGGGCTACTAAATCGGCAACATTAAAGGTAGTGGATATGCTCAGATCTTCCAATAGATCAACCAAATATGCATTGGCCCTATACTTGGCTAGGATCTTACATGGTCCCACCTTTCTCATCTATAGTTTGTGTGATTCTCCTTTGGACAACCTATGCTTATTAAGATGGACCATTACATGGTCCCAAACTGCAAATGGAATATCCCTTTTCCTTGCATCTTCCCATTGCTTCATCTTTGTTGTATTCTACTCCAAGGTGTGTTTTACCATATCATGAACCTCATTCATAAAAAGAGCAAACTCATCAATCACTCCACTGACCTCTACACCTAATTTAATGTCCCTTAGTTCAAGAATGCCTCTAGGATGCACTCCATACACCATTTCAAAAGGATTCTTCCAAGTAGTTCTATTAATAGTGTCATTGTAATAATACTCTACTTGGGCAATATTGTTGTCCCAACTTTGACCATATTCTTTGGTCAAGCACCTTAAAAGGATTTCCAAGCTCCTATTAACCACCTATGTCTACCCATCCATTTGAGGACGATAGGCAAATCCAAATAAAAGGTTTGTACCCAATTTGTGCCATAGAGTCTTCCAAAAATGACTCATAAACTTAGTGTCCCTATTAGATACAATGATAAGAGGTAGTCCATGTATCCTTACTACCTCCCTAAAGAAAAAAATTTCAATAGCACATGCATCATGAGTGGTTTTACATGGCACAAAGTGAGCCATCTTGCTGAACTCATCCACAATGACATAAACATGGTCAAAACCTTGCTTAGTTTTAGGTAGTCCCACCACAAAGTCCTTGCTCAAACATTCCCAAGGTCTTTAAGGAATAGCCAATGGTTGGTAGTATCTTGCATTAGTGGCAACTCCCTTGAATTTCTGACAAACCATGAAACATTCAACATATTTCATCACATCCCTACTCAAAGTAATCTAGTAGCAGAACCTTTGAACCAAATCCACTATTTTATGAACTCCAAAATTCCCACTCAAAGCATCATTATGCTTCTCTTGGATCAATTTTTCTCTAATAGATCCCCTTGGGACACATAGCCGATTATCTTTAAACAAGAGGCCTTCCTAGAAAGTGAAATTAGAATACTCATGATGAAAATGGTTAGTATCAATTAGTACACACCTTATAGGGCTTGACAAAATCTGGATCATCAGGATACAATTCCTTAAATTTTTCAATTCTCACACTCCTAATATGCATTGCTTGTGTAGTCAGCAACCTATGGCTAAGTACATCTGCAACTTTGTTTGTAATGTTTTTTTTATGCTTAATGGTGAAGGTATATATGTGAGTATACTCCACCCACTTCATGTGCTTGTTACTCAACATATCTTGGGAATCTAGAAAGCTTAAGGTTTGATTATTAGAATAAACATAAAATTCCTTAAGCAACAGGTAATATCTCCTGGCCAGTTAGCTTAATACCTTAGTAACAAAGGATTGGATATCCTTTCATAGTTATTCTATGGTTAGACAACATCATGTGTTTTACCTAAAATATTATATTGACTTCATTTAATTTATCAACTCGAGAGTGCTAACTTGAGACGGTGACTACAAAGTATATGCTCTAATTCTTCTTTAAATCATTACAGCGAAGGCAATGTTGAAGGAAATCTATGCTAGAAACTGAAACAACTTAACTCAAAGCTTAAAGTAATGTTGCAAAAAAAAAAACATGTCTATGCACATATACTATAGGAATAGTTCATTGATTCTATTATAATTCTTCCTTGCAAGGAAATAAACAAGGAAATGAAATCTATTCTAACAGAAAAATTCACTCATTAAGTGGGGCCCCAAGGATGAGTGAACAAAAAAAAAATCAAGATAAGAGAAATAAACTTGAACTGCTCATTCTATTCATTCATGGTGAAAGAATTACACTTGATTAAAAACAATATCACACTCTGCTACTATGAAAATTAATTTATCCTATTCTTCTTCCAAAGCTTTGCTCAAAGCTATAGTAGTCAATATTTAATGGAAACTACAACTACTTCCTAACTTTATGATCACTCCATTAATGAGGATCAATTACAGACTCATAAAGTTTGAAATAAAATCAACATTAACCAAGATTAAATCCTCTAGAAATGTAGCAAGTTGTGGAAGCTACATTTATGTGATGCACCAACAGAAATCATAGAATGACTTGCTCCACTTGTGATGGTTTAGCAATCTGGTTGGCTTTGACTTTAATGCTGAGATGTTGATCTTTGAATATCCATGGAAAGAACCTATAAAACATTCAATGCACACACAACTTCCACATACATATACTTATCTCATCATTAAAATTAGAGAAAAGGGTGAAAAGTTCAAAGTACCACTCTTGTAAATCATATGGCTACAAGAGGAAAACTACTCAAGACATAACATAAATGGGGAAACATTTATCAATATGCAACATTACTTCATTATACCATTTTTGTCCATAGATTCAAGAAAAAATGGCATATTTGAACTATCTATACTTCTACTTCATGTCTTAACATATATATAACATATACATAAAAACATAAGTTCATATGCTTAAAACCATAAAAGTCATGATTATTTTAGCAAGATAACTAATTGAAAACAAGATAAAAAGAACTTAAAACAATGGCCTTTTGGAGGCCCATCATTGCCCCCAATTGAGATATTTCTAGTCCCCATCAATGATGAACTTTTTTATTCTAGCTCGAACTCTTCAATCACTAGTTGTCCTCTCTCATGGCTCATTCATAACATTGTCAAAGTACCCATAATTTTCCTTCAGCCAAACTTCTATTGTCATATCATGATCCTCTATGTTTTCATTCACTACTAATAGTGGTTGTGAGAGAATAGGAGGTTGATACTTTAATGGAAGCCAATATTCGCATTGATTCCTTCCCAAATCAATATACCATAGAATTCTAACAGTTGCAAGAGCTAAATTTTGAGGAGAGTGGGGTTCTCTTATCTTAAGGTCATTTGGCATCCATGTCCACCTTTTCCTTGAAGAATTTTTTTTTGTCTCAACATCTCAAGATAAGTATTGTTCCCAATCTGCAAAGGTTTGTTTTGACTCAGCATACTTTACTAGCTCCAATAGGGTTGCCTAGAATAGAAATAAAATCTAGAAATGTTCGTCTAGAGTGTTGAACTTCTGGTCTCATGAGTAGAGGAACTATCATTTCATTGTTCTTGTATGGTGTAGCTTGATGTTCCCTACTTATCTCATTCTGCATCCAAGACATCACTACTCTAAACTACACATTCACTATATAAAGGAGTGAGTTCCACTTTGTGTCATTAGGAAATGCAAAATTATGGAGATATAATTCACACAAAAAAATTTCAAAGGCATTGCAACTAATTGAAATGTGTCATAAAACTCATGTGGAGTTAAAATGGAGGGATTAAGCCCTTCCAGAATTCTAGTCAATATAAAGTATACAAATCTATTCTTTGAGGGACAATGTATACACTAGTGATGGTGATATGCATTCCATTAATTTAGGAATCAATCCTGTGACTTGTTCAATCCTTCTTTTTAAAACTTTGTTCTTGTTTGAGCTCTACTTCAACTAATATCTTTTTTCATTAATAACATGTTTCAATTTTTTGCTTTCCAACTTCCATTGAGATCTTTTACATACCAATTTTTGAAACAAATTAATTCTTGTAGACAAAGTTGTAGATAGATTGGGTGGTGGCAATCATTCTTGGTTTAAAATGTCTATCCATTTAGATGTCAAATGAGGAATTTCATTGGCACTTTGTGGCATGGAGAATTCTTCTTCCCATCTAGTCCATGTTGATTGAGCTTTTTCATTACTGCATCAACAATATCTTTTCTAAATTTTGGATAGTCCTTAGAAGGAAGGTCTTCTGAAATTCTCACTAGTATCCTACATAACATTACTTTCTTTAAATTCCTTAGATACTTTAAACTAGTAAGACTCTGTATCACTATCAACAAGCACATAATTAACACTAAGGTCAACTTTAGGTTGTGGACTGTAGTTATTGTACTCATTATCAGTGGCTATGTCTTGTTGCAATTTTCTCTCTAAAGGGAACTCCTTCTCAACCTCAAAATACTTTAGGTTAACCTTTGGAATAGAGATTTTAGTAATCCTATTTCCTTCACAAATCCTTGCAATTTTCCTCGTAAGAGGTGTAGATAGGCATGGAGGATTCTTCTGTTTCCTCTTGCTTGTAGATATTTCTAAAGTAGGTGCCTCATGAGGATATTCTAAAGCTTCCTCTTCTTGCAAGTGTAAGGTTTCATTAATATTACTTTCATCATTAGGTTGTTCTAATTTCTCTTCTTCAAGCTCCACAACTTTACCTTTACCTTCCCTAATAGAAGACGTAGTCTTAATAGATGATAGGGTCTTACGGGCACTAGCAGCTTCCCTATTTTTTCTTTTCTTTTTGCTAATAATGGAGGCATCATCTTTTTAAGTCCTCTTCTTAGTTGGTCTAGATCTAGATGGAGAGGCTTCAAAAATATATTATGTCCTAGAAATAACCTTACAAAAAATAGTAGATGTCCTTTCCCTTTATCCAACACCTTGGCCTCTAGGGTTGACCAATCTAGGCTCTACCTCTTTTAACTATAAAAACTCTTCCCATGTCCCAATTGATTGTTTGTTTAATTCCCTTTCCATAACTAATTTTATCAAGCAATTATGGGAGATAGACCAATCCTTTCCTAATTCTTCTAAAGAAGCTTGCTTCTTAACAATGTTAAACAAAAAATTGGGAAGATTTACCTGTCTATAATCATGTCACGAATGAGCCAAAATCTTGAAATGTAGGGCATGCAGATATTTTTAATGACCTTCACAAGTGAAGTATTGAATGATAAATATTTTTGGCTAGATAAACTCCAAAAGAAATGATAATCTAGAGGTACCCTACTTCTTGTCAATGTTTAGTGGAGGGTCAAGATGCACATTGAACTATGCCCTAGTTGTACTTAGGTCAAAATTATTTGCACAATTTTCTCCTTCCTGGGGTAACCTAGTGACTTTGGCTGCCACATCTTGTGTAAATTAAATTTTGAGGACCTTAACCATTGCAAATTCATCCTTTTAGGTGCTCATGAATTGAAGAGCTACCTCCTCCTTGAATCCCTTAAGACAGAGGTAGTAATCTAACCATCCTCTTCTCTTGAACATCTCACAACTAGTTGCATCATTCAACAAAACCCTTTGATCAACTAGTTCATAGCTCTAAAGGCCTCCACCCATTATTATGCACAAGTGAATTATGGAAAAATCATGGTGTTTTCAAAGCTCAACAATGGTGAGTTATCAAAATTTGCAATGTTATAGCACCAGATAGAGAAAATGATGTACTATTACTATGTGCTTCTTAATGATTTTTAATTCACACAATCTCATGACATCATTCCGTACATCAAATCTCATAATTTTTTGCTCATGTATAGGTTTGCAACCCTAGACATATTGCTCATTATCATTAAATGTTAAGCCCAACTTTTAATGTCCTTAATTCCCTTAATGACACAATCACGGAAGGAAAGGTCAATAACATGTGATGATAGTAATCTCATAAGAAAATAACTTTAAAACTTTACATGTCATTTGAAATTTTGAAAAATGAATATTCCCCCCAACTAAGTAAGGGCATGGGTCCCAGTAGGCCAAGATATGCAAGATTAATAAATTCAAACATGAATCTGTAACAAAGAGTGAATAAAATAAAATATATGCAAGGTTATGTGGTACATACCTTGCAAGTGTTGTAGGAAAAGTGTTCTAGAAAAGTGTTGAAAAAATATTTATACAAGTATGAGAATATGTTCCAATCATTGTTTTGTTACTGATGTCAAACCTACTACTTGTTGGTAAGACAACTGCTTAGATAATTTGAGTACTATCATTTATTTGATTGATGATGGTAATTTGATCAAATAAGATAACAAAAGAACTTAGAGAAAAAGTCAAGTTATGATATGTAAAAGCGAGTAAAAATATTAGTTAAGATATAGATGATATAGTGCATTGATTATTTACTTAAGGTTTCAAAGGTTGGATATATTGAAAAAGTCTAGAAGAACAAGTAAGAAGAATTGAGTCTACCAAGCTTGATCAAGTGGATAGTAGGTGCCAAGAAAATTTGGTGCAAGCTGAGAAGAAAATTAGTTAAAGCCGAGCAAAGTCAAGTTTCAGTGTATGCCAAGTGATATAGTGTAAACCGAGTACAATTAGTTTGATACCTAGCACCAATAAACTTTAGTGTTTACCAAGTTATCTAGTTGATGAAAAGTAGAAGAATAGTATGGAAGAGGGGAGGGGTGAATCAATTACTAAAAAATAAATCCCAAATCTCTTAGGTGTGAGAACAAAATAAACTCTAAAAACTAAACTCTGTTGATGCTTGGAAAACACACAGAAAATGTTGTAGCTCAGTAAACACAAAAAATGCTTGGCAAATACTTAACATGAAAATATTAAGATTTTATCTATGATTAATATTAGTTTAAATTAGTTGAAACCACATAAGATAAATAACATTAAAAAATTTAACACCAAGATTTAACATAAAAACCCAATTTGGGAAAAATCACCAATTGCAACTAGTTACTAATTTTCACTCTTCTAAAGTGAGCCCTATTAGAAGCCAACCCTGTTAAAGGTTATAAAATACACTATTAGGTGTGACCCTGTTAGAGGATTTATTCACCCTATTAGGAGTGTCCTTGTTAGAAGTCTTTGGAAAATTCAATAGAAATGCCACCTTGTTAGAGGATTTACAAATACTTGTTAAGCCAACTCTATGAGGAGATTTAGATCATTGCTACAATGGTTAGAGAGTAAAAATGACATGACCAAGAGGGGAACCTTTAGTTAAGGAGGGGAAGCTTCAGTTTAGGAGGCTAAAGTGATGAAGGATATTATAGATTTGTATATTAGAGGATCAGGCCAGTTAATTAACTAGGAGAAGAGCTCAATTTTCTTTATCAATACTCCTACTTGTAGACAAATGAAGATTGCTAGGATTCTTGGGTGTGGGATTGGTAAGCTTCCTTCAAAATATCTTGGTCTCCCAATGGGAACTAAGCATCCCAATTCTTTCTGGAATGGGATTCTTGATTGGTTTAGCAAGAAGTTGGTTAGGTGGAAAGGAGCCACTCTAAGCCAAGCAGGTAAGTGTCTTTTGGTTAAGTCCACTCTTCAGAATCTCCTGATGTATGTCCTAAGCCTCTTTGGGATACTAGCCAAATTTGCTGATAAAATGGAATATATCCAGAGAGATTTTCTATGGCCTAGTCTTGAGGAACATAAAAGATATCCTATAGTGGCTTGGGATAATGTTTGCCTCCCAAAGAGCTACGGTGGTCTTGGTATAAGGAAATTCAAACTTCTCAATAAGGCTCTCCTAGCCAAACAATTTTTATGCATTTTGAACAGTAGAGGGGAATGGAGAGATATTTTAGTGGTGAAGTATATTAGAAAGCCTTCTATAAAGTTCTTTGTCAATAATGTTGACATATTGAATGTTTCAGTCATTTGGAATGATATCCTTAAGGCAAGAGACCTGGTTAAAGCTAAGACTAAATAGAAAGTGGGTAATGGTAATGACATTCTCTTTTGGTATGATAACTAGTTGATTTAGGGTCCTCTAATTAATAATCTTATTTATGGTAATTTGGCAAATATTTGTATCAGGCAATTTCAATTAAAAGTTAGAGACTACAAAATTGACCAGGGATGGAGATGTAGACATTTAACATTGTCCTAAAGACTATATTAATTTATTTAATATTACCCTTGACATTATAATTAATTATTCATTAATTAATTATATTTTTCATATTCTTCTACCTATTTAATTAAATTTATTTAATTAAGTGGGTTCACTTTTCTAAAGTATTTAAATTTGATTTAAATACTTTCATCCTTAGTGTGTTAAATTTATTTAACACATGATCCCCCATTATCCCCCTTTTAAATAAATTCTATTTATTTAAATCCCTCCATCTCATTAATTCCTCTAAACCTATGATTAAATTAAATGTTATTTAATTTAATCTTAAACCTAGCCTAAAGTCTAGCCTACAACCATAACTTTCATCCTCCTAAGCCTATGCAGGATCTAATCCCACTTAATTACCTTAATCATCTTGTTAAACCCTTCTTAAGCCTAAGTGTGTGCTCACACATGTGTGATACCACTCCTCTTTCAAGCTTTGCCCCCCACTCCTCTCTCCAAGTTTTCTCACACGTGTGAGCAAACTTTGAATGTTGACCACTTCCATGGCTTGCTTATGTGTCTCCTTGTGGCACTATGTGGATACCACATAGATGCCACCTCACCCAGGGCCTCTCTAAATCCTATAAATAGAGCCCTTGTCTCAAGCATTTTCATCTCCTCCACATGCATCGTTATCATGTTCATTTGAGTTTTGAGCTTCCATAGTGATTTCATGCTAGTTTGAGTTTAGAGTTTTCATAGTGATTTCATGTTGCATACTAACCCTTGGTAGCTGATTTTAAATTGCATTTTCATTTTTATATTTAGCTCATTCATGCTATTAGATCTTCATTTCACTTGCATACTAGTTTAGCTTGCACATTAGCTTAGTTTCTTTATTGCATTCCATCTCCACATCCTTGAATGCTTTCAAACATGGCTTCCTCCATAGCCATTGTTTGAGGTGTTCTTCATCTCATATAGCATAGTTTCATAGTTTCATCAATCACACTTGCACCTTCACATCAAAAGATTCAAATATAGTTGTTTTTGGGAGAGCACACCAAACATCCCTCCAATCTAAACACACCAAAAAAGCCTCTCATGGGTGCCTTTGTTGAGCTGTTTGAGGTTTCTTTGAGTTGCAAAACTTAAGCAAATGTGAGTTAGTTTTATTTCATTGTTGAATATTTAATGCATGCACATCAACTAATGTTTTTTTGTTAACCCTTGCTTCCAACAGGTCAATTTCTTTAGCATATAGGAGAGACCTATCTTTTATCTCGAATGACCTCAAGCCGATAATGTTGATGCTGAACTCAATAATTCTTTATAATAAGAGGGATGAACTAATATGGGAAGATAATCCTAATTGTTTTTACTCGGTTGCTTTGGGATATAATTTTGTTTGGAGCTTGAAGGAGAAACCTCCTTGGGCCAGGGCCTAGGTGCCTAGCCTTACTCCTAAGATTAATATGTTTTTCTGACTAGTCTTACAAGATAAAATTCTAACACTGGAAAACTTGATGAAGAGAGGCCACTATATCCCAAACAGATGTACTTTGTGTAAGCATCAAGTGGAGGTAGTTAATCATATGTTTATCCATTGTCCTTATTACAATGAAGTTTGGGACCTTATTACAAACAATTTTGGCATCAGTTGGTGCAAGCCAAGTAATGTGTTGGGTTTCTTTTATCAATGGAATAGCATGTATAAAGGCACAAATTTGTAGGATTTAATCACCTAGTCTTTGCCTCACTTTTGCTGAGAATTTTGGAAGGAAAAAAATAATAGAATATTCACAGATAGGGAGGAACCTACTTATGTTCTGGCAAATAAAATCAATAGTCATATGAAGGAAAATTACCAAATTAGAAAGGGGGGAAACATTGAAGATGGTGGAAAGAAAAAGGAGAAGGAAAAGGACAGGAGATCTAAAAGATAGGAGGTTAAATGGAAGCTTCCACCTGAGAGATGGCATAAAGAAAACTTTGATGGTGTGACAAAAGGGAATCCTAGTCCTTCAGGATGTGGAGGTATTATAACAAACTTCTATGGTGAAGGGATTGCTACTCTCTCTCACCCATTGGGACATTAGACAAACCATTATGCTGAAGCCAGTGTAGCTCTCCACATGGTGAAATTAGCTTTGGATAAAGGAGTTAAAAAATTATGGTTGGAGGGGGACTTAAATAACATCATCAGATGTATCAAAGGGGCTCTCCAACCATCATGGAAAATAGCTAACATCACTGAAGAAATCTATATAACACTTGGAAAATTTGACAACATCCACATCAGTCATGAATATAGGGAGGCAAAATTGGTGGCTGATTGGTTTTCCAATGATGTAGTAAACAAAGAAATGGCAATGATTGAAATACTAGTGGGAATATTCTGATAGGTGTGAAAAGCCTAATTGAACTAGAAAAAATACAGGGAGGTACGACTGAAATCAAAAGATAATTATGCATATAAATAAGAGTATGGGTGGAATTAAATACAATAATGGTAAATACAAATGGAATAGGCAGATGATGTCATTAGTGCCAAATTGAATGTTTTATGGGTTGATTATTGGATGTACCATTTTAGTGGTATTGAAAGACAAATTGGCAAAATTCAAAGTGGTTTCCATAAGAGTATACAAAGGGTTGAGAAAAGGTTTCAGAGGACAGAGTTTATGAGAATAGTAAGTGCTAAGATTACAAAGATGGTGGGGGAAAGAAGTAGGAAAGAACCAATATGCCAGGTGGAAAAATGGAAGCAAAGAACTAAAAAATGGGAGAAGTTAGAAAAGGGAGGAATTTCCAACTACATAGCCAAGTTTGATGGATATGACCTTGCGATTATTGATCTTATGGTAAATTTGTGGAAGGATGGAAGGGTCAAAGTCAATGGGGTCTTGTATCACATGATTGTGGACATCATTGCTCATATAACTAAAATTCTAGATGAGGGATTGAAGCTTTATAGAGATAAGAAGGTGTTTGTGAATGTTATGAAATATTTTGCAAAACATATGGAAGAAAAGAAGGAACTGGTCAAAAGCAAAACATACTACAAGATGGACTTGATAAACAAACTATGGAAGTATGTTTTGAGGGCTATTACTAATTATATATCTTTGGATGCGAGATTTGATAGGGTTAGAGCACATCATTTGGTTCTACTTAATCATTTTCATTATGAGATTAAGGTGTCCTTCCCTTTTTATTTATATGCTTCTATTATAAGAATATTTCTATGCACAAGAAAAAGCCTACTTCTAATCCACCCTTGCATGAGGGTTTACTACTTTTGATTTATGAGCATTTCAAGGCTCAATCTAGAAGCAAAACCCTCACCCAGGCAGTAGCTACATCTGAGGAGACAGGGAGTTCAAACTTCTCATCAAACACGGATGATGTTTAGAGTATAAGTTCAGAGGATGAAGATGTTAATCCTTTATCTAGTAGGAAGGCTATGGTTTTTGAGAAGAAATCACCTTTTTTAACAAAAGACCCATGCAGGAAAAGCCCCAAGGGGCTTGGGTTTAAAATTGTTGGTCAAGGAGATGAAGAGTATAATGAGGATGGGGATGATATGCATACCGACTAAGAGAATAAGGAGAAGGAGGATATTAAGAGGGAGGAGTTGGTAGCTAAAAAATAAAGGAGGTCTAAGGAGGAGGATGTGCCCCCAGAGGGGAAAATGGATTCTAGGCCAGATGTCGCCATCATTCCTCTTTCCCCAAATCCCCCTCAGGAACATGATAACGAGAAAATAGAGGATAAGAGTGGAGATGTGGTTATTAAAGATAGGCTTATAGCCTGGAAATTTTTTAATGTTGGAACCTCAAAAATGGGAATTGTGAGAGAATCCATGAACCCAAATCCTTGAAGGTAAAGAGGGAAAACTCTAAATGGAGGAACTCATTGATCCAACACTAGTGGCTATTGTTGATAATGTAATAGAAATTGGCATGAATTTTATTAATAATGCTAGAAATAGTATGATTGACAATTTTAGGTCAATTAAATGGCTCTACCATGAACTAGAGGAGGTCAAAGAAAGAATGGGTTAGCTAGAAAACCAAGGGAAGAAGTTAGAACATGGAAATTTGACAAATCAGGGGGATGGCCTCAGGTTGGTTGAAAAAAGAATTCACAATCTGGAAAATTAAAATCATAATATGGCAAACTAATGATTCCAATTCTGACTTCTCTAAATGATAACATATCTTCTCTTGGAAGAAAGTTGAAAGCTAGGGGTTTCCTGGAGGATAATAAGGAAAAGGACAGAGTCAGAGATAGGATGGATGAGGACATGACTATAGTCATTACCTTCAGCAACTTGGATTAGATGGGTTAGAAGAAGCTAGAATATATGGCTAAGGAGATCCAAAAAACCTATAAAGCAGTGGAATGATGTAGAAGTTTGAAAGAAAGATAGAGGAGTAATAGAGGATTTTCATTACCTATCTTTTGGTTTCTATAGTTTTTGGTTTTTGGCTTTTGTCCTATCTATCGTCCTAGCTTTTTGGTTGGCCATAGTACTATGGCTAGGCTTTTGTTGCTTATTTTCAGCCTTTTGATATGTATTAACTTTTAGGTCTCAGGATCCTTATAAAACCTATTTTTCTTATCAAAAATAATGACATGACCTAATTTGGATGCAACTAAATTGTTTATTATAGATCTCAATTCTGGCTTATATGCTTGATCCTTCTTGATCGAATATATCTTTTCAACTCCACAAGAATATTCTTCTTATCTTTCTAATTTTCTTCCTCTTAGCATCATAAAATCTTCAATTATCTTCCATACATCACATGCTTTCTAAATCTCAAATTGACATTATATTTATATCTTTCAGATCGTCAAGTCAGCTAGAATATAACTTAGAATAATTAATATTTATTTTCTTAATTGGCTAGAACCAATAGACAAATTAATTTGAACTTAATATGCCAAAACAATAAAATCCTTTGTTAGTCGACCCTACTCAATAGACACTAACTTAGAAATGGTTTTCCTATGTTAACCAAGTGAACTTGGTTAACATTGCATACTTGCAAAGTTACTTTTGTAACTAAGTGAGCTTGTTTAACACTAGTTCCATCCAAAATTTCCTTCATTAACTGAGTGAGCTTGGTTAACACTCAACATTTGCAAACTTTTCTTTGGTGCTCGAGTGAATCAATAGATATTGTCTTCTGAACTAGGCAAACTCTGGAATACTTGGTAGGCATAGAAAACTATTTTCAATTCTTGAGTGAGCTTAGCATACACTAATTGGTAATGATATAACATTTTGTGTAACATCAAAGGCAATACACAATTAATCAATTGTTTAAACAATCTCCCTCTTTGGCATTGATGGCAACACAATATGTCATAATATAGTGAATTTTTTTTAGAGCAAGAATAAAGTAAGGAATTATCCTTAGTTTCATTCTAATTATCATCTATGAGAACTCCCTCTATCAGTATGAACTCTTTCTACCTTTAGCTTTTCCCTCTATCAGAAAACTTCTATCTGCTAACATGTTCTAGTTGATGCATCACTAAACTTTATTTAGTGACCTTCAGATAGGGGAATGACCCCTAGCTTATCTCTTAGATATATAAATGTAACCTTAGATAATGGCTTGGTGAATGTGTCTACAATTTATTTTGTTGTATTCACATATTCCAATTTGGCTTCTTTTTCTTGTACCTATTCTCTCAAGAAATGATATTTTATAGCAATGTGTTTTGTTTTGGCATGCATTACTAGATTCTTTGATATATTTATTGCATTGGTGTTATCACAATATATGACTACTAGATACTTGATCTCTATCTTCATACCTGCCAATAGTTGTTTGAACCAAACAATATTAGAAAAATTAACTATTGCTACCACATATTATGCCTTTGTTGTGGACTTAGAGATACAATTATGTTTCTTGCTTGTCCAAGGTACTAGTCTTTTACCAAGAAAGAATGTTCCACCACTGGTGCTTTTTATATCATCAATACTTCATTCCCAATCAGCACTTTTGAATACTTTTAAATCCAAATTGCCTCTTATTTTGTACCATAAAACATATTCTTTAGTACCTTTAAGATATATCATGATTCTTTTGAATACCATCATGTGAATTTCTTTGGGATTTGCTGAGAATCTTGCCACCATACCAACTGCTAATGCAATATTAGGCCTTGTATGCACTACATACTGAAATTTTTCAATCATTGATCTATATGTGGTCTAATCTGCCTCTTTGGAATCATCATTTTTGGAGATTTTCTGTCCAGTAGACATAGGAGTTCCAACTGGTCTTGAATCTTCCATTCCAAATTTTTTTAGTATTTCCTTGATATATTTAGATTCAATAATGTAGATACCATCTTTCTTCTACTAGATCTATAATCCAACAAAGAATTTTATCTCACCAAACATAGACATCCCAAATTCTTTACTCATTTCTTCTAAAAATTCCTTTCGCAAGTCATCATTCCTATGAATAAAGTATCATCAATGAATATTTTTATCAACACAATCTTCTTGTTTGGTCCTTCTTTGATATACAGACTATTGTTATCATTTGTTCTTTGAAAACCAATATGTACCAAGTAGTTATGAAGTCTTTCATACCAAGCTCTGGAAGCTTGCTTGAGACCATATAATGCCTTGTGTAATTTGTAGACCATGTCTCTTTTGCTAGGATCTACAAAACCTATAGGTTGTTCAATGTAGATTTCCTCATCAAGAATGCAGATTTCATATCCATTTGATAAACTTTAAATCCTCTATGTACTACATATGCTAGTAAAGTTCTAACACCTTCTAATCCTACAACAAGAGCAAAAGTTTCACCATAATCTATACCTTCTTCTTGAGAATAGACTTTACATGCCAACCTTGCTTTATTTTTGGAAAAATTTCCATCTTCATCTAGCTTATTTTTGAATACCCACTTTGTGCTAATTACATTTTATCCTTGGGTATAGGAACAAGAGTCTAGGTTTTTTTCTTCTCTATATATTCTATTTATTCATTCATTGCTTCAATCAAATTTTCATTATCCAAAGTATCTTTAAAATTTCTACAATTAAATTCAACAAGTAAACATGTATCTTTCAATTTGTTTCTTGTCATTGTTCCATCTAATTTGTCTCCAATTATCTAATCAGGTGCATGATGCCTTCTAACATATCTTGCTAAGACATGTTCTCTAGATTTGGAGTGTGTTTTACTGATTTCATCATGATTTTTAGTATTAATCTTGGGTCCCACTATCTGTGACTCAGGTCCATCAAACTTGATTTTCTCTTGTAGTAGCTTGGTAGCCTTTCACTATGACTCATGTCCTTCAGATTGTGACTTGGGTTACACTATCTATAACTCAGTAGCTATTGGAGACTTTGGGGACTTGGGAGGTGAAGCCTCTGGTCTACCAGATAGATTTGGCAAGGTATCAAGTTCATAGTAAACAAATCTTTTGTAATCCTCTGGCTCTTCATTACTTTCTTCTTCACATTTTTATGCAATCTCATCAATTCTCACATGTGCACTTTCTATGATTTTATGAGTAGACAAATTCAAATAGTTTTATGCTTTACTTTTGCAGGCGTATCCTAGGAATAGGCCTTCATCACCTTTGACATCAAATTTACCTTTCCTATATTCTTTCAAGATATAACATTTGCTACCAAATACTTTCAACTTACATTAGGTTTGTAGCCATACCATAGTTCATAAGAAGTTTGATTTGAGTCTTTCTTTAGCTATACTCTATTCAAGGTATGTACTATAGTGCTAATTGCTTCCTTCCAATATTTGACTACAACATTCTTTTCTATCATCAATGTTAGATTTGTTCCTTCTTTCAGCTATACCATTCTATTGAGGCGTACTAGGGGCTAATACTTATCTTTTAATTTATTTTTGTGAAATTCATTGAATGCATTGGAGATGAATTCACCACCTCTATCTGACCTCAAACATTTCAACTTCTTTCTAGTTTCTTTTTCTACTCTTGCCAAATACCACTAGAATTTTTGAAAAGCTTCTAATTTTTCTTTTAGATATATTATAGTCATCATTCTAGAATAGTCCTCAACAAAAAGAATGAAAAACTTATCTCCACTATAACTCTCTATTCCAATAGGTCCACATAATTTTGTATGAACAAGCTCTAAGATTTCTTTAGAATGCTAGTTCTTGCTTTTGAAACTACTCTTTCCCATCTTACCAATTTGATAGTTTTTGCATAGACCCATATCAAGTTTCCTCAATCTAGGAATACCTCTTACCCTTTTGTGCTTGTTTATCTTAAATAGGTTATCAAAGTTTACATGACACAATCTTTTGTGTCATAGCCAGCTTTCTTTTACTTGAGCAATAAAACATGTACTTTCACTAAGATCAAGATAGAATAGGTTACCTTTTGTTTATTTGTCATATCGAACTAGATTTCCTTTTCCATCTACTAGTTTGACCTTCCCATTCATAAATTCTACCTTGAATCCAATGTTATTCAACTATGCCACACCTAGTAAATTATGATTTATTTCTTCAACCCAATAAGCATTAACACATATAAGTTCATTGGTCAAAGAGATACATCCTTTTCCTTTTATGCAACAAGGTTCATTGTTTTCAAATCTCACACTAACACCATCATAATATTCCATGTGTTCAAACTTTGTTTTATCTCTGATCATATCATGTGAGTATCCATTGTCACTAATCCATGTATCATTTTTGTTAACATGAGAGGTAAGTGCCATCTTATCTCCTTCATCATCATATTCATCTTTCACAGCAATATATACCATTTCATCTTCATGGTTATCAAAATCTTTAGTCATAAAACAATATTTTTTTACCTTTGTCCTTGTAGTCCTTCTAGTTTTTGAATTCATTCTTGTCTTTTTGCTTATTTCTTTTCTTTTCATCCTTGTTTTCTCTATTTGGGCATCTTCCAACAATGTGACCAACTTCTTCACAAGAAAAGTAGATTAGAGGAATCTTACCTTTGTACTTTCCTCTACCTTTGGAATATTTCTTTGCAAGTAGGGCTTCAACAACATCAAGATCACTATCAAAACTTCTTCCATCTTCTTCAATTCTTGATTGTTTGGCCTTTGATTTCTTACCTTTTTTCTTGAGTGAAAGCTTGGCTTCAAATGCAAACTCAATAACGTTGGAACTAGGAACATAGTTGTCATAGTTATCCAACTCAAAAGTTGTCAATCTTCCAACTAGAACATCCAAAGTTATTTTTTTATTTTGATCACATTTCATCACTTGAATAGTAGATACTCTAATTGCATATATAGGAAGAAGAGTTCTATGTACCTTGCTCACAACTATTTTGTCATCAATATCTCTTCATACTTTGATTGTGCTCAAACTTGCTTTGATTCTCTTAACATATTTTGCAATGTTTTCATCTTCTTTCATTTTCATTTGATCAAATTTTCCTCTGAGACTTTTAGCTTTAGCTCTTCTTGCATTATCATCTCCTCCATAGATTTATTTCAATTTAATCCACATGTCATAAGTTGTATTGCAACCTTTGACTTCATCAAATTCAACATAATTAAGAGCAATACAATGTCAATCATCATAATGTTATAAAAAAAAAATCAGCAATATCTTCAACTGATAATGTTCTACTGAGAGTTTTATATTTAGTATCAAGATACTTACAGCCTGAATCACTAATAGTTGCCAGATGTAACCTCATAAGTCCTTGCCATGCTACAAAATTGTCTCAGTTCAACTTGGGAATCTCTCTTCTATAAGGCATCCTAGATAATCTTTAGCTTAGGTCCTTGAGACCTTCTCTACAAGCACCAAATACTTTAATACCAATTGTTAGGAATAAAAGAGAAGTAATTGAGACAGTAGGCGTGAGTTAGTTACTACAAAATAAATCATAGATCCCTTAGATTTTAGTACAAAATAAACTCTAAAAATTGAACTCGATTGATGCTTGACAAACACATAGAAAAATGTTGTAACTCGATAAACACTGAAAATGCTAGGCAAATACTTAACATGAAAATATTAAGATGTTATTTTTTATTACTATTAGTCTAACTTAATCACAAACACATAAGAGAAATAGCATGAACACATTTGACACCAAGATTTAATGTGGAAACCCAATTTGGGAAAAGTCACCAATTGTAACTAGTTACTAATTTTCACTCTTCTGAAGTGAGCCCTATTAGGAGCCAACCCTATTAAAGGTTACAAAAGACACTGTTAGGTGTGACCCTAATAGAGGATTTAATCACCTTATTAGGATTGGTCTTTTTAGAGGTCTTTCAAAAATATAATATAAATGCCACCTTGTTACAGGATTTACAAATATTTGTTAAGCCAACTCTATTAAGAGATTTAGATCGCTGCTATAATGGTTAGAGAGTAACAATGACATGACCTAAGTTGGATGCAACTAAATTGCTGATTATAGATCTCAATTTTGGCTTGTATACTTGATCCTTCTTGATCAAATATATCTTTTCAACTCCACAAGGATATTTTTCTTATCCTTCTAATTTGCTTCCTCTTAGCATCATCAAATCTTCAACTATCTTCCATGTATCACACACTTTCTGAATCTTAACTTGACATTATATTTATATCTTTCATATTGTTAGGTCATCTAGAATAGAACATAAAATAATTAATATTCATCTCCTCAGTCGGTTAGAACCAATAGACAAATCAATTTGAACTTAATATGCCAAAAATCCTTCGTTAGTCGACCCTGCTTGGTAGACACTAACTCAAAAATGATTTTCCTGTGTTAACCCAGTGAACTCGGTCAACATTGCATACTTGAAAAGTTCCTTTCATAACTGAGTGAGCTTGGTTAACACTAGTTCCATCCAAAATTTCCTTCATTAACTGAGTGAGCTCGATTAACACTCAACTTTTGCAAACATTTTTTTGGCACTCGAGTGGACTCAGTAGATACTGTCTTCTGAACTCGGCAAACTCTAGAATTCCCAATAGATCTAAAAAACTACCTCTAATTCCTAAGTGAGCTCACCATACTCTGGCTAGTAATGATATGACATTTTGTGTAACATCAAAGACAATACACGATTAATCAATTGTTTCAACAATGGAAGAATAGAATGGAAGCCGAGTGACAACATATTGATGTTGAGTGCTAGTATTCATGTTAAATAGTGAATTTTATGAATCTAAGGAAACTAATTTTTTTTCTTTAATTTAGTGAAGCATGTGGAAGATAATTGTGATGAGTTGGTGGCATAGAATTCATGATAAACCATTTTGAGGTAAATTTAAAGAGGATTGAAGGAGAAGTTTCTAGAAGGGATAAAAATGAAAAAATGGGTAGATTCAGTAAATCCTACCTAATCCTACCTAACCCCAAAATGCATGATAGAGGTTGAATGAAAAATTATCTTAATTTTCTATTTATAGAGATGGCTAGTTAGAAGCAAAGTTTTTCATGTGTGAGAACCTAAGGAAGACAAGGAGTCTAGGGTATTGCTTCATTCAAAGACTGAATAGAAGAGACTATTATTGGCAAGCAAAGAAAGAAGGCTTAAGGTAATGGATGTTTGAAGGGTGAACAAGCTATTAGAGATAAAGTGTGTGAAATCCATGTAGAATTAGGGATTGAAATAGAGATCTATAATCTATAAATGTGTTGTAAGTTATTATCAGATCAAGCCTTATTATTACTTTCTAATTATTGTACCAGTTTAGGGTAAATCATTTGGATTAAGTTTGACCTAACAATCATTTGTAAATCCTTTAAATAGGTGAAATTCCAAGTGAATTATCTAAAGTCCTCTAACAAGGTTCACTCCTAATAGGGTAATTGAAATCCTCTAACTAGGTCACATTTTACAGTGTGTATTTTAACATTTAACAAGGTTGTCTTTCATAGGACATCACTTCAAGAGAGTGAGAATGAGTAGTATGTTACTAGTGGTTTTTTCCAAATTGAGTTACACATAAAATCATTGTGTCAAATATTTTATTGAATCTTTTATGTTTTATGCTTACATTTCTACAAAGTTGATTTGATAGTAACCTACAAGTTTAAATGATTTTATGATCTAATGGATACATGCATGATGAATATGTTTTATGGATATGGGTTCACTAAGATGTGAAAATTTTTATTTGTGCATATGGACCTTAGATAACTAATTCACCCCCACTCAATTATTCTAAAGAATTCCAACAAAAAGATCATCGAAACTAATGGAATGATGGGATCGAACAAAAAGATGGGGAAGAGAGAGGTCGAGATGAATTGTATGGTGGAGAAATTAATTTCAACAAAAAAAATGTTTATTATGAAAATCTTGAATGGAATCTAGATATAGCATCAGTCAAGGTAGAAGACCCAAACTTCTTGGCTACAGGAATGAGTATATCTTTGTTGTGTTGAAATTGTTGTAGGAACTCCTTGCGAGCAAGTGGCTTTTTGTGAAGCTTGAGGCGATGCATATTGACAAGTAACTTGAATCAAACAGGATCAATAGTAGACAACTAGATTGCTCCATTTGGAAATGCAACAATAATTTCACATGGTCCTAACCAACAAGTTTGAAACTTTCCTGGATTGTTTTGATACTTGGTATCATAAAGAAGGGCCCAATCTCCTACAACAAACATTTTATCTTTGATAAGCTTATCATGCCACTATTTTTGTTGATGGCAGATGAGTTAAGTGTTGTTTAATGTAGATTTGTGTCATTCATCAAGGTCATTTAAACTTGGAATTTGGTCTTGTTGTGCAATAGTAAATTCCATACTGAGGTCCAAAATAATCTGCAATATTTTATATTCAAACTCCACAGGCATTATAGCTGACCTACCGTAGACAAGCTCAAAAGGAGTAAAACCTATTGTAGATTTCTAGGTGGTTCTATAAGCCCAAAGAGCTTTAGGAAGATGTGTGTCCCAATCCTTCCTATGATGTGCTACTATTTTGGTGAGAATTGCTTCGAGCTCCCTGTTGGTAACTTCTACTTCACCATAAGCTTGTTGGTGGTAAGGTGATGATTTACCATGCCAAATAGTATATTCCTTTATGAGATCAACTATTAGATTGGATGTAAACTAAGCTCCTTGATCAGAAGTCAACTCCCTAGGGAATCCAAACTATGTAAAGATGGACTAATACAAAAACTTGGCAACATTTTTATCCCTTGGGTGTTTCATGGGTTTGGCCTCTGCCCACTTAGTTACATAATTAGTGCAAACTAAGATATGTGATTTACCTTGTAAAGAGGGTTCAATAGGGCCTACAAATTCAATCTCCCATTTATCAATGGGTGCAACAACTACTTGAGTCTATAGGGGCATTTCATATGATTTGGTGGGTCTTCCCATTTGTTGGTACTTATCACATTTCTTTGTGTATCTAACTGCATCCTTCTATAAAGTTGGCCAATAGTGTCTAGTTGTCAATATTTTAAAGGTTTTCCTTTTTGATGCAAAATGACCTCCATAGGGCTCATCATGGCATGCCCTCAAGATATCATATATTTCATCTTCCCTTATGCACCAACACATTACTTGATTAGGGCTAGTATAAAACATAAATCCAACAATCCAAGAATAGTTAAAGCTCTTTTCAACTAGTAACTTTCTTTCTTTGGCAAAGAAGTGAATTGGCATCTTTCCTATGATTAGGTAATTTAAAATAAAAATTATTCTTGTTGAGTTTATCTATTATGGTGATATCAAATTCCTGCATAAGTAACAACCAGCAAGCCAATCTTCATGATATTGCAAGTTTATTCATCAGATACTTTATAGTAGAGTGATCAATATGAAAAAATATTTCATATACAGTAATGTAGTGCTTAAATTTATTTAGTGCATAAATAACTGCAAGCAGCTTTTTTTTAGTGACTATGTAGTTAAACTCTACACCTTGCAAATTTTTACTAATGAAATAAATAGCATGTTCAAGTGAGTCTACCTTTTGGCCTAGCACTACACCTATAGCATAGTTTGAGGCATTTGTATGGATGTGGAAAGATAGTCCCCAATTGGGCCCTCTTTAAACTTGTGTTGTGGTAAGAACTTCTTTAAGCTATAGGAAAGATGTAGCACATGCAAAGTCCTAGAAAAATTTAGAATCCTTTATTAACAAGTTATAAAGGGGTGTTGCAAGTTGATTGAAATTCCTATGAATCTTCTATAATATCCAACACATCTCAAGAAACTCCATACATCCTTCTACTTCTCTTGCATAGGAAAGGTACTAATGACTTCAATCTTTGTTGGATCCACTTGGATGTCTTTTAATGAAATGAAATGACCTACTACTATGCCTTCTTTCATCATTAGAAAATATTTTTCACTATTTAGGGAAAGCTTATAATCTTGGCATCTCTTGAGCATTGTCTCTAAGTTGGCTTTTGCCCCCTCAAAATTAGTCCCATAAATAGTAAAATTATCTATGTAGATCTCCATATAGTTAGCAGATTTATCGAAAAAGATACTTATGATAGCTCGTTCGAATGTGGTTGAGGCATTACATAGGCCAAAGGGTAAAATTGAGTAGGCAAAATTACCTCATGGGCATGTGAAATTTTTTTTCTCTTGATCCTCTGGAGCTATGTGTATCTAATTGTAACCATTAAAACCATCCTCAAAAGAGAAATATGTCTTGCTAGCTAGGTTGCCAAGAACTTGATCTATAAATGGTAAGATAAAGTGGTGTTTCTTAATGACCAAATTGAGCTCCCTATAATCTACACAAAATCTCCATTTTCCTCCCTTCTTTGGTACTATAACTAGGGGTGAGACCCATTGGCTATTAGAGATGGGGTAGATAAAACTAGCACTTAATAGTTTTTGCAGTTCATTCTTTACTGTATCCTTCAAAATAGGGTTAACTCTCCTCTGAGACTGTCAAACAGGTTTGAAATCAGGACTGGCATAAATCTTGTGAGTGCAAAGCATAGGGTCTAGTACTTTCATGTCCATGTAGTCCCAAGAAAATTATTTTTGATTCTCCTGTAGTAATTGCAACATAATTTTCTAATAGGAAGATGATAAAGCATTGTTTACATTCAGCTTTTTTTTTGGACCAACTTCCATCTTAATAACCTTATATGTCATAAATAACTAGGCAACAAGAGAATAATCCATCTCATGAGGTAATAGTGAGTAAAGGAATTGGGAAGCTTCTAAATGTTGGGGTGTGTTCAAAGGTGGTAATATGGTTTGTAGGACACACTTTGCTTGAGGACACACTTGAGCTTCTACTCCATATTCATTCATGATAATAGATGAAATAATATCATCTTCTTCTTGACAGGCTACACAATACTATTGACTATCATCATTAGTTGATGGTTGGAATTGACCTCTGGATCATCATCACCCAAGTCCAACCATATTACTTGGTCATCTAGCAATAGTGGTTGAGTAGGGGAGTATAAGGTTAGGTTCTAAGTATGGATACTATTTAATATTGTCATCTTTCCAAACTAGCAAGCTATATAGGCACCTACAGTAGCTAACCATGTTTTCCCTAAAATTAAAGGATACCCACCCATGTTAGCCTTTAGAGAAAGGACAACAAATTTTGCTGGATACTCCCAAGAGTTTAAAGTGACTATGACATCTTCTATCATCCCATCTAGTAAGATAGTAGAACTATCAGCAAGCTAAAGTATGGTTGGTGTTTCCCTGAGACCAATGATATGCAAGCAAGACAATACCTCCTTTTTCATGACATTTATAGACTCTCATAAGTCAACTAAAGCATTATGAACTTGCATCCCATGAATGGTGGTAGTATCCACAGGACTCCTAGTGTCAAAATATTTAGGTACAATTAATTTCTCCAATATTAAATTAGACAATTTTACTAAGACATGAATAGTTTTTGGATTCTTCTTCTTTCTTCCTATTTTTTTGATACATGCTTCCTTGATAGCTTTTGTATAGGCAAGGACTTCCTTGATAGCATCAAGTAATGGTATTTATACTGTCATTTTCTTCAGCTAATTGACAAAATCAATTACTACGTAGTTTTTTATAGGTTGTCCTTTTCCATCAACCTATGATGAAATGGAGGTTCTTTGGCTATAGGAGAGGTCTGTTGATTTGACACATCTATTTGTTTAATTGGAGAATCTTCAACTTTAGTTATTATAGGATTTTGGGTTGAAAGAAGAGTAGTTCCTAACCTTAAGTGCATATCATTCAAGGAAATAGCACATCTTTGTTGTTGTATTGGTTATTAGTTCCTGACCTTAAGTGGATATCATTCAAGGAAATAGCACATCTTTGTTGTTGTGTTGTTTGGTATTATTTGGATTAGGATTAGGTTAAACTAGTAACTAAACCTTTTTAGGAGGGGTATTAGTGGCTACAAGAGGAGGCATTAGAGCATGTTGCTAAGGTGGTGGCATTAAGGCTTGCTAACTAAGTCAGGTATTCCAATTTTGGTTTTGCTACGAACCCTGCTAAGGTTTCTACCAATTATTATTTCCACTAAAACTAGTATTTTTCCATTGATTTTTAGAGGATCTTGCGACATAACTTGTCTTTGAACCCGTGGCCATAATTGAGCAACATAGAGCACCTCTTCATTTTCATCAATGGCTTTAAACTCAGTAGGCATTGGTTGTGTTTGCAAGCTTGCAACAAACTTGCATCTACAATGCCTTTTCTTTTCCCTACAATGTGGATAGTATTCAACTAACATAGCATCAACTTCATCCTTCTCCTTCTCACTTGCATCATATCCAATTGAGTTGCTACATTATTTATGATGTCTTGTTTGAAATCTAATAGAAAATTAGATAGTTCCATCTTTGATACTCCTAAACAACCATTAGACCTATGTAGTAGGTCTCCAAGCCCCCTACCTTTCTTCACAGTGGCCCTAGAATAATTCAGACATATACTATGTATATCATTCCAATTCTTCTAAGTGATATCTCATCCTACCATAAGATCTATAGCTTTGATACTTTCATCATTTACTCCTCTTAGAAAAAAGATGTTTCTTTGATTCTTTGTTCAGTTGATATTGTGTGTTACACTACAAGTTAAACATGAACCATGAATATTTTCTTCCACATTTTCATCATCCTTTTGGGACATTTTGAAAATTTCACCCCCTTTCAAATCTTGACCACTATAGTATTATTTTTACTTTGTGAGAAATAAGTTGCTAAATACAAGACAATCTACTACAGTATTGGCACCCAACCCCATAAACCATCTCAGAGAAGCTTCCTTAAGGGTGGATGGAAAAAGCTTTAGCTTGTGAGCATTAGTTATATGGTCATAATTTTTGCAAAGGATATTGAACTCAATGAGGAAGGTTTCATGGTCTTTAATAATTATGCCATAGAACTTGGGAAGTGCAACAGAAGGTATGTTCTTGAAGTTTTGATTACCTTGTTGAGGAGGGATAGGGAAAGGAAATGTAGGCTAAGGCTAAGCCATTCTTTGAAGATGACCTAGTGGTGGTGTTTCATACATAACAAGGGCAAGTGGATTATCTTGGTATTCAAGTTTAGTGAAGAGATCATTCAAATGCAAGGATTCTTCAAAGGATGAGGATATTTGTTCATGAGTAGCAGCAAATGGATTTTCAAAAGGTTCTTCTTCTTCATTTTCACTATGAGGTTTTTTAGGTTCAAGATTAAAAATGTCTTCTTGAAATTTATGGGGAATAAATCTCCCAAGGAGGTCTCTTCTTTTATGTATTCAAAATAATGCAAAATCTAACTTGTCATAATGACTTCAGGGTTGAACTAGATTGAATCCTTCTCTAGCAATGATGCCAAAAATGCTCGGTTAGCTTAATACCTTAGTAACAAAGGATTGGACATCCTTTCACAATGATTGTATGGTTAGACAACATCATGTAATTCACCTAAAATAGTATACTGACTTCATTTAAATTTTCAACCTAGGAGCGTAAACTTGAGATGGTGGTTGTAAAGTATATGCTCTAATTCTTCTTTAAGTCATTACAACTAAAGAAAAGAAAATGCTAAAGGAAATCTATGCTAGAAACTAAAACAACAACTAAAATCAAAGCTTAAAGTAATTGTGTAAACAATAAACCTATCTATGCACCTATGGTATAGGAATAGTTCATTGATTCTATTATCAATGGTTGTAGGAGAAACAAAATTCTACCTTGCAAGGAAAAAAACAAGGAAATGAAATCTATTCTAATGGAACAATTCACTCACCAAGTGGGCACCCTTGGATGAGTAAACATAAAAGAAAATCAAGATAAGAGAAATATGTCGGAAATATTCAAGACTATGCTAAGGTATTGAGAGGGGAGGGGTGAATCAGTAACTTCTAAAATTTTACCAATTTCAATTTTAATCAATAAATCAATTAGAAATTAATTCATCACATCTAATCTAATTGTATACATGAGAAACTGAAAACATGAAAGAATCCATAATACTTGAACAAAAAGATTTGGTGACCCAAAAACCTTCCAAATAGAAAGTAAAACTAGGGCCAGGATGATACCCACAAACTTTAGTACTACAGCATAAAGTTGGTCTGTTAAGGCTTACATTGATCACTTCTGATGATCTGCACTATTAATAGCAACTGGGACTGTTAGGTCCACATTGTGAGAGGATTTACAAACACACAATGAAGTAGGCACTTGGTAAAGAGATATATAGAAGACTATTAGGTCTACCTTGTTAGAGGATTTTGACTAGTTCACCTATTAGGGTGAAGTAGTAGATCTTTGTCTTTGTAGCTGAGTTTGCTAATAGATATTCCTTAGTATACTGGTCACCTTTCTATGATAGATATGTCTTCGCTACTCCTTATACTGATATGGCCTTTATAATTCCTTATCTGTTGGATTCATAACTTGAACTTTTCGCATCCACATTACAATACATATGCTCACACATTTTCATTCTTGTTCTTTTGCATGCATTGGATATGATACAGTACATTACATATATATACCAATCCAAATTACAAAATTACAAAGTTGGCCATGACACAAGTTAACACAAATATTACAAAGTCGGCCCACATGAAGATACTCAAGTTTTGAAGACTAACTCGGTGAGGTTCTGATACTTAGCATCCACTATCACTACTTGGTATCATCATGCTCTTGGTATACGTAAAAGCTTAGTCTATACTAATCACTTTTAAGTAGTCTTGAACTCAGTCTACACTGGTGACTTAGTAGATATTGTGCAACTCAGCAAATACTAAATCACTTGGTTAGCATAAAGTAGCTCAGTTAACACGAGCTTCATGTCACCTAAACTACAAACTCGATAAATACTGAAATGCTTAGTAAACATAGGATTCATATCACATGTACTGTGAACTTGGTAATCATTGATAAACTTTGTATACACTGAAATACATGGTTTGAACTATTGGATTTCACACTGACTAAATCTGGTTGGTAACCATTGGGATTAGTCCAAAAGACTTGGTAGCAACTATAGATCTTGGTGACTACTGAATCACATGGAAAAACACTGTAAACTAATCATTAAGCTCAATAGCTATACAGATTCTGAATAAGTGGGTGTTACTAATAACAAACTTGACTGATATGTCAACAAAATAAACTTGAACTTCTAATTCTATTCATTCATAGTCAAAGAATTACACTTGATTAAAAGTAGTATCACACTTTGTTGCTATGAAAATCAACTTATCATATTCTTCTTCCAAAATTTCACTCAAAGCTACAACAATCATTATTTAAAGGAAGCTACAATTACTTCCTAACTCTATGATCACTTCATTAATGAGGATCAATAATAGACTCATAAAGTTTGAAATAGAATCAACATTGACCAAGATTAAATCCTCTAGGAATACAGCAAGTTGTGTAAGCTACATTTGTGTGCTACACCAATAGAAAGCATATAATGACTTGCTCCACTTGTCATGGTTCAACAATCTGGTTGGCTTTGACTTTAACGTTGAGGTCTTGATTTTAAAATATTTGTGGAAAGCACCTATAAAAAATTCAATGTGCACACAACTTCCACATAAATATATTTATTTCATCATCAATATTAGAGAAAAGGTGCAAAGTTCAAATTACCACTCTTGTAAAACTTATGGGCTACAGGAGGAAAACTACCCAAGACATAGCATAAATTCAGAAACATTTATCAGCATGTAACATTACTTCATTATACCATTTTTGTCCATAGATTCAAGAAAATATAGCATATATGAACTATCCATACTTCTAATTCATGTCTTAACATGTGTGTGTGTGTGTGTGTGTGTGTGTGTGTGTGTGTGTGTGTGTGTGTGTGTTTAACATATACATAAAAACATAAGCTCATTTTCTTAAAACCATAAATTCATGACTATTTTTGCAAGATAACTACTTTAAAACAAGATAAAAAGAACTTTTAAAAATGGCCTTTTCGAGGCCCATCACCTCCATTTCCTCAAAGCATACATCTCAAGGTCATAGCAAGAATACTTCCTCTTGGCTTCATTCAACTTTTCACTATTAAATGCAATTGGCTTACCCTCTTGGCTAAGGACTAATCTAATGGAAAGGTTGTTGGCATCACATTCAACAATAAAAAACTTCTTAAAGCTAGGCAAGACCAAGATGGGTTGAGTGGAAATCTATTGTTTCAATAATTCAAAGTTCCTAGTGGCTTCATCAATCCATTTGAATTTGGCTCTAATCCCACCTTTAATGGTCTCCAACAATGGTGCACAAATATGACTAAACTGCTTAATGAACTTCCTATAGAAATGTGCTAAACCATGGAAGCTCCTTACCTCTAAGTTAGTCTTAGCTATTGGCCAACTAAGTATAGCCTCCACCTTGCTAGGATCCATCTTGAATTGACCCTGTGAGATGAAAAAACCCAAGTAGACTTATTCTTCCTTCATAGAATCACACTTTTCTAAGTTGATGGTAAGCTTAGCATCAAACAACATTTTCAAAACCAAACACAAATGCCTTAAATGTTCTTCCTTTGTACTACTAAAAATCAAAATATCATCAAGGTAAATTACAAAAAGCTTACCCAAATAATCAATAAAAACTTCATTCATGAGCCTCATGAATGTTTGGGGAATTTGAAAAACCAAAGGGCATCATTAGTCACTCATACAACCTTTCAATACTCTTAAAGTTGTCTTCCATTCATCTCCCCCCTTAATCCTTATTTGATGATATCCACTCTTCAAGTCAATTTTGGTGAAGTACTTTGTATTTCCCAAACAATCAAGTAACTCTTCAATTCTTGGGATTTGGAATCTATAACTAATTATTTATTGATTTCCCTTAAATCTATACACATTCTCCAAGTATATCCCTTCTGTTGCACCAAGATAGTTGGCAGTTCACATGAGCTCACATTTTTCTTGATCAATCCATGATCCAAGTATTCTTGCACTTGTTATTGTGATGTGGAGGATAATCAAACTCAGAGGTTTATTCAATGTGATATTCCTCCAGATTATTTCTACAATGGTTTAGGGATAGCACCCCCAAGATGGGGTCAAGGGGCAGTACCCCTATGGGGTCCTACCCCAAGTGTGCTCCCTATTGTAGTACAGGGTGGGGTCGAGGGGAAACACCCTCATGAGATTTTTTGGGGCAGTGCCCTGAAGTAAAAAATGCCCTTATGTTGTAAAAGGCATCAGTTGCTATTTTTCTTATTGGATGACATATTCTACCCCTAATTTTGCAAGTGGAAAAATCTCGTATAAAATGGCTTAGGGTTAGGGATTTTCATAATGTGTGATGCGAAAATTGGTTCTCGCAGTGGTATTGAACAATAAAGGATTATGGATTGTAATTAGGTTATAATCACTAGATAATAATAATATTGAACTTGTTGTTGGTGGACATATCTTAGGGATTGAGTTAACCATATTAAATCTTGTTATCTTGTGTTCTCTTTTATGCAATCTAGCATTTTTTGGTATTGGTTATATTTGCATGTAACTAATATTTCTGTCTAAGTTTAATCCTAACAAGTGGTATCAAAGCTAGACGATCATCATTTTTTTCTAGCCAGACCATAATCATTATTTTTTCTTTAGTGGTCCTCTATAGGATGGTCTCATGGTTGAGTGGGAGTTTCATGGTTGAGTGGGAGTGATGGAAAATGAGTGTAAGCTAAGGGTTAACAAGTTTAATGGGAAGAACTTTTAGTTATGAAAAATGTAAATGGAGGACTATCATTATCAGAAAGATTTATGGAAGTCGTTGGAAGAAAAATCCAAGAATCAAGGATCTATGAAAAATGATGAATGGGATCTTTTGGATAGAAAAGTACTTGGAAGAATTCAATTATGTCTTGAACCATCAGTGGCATTTAATATTACAAAAGTGAAGACAATAGAAGACTCTACTTCAAACAAGGTATTTCTCATGAAGTGTTTATTTAATATGAAAATGACAAAAGGTGGATATGTTGCAGATCATTTAAATAAGATTACTACTATTACTAGTCAATTATCTTCTGTGGGTATCAATTTTGATGAAGAAACTACGGATCTCTTTATTTTGTGTTCTTTACCTAAAAGCTAGAATGGCTTAGTAATGGATGTAAGTAGTTCTATTTTTGGATCTAACACCTTAAAATATGATGATATGATCAATGTTATTTTGAGTGAGGAAACTCGTAGGAAAACCTTATTGTAGGTGGATCTACAATAGAAAGTTCTTTGAACACACAAATCAAAGGTAGAATGATAGAGAGAGGAAATAATTATGGAGATCATGGAAAATCAAGAGGAAAGTCAAAGGGCAAGAGGCCTCAATCCAAAGGATCAAGAGATTGTAGGTACTATGGGAAATTAGGGCATAAGAATAAAGATTGCTAGACTTGAAAGAACAATGAAGGAGATAAACATGAAGGGAACAAGGAGGAAAATATGTTAAGTAACAAATCTAAAGAGGATGCTTTGCTTTTTTCTTTAGAAAGTGTTGATGATTCTTGGATTTTAGATTTTGGTGCTTCATTTCATGCTTCACCTCATAGAGGTTATTTCATTAATTATGTCCAAGGGATTTTGGGCTTGTATATTTGGGGGATAATGAACCCTCTCATATTTTTGGAAAGGGAAAATTTAAGATTAAATTGCAAAATAGGAATCATTTGCTACTACATGAGGTAAGACATGTTCAAATGCTATGTAAAAATTTAATTACAGCAAGGCAACTCAATGATGAGGGTTGTCAAGTTACTTTTAATGATAAAAATTGGAAGGTTTCAAAAGGTTCCCTTGTACTAGCACAAGGTGTGAAAGTAGGCACCTTATATCTTTGTACAAGTCATATTGTTCCTTCTACTTTGATTGTTTCAGTGAAAAATAAATGTTCAGGAGTAGTTCCTGCAATTGAGCAGGGAAAACAAATAGCTATTGTAGATTCTAATATAGCATTGTGGCACAACAGACTTGGGCACATGAGTGAGAAAGGTATAAAAGTGCTTTATTCAAAGAATTTTTTACCAAGTCTAAAATGTGTCAATATGGATTTTTGTGAAATTTGTCTATATGGAAAACAAAAGAGAGTGAGTTTTCTGAAGTCTGGGAAGGAAAATAAAAGTGAGAGATTAGAGCTTGTACATATAGATGAATGGGGACCAGCTTAGGTATCTTCCCTTGGTGTCTCTCATTATTATGTTAAATTTATTGATGACACAACTAGAAAAGTATGGGTTTATTTCCTTAGATAAAAATTTGATGTATTTCAAGATTTAAAGAAATAGAAATGCTTGGTTAAAAATGAGACTGGAAAGAAATTAAAATGTCTCAAATCTAATAATGGTGGTGAGTATTGTAGTCATTAATTTGAAGATTATTGCTCCACTAATGGTATTCATAGACAAAAAATTGTTCCAAGGACTCCACAAGGAAATGGAGTGGTTGAACACATGAACATAACTATAATGGAGTGTGCAAGAAGCAAGAGGTTGTACGTAGGGTTGCCTTTAAACATGTGGGTGGAGGCTATTAAAACTATTGTATATTTGATTAATAGAGGTCCCTCTACTCCTTTGGGTTGTGGTATTCTAGAGGAAGCATGGACTAGTAAGAAGGTGAGTTATTCTTTTCTCAGAACCTTTGGTTGTGATGCATTTTCTCATATAGATTCTGAGAATAGAACCAAGCTGGAAGCTAAGTCAAAGAAATTTGTATTTTTTGGATACAGAATTAATGAATTTGGTTATAGGCTTTAGGATTTTGAAAATCATAAAATTATAAGAAGCATGGATGTCATATTCAATGAGAAAGTTGTTAAGTTTTAGGATTTGCACCCAATACTGAACTGAAAAAGTTCAATAATCCTTACTTAATATGGGAATCAATTCTTCGTGGGACATGCAATTGAATTGAGACCTCTGAATTCTAGGCCGGCTCCTATTGGGTATTCAGTGGTATTTCCAAGATCTTAATCTAAACTTTAGGGAAAAAGGAAGAGAATGCTTAAAAAAAACTTAAACCTATAGCCTAAACTAGGAGATGGTGATACACCAAAAGTGATTTTGAAGATGTAATAAACAAGTAACAGAGAGGATTTTCTAGCTATATGAAATAAACATAAAGCACAACTTCTTGTAAAGGCTTGCAAAAGTGATTTATGATAAAGTTTCAATATTGAAACTACAAAAGGAGGATAAACTAATACCTCACTTTGATTAATTTCACCTATAAACACATATCATAACCTGCAAGAAAACTTACTTTTCTACAAAAAGGTACTGGAATGAGATAGAAAACAAGGAACAATGAAACATTCACAAGTTAATCCATCAAATGATCAAAAGATGCACACAGAATTTGTAGAAAGGAAAAGGGCTTAGCAATTAACTCCATAAAGCATAATCACACTGCTGTCACTGGAATTATTTCTTCTAAAATGTTGAATTATAGACCCTATAACAAAGCTTAGGACTCAAAAAGATGTCTCAAAACTCTATCATAAAATCAGAACCCCTCCAAAATGAGTTAACAAACTCAATAAGTACAAAAACATCCTTGGGTCGAATGCAGAATAAAAGCCTCCAAATTAGGGCTTAGAAACTTCCAAAAATGAAGTTTCATAACTCATATGACTCCACTAACTCATAAGTGCTCCCATGACTCATCAAAACCTCCCTAAAAATGCTCCAACAAGTCATAAAAACCCAAAAACTGACTTGGCAAAGTCAAATTTGACCCCCTATATTCTCTCCATATGTTTCCCAACTGCTTTTAGATTTAAAGACCATGATATGGAGAACCTAATGACTCATCTTTTGCACTAATAATAGAAAAAAATTTAATGATTATGATATATCTTTAAAATATTTCCCTTTACAATTAGAACTTTAATGCAAAAGAAAAAGAAAAGAAAAAAAACTTCCCTTTTTATTGTCTTTGCATTTTAAAAATAAGAAATAGTATTAAATGTTACATTAATATTGTTTCTTATAAAAAAAATGCATAATTTTGCAAAAACAATAAAAACAAACCATGCATTAATAGCATTCTTTGCAAAAAGAAAAAGGGATAAAATATCCCATGATGCTGTCCACGGACTCCAAAGACTTATGCAAAATTAAAAAGGCATAACAAGCCTTTACAACCTTAAATGGCCTTTCATTTTATACTTGCATTCAAAGGGTCAAGAATAATGGAGAAAGGAGGAAATGAGGGTTTCCTAGTTTGTCTTTTTTTATGGCTGCCATGTGCATTTGTTGTTCGTTTCTCTTACCCCTCTGCAATTCATAGCAATGGAATTGACAAGAAACAAAATTTAGAGCCACCATTGAAGAAATTACTGGTCTTGATGCTTTGCTATAAGTATGAAGTTTGAACTTGATTTTTGTATGCCATGAAAACTTTAATTGCTAGGTTTTACTTGCTTGCTTGGTGATACTGTATATTTGAGAGGAATTTGGTGGAGATTTTTGTAAAGCTCAAATTTTCCTTTTGCAAGAATTTTTTCTTTTGTACTTGTCAATTTATCCTTGAGCTCTTCTATCTACTCTTTTTGTCTACTCTCCATGATTCATTTTAGAAACAAGCTAGAGGAACTTTGAATTCTGAAATTTTGGGTCTGTATATGCAAACATATGTGTCTGCATCCAGTAATGCAAAGTTACCATTTCTCTTTCAAGGTCTTTTCCTTCAACTGTATTTTTCTTATTATATCCTTTCACAAATTTCAAAATTTTCTTTGTTAGAAAGGAGAATATTGTAACGTGTTTTCAATTTGTTGCGCTAAAACTTGGAGCCACCATGATTGCTAGAATATGCTTTTATCTATCTCCAAATATGTTGCCATTGCTCTTCTTTTTGCTGCTATTATGAAGTTGGGATTTCTTCATTGTTGAATCTGCTGGTCCAGGTTTGAAAATATGTTATCATTACTTAAAACAAAACTGAGAATTTGTTTTTCATTGTTTTTCTACAGCTAAATCTGGTTGAGAACATCTAATGGACTTAAGCTTGATCTCTCTGATATCCATATTATTTTCTTGCATTTGCTCATTTTTTCCATTAGATTGGAAATTGGGAACACTTATATTGACATTTAGCTTGATGCCATCTAAAACCTGCAAACCTTTAGTATCATAGATAGCTTTGGTGTTGGCATCTTGAACCTTATTGACTGGAGAAAATGATTCCCTTAATAGACCAGCTTGAACATCCACTTATGCAATCAAATTTTTGCCTATATAAAGATTTGGCAATATTTTCTCTTTTAGGGAAGTCGCATGCTTGTAGAGATATATTTTCTCTACCATTCAAAAATTGTAAAATCTTTGCTATTCTCAAATGAGGACTCAGCCTCAATGTGTTTTTCAATAGCTTCAAATTTCATGCTAATAGGGAGTCTCAAACATTCACACCAGCTGCACCTGATTTAAACCACTCCACAAATATTGCTTATAAGAATGATAGCACATGTTTATGACCCTTGCAGCATCATTTATTGCACTTGCAACTTATTCGAGGACTTGCACCCCATTGTCACTTTCACAGCATTTACAAGGAATTCCACACCTTGCAACATTGCAGATTGAGCTTCAACCCCAAAATTTGATCTCTTTGTAGCATAATTTCTACTCCAGCTGAACCTACTGGCACTTTATTCATAGTTGTTGGTCCTCCTTTGCATCATAGAAATAGACTTAGCTTTTCCACTAAGAGCTTGCCAACTTTTGGTATATTGTTGTCAATTTTAAATGTTAGCCCAGTTAAAGCAACTATATTTTCTCTACTCAATGAATGCAGTCAGCTCCTTGTGTGCTGAAAAAATGTACAAATTGCTAGAAGCCTAAGGAATCAAGCTAGTTTAAAAGAAATTCACAAAAGCAACCAACAAACCAAAATTCCAACCATCTCTAATACTCAACAAGGGCAGCTATGTGTAGCCATTGTTGGTGTATCTCTGATGGAGGGTATGTTTGGTATGCTCTCACAAACACAACAATAAGTAAATCCCTTGTGTGGAAGTGCAAATGTGAGTGTGAGTGCAAAGTGAATGTGCAATATGATCCTAGACTATATGAAAAGAAGAATACTTTCAAGATATGACTATGGAGGAAGTCACACTCAAAGGTATTCTATGATGGAATGAACATGAAATTATGAAAACTATCTAGAGATGCAAGCTATAACTAAAATGAAAACTAAAACTAGAATGTAAACTAAATATGCATGCACAATAAAAACTAAGATGCAATACAAAATGTAAATCTTACCAACTATCAAATCACTAAGATGCAGCCTATGAACTCCATATGGAAATGTACCTATAATGCAAGCTCTCAATGTGGTGATTCTAGACTCAAAGTGACGGCATATCAATGCAATCTAATAATCCTCTATATGCAATGCTTGAGACATGGCTTCTATTTAAAGACTCTTAGGAAACATCTAGAGGGTGTCTAGAAGATAAGGATAAGGATAAAGATTAACAATTAAGCACCTTATCTTCTTATCTCATATCCTTGGTTAGAAGGATAAAATGATGAGGTGGCACATGTGTGTAGAAAGTTCTCAAGTTGTAGACACCATGTGCTTAAAAAGAAATGCAAACCCTTATGATGACAACTCATAAGAGTACACATATTCTTAGGCTTATAGATTAGGATAAAAAATTAAATTAAATTTAATTTAATTTAATTTAAGTCTAGAAGAAATTAATAGGATATGGAGAATTTAAATAAATAAAATAAATTTTAAAAAAAGGGAATAAATGGAGAATCATGTGTTAAATTAAATTTAACACATTAAGGCTAGGAAGTATTTAAATTAAATTTAAATACTTAGGCCAAAAATGAACCTATTTAATTAAAATAATTTTAATTAAATAAGTTGAAGAATGTGACCATTATTAATTAAATTAATAAAGTCATTCGGGACAATTTTTAGTGTATACATTTTTCCCCTCTTTGATGTGGTGTCGACACGACATCACATCAAAAAAAAAAAAATGCAGGTTGCCCCAGAGAAAGAAGGAGAATCCTGATGCCCCCTCACGAAAATTGTGCAAGAAATACAAATTTGGGCAATTTTCGTGAAAAGGTCTTTGAATGAAAAGAAGGAAAAAAAAGAAATGAGGAAAATAAGATAAAATATGGAGAAATCATGAGACAGACATGGCTCAGAGCGGAGAAGGGCGCAAAACGGGGTCCACGGGACCTACATAAGCCTCTAAGGGACCCATGGGAAGGTCATTATCACACCACAAGAAGAGCATCCAGAGCAGCTATGGACTCGATCGAGAGATTGCAGCTTGGTGAGCGCGTTCGAGAGCACCAACGACTAGCCGCAATGGGGGCACCGGTGAGTCATTTGATCCTCTTGGTAATTTGATAGCTAGACTAGGTTAGAGGCATTTATGATGCCCTAAATGCGGCAGAAACCGATCCTAGGCGAAGACGACAGTCTCCACCTTGTCATCTGCGCAGACGACAAAGAAGGGGTATCGGCGCCTGCGAAGACGACAAGGAACATCCTATCGTCTGCGCAGACGCTAAGGCTATGACAAGAGCAACGAAGATGACAGACCTTAGTCTTTCATCTGTGTGATAGGGACAGCGGCCTCGGAGACGACAGATCTTGCCATGTCGTCTTCAAAACCGAGCGAAGACGATAACACATTTTGCGTAAGCACAGACCAATGTCTCCGCATATTGGTGTCTGCACTAATCAGCGTCTTCGCCGATCAGTGTCTTCGTCGGACGCAACAGAAATGAGAAATGGCGAACATGAAATGCCCCATTCTAAAAATGAAATGACTGACTTACTGCATGTCCATGCTGCAGGAGGGCACGGTGCTTTTTAGGTCACGGGAGCACTACCCACCGACCATGGTGATACAAGAGAGACTCACATATGCAGATTGGGGACACGTGCGGTTGTGTGGACTAGAGCATGTCCACAAGTGGCCAGACTTTAGAGCTCACACAGCACAGCTATCGGCTCTCATAGAGTGATGGCACACGCCCACAGGGAGCTTCCATCTACTGACAGGGGATGCTACCGTCACTCTCCTGGATGTATGGCGAGTCCTAAGAGTGCCTATCAGAGGCACATATTCAGAGTATGTAGTTGAGGGAGCTGATCCCTTCTTGAGAGAGTGTTTTGGTAGGTGACGACAGAGACTACCAGTACAGCGATCGTGGCTATCCTGGAGGGGAGCCTTGGAGCAGAGACTACCGAGACTGGCGGTATTCCTAGCCTCTTTGATATGGAAGATGCTACTAGATCATGCAGGACATGGGTGGCCTATTGGCTGGGCACGGGTGTTAAGCACCCTATTACAGGAGGATGGCGAGGTCTACTGCTGAGGACAGACCATCCTAGCAGAGTTGTATCATGATCTACATATGTGTGCATACCGGACATAGCGCACTATGGGACCAGGACTAACACTATTGATGGTCTGGTCTTGGGAGCACATCGAGGTTACTCGACCTATCACACGGAGAGAGATCGGGCAGCCTGGAGAGCCATACGCATGCAGATATCGGGCTCTTATCCAGTATACATCGACAGAGTCAATGGAATTCTGGCGCAGGTGCCTAGATGAGATTATCATGTTTGACTAGACTCCTTATGATGGAGTGGAGTACTAAGGGAGAGTACAGGCAGCAGGGGGTGAGGATGACACAAAGGATCAGATGTATCTCCCATTTACTCAGACTGATTGCTGGATTATTGGTCGATCCGCTCACGTGATCATGCGATATATGCCTTCTCGGGTGTGACGACAGTTTGGGCGTAGCCAGGATGTGGTTCCAAAAAAATTCTTGTATCCTGTAGTGACCCACGAGTATGGTCGCTTGTGGGGTCGAGGGACGACGCTATGATTTGCCCGAGCATCATGGTTACCGATGGATAGAGTGCCATGGGTTCATGGTCAGGACAGGGGAGATGCTGGTATCACACCGACATATGCACAGTGGTGGGCAACACACCAGCCAGTCAGACTGACAGTGCCTGGAGTAGTTCCACCAACATAGTAGGCATAGGGAGAGGGAGATGGTGCAGGAGATGGGGGACAGGCTGCTATGGTAGCAGTGTCAGCTCAGGGAGTGCAGCATGGTCCACATGGTCGCAGGGCAGTTGCTAGGAGGGGTGTCGTAGCAGCACAGGTGCCACCACAGGGGGGACCTCAGGTACAGGCACCGGGCACAGGCACAGGTACCACCACAGGCGCCTCCATAGAGATAGGTACCAGGAGAGGAGCCAGTTATATTCAGGGCTGAGCGGGATAGCCTACGGGCAGAGGTTACTAGGCTACAGGTAGAGGTACAGCTGCAGAGAGTCAGAGCAGAGAGCACACAGGAGGCACTAGCAACTTTACAGGCACGAGTGGATGCAGGGGATTTTGTAGGTATGGTAGTGCGTACTGATGCTGAGGAGCTAGCAAGGTTATAGGGAGAGGTAGCTACCTTGCATGCCGAGCGAGCGACATATCAGGCTCAGGTCAATGAGTATCGCAGGTAGCGAGACATAGCGAGGCAGGTGGTTACGCCAGGGGCCAGCATGACAGTGATGCAGGAGGCCATCTCAGCCAGGTGATCTGAGGCACAGGCAGTACGAGAGGTAGCCTATTACAGGTCACTATATCATGATGTCATACCTATCGACCAGTGGTGGCCTGATTTTAAGAGAGGGGCTAGTTCCTGGACTACAGGTGGCAGAGCCAGATCAGAGCAGTCAGTAGGGCAGAGCCGACCACCTCGAGGGGGTGACACATGAGGAGCAAGACCCTCATAGCATGGCTCCTAAATTTTGTATAGAGATCCGATATTTTGATAGATATGTGCAGATGATGCATTTGTACTATATGATTCTATATGTATTTGGACTGTACAGACATTGATTCTTTTGTGATATATATACATGACATGAGTTGATGATCCTATATGTGTATGAGTGTTTATGATGCATATGTATGGATTTTATGTGATGCTTATGAGACTAACGTTTATAATGTAGGATGTGATGTATCTTTTCTATTTACTATATGATGCTTAACATGTGTGATGCAGATTGGCTAGCGATTATGAGACTTATGCATTATGATATGTATGTGCCCCTAAATGTAATGCTAATGCTATATTGAACTAGACTATCTAATGAGCACTAAGAAACTTAATTTGACAAGTAAACTAATGCAATCTATACTGCACAATTTATGTAACTTAAAAGGATATAAAAAAATGATCACTCCACCTAAAGATGCAACCTAATGAATATCTGTCAAACTCATCGCCCATAAAGATCCAGGAGCATAACATAGGAGGAGGACATAAATAGAACCTTGTCTTAAGCACGACTCGAATGAAACCCTATATTACATGGACCCTAACTAAGTGAAAACAAGGGATTCTATTGTGTTCATGTGGAGAGCACACCATTATTTTTATTTTGCAAAAGAGTGTATACATTATATGCTATAGAAGCATAAATGTTAAAACTCCTTTGCGTAATTGCCCCCATTGCGGCAGGCATTAATATCCGAGACAGACACACAGTAAAAACATAAAAGACATAAAGTAAATATGACAAACCAAACAAAAGAGACTTCATGACCAAGTAGTCATTTATCTCACAGTTCCTACCAAGAGCCTTAAGTTTGGAAAAGTGAAAGTCCCCATATCGCCTACAGGAAGGACTCAACCTACGGGGAAATGTTGAATCGAGTATTTTGTGATAATATGATTATGTGATTCTGGCAGGGGTTGGTGAAATGAACGAACTTCTCAAATCATTAAGCCTCCAAAAGGTGATTTTATGTGTATCCAAGTGTGGTCACTATCATAAGAGTGTGCAACAGAATGCGATTAAACAACCATTTGACAGGAAACATGCTAGAATGGAAATGAAAATGAGGCCTCGCAGACAAGAGGTCTTTTATTGGATTGAGCAACAAGCGAAAGACTAAGTACTACTCTGCACAAATGGAAAAAAGGAATAATGGTAGGTCATGAAAGGAATGGTTTGGATAAACAATGGATTGGCATTTTTTTTATTTTTTTTGGGTTTTTTCAGGACTTTTAAAGACTGTACAAGATCTACAAATGCTCAAGCATAAAAGCGCTTGAGATGCTGAATATTTACAGGTTCAGGGAGCAGATCTCCCTCAAGTGTAGCAATCTGATATGCCCCAGAACCATATTTGGCTGTAACAACGAATGGACCTAGCCAATTTGCCTCAAAATTTCCTTTCTTTTCACAGTTCTGGAGATTCCTCATATTATATTGTAGCACGAGATCACCCACTTCAAATTCTCTCGGCTGGACCCTCCTATTATATTGTAGTTGGAGGCGATGTTGATACACATGGAGGTGGTTAAGGGCACGGAGGCGTCTCTCATCAAGGAGTGCCAACTCTTGTAAGCGAGCAACTCGGTATTCTTCATCGGATATGAGGTTTTGTAGAGAGACTCTAAGGGATGGTAACTCAATGTGAATGGATAAAATGGCTTCAAAACCATAGATGAGGGAGAATGGAGTGGCTCCTGTGGGGGTGTGAATGGAGGTTCGATAGGCCCAAAGTGTGTGAGCAATCTGGAGATGCCAATTACGGCTAGCTGCATCAACAGTTTTCTTTAAGATTTTTAGGAGGGTTTTATTTGTGGCTTCAGCTTGGCCATTGCCTTGAGGGTAGTATCTGGTGGAGAAATGATGAGTTATTCCAAATTTTCAGCATAACGTGGCTACCTCTTGGTTCTTAAATGGGGTTCCATTATCAGTGATAATATCTTGAGGTATACCAAAGTGGCAAATAATATAGTTTAGGATAAATTTAGAAATTTACTTGTCGGTGATGTAGGTTAAGGGAATGGCTTCAACCCATTTCATGAAATACTCAGTTGTGGCAATAATATACTTGTGGCCATTAGAAGAATTAGGATACACTTGACCAATGAGATCAAATCCCCAGCGGGAAAAGGGCCATGGTGTGATGGTAGGTTGCAAGTCTTGGGTGGGAGCGTGTATCAAATCGCCATGCTGCTGACAAGGGAGACATCTTTTCACAAAATGATATGCATCTGCTTCCATAGTGGGCCAATAATAACCTGTCCTAAGAAGCTTTTTCGCTATCATAAAGCCACTAGAGTGGGCATCACAAATCCCTTGGTGAACCTCTTCTAACGTCGTTTTGGCTTCATCTGAATTGAGACATCGGAGGAGGGTTCCATCAAAGTGTTTCCGAAAAAGGGTATCACCTATAATGGTATAGCAAGCGGTTCGACGAATAAAGGTCTTACTTTGGTTTGGAGTGAGGGTTATGGGAATAGTTTTATGGCGTAGATAGGAAAAAATGTCAGCATACCATGGAGACTCAGGACCAACAATCTCGCACACCACTTCATAATCATTCTGCTCATAAGTAGGAGTAACAAGATTCTCAACGAGAAACTCACATTTTGGACTATATTCTGGCATGGCAATCATAGAAGCAATAGTGGCCATGGCATCTACTACTTTATTGTTAGCCCTTGGAACTTGTTGAAAGACAATTTCTATAAAGTGTTGCTTAAGATTCTCAACTATTCGGCGGTAGGGCAACAATTTCTCATCTTTGGTATGATATTCATCAGTCACTTGTTTGATAACCAGTTGTGAGTCTCCAAAGACAAGAAGATTCTTAATATTCCATTTAATGGCTTGACGCATTCCTATCACTAATGCTTCATACTTAGCTATGTTATTTGTGCAAGGGAATGAAATTTTGTAGGACTTAGGAATTAAATCCCCTTGTGGCATTACAAACAAAACTCCTGCCCCCGATCCATTTCGTGTGAAGGATCCATCAAAAAATACTTTCCAAGATATACTAGGGGCTATAGTCATAATGGTATCATCTGGAAAGTCTGCCACAATAGGGTGACTACCTAGAAGAGGTGCTTCAGCTAACTAATCTGTGATTACTTGTCCCTTAATAGCTTTACAATCCTTATACACAATGTCAAATTCACTTAGGATTAAAACCCACTTTGCTGCTCGACCAGTGAGGGCGGCTCTTGACAATAGGTATTTGAATGGATCAATTTTGGCAATGAGAAATGTAGTATGATTAAGCATATAATGGCATAGTTTCTGTATACAAAAGACCACGACCAAACATGCTTTTTCAATAGGAGTGTAATTCAACTCATAACCAACTAGTGTTCGACTAAGGTAATATATGGCTTGTTCATTTCCATTATCATCTAATTGTGCCAGGAGTGCTCCTAAGGCAACTGAAGTAGCTAAAATGTACAAGATCAATGGTCGTCCTGCTACTGGAGGGACTAAGACTGGAGGATTAGTCAAATATGCCTTGATTTTTTCAAATGCTTTTTGGCACAAGAAATCCCATTGAAATTGATTTCCTTTATGAAGCAAATGCTAAAGGGGATGAACTTTATCAGCTAGCTGTGACACAAATCTTCTGATTGATTGTAATCTTCCTTGAAAACTGCAAAGCTCTCTTAATGTGGAAGGAGGAGGCATATCCATGATGGCCTTTACTTTTGCAGGGTCTACTTCAATTCCTCTTCTGGATACAATGTAACCTAATAATTTACCAGATTTGAACCCAAATACACACTTTTTTGGATTAAGGCGCACTTTGTACTTTTCCAATCTTTCAAAAATAGTAGTAAGGACATCAATGTGGGCTTCTTTAGTCTTGGATTTTCCTAATATTTCATCAACATAGTCCTCCATTATGATGTGTAGAAGATCATGGAATATGGTAGTCATCGCACGTTGGTATGTGGCACCAGCATTTTTCAAACCAAAGGGAATGAATTGATAAGAAAAGGTTCCCCAAGGTGTGATAAATGCCATCTTATGTTGATCTTCTTCTGCAATCTTGATTTGGTTATAACCGGAAAATCCATCCATCAAAGACAACATCTCATGTCCAGCCGTCAGATCCACTATGATGTCTATGTTGGGTAGTGGAAAATCATCCTTAGGACATGCGAGATTCAAGTCTCAAAAATTAGAACAAGCACGAATGCCCCCAGATGCTTTTCCTTTAGGAACAATATTAGAGATCCACTCAGGATAGTCAATAGGTCAAATGAACTTTGCTTCTAGCATCTTTTGTAATTCTGCCTTGACTAAAAGTGCTACCTTAGGATTCATTTTACGAAACTTTTGTTTTACTGGCTTAATTTTGGGATCAACTGTCAAATGATGTACCACTAAATCTCTATCCAATCCAGGCATATCCTTATAGGTCCAAGCAAATTTGATCTTTCCTTTTTGCAAGAATATTGTCATAGCTTTTTGTTCTTCAGAACTCAAGGTGGCAGCAATGTAGGTAATCTGTGGATTATCTTCTGTTCCCAAGTTTATTGCAATAGTGTCTTCATTCAAAATGGATGACTTTTCTGGCGGCAAGGATCTGAATGGAAAATTCAACTCTCCCTCTTCTGGCACCTCTACGAGGTTTTCACCAGAAGATGTGTCCTTTATTTTATCTTTTTCCTCATCCAAAAGTGCCCTAGAAGGGTTTTCACTAGAGGATGTTTCTTTGATTTTTTTATTTTTGTTTTCCTTTTCATTTTTGCGACTAAGAGAGTTGATTTGGCTACCAAAGTAGGCTTTTTCATCATATTGGATCTCATGCTCGTAATCTTGAAGATTCTTAAGGCCAAAGAGTGTCATCACTGCCTCATCAGACTTACAAATGTCCAAACTTGGTGGCGTATCTTGAAGGTCCCAGTCTATCATGTCAGGGTTAATAAGAGTTAGATCAACGGATGAAAGGTCATTTACGGTAATGGTATGGACATGATTATTTAGGTCATCTTTGACGTATTGGAAAGGCACTTCGAAGAATTCCTCCTCTTCAGTCTCAGATTCAGATTCGGCCAAATAGTTGTTAGCAAAGGTAACCTTAGGTTTGAGGGAACCCAAACCGCATCTTTTAGGATAGCTATTAGCTTCTAGGGGTTTTCTAATTCCATTTTCATTTGGGCCAAGACCAGTACCATGATATCCCATGCTTTCAACAATGGGAAGTGCTTTGACATATTTATCCTTAGGAAACTCCACAGGTTCGTCTTTGCCATCATAATATAAGCAATCTAGAATATTATCTTCCATGTGCTCATCACTAAGGGAACCCCAACGTTCAAATTTCATTTTATTAACTTGTATGGTTTCCTTATTAGTAGAGTATGGCAATTGTGAAGGCTTTCCAAGGGAACGAGGGGAGAGTGGTAACTGTCCAACACACAAGGCATTTTCGAACTTATACTCTCCCATTCCCAAGTCAGTAAAGGTAGTCTTTTTCCCTGTAGTGCTAACTTTAACATCTTCAACTTTCTCTTTTCCTTTACGGGAATTTGAACTCTCATGGGCTACTTCTGGTACTATATGGGAAGCAGTTTCTTTAATGACCAGAGGCTTAGGTATGACTACAAAAAACTCACTTATGGGACAAAGATTTGTCGGGGTACCTTCCAATCTTCTACAAAATTCAAAAGGTGTAGGATCCCCTAGAATTGTAACTTCTCTTCCTTGGTGCGGGAATTTCAAACATTGGTGATATGTGGAAGGCACTACTTTGAGAGTGTGTATCCATGGTCTACCAAGCAAGATGTTATATGGCAAATCTAAATCTAGGACATGACATTCAGTATTGATAATGGCTGGTCCAACTTTGAGAGACAACATAATAACTCCTTTTGATTCCCTTTCTCTTTCATCATATTCCTTTATAGTAATTCTTTTGCTAGAATCAAGGAGATCCTCTGGAAGTCCCAGGAAATGAATCATCTTTAATGTACAAACATTTAGACCGAATCCATTCTCTATGAGGACTCTTTTTATTTTATGTCGTTGTATAAGGACTTCCAAATGGAGTGACATATTATGGTTGGGATTGGGAGCTTGGAAATCTTTATCTATAAAGATCAAATGTTGTTGAGCGGCAAGGTTTCCAATTATGGCAGTGAATTGGGCAACATTAATATTATCAAGGACACAGGACTCTAAAAGGGCCTTTTCCAAGATCTCCTTATGTACAGGCGAGGTGGTAAGAAGCTCAAGGATGGATATTTGTGCAGGAGTCTTACCTAATTGGGATAATACATCATAGCATGAAGCAGGCCTTTGTGGAGTGGACGGCGTAGCAGGCACGTGTGGAGCTAGCGAATTACTATTATTAGGAGTAGCTGCTTGCAAAGTGAGTCTTCTACGTCGAGTGGTTGCATCACAATCAGCTGCTTGTAAGACAAGGGTATTCACATGAGTGTCTACCCTTTCAATGTGACCACATAAGGAGTCAAAACCACATATATCGTTGGTATCTATTTTACCAGACAAGGAGTCAAACCCTGATATGTGGTTAGTAGAGTAATCATAAGGTACAGCGTTTGATGTGGAGGCTTGATTCGTATTATTGTTACCATCGTTGTGATCGAGAAATGGCTTTTGAAATATTTTCAACTTAGCATTCTTAGAGGAAGGACCTCCTTCCACTTCAATTTCTCCATTATCAACAAGGTTTTGGATAAACACCTTGAGTTTGAAACACTTATTGGTATCATGTCCTTTGATGCGATGGTATGTGCAATATTCATTTTCTTGATACCACCTAGGTTTTGGTTGATTTTCATCAAAAGGACGTGTATTAGGAAACACCATCAAGTTATGATCTACCACCTTTTGAAAAATGGCTTCCAATGGTTCATGAAAGTTGGTGAATGTCCTATTTCGATCATAATCACAATTATAATTGTTACGCAGAAAGAATCGAGTTTGTTGATTACCCTGGTTGTCTTGGTTTGAGTTATTGTTGTTACGGTTGCGGTAATTATTGTGGCTACTTCCTCGAAGGCTTTTGACATCCGTAACACCATCATGTGTAACAGCCCTATTCTTAGACCATGATCTAGGCTTGTTATTGTTGTTCGATTCATTATGGGCAGATGAAGAACTATAATGTTTGATGGTGCCTTTTTCTAAAAGTCCACTTTCAATGTTTTTACCCTTTTTGATTAGGGTAGGAAAGTCCTCAGGGCTCGCCATTTTCAAGTGAAAGGACATTTCAGGTATCAAATTTTTGATGAACATATCTACAAGATGAGAGTCCTCAATTTTGTATGGCATACGACTAGCAAGATGTCTCCATCTTTGCAAGAAATTGGCAAAAGTTTCTCCATTTCATTGCTTAGTATTACACAAGTCACTTAATGAAACCTGATTGTCCGTGTTGTAAGAGTATTGTGCTATGAACTTATTTGCCAATTCATTGAAGGTAGTATAAGAATCCTTAGGCATATTTATGAACCACTCAAATGTAGGGCCTACGAGACTTCATGGGAAGAGTCTCTTAAGGTAATCATCACTGTATGCCACCTCTTGACACAAAATATAGAACTCCCTTACATGTGCGACAGGGCACATTTTTCCCATATATTTGTCAAACTTTGGAATCTCAAAACCAACCGAGAATGGAGTAACAGGAACAGATTTATCAAAAGGACAAATCTCATCAAGAGACAAGTGTTTTACCCCTTTATTGTTTGTGTTGCGCACCTCATTTCATAGTTCATGAATCATTTGAGTGAGATGTGTTACTTCAGAGTTCATTTGTGTTGATGACTACTAGGGTGGTGGAGTTGCTCCATTTGAACCACCTTGTCAATATGCACTCATTGTGTTTGGCGCCGATGTTGTTACCATGGTCGTAGGCACATGCAACTGAGGTGAAGGTGTAGGCTGTGTAGAAATGACCATTGGTTGAGTTGGTACTTGACTAATGCTAAGGCCTCCTACATTTGAAGTTGTTGAGATGTTTTGTGGGGCGTTACCATATGTGGCAAGATTTGATAGAGCATTGATGAATTGTTGAAAGATTTCAGGGTTGGTTTGAAGCATTGGTTCTGGTAAAGTGCTAGATGTAGGCATTGCACTAGTTGTCACCGTAGGTCCTTTTCCTTTGCTTGATGTTGGCATTGCACTTGAACTAGGTGCTAAGGGAGCACCACCTTTCTTGACTTGAGTAAATAGGATGTTCTCATCAAAACTTGTAGGAACGTTAACACCATCCTTGATCAGATTTAAGAATATGTCGGTCTTGTTTTCCTTAATGGATTTCTCCATCATCTCTACATTGTAAGGGTCTGCAAGGACGATCTTAACCAGACGAGAAATATCACTGAAGTCAATAGGGTCTTCATCTTGGTATACGTCTTCATCATTATCACCTGGATTGCTATTATGAAAAGGTTGTTGTGGCTCTTGGATATTAGGCATACCAAGGTTCGGATTAGAGGGAAGCACATCCCCTAATGAAGTTGCAGCTGAGGGAGGAAGATTCTCCATTTCTGATTGCTTTGTTGATTCCCACAAATGTGTTTTGGGGTTGAATGTGAACCTTCTTGATCGTGTGTTTACCATACAAGAATGGCCAAATGATGAATGAAGGCTTATGAGAGAAATAGAAAATGAAAAATGAGAGCTCTTAACCTTAGATGATTAGTGGGTCAACTACCCAAATTTGAACAAGAGACCTTAGTTTAGCAAACAAAATGATATTGAAAGATAATAGTATCCTTTTCTTACCAAAGATAGTCAAATATGATCTTGTAGGCAAGATAAGACACCAAATGGATCACTTACTATTTGGAGACTGACTTGTGGTCCCAAATAAGCAAGGTAAGGTATTGAGTGAATTGCTTACTATTTGGAGATTGACTTGTGATCCCAAATAAGTAAGACTTGAGTATCTTTCTCTTACCAAAGATAGTCACATATGATCTTATAGGCAAGATAGGACACTAAATAGATTGTTTGCTATTTGGAGACTAACTTATGGTCCCAAATAAGAGAATGTGATTAGGATATGGTGTTTGCTTATGGATGTAAGGTCTAATGTCACGATAAAAAGATGTTTTTAGGTTTTTAGCTCTCTTAGAAGAAAGTTTGAAGATGGAAGAAATGGAAATGAATAAGAAAGAAGAATGTATGATGGCCACTTATACGGTTGATTCATTTTTTGTTTACAAGAAATAAGAACCTTGGGTTTACACCTAGGAAAGCAAACCAATTCTGAAGTTTTTCGTTATAGGTGATCCTATCGTAGCGGTCTTGCCTAGCTTCTTCTTTTTGAATGTCCTTGATCGCGTAGCTAAATTGTTTGTCACCGTGGGTTAGTCTCTTCCTTTCTTTGTAGACAGGGGGTTTGGACAGTTTCACTTTCTTATGCTTGGTTTGGTTGACTTTTTTGGTCATGGCAAGAACAAAACAAGACTCAAACTTTTTGACATCAAAAATAGACTCAACCAAAACTCCAAACGTGACTCTAATGCAAAAACTTCCAAGAAATGACTGAGTCAAAGAGACCTCACCTAACCTATCTTAGTGCAAAGGTTCCCTCACAATTTCACTCATTTTTTGGCTTGTTTGAAGTTTTTGTTTTGTTTTATTTTTGTTTTGATTTTTTGATTATTTGAACAAACACACCAAACACAACAACAATCCTAATAAGGCTGATACTAGGTTGTACAAGGCTTAGCTAAAGGGCGTCCTCAATATACACTAGGTACATGAGGCCCAATTCTGTAGATGAAAGGAAATACTGCCACACAGCCGGGGGGAGACGGTAACCCAATCTCCTCCTTCACTTCCCAAAGGTATAAAGTTCTTTGGGGCTTAGCCAAGAGTAACAATATTTACACTTCCAAGAGAGGTGTCTTTCGATTCACCTCCCGATTTTTATACTCCACCAGAACGCTGGAGTTGAGGTCATCCCAAGGGGTGATGAAATCCCCAAGCAGGCCTCCTAATAAAATGAAAAACAAATCTACTTATTTTTTGTGCACCCAAGGTCGCCCAAAAGCGCGAGGGGAGAGAATACGTAAGTGGACTTGGGGTTTAAAAGACACTTGTTCGTTATCCACAAAAATTTAAGTTTGCTACTCTAATTGAAGACACGCATGTTTAGAGCATACAAGGTTCTTTCCAACTTTAAATAGAAGAAAATAAAATACTTAAAAGAAAATGCTGAAAATAAAAATGCTGAAATGAAATGCTAAAATGAAGTTAATTTTTCTTAAGGCTTTAGATGTGATTTCATTTTAAGGCCCAAATCCAAATGTGCTCTATACTAAATGTAACCATTTAAAATGCTCCAATTTCAAATGTGACCAAGTCTTTTTCCCTCTAGTTCGTCCTCTAACACAAATCCTCGACCTGCAAACTCACAAGATACTCAAGAAAAATTTTTAACCGTTAGTTTAATCCACAACAGTCGCAGACGCTAATAATCGGAGACACTAAAATATGAAGACGACAAAGTCTAGAGCGCAGCCGCCAAAGTGCAGAGCGCAAACGCCAAACTGTAAAGCGCAGACACCAAAATGCAGATCGCAGATGCCAAAATGTAGAGCACAGACACTAAAATGCAGAGCGCAGACGCTAAAATGAAAAGCGCAGACACCAATTTCGGATCGCAAACGATAGATCACAGAGCGGAAACGACAGAGAAATAAGTGCAAACGAAAAAACCCTAACGCAGATGACAGAATAAATAATACGCAGACGCAAAAAGAAAAGAACTTGATTTTTTCGGCAGCAGCACAGATGCTTGTTCTCGGAGATGCTGATCTGCGAAGACGCTGATATGCGTAGACGCGCAACGCAGACGACACTGTGACTATCAGAGATGACAAAACACTAATCCGAACTACAAAAAATTGTATTAGCGGACTTCTGAAGCGAGATCAGGGACGTGGGTCCCACCGGGCATGCCAAAATGTGTGCTAGAAAAATGTACAAATTGCTGGAAGCCTAAGGAATCAAGCTAGTTTAAAAGAAATTCACAAAAGCAACCAACAAACCAAAATTCCAACCACCTCTAATACTCAACAAGGGCAGCTATGAGTAGCCATTGTTGGTGTATCTCTGATGGAGGGTATGTTTGGTATGCTCTCACAAACACAACAATAAGTAAATCCCTCGTGTGGAAGTGCAAATGTGAGTGTGAGTGCAAAGTGAATGTGCAATATGATCCTAGACTATATGAAAAGAAGAATACTTTCAAGATATTACTATGGAGGAAGTCACACTCAAAGGTATTCTATGATGGAATGAACATGAAATTATGAAAACTATCTAGAGATGCAAGATATAACTAAAATGAAAACTAAAACTAGAATGTAAACTAAATATGCATGCACAACAAAAACTAAGATGCAATACAAAATGTAAATCTTACCAACTATCAAATCACTAAGATGCAGCCTATGAACTCCATATGGAAATGTACCTATAATGCAAACTCTCAATGTGGTGATTCTAGACTCAAAGCGACAGCGTATCAATGCAATCCAATAATCCTCTATATGCAATGCTTGAGACAAGGCTTCTATTTAAAGACTCTCAAGAAACATCTAGAGGGTGTCTAGAAGATAAGGATAAGGATAAGGATTAACAATTAAGCACCTTATCTCCTTATCTCATATCCTTGGTTAGAAGGATAAAATGATGAGATGGCACATGTGTGTAGAAAGTTCTCAAGTTGTAGACACCATGTGCTTAAAAAGAAATGCAAACCCTTATGATGACAACTCATAAGAGTACACATATTCTTAGGCTTATAGATTAGGATTAAAAAATTTAATTTAATTTAATTTAGGTCTAGAAGAAATTAATAGGATATGAAGGATTTAAATAAATAAAATTTATTTTAAAAAAAGGGAATAAATGGAGAATCATGTGTTAAATTAAATTTAACACATTAAGGCTAGGAAGTATTTAAATTAAATTTAAATACTTAGGTCAAAAATGAACCTATTTAATTAAAATAATTTTAATTAAATAAGTAGAAGAATGTGACCATTATTAATTAAATTAATAAAGTCATTCGGGACAATTTTTAGTTTATACACTCCTCTATTCCCATTTGTTTTTCAAAAAAAATCTTTCGAACTTGAATCATGATGGATTACTTGACTGTATTAAAACTCACTTGGGGTCTAATTTTGCTTGAGAATAAGTTTTGTATATGGAGACCACTAAATTATTGAAATGTTGGCTTGGACGGATTTACCTTATTTGCCTTTACTACTTTACTATTTTCCCATTATTTTCTACAACTAAATCTGCCTTTGACAACCATTGTCTCTTCTTGGTTAAGTGTTTATATGCATGATGTCATCAATATAAAAGATTTATAAGAAGATATACACTGCATAATTGGTCATCTTCAGAGTTAACTTGTAGGATCAGCAATGATGTGTTAAAGTCATATACATTTCACCTGATTATGGTTGGTATATAATAGCAGTCTCTTGGTATGCCCCTTTTATATTATGCTAAAGACATGGCATCATTTATATGCTTCACTGCTACTATCTTTTCTTTCTTCATTTTATATGCCGGATCTATTTTATATACCAAATATTGTTGTTCTGAAATTTCATTATATTTCATCTATCAATTACTACTTTTTTGATGTACTCTTTTATATCATGTGGCATATCTTATGAGGTTCGAGCATGGGCTCGTGACACTCACAAATGATTTTATTTCTTTCAGCACTAGATGTCAATATCACTGCTTACTTTTCTTTCATGATGAAATGCATTAACAAATAAAGTATGTATAGGAATAGAGATATACAGTCATTTCTTAGATCCCTTAGGATCTAACATCAGTTTTTTCTCTTCTTTACAGCTGTTGGAGAGTGTGGAGCTTGAAGCTAGATGAGTGTGGTAGGGAGAGAGTTCATAACCAGTCAAAGCAATAGGCAATGACTAGTTATCTCTACTCTTTATTTCTTTCATTCATATATCTGTTTGTGTATTTCCTGATGAAAGAAACTTAGTAGCTACACTCACGACTTGTGTGAGATCATTTCTTTCCAGCAAATTAATTCATTTCATTGTTAAGTAAAACATCAATGTATATTTGAAAGTAAATAATACAAGGACATTTCTATTGTTTGAATGAAATGAATAGCACTTCTATACTTTTATTGCATGTATACTTAAAATCTTACACATGTGCAAAATTTTAGTAAAAAAAGTGTTGTAAAATGATCTATTGTAGAAACATGAGAAGAAAGAACATGATTATGTAGTATTGGATGATACTCCAAAAGTTGATGTTCCAGCAATTTCTCATGATGTGCACCAACCACAACAACAAATACTACACACCTCAGTGAATGTTAGATGGTCAACAAGGATGAGTAAACTTTGAGAAAGATTTTCTTCTTCCTTGTATTCTATTTTACTTACTAATGTTGGTGAACCTAAATTTTATGATGAAGTTGTGTAGGTGGATACAAAGATTTAATGGGAGTCTACAATGAAAGAAGAAATGGACTCTTTGTTGAAAAATAAGACATGGGATTTATGCAAGTTGCCTGTAGGTAAAAAGGCTTTACAAAATAAGTGGGTTTATAGGTTGAAAGAAGAGGATGTAGCTAAGAAAATATTTAAAGCTAGGTTAGTTGGAAAAAGATTTGCATAGAAAAAAGGCATCAATTTTGATGAGATATTCTCTCTTGTTGTCAAAATGACTTCTATTTTTACTATTTTAAGTATTGTGGCTATGTAAGATTTGCATTTGGAGAAGATTGATGTTAAAATAGCCTTCCTTCATGGTGATTTGGATGAACAGATATATATATGGCACAATCACAATGATTCGAGGTCGAAGGTAAGGAAAACTTAGTGTGCAAATTGAAGAAAAGTTTGTATGGCTTGAAGCAAGCACCTTGGCAATGATATCTAAAATTCAACAAGTTTATGCATGAGCATGGATATAGTAGGTATCATTTAGTTCATTGTTTTTATTTTAAGAGGTTGGATGATGATAGCTATGTTATTTCATGTTTATATGTTGATGATATGCTTGTATTTGGGTCTAACATGGATCATATTAAGGGGTTGAAATGCTTGTTAGTACATGCATTTTCTATGAAGGGTTTGGGGATAGCAAAACAAATCCTTTGTATGAATATTTACAGAGATAGGAAGAACAAGAAATTGACATTAGTTCAAGCTGATTATATTGAGAAGGTGTTGCAATGTTTCTGTATGGAGAATGTTGAAGCTATCAGCACACCTTTATCTAGTCATTTGAAGTTGACTAAGGAGATGTGTCCCAAGACACAAGAAGAGGATGAAAAGATGTCTAAGGTACCTTATGCTTCAGCTATAGGAATCTTGATGTATACTATAGTATGTACTAGGCTAGATATTACACATGCAGTGGGAGTTGTTAGTAGGTATATGAGTCATCCAGGGCTTGAGCATTAGAATTTAGTTAAATGAATTCTTAGATATTTGAGAGGAACATCCAGTAAGTGTTTACACTTTGGGGCTCTACTACTGATTTATAGGGTTATGTTGACTCAGATTTGGCAAGGGATATTAATACCAAGTATAGTACTATAGGTTATTTATTTACTATTGGTGGGATAGTTGTGAGCTGGTTTTCTAGGTTACAAAAGGTTAATTCTTTATCCACTACAAAGGTAGCTAAGGAGATGATATGGCTTCAGTTCTTCTTGGAAGACTTGGGAGACCCTTAGAAGGATAATTATTTGTTTACAGATAGTTAGAGTGCGATTCATCTTGCAAATAATTCAACTCTACATTCAAAGACAAAACACATTTAGTTGTGGTACCATTTCATTCAATCAATTTTCGATGATGGACAATTAAAGCTAAACAAGATACATACAGATGACAATCCAATGGATATGTTTACAAAGGTAGTGACAAGGGAGAAACTGACTTTCTCTTTAGATTTGATTGGTCTTCTCAACTGAATAGAATAAAAGAATAGTAGATTCTAGGGTGGTTTGATATATTCCAGTGGGAGCTATAGGTTTAGCAATGCTATGATCAGTATCCAAGTGAGAGGTTATTATTGTGGAGTCTAATCAGTCTTCAAGTGGAAGATTTTTGTGATGTGGAGCCTAATCAGACTCAGAGATTTATTTAGCATGATTTTCCTCTAGATTATTTCTATGGGGGTTTGGGGGCACCTCCCCGAAGATGGGGTCAAGGGGTAGTGCCCCAGGTGCGCTCCCTATTGCAATACAGGGTCTAGGGTCAAGGAGTAATGCCCCCACAAAGGTTTTCAAGGGTAGCCCCCCAAGCCAAAAATGCCCTTATATTGTAAAAGGCATTGGCTATTATTTTTCTTATTGGATGACTTATTCTAGCCCTAATTTTGTAAGAAGAAAAATCTTATAAAAAATTACTTAGGGTTAGGGATTTTAATAATATGTGATGCAAAAAATTGTTCATGTAGCGATATTGAGCTTTAAGGGATTACGAATTGTAATCAAGTTGTAATCACTAGATAATAAGAATATTGAACTTGTCAGTGGATGTAGCCCAAGGATCAACTAAACCACATTAAATCTTGGTGTCTTGTGTTCTCTTCTATGTGATCTACTATTTATGGTATTGGTTATATTTGCATGTAATCATTATTTCTATCTAAGGTTAATAGTAACACTTGTTTGGCTATATCCTCATATTGACTAGGTGTCATCTTATAAGCTGCCTTTTTAGGAAAATTTTCTCTAGGGATGAATTCTATTTGATGGTTGATAGCTCTCTTAGGTGGAAATGTGTGATTACCATCACTAACAATGTCATCAAATTGATTCAATAGGTCATGCACCTCCTTAGGCAACTGTGATGTAATTGTGTTTTGTGCATTCTGTGGCTTGATAATAATGGCACACCTTATGCCTTCCCCTTCCTTCATGGTGTTTAGGAACTCTTTCTCACCTACCATTAGGACATTAGGTCCCTCCAATTGGTTGTTTTCTCCTTCTAAAAAAGATTGGATAGCATAGGACTCCACTTTCCTAAACTTGTAAACATTCTTCCTACCATCATATTGGGCTTCTTTTTCATACTATCATGGCTTTTGTAAAAGGTGATGGCATGCATCCATGGGTAATATATCACATAAAAAAATTTCCTTATACCTACCAATGTTAAAGTCAACCAGTGATTGTTCCTTCACCTCTACATGTTGACCCTTATTTAGCCATTTGACTATATAGGGAATTCTATGAAGGAATCTTTTAAGTTTTAACTTTACTACTGCTTCCTCTAAAATTATGTTATCACTAGACCCAAAGTCAATGATAACTTTACATACCTTATTTTGCACCTTACATCTGACCCTAAATAGGGCTCTCCTTTGGCTTAGCTACTCCTTCATAGGCTCTATAATGAGTGTTCTTTTGAACATCAGATTCTCACCTTCTTTTAGATCAAGTGGGAGATTAGCTACCTTCTTGTTTCCACCATCTTCTTGAGCATAATCCACCTTTATTTCTCTTGAGGTAGAAGCCTTCTCTGGACACCTATATTAGGGATGCCCTAGTTGGTTATAGTTGTAACATTTCATAGTGGAAAAGTATGAGGGACCTCTACCTTGACTTTTATTTCTACCCTAAAGCTACTATAACCTCTGCCTCTTTGGTTAAATCCTCCTCTTGGACTTCTTGAACCACTCTATTCACTTGTTTTACTATCCCCTTGGGTCTGGTTATTTGGCCTCTTCCACCACCAAAATTACCTCTCTAATTGCTTTGCTTTCTACCTTTGCCCCTACTTCTATTGTTGAAGTCTTGCTTCTTTCTCAACTTTTCCTCAACCTTAAGTGCTAATTGGTAATACTTTTGCACTATGTTAATATTCTACAATTGAATCTCCTCTTGGATGTTCTACCTCAAACTATTAACATACCTTTCTATTTTGATACTTTCAACTTCTTGCACCTTGGACCTTGGACCTTAGGAAAATATTTTAGAACTCTTCAATATAACTTGCCACATCATTATCCCTTTGCTTTAGATTTTGTCATTTGGTGTGCATCTACGCTTCAAAATATTTAGGAAGGTAGGTTTTTTGAATTTGACTTACCATACTTGTGTAATTTGCATAGGGTTTCTTTCCATCTTTCACTCTTTCATCTTGAATGAACTTCCACCGTGTGAGAGCTGCTCCTCTCATCCTTGCCTTTACTGCTTTACCTTTTGAGCTTCAGTCACATTTTCACTTTCAAAATAATTTTCCATGCCTTCTAACCATTCCAAGATATGGCCAATATCCAAATTTCCATTAAAAAGTGGCACTCCTTACAAGGCTTTATGACTTAATGCCTTGATTTATTTAAGAAATGGTTCTTCTGCTATCTCTAGGTTAGGAGTAGGTGCCTCCTCTTTATTAAACACATGTTGCTTCTTCTTGCTACATTCATATTGCTTGTTTACCTAATTGGTCACTTCTTTAATCTTGAGAGCTACTTTCTCAAGTGTTGTCTCCAAGGATGTTATCTTAGCCGTCAACTCCAAGTTTTCCTCATCCTGCTCCTGAACCTTCTTAGCCAATTTTGCATTTGTTACTATGGTGGATCCTATGGAGGATTCCCCTTCATAGTTAGACATGCACTTTTTCCTCCCAAAGTCAAATTTCTTCAATACCAATTTGGTAGGACTAGTCTACGATAATATATATAGTCGATATGTATTGCTCCATTTCCTCTACTTATAGAAATTTAACCCTAAACAATTACAGTCAACTTCCCCTTAGGCTAGCCTATCCATTCAGGCTTGCATTCTAGCTTGCAACTTCCTTCTATGCCTCCTTAATGACTTGTCTAATCTTGCAAGGGTTAGAGGCTCTTCCTAGGGTGTCATGAGCTTCTTTGCATCCATCTTTAACAATCCATTCAGTAGTTCTCTATATGATCCCTTCAAACCAATGAAAAATTCCTATTAGGCCTTTAAGCCCTCAATTAGCCCTCCCAATGGACTATATTGGGATTTGTGCAAATCTTCCCTTAAAAAGGACCAAAAAACTTCAACTTGAGATACTTTTTTCAAATGCCTTCAATATTTTTGAGGTTTCAAATTTTCAACAACTACCACATGCCCTAACCCTATTTTTGAGTGTTTGTTAGGGTTTATCAACAATTTAAACCATTCAAGAGAAAATCTTCTGTTTCTCACTTCCTAGAAACCTTTAGAGCTTCTCCCTGTAGCTAAAATGACTTTACTCTATTCTTTATCCTTCTACAACACCCATCACATTCAATCTACTTTAGCCTTACAAGAAATATTCTTTCCTTGGATCAATTTCTAGTCGAGTACATCCCGATATCACCTAGGGCTTCCAAGGAAATGGCTTGGCCCTTTAGTCCTAGCTCCATCCTTCCTACTACATAATGTAAAAGGTGTCTACTAGCATTTCTCAAGGTTTCATAGAGTTTCGACCATAGGGAATGCTGGTAGACACCATTTTGTCATGTTTGCCCCAATACTAGCCAACAATAGGCAATTTAGTAAAACATTTACTAAGAACACAAATTGATTGCTAAGTCTTTCTAACCAAAACACTAATCCAGTCTCATTCCAATCAAAAACTCAATCTCCCATTCAAACTATCATGGATTTGTTTGTCTATTGTATGCATCTGTACAACTCTAAAACTCCCAACCGTGCAAATGTGACTTGGAGGAATTTACATACTAATTTCAAAACTAACTAAACCAAATTTAATTCTTTGGTAACTTCCAAGTGTCTTCTAACCAACTTTTCAACTTTGACAACAAAATGCAAAAAGTGCAAAAAAAAATTAAATGTGCAATTTTAGCAAAATTAACAACTTGTTTATTTTGACACCGTAGGCTTTGAAAAAATCATCTTAAGACTCCAAAAAAATTATGGAAGGTATTTAGACCATTTTTATTCCATTTCCATTCCTAATTACCCTACTATGCTTATTTAGCCCTCTAAATCAACTATTTGCACTTTTGCCCCTAATTGACAATAAATGCAACATTACAACTATTTGCCTATCATGCACTACATTGGTGCTTCACATGCATGAGCACCCCTATTCCATGGACCTCTTTATTCGTCCTAGGTATAATCTAGACTCTTATTTCTTCTTAGTGACCTATCCAAGGTGCTCCTACACAAAATATAGTCATGCTTATTTCTTATCCAAGAAATGAATCTTTCTCCCAACAAGAATGCTCCACCACTAGTGCTCTTTCTGTCATCTACACTTTCTACCCAATTAGCATTAATGCATACACATAAAGTAAAATCATGTGATCTATGATACCATAGTCCATAACTAGGTGTTCCTTTCAAATATTTGAAAACTCTTTTTATTGTTACATAATGTGTCTCTTTAGGATCTGTCTGAAATCTTGCCACAATTCCAACTACACTAGCTATATTGGGTCTAGTATGTGTAAAATCTTGCAATCCACCAATCATAGACATGTATTTTTTCTACTCAAAACTAGGGGATTTTTATTTCTTAAACAATTTACATCTAGTTACCATATGTGTTCCAACATGTTTTTAACTTTCCAAACCAAATATCTTCAATAAGTTTTTAAGATACTTAGCTTTTGTAATGAAAATACCATCTTTCTTTTGTGCAATATGCAATCCCAAGAATGATTTCATCTTACCAATCATACTCATCTCAAACTCTTTCTTCATCTCTCCTAAAAATACCTTGCTTGTTTCATCATTACCTCCAAAAATAATGTCATCCACAAATACTTCAACAATCAATAAGTCATTTTCATTCTTTCTCAAACACAAATTACTATCAACATTGCCTTTCACAATTCCCAAACTTATAAAACACTTATCTAATCTTGCATGCAAGGCTCTAGATGTTTGTTTCAACCCATGCAATGCCTTCTTTAATCTACATTCCATATCATCTTTTTCTATCAAAGTAAAATCATAAGGTTACTCATTGTATATGCTTCTTCTTCTATTTCTCCATTTAGAAAATTTTATTTGACATCCATTTGATAATCTATAAAATTCTTATTAGTTGCATATGCCAAAACAAATTCCTTGTTCTTGTGAATAACCTTTACATACAATCTTGTTTTGTTTCATACAACTTCACCTTTTTCATTCATCTTGTTTCTAGATACCCATTTAGTTCCAACAACATTATTTTCATTAGGTGTAGGAACCAAATTTAATGTTTTTTACTTTTCAATCTTCTCTAGTTCTTATTTCATATCTTTAATCCAATTATCATCTTTATAGGCTTCATCAATATTTTTAGGTTCAACTTGAGAAATTAAACACAGTTGTTCTTGTACCTTGTTTCTTGTCATAACTCCTTTATCTTTACTTCCAATGATCTATTCAGTAGGGTGATTTTCTATCAAATTACTTTTAGGTATCATTGTTTCAACTATGATTTCAATTCTAGGTTCTGATCTAGGTTCTTATGAATGTTCTTCTATTTGAATTTCAGCCTACAAATTAGTATCAGTCTCATAAAATAATTTGTGCTCAATAATCTCTTTGTTAGTCCTTGAATTAGTCTCTTCATCAAAATTATAATCAAGTATCCTTTCTTGAATTCTATTTTTTTCATCAACTCTCGCATTTTTTCTCTCAACAATAGTCTTAGTTCTATAATTAAAACATATATATGAATTTGTTTTTAGAAAATTTCCAAGAAGCATACCGTCATCACTTTTTGAATCAAACTTTCCAATATCATCATCTCTTTTAAAGTAATATTTACTTCCAAACATTGTGAAATAGTTAATAGAAGGTGCATGTCCAAACCAAAGTTCATAAGGTGTCTTACTAGTTCCTTATCTTAGGGCATACTATTGTATTTACTACTTATCTAAAAGATCTAAGATTCATTATTTTCATTCATCATTACTCCTGTTGGTGTTGTTAATTTATTGTTCCTCCTTTCAACTATCCCATTCTACTCAAGTGTCTTAGGGGCTAAAAGTTGTCTCTTTTTACCATTATCTTCATAAAACTTGTTAAACTTATTTGAAGTAAACTCTCCTCCTCTATCAAATCTCAAAAATCTAATCTTCAAACCATATTCATTCTCAACTCTATGTAAGAATTTTCCTTAGGGAAAAATGACACCAAGATCAAGAAGCTCAAGAACTTAGCACAATATGGACCAACAATGTATGATTATAATACCAATATGAGAATGAATAACTGATGAATACACACTAGAAGTGTATGTATATAAAGGCATCTAGAATGACTAGGAGTTAGCAAAGTGATAAACCTCCCAACTAAGCACATCTCCACCAAGAGTAGATTATCCTCCATTAAGTATAGGAGTTTTTGCAATGATGAGAGGATAAGCTTACATAGGTGTATCTCATAAAAAGATGTTATAGACACCATGTGCTCAATTAGAGTGTAAACAACTATGTTGACTACATGACAACTCAGATGAATATGCAAACTCCTATGTTGTCAACAAGACAACTCATATGACTACGCATACTCCTAGCTGTCTACATGACAACTAATAAAATAATGCATTTACCCTAAGTAAACTTATGTAAAGTGTAATAATAATTAATTATTTACACTAACAACCCCCCTTAAGTGGAACTTAGGGGAATTCACTTAAGCTCACAAAAGCTATGATGAAAATACATGATGGGTCCTAGATACTAGACCATGTTAGGTACCCATGTACAAATGCAATGCTCTACATAAAATGCAATGCAATCTCTCTAAAAATGGAGAAAGAGGGAAAACCTCATGGGAAAAATCCTCTCCCAAAAAGAGAGATATGTACAATAAAGAAGAGAAAAGTCATGTGACCCCCCTGGTGAAAAATTCTACACCTCCAAGAGATCTGACAAATGAAGATACTTGACCTCAATGAAGGGCTTGGTGAAGATGTCTACAATTTGCTGCTCTGTAGGACAATATTACAATGCAATGATCTACTCATGAATCAGCTCTTTGATGTAGTGCATATGAACCTCAATATGTTTGGTCTATTGATGCTATACTAGATGTTTTTCAGAGTTCAATGGCACTCTTATTATCACAATGTATGACTGTGGGTCAAGGTATGTCAAAACCAAACTCCTTTAGAATTTTTTGTAACCAAATAGCCTTTGTAGCCGCATTGATAGCTCCTCAATACTCAGTCATAGTTGATGAAAGAGAAATAGTGTTCTACTTTTTACTCTACTAAAAAATGGGGCTAGAACCAAGATGAAACATGTATCTTGAAGTGCATTTGTGAGAATCAAGATCTCCTACATAGTTAGAGTCTGTATAAACCACTAACTGTAGTCTAGTACCAATTGTATAACATATCCCATATGTATGTGTACCTTGGATATAGTGCAAGATGCATTTGGCTACCTTCCAGTGAAGTTCATGTAGCTCTTGCATGAAGTGAGAAACTGTGCCAACTGCAAATTATATGTTATGGAATGTATGTGTCAAGTAGATGATGCTTTCAACCAATTGTCTATACAAAGTAGCATCATCAAGTGGAGTAGAACACTTTGCTTCTAATTTAACACCTGAGAGAAATGGAGTAGATGTAGCCTTACAATTACTCATGTGAAATTGAGAAAGTAGATCAATAGCATACTTGAGTTATGATAATGTGATCCCTGATGAAGACTATTGTATCTCAATACCAAGGAAGTAATCAAGTAGACTCAAGTCAGTCATCAAAAATTTGTCTTGCAAAGTAGCCTTAACATTATCAATGATGGATGTTGTACTCCTTGTAATGATTAATTCATCAACATAAACCACAAGTAGCAAGCGAGAATCATCCCGCTAAAGAATGTAGATATTCAAATCTGAATGAAATCTAGTGAATCTTGCTAAGAGAAAGAAAGAATCCATCTTGGCATACCAAGCTCTTGGAGCTTGTTTTAGTCCATAGATAGACTTTTTCAACTTGCTAACCAAAGTATAATTCTAAATGAACCCTTGTGGCTGCTCCATATAAATCTCCTCATGAAATCACCATTCAAGAATGCACTCTTCACATCCATCAGATGAACAACCCATCTTTGAGTTGTAGCTATAGCTAGTGTCAAACAAATGGAGTTCATTTTTGCAATTGGTGCAAAGGTCTTAGTGTATTCAATTACAGGTACCTGAGAGAAACCTTTTTGTAACAAGTCTAGCCTTATTCTTCTCTAGACTTCCATCCACTACAAATTTGGTCTAGTAGATCCACTTACATAGAACTAATTTTCTTCCTTTAGGAAGAGAGACTAAGTCCCATGTGTCATTTCTCATAAGAGAATTATATTCTTCCTCCATTGCTTTATCCCATTCTAGAATTCTTCAAGCTTATTTGAATGATTGAGGGTCAAAAGAAACTTTTATATAAGCATGAGGGAGTGAGTTGTTTTGTGATCTTGTCCTCCTAGTATCTGAAGGATTCCCTGCCAATGGTCCTATCACATCCAATGTCAACTAAGCCCATTTATGTCTTGTGGAAGAAGATGTAGAAGTAGAAGGGATATCCTCAACCTCATCTATATGATTCCTCTATTTGGATTGTGGATGAACATCTTCCAAGTCACTGTCATCACTGTCACTCTCTTCAATGAAGGAGGAAGGAGGATTTGAAGAAGTAAAGCTAGGACAACTTTCTTCAAAGTGTACACTCCTCTCATAGAAAATGTCATGTGTCTCTAAATCCATCAACTTGTAGGCTTTATGAGTGTCTACATATCCAACAAAGATGCAAGGTTTACGTTGAGGTTCCAATGCCTTGCATTTCTATGGAGGTATTCATGCCCATGTTGGACAACCAAAGACTATAAAGTGCTTTATAGAAGGTTTCCTTCCAATCCAAGCTTCAAAAGGAATTGCATCATCCAAATCTTTGTGAGGACTCCTATTCTAGATGTAGTTACAACAATTCATTTCTTCAGCCCAAAAGACTTGATCAAGAGACTTATGTAGTAGCATGCAAGTGATCATCTCCTTGAGGGTTTTGTTCTTCCTTTCGACAACACCATTCTGTTGTCATGTATATGGTACTGAATGTTGAAGGCCAATTCCCTCTTGAGTACAAAAGCTTATAAGTCTTGAGTTCACATAATACCCTCCATTATCTATTCAAAGAACTTTGATGCCTTTTTCTAACTACTTTTCTACTTGAGCCTTAAAGCTGAGAAATTGTTCAAACACTTCACTCTTATGAGCCATGAAGAATACCCAAGTATAGCGAGAGTAGTCATCAATGAAGGTGAGTGCATAGCGAGACTTTCCAAATGATGGCATTGGAAATGGGCCTGCTACATCACTATGAACTAGTTCAAGAACACATTGTGCTCTCCAAGAATTTCCCTTGTCAAACATTTTTTCTGGATGCTTCCCAAGTGTAAACCTAAACAAACACCATCTAAAAACTAGACTTGAGATAGATCATGAACCATTTTCTTGTTGCTTAGTTGTTGAAGATACCTATAGTTGAGATGTCCAAACCTCTCATGCCACAATTTTCTTTCTATATTTGAATGCATTAACAAGGCTTGTGCATTATATTTAGGCACAAGGAAAGAGAAAGTGTAAAGCCTTGAATCATGATTAGCTTCACCTATTGCAACCATAGAGTCATCTTTGATGCTTTTCACTACCACTGAATTTGGAAGAAATTCAAATTTGTTTCCATCTCCATAGTGAGTGATTTGGTAGACTAAAAGAAGGTTGGAGATAAGATTAGGAACATAGAGAACATCCTTGAATGCTTCATTTTCCATCTCAACTTCACATTTTCCTTCAATTTCCACTTTAGTATCATCCCCTACAAATATGTGATGCGGGAGCATCTTGCATGGGAAATTTTTTTTTTTTTTTTTTTTTTAAATTTTTTTTTTAAATTGTGGAGGAGAGAGAAAGTGACAAAAATTAGAGGAGAAATAATAAAAAAATAAAAAAAGGGAAAAAGGAGAAAAGAAAGGAAAAGAGGATTTCTATTTTCGAGGTGCATAGGTGGCATAATAGAAAATATAAAAAAATAAATGGTTGTTATTTCATTTATCAAGGTGTGTGGGTAGAATTCTAGAAAGTTATGAATATTGTAGAAAGTTGTGGATATTGTAGAAGGTTGTGGAAGTTGTAGAAGGTTGTGGAGGAATTCTAGAAGCTTGTGGATAATTCATGCATAGGGTGGTAAGTGCCTATTTAAGCAAGGAATATGAGCATTTCTAATCAAGCTCGAGGAGTAGAAGCTTGAGAAGGAGAAGCTTGGGAAGTAGAAGCTTTGGAAGGAAAGCTTGGAAAGGTGAAAGTTGTGGAAGGTGAAGCTTGGAAAGCTTGGAAGGCTTCAAGGTGTAAAGAGAAGGAGGAAGTGAAGAGTGATTTTTCTTGAGTCTATGGACAGAGCGTCGAATGTGAGGCAGTTTACAACAGGATTGTGATGGACTTGTGAGTGTAGACAGAGCACCAAATGTGAGGCAGTTTATACTTGGATCTTGGATAAGGTTGGAGAAGAGCTAGTGACTGCGGTTTAGAAACAAGGAGGTTGCTTGGTGGCTTGCGAGCACAAGTTGAGATCTCAGAGGTTTCTACCAGAGTGTGGATCTGGGCTAGCTTGGGTTGGATTGGATCTTGAGAGACCTTGTTGCATTCTTTGTCATGAGTTGGTAAGGGTGGTGTGGCCCTTTGTCAAGTGGTATCAAAGCACAGTACTTCATCAATGGTATCCAAGTAGGAGTTCCTGAGTGTAGAAGCAGATCGCCAAAGTGTGAGGCAATTTGTACTAGGACCTTGGTTGGGCAAAGTTTATCAGAGCTGGTGGATTGCAGATCCATTGTCCTAGACTTGTGATGTGGTTCTTGATTGTTCGTACAAGGTGGGAGGTTGCGATCTGATTTGCAAACAATTTGGTTGTCACAAGGAGTGTGGGAAGGATTTTTTGTAAAGGGTTTACAAAGATCTTGGAAGATGGCTCCAAGAGGATTGGACCCTAAGATGATTGTGAAAATCCATGATATAGTGGAGAGGAATTTTTCTAAGATGATTTCTCAGTTGGATGATAGATTGGCTAATCAAGTTAAGGAGGTTCGTGAGAGAAGATGGCATCGCAAGGTTGAGGTGCAAGAGGTTGGTTTTGCTGATCAGTTTGTGGAGTCTGATGCAGAACCTGCAGAGCAACTAGAGGTTATTGCTGAAGATATTCCTAATGTTATTGATGTTGGGACAGAGGTTGGTTTTCATGATCAATTGGTTGAGTCTGACATAGAGATTGTGGAGCATTCAGCCGTGGATGATCTAGTTGTTGGAGGTGAGTTATGTATTGCAGAGTATCTTGTTGTGAGCAATGAGGTTGCTGGTGTTGAGAGTTTGGCATGTGTTAATGGAAATGTACATGTGGATGCTGATGTGGAGTTTTTTATTGCTGGTATGGATGCACTAGTTGTTGATATGAATGGGAGTTCGGTAATGAAGAATTATGTTCAGTTTGTTCCTAGGAGTGAGCATGCTAATTGGATGGTTGAGATTCTGGTGTTTGATAGAGTAATGCAGATGTGGAAGATTTGCATGGTGGTTTTGTTTTCTCTATTGAGGTGGAAGCCTTTGGTGAAGATGAAGATGGTGGTAGATCTTACTTTTGGCGTCAGAGTGTGGGACACACTTTTCTATCTACCGGGGGAGTCTGATGCAGGAGCATCTTGCATGGAAAATTTTATTTATTTATTTTTTTAAAAATTGTGGAGGAGAGAGAAAGTGACAAAAATTAGAGGAGAAATATTTTTTTTTTTTAAATGGAAAAAGGAGAAAAGAAAGGAAAAGAGGATTTCTATTTTTGAGGTGCATAGGTGGCATAATAGAAAAAATAAAAAAATAAATGGTTGTCATTTCATTTATCAAGGTGTGTGGGTAGAATTCTAGAAAGTTGTGAATATTGTAGAAAATTGTGGATATTGTAGAAGGTTGTGGAAGTTGTAGAAGGTTGTGGAGGAATTCTAGAAGCTTGTGGATAAGTCATGCATAGGGTGGTAAGTGCCTATTTAAGCAAGGCATATGAGCATTTCTAATCAAGCTCGAGGAGGAGAAGCTTGAGAAGGAGAAGCTCGGGAAGTAGAAGCTTTGGAAGGAAAGCTTGGAAAGGTGAAAGTTGTGGAAGGTTAAGCTTAGAAAGCTTGGAAGGCTTCAAGGTGTAAAGATAAGGAGGAAGTGAAGAGTGATTTTTCCTAAGTCTATGGACAGAGAGACGAATGTGAGGCAGTTTATAGTAGGATTGTGATGGACTTGTGAGTGTAGACAGAGCACTGAATGTGAGGAAGTTTATACTTGGATCTTGGATAAGGTTGGAGAAGAGATAGTGACTATGGTTTAGAAACAAGGAGGTTTCTTGGTGGCTTGCGAGCACAAGTTGAGATCTCGGAGGTTTCTACCAGAGTGTGGATCTGGGCTAGCTTGGGTTTGGATTGGATCTTGAGAGATCTTGTTGCATTCTTTCTCATGAGTTGGTAAGGGTGGTGTGGCCCTTTTTCAAGTGGTATCAGAGCGTACTTCATCAATATGTGAGGTACCTCTAAAGGTCTCATGGAAGAAAAGTCTCTCTTTGAAGCATCCACATGATGTGTGGCACCTGAGTCAATATTCTATTCTCTTTGACTAATAGTGTTTGTGAGTAAAGCTTGCCCTTTGCTCTTAGAATATGAAGATGAAGACCCTTTCTCCTTATAAGCATTAGGCAATCAAACATTGTGTTTTTTTGTGATGTTTTTCAATTCATCAATCTGCTTGTGATAAAACTAATGTTCATCATGACCAATTCTTTTGCAATAGGCACACTTCTTCTTTTCTTGATTATTGTTCCCATTTTTGTTGGTATTAGGAGAAGACTTTCCTTGTTTCTAATTTGATTTAGGTGGTGACTTTTTTGTGTCCCCTTGTTTATTATCTTTCGACTTCTTTTTTCCCTTGCCTTTTTTTGAACTTTCACCAGTTGAATTTTTAGAGCTCTTATCATTAGCCACCAATGCCTTAGACTTTGAAGACTTGAGAATCCCCATTTTTATCAACTTAGCTTGTTCATCCTCTAACAATTGAGCATAGTCATCAAAAATGATTTTCTAATAAGAAGACCCTATGGTAGCCTTTATGGTGTTGAAAGAAGAGAAAAATGTGGAGTATTCAGATGGCAACTTATTGTGGATTAGATAAATCAACCTTTCATCCTTAATAGGACTACCACAATCATTAAGTTATGTTATGAACTCATTCACCTTAATGATAAAATCCTAGATGGAATCAAAGTTCTTAGGATCTAGGGAGATAAGTTCACATTCAATATTGTAGACATCCTCCTCGGTCACTTTCCCATATAGGTTTTTAAGAGCATCCCAAGTTTCCTTGGATGTATTATATTTTATGATCTAATAAAGGATATTTTCATCAACCCCTAACCTAATGAATCCTAGGGCTTTCCTATCTACTATTTCCCAAGCACAAATTTCACTTTGAGATATTTGATCACTTGCTGGTTTAGGAAAAGAGGCATCTGCATATTGAGAAACTTCTTCATTCATCAATTCACACCATTTTTTAACTAACCATGTGGCATAGTTATGTGGTGTTAATTTTAGAATCTTAAGATTTCTCATAATGCAAGGAAAGAAAGATAACAGCAAGAAAAGAGGAACACAACACCAAGAGACACTGCCTCTTTTCACTCAATCAAAAAAACCCCCCTAAATGTATGATTTTGACACTTTGTACTTAGTGCAATTACGATAGCCACTTGCTAGTTTAGGCCTAAGTGGACTTTTGATTTTTCTATTTACAACATCCTCTTGGAGTTCAAATCTGGAACTTAGCACTATAGCTCAGATATACAACAATTTTGAAGTTTGATCAAAATAATACAATGCAAAAAAGAACCTATTTTTAAAAGTGGTACTTTTGTCCACACAAGCCTATAATTTGATTATAGATATGGAAAGTAGAAAAAAATTATGCACTTTCAAAAAAAATAGAACCTAATTATGCATCCAGATGAGCTCGTACGGAGCATTTGAAGTTGTAAAATGCAAGATTAGATAGGTCCAGTCACCAAAAACTAAATTTTCTAACAAATTTGTGCATCAAAACCAAAAAATTATAGCACCATTAAAAATTTTAGAAAATTCTAGCACAAATAAAAATAAATTACACCTGATTTGGAGTCCAGATGACTGAGATATGGCCTCCTAAAGTTGGACTGTCAAATCAAAACTACATATGGTGAGGGGTTTTCTTAGGAAACTACAATGTTAAATTTGATGCCTAAATGGCCATCGTGGTAGTGTAATATGGCCTACTTGTGATGGTCAAATGGCCATCAAATTTAGGATCGTGAAATGGTGATGTCAGCAAAAAATAGAACCGGTGGGCTAACCTAGTAGTATGGTTGATGACATGTTAGCTATCTGTGCAAATCCATATGACTAATGTGTGTTACTACATTGGTAGATGACATATACTATCATGGCATCTACATGTTTGTATGTGGCAAACCATGTAGCACTAACTAGGCACTTGTTGGACACTAATGTGGTGTCATGTTGGGATGTGACTAGGCACCACGTGGGAGGTTGATGTAGCAATGGCAGAGCTTGGGCAGTGTTGATGTGTGGTGGCCAGAGGATGTTGACATGTCAAATATGATCATTGCTAGTCGATGGTGCCAGTGAAAGTTGGAAGCATCGGAGAGCTGATGGTTGTGTGTGGCTGGCACTAGAAAGATGATAGATGTGGGATCTGGCAGCGATGGATGTGGGATTTGTAATCCCATATTCACCAAACTATCAATGTTTTATGTTTTTTAAAAACCACAACATTGGGAGAGTAAGGTGATTTGAGAGTCAAGTCAGTTTGTTGATGCCTGTCTCGATTGTTGTGTGGTTTGGCTTATAGTGAAGATGTGAATTTTGCTGGTTTGTGATGAATATGCCATGGAATATGCAATATTCTAGCTGTGGGCAGTGGGGTTTGAGCACTCAATTTGCCTATAATAAATGCTCTCCTCCAAGCCTAATGGCCAAAAAAATTAGAAAAAAATAGATCCAAAAAAAATAGAGACAGAAATGGAAAAAATGTAGATCTGAAAATCAATTGCACAAATCTAAAAGATCATACCAATTTCATAAATTAGGCCTTTAGGTTCCAATTTGCGAAAAAAATTTGCCTCAATTTTGACTATGGCCTAGAGTAGGCAAATTTATAGTCAAAATTCACCGAATTGGTGATCTAGATGCAATGGTGAGGTCCACTTTAGCTTACACTGCCAATAGTTGCAAATACTCTGGATCTAAATCATGGTCCTCCGAGAGGTGAACAAAAAATGGTCTCCAATGGCTATTAAATGAAGCTCCCTCAGCTCTGATACCATGTAAGAATTTGCCTTAGGGAAAAATGACACCAAAATCAAGAAGCTCAAGAACTTAGCACAATATGGACCAACAATGTATGATCATAAAAATAATATGAGAATGAATAATTGATTAATACACACTAGAAGTGCTTTTATATAAAGGCATCTAGATTGACTAGGAGTTAGCAAAGTGATAAGCCTCACAACTCAGCACATGTCCACCAAGAGTGGATTATCCTCCATTTGTTAGGAATAAGGTGTCTAAACTTTGGATAATTCCTATTCTATTTTTTTTTTTTTGTAAATGTATTATTTGCAAATAATGTAATTAAATGTGAGTGTACATGTCTAGTTAGCATGTTGATGTATCACTCCACTTGCATGTGTCAGCATCTTGAATTATGATGGATTCCTATGACGGATTCCTATGACATGTAAGAGCTATCTTTGGAATATTTAATTGTGTGTAAGGAGATCATGACTAAAATGGTTATGATGGATTCCTATGATGCATAAGAACTATTTTTGGAAGATTTAATTGTGTGTAAGGACATCATGACTAAAACGGTTATGACAAATTCCTATGACGCATAAGAGCTATCTTTAGAAGATTCCCTAAAAATAGAAAGTGCATTATATAAGCACTTTGAGGACTATAGATAGTTGGGACTATGAGTAGTGCATTTTTGGTTGCTACTAGATAAGTCTTCTATGTCCTGAAAGAGTTTGCACTACAAGTGTATTGTAACCTTTGTGTTGAAGATAACACATTGTACAAGTTTTGGAGGGGTGGCGTTGTTTTACCAAAAAAATATTTCCCATCAGCATATCTGAATGTTTATGTTTTCTTTCTCTATCTATTTTCTATATTCATGGTTGACTAAAATACTATTGTTTACATAATATTAAACTTGAAATTGTAAGGATTTGAAAGAATTTGCACAATACTTTCCTTAAGAGATTAGTGTAGGAAGCTATTTTCACACCTAAGTTTCTTTACACCATTGAGCACAAGAGTTTGTGCGATGATGAGAGGATCAGATTACATAGGTGTGTCTCATAAAAATATGTTGTAGACACCATGTGCACAATTAAAGTGCAAACAACTATGTTGTCTACATGACAACTCAGATGAATATACAAACTCTTATGTTGTCAACAAGACAACTCATATGACTACACATACTCCTAGGTGTCTACATGAAAACTAATATAATAATGAATTTAACCTAAGTAAACTTAAGTGAAGTGAAATAATAATTAATTATTTACACTAACACTCTATTCTTAAATATCTTGAATTTCTCAAAAGCTTTAGAATTTTCTCTAAGAAATGCTACCCACATCATTCTAGTGAAATCATCAACAAGAATCATAAAGTACCTTTCACTATAGAATGCTCTTTTCTTTGTAGAACCACTCAAATATATGTTCATAATCTCTAGTTTCATTGAAGTGGTAAATTGATTGCATGGAAATGAACTTTACTTCAATTTTTCCATTAAAATTTTCTTACATACCATGTTAGTAGGTTTCACAATCTTAAGCAAATATCTAACGAAAAATGTAGTACTAACCTTCACAATGTCATCAAAGTTGAAATGAGAAAATCTCTTATTGCATAACCAACTATCATCCACCTTAGAAACTAAACATATCATCTCAGCAGGATTCAACTGAAACCCATTGCCCCTTGTCCTTGTACTAGTACCAATCAATGTGTCATCTTTATCTTTGATAATGCAAGTCTTTTCTATAAAATAAAATTGATATCCCTTGTCCACTAGCTTTTTTTTCTCTTTTCATAGGCAAGGCAAGTCCTTCCTCAATCTTATTTTCATCTTCTATTCATGTTTAGTTGTTAATGGCATAATCTCTTCTAGTACTTGGACTCCATGTCAATGTAGGTCTATCTTTCAATACAATGAAAGTAGTTTCAACTCTAGGAAATTCTCCACTCTATCTCAACCACATTTTAGTTGACTATAATCCCCCAAGAAGAGTCTCTCTTGTAAAATTAGATCTTTAGGGAATAACTTGTTCAATCATTTTTGTTGCTTGTTTGTATGTAGGTGTCGAAGTCTTCAATATATTCCATACAATTTTATCTTCTAATTTGTCTCCACTACAAGTCTTAATTCCTGTAATAAACTATGTTATTCTACCAAAATAACTTCTTATAGATTCCTCTTCCATAAATTTAGCATCTTGAAATAAGAATATCCAATTATGCAATCTAACATTTTGAGCATGTTTATCATCTTCAAATGTACTTTGCAAAGCTTTCCAAACTTCATGAGCAAGTATTAAAGATTTTATCTGACCAAATTTAATTTTAGGAAGAGCTGAAAATAGTACTTCTCTAGCAAGCATATTATACATGAATGTGTCTTTTTGAGTTTCATTACAACCCTCAAGGTTTTCTTCTTTACTTACATCATTTGCATTAATCGACCAGTAATCCAAACCCATGCATAGCATATGTGTCATCATATTTCCTTTCCAACTATCATAATTAACTCCATCAAACTTCAAACTTTCTTTCCTAAATTTCTATATAGATCTCATTAATTTTTTAATATTTTCCTTCAAGTACCTAATCCTTTAATACCAATTGTTAGTAAGTAAAGTCCACCAAGATAACTTGGGGGTTGAATCAGTTATGCAATTAAACAACTCTCAATGTCCTTATTAATTTGGAACACATAAACTATAGCTGCAACAACCATAGAAAGGTAACCATACATAATAATGCCGTATTTTTTAACTAGGGAAACCCTTGATCAAAGGGAAACCCCTAGTGGGAATGATGCCCACAATATGATACACTAATATTAATGTTCATTGTGAAAGGATTGGCCCTGTTAGGAGTCAATGAAATATATTTAGTACCTATAAGTCTATGTTACGAGACTTTGAATCCATATTAGGAGATCCCAAACCTATTAGGAGTTGAAAGGAAGATAGAAGGACCCACTTGTAGACACTCAAAAATGGTTTGTGTCTATAGTTTCATCAAAATGAAGCTCCATTTGACATATAGTGCACCTTTTGAAAGAAAAAGTCTTCACCTCACTCTAACTAGTCCCCATCTCATCTCTTTGGTCTTCTTTCATTCATATCTTCATTCATCACCATGATCATGTGTTCTGGTACACCAAATCATCTTCATCTTGCATTCCTACATTCCTACATCATCCTACACTATCTGTCAACCTTCTAGGGATTTCCACCTAGTCTAGCCTTGGTTTGACCTTTTTTGACCAATTTTTACCAAATGCGACCATGTTTTATTGGTTTTACTCACGTTCTAACCTCTTTCCACCATTTGAGGCATCCACACAAAGTTTCAGATCATTATGAGTCCAATCGAGTTGTTATTGGCCTCCAGAGCCTTTTAGGGCATAGTTTGCACTTTCAGGGCACACTTGGGCTTCCCAAGTACACCATGGGCATTCTTGGTACTTTCATGGTGCACTTAGGCTTACTAGGTGCACACTGGATGCACTTGGGTGTGTTTTGGGCGCACTTGGAGCAGTAAGGTGCCGAAAATTGCTCCCAAAGACCCTATGTTGCACTCTAGAGGCCATAACTTTTGTATTTCAACTCTGATTTTTGAACTATCAGTTGCATTGGATTCATATCTTCATTGTAAAAAAATTGAGCTATCATTGTAATTATTTGGTCACTGACTTGAGTGTTAACCCTTGAAAATACTCTCGGGCCCCTAAATCAACATCTCTTTTCATACTAATTCATCCCATTTTTTTCATTCCACTAACTCTGATCTTTTGGCCAACCTGATTATATCTCAATAGTGTCTATCATCATTCATATCCTCTTTCACATAAATTTCACAACATTTTGGAACCATTTCAACATCATCAGAAATCATATCAAATCAACTCGCAATTGTTTCAAATTAACTCAAAACCATTTCATATCAACTCAAAATCACCACAAATCAACTTGGAATCACCCAAAATCAGTCCAAATCATCACAAAACATATCAAACATCTAAAATCAATCATCATCTATCCAATCCTAGGCATTTTTGTGGCTTTCAGTGCCTTGGAAACCTATCAATCTATCAAATCTTATCAATCTGACCTTAGTGATATCATTGCTCTCAGTGCTAGGTCAAACTATCATTCATGTCATCTGATCCTTGAAATTTTTGAGTCCTTCAATGTTATATCATGGCATTATAAACCATTTTAATAATATTGACAGCATCCATCGATTGTATTATGATCAACCATATCAATCAATCTCGATCTTGTAGCATTTACGATATCAATTAAATGTTGCGTATCTTTAATTCATGTCATGTGTCCTTGCCATGTTATCAATTTTGATCAATCAATCAATTTGACCATAGATTTGGTCTACCTATCATCATCCTATTCAATATTTATCATCATCACATTTTCATCAAAGGATATTGTCGCACTTATTTAATCTATTTTGCCAATCATCTACTAATTTTCTCTATAGGATTAAATAACCCATAATTTAATCCTATGTCATTTTACTAATTATTCTTCCTAACTAACCTCCTCAATTAATTAGTTTTATTAATTAATTGATTCATCATTTGCAAACCATGGAAATTCACAATTTCCTAAGTCATATTTTCCACCATTAATTCCATTTTCACTAATTCCTATTTGTGTGCAATAATGAATTTTTAATTCAAATATTCCACATAATATTGACATCATCATGACACATGGGTGTGACAACTCATGGATTCTCCTTTGTCACTTGGTTGAGATATGTCATAATCCAATATTCTTATTCCCTTATGCACATCCATATTTGGCTTCATTTGTCATAGATTCTTTGCTTTAAGTGGGCTTGAGGTGTCATATCACACATCATGGATTCTCAGCCATATTTAGCCTTGTTTGACTTTCAAGCTTCATTGAATCCTAAACTTGGCATCTTGTGTCATATGTGTCATTGATTCTCAAAGGAATCTCATGCCAAGTCACATATCTAAGGGTGAAAAATTCAATGCTCTCACCTTGTGTGTTGATTATAAAATGAGCATTCTTTCTCTCATTTCCGATCCCTAGTTTGCTCATTTTTTTCTCTTGCTCTCACATTAAAATCAAAACTTCAATAATTCTCATAGCACCATCATTATCATAGACTTTTGTTTCAATATTTTGTACACTATAGGCAATTTGGAGCTACATCACATGGAGAAGAAAGAAGGACATGGGAGCTACAAATGAAAGAGGGAGTTTTAGATTTTCTTTCTTGTTTTGATTCATTTGGCTTTCATGGTAGACTAGAGGGTGTTAACATATGTTTATTGGGTTTGTTATTTGCTTATAGTATGTTAGACATTAGCCCATTTTCTAGTCCTACACCACTATCCAAACACCTTTAGTACTATCATCATTGAATAATACAAGTGTACATCAAAAACTATCCAACAAAAACTTCTCTTTCCAAATATAATTCCTTGTAATCTCATTGTGCCTCAACTACACCAATCACTTCTCTGATCTAGAAGATATCTGCATGTAAGCTCACAAATTACATAATATGATCTCACTAATCTACACACACTACCACAAGGAAATGGCATTTCCTTTATACCTAGTCCTATAATAAATTATTGAGTCAACCTTAAGACTTTTTCAATTTACAATAATGATATAAGACCAACTTAAGATATTAAATTATACATTACATTACAATATTACATCTTTTTCAAAATTATAAGTAATATGCCAGTTCATAGTCTTCATAACTTAATATTCATTGATCACATGATTATGTGTAATTAAAAAAAAGTATCTTCAACATGTCTTCAACCTCTGTCTTAGCTCGCTCAACTAGATTCCATCTATGTTAAGAGATTAATTCCAAACATTAGTACTCGCTTCCTAGAAACACAGTTTGAAAGATGTCTTCACCAAATCCTTCATAACTTTTTCCAATCTCCATATTTTCATATGCTTTATTAAATTTAGCATCTAGACATACACTAGAACATTATCCCATGTGTGCATAAGTTGATCTTCAATCCTTGAACTGCATGAAAAAAAAAATGTATGTTGCTCTTCCAGTCTTCACAGAATGACCAATATGTTGACATCAATGACAAACTATGTCATGAATGCAACAAATAACCATTGAATCATATCTCCAACACTACTAGGATACTCCCTTATAGAAATACCATCAACATTCATACTAACAAGACAATTTTTTTGATAGTTTCTCTCCAAAATTTATATGATACTTTGTTCTGACTTAACAAAGTTCTTGCACATTCCAATATAGATTTGTTTATCCTTTTGGAAATATCATTTTGTTTAGGTATTCTTAATGCTGCTAACTATCACTTAATTTATTTTTCCTTACATTGTTCTTTGAACTTATTAGGTCTGAATCCACCACCTCTATCTGATCTAAGACATTTTAAGGTTCTGCCTATTTTTGTCTCCATTATTTGCTTATATTTTCTAAATTTATCAAAAGCTTATGATTTTACCTTCAAGAACATTAATAACATCATCCTTGAATAATCATCAACAAATAATATAAAATATTTATCTCCATGATAACTTTCAGGACCAATAGGACTGCAAAAAATTGTGTGCCAAATCCAATATGTGTTGTGTTGAGTAATATTTACTTGCAACACTTGAACAAGTCATCTTTCCAAAATGACATTCCTTACATACAACATTTTCTTTTTTTTCACTATCAACATTCCCCTAACACTTTTATTTTTACTAACTTTCCCTCACTTGTCAAAATTTACATGATACACTCTCTTATGTCATAACTAACTTTCTTCTATTTTAGCAATTAGCTAATGACCCAATGTAGTGTTTAACTTGAAAAAGGTTACCTTTTATCTATTCATTGCTAATAACTAGATATCCATTCTTTTCCAATATCTTACACTTTCCATTGCTAAACTCAAAGTTGAAATCTTTTTTATGCAACTATGAAACACTCAACAGATTATATTGCAAACCATTTGCCCAATAAACATCACCATGAGAAATGTCATCACTTAAAGTGATTGTACCTTTTCCTTTGATTATGTAAGGTGGTCCATTTCCAAAATTGACCGATCCTCCATTGCACTGCTCCATTGTCAGAAATATATCCTTACCTCGAGTTGTATGATGAGTGCATTTGCTATCAATTTTCCAATCATTATTCCTATTCATGCATGAGATTAATGCCTTCTCTTCACCAATATCATTCTTGTTGGTAGAAAACTCTTCCTTCACAACAAAAAACACTATTTCCTCATTATTGTTATCTCCCTCTATATCATATTCATTTTCTCCATCCTCCACTATGTAACATGCTTTCTTGCCCTTTTCTCTAAAAAAATTGTACTTCTTGTATTTATCCATCTTATCTCCATTATGCTCTTTCTTTGGTTTGTTGGGATGCCTTGTATGCAAAATGATCAATTTTCCTATAATTCTAGCATGCAATAGGACTCTTTCCTTTGTATATACCTTTTCTTTTAAGAAACCATTTTGTGATCAAAGCTTCCAACTTTTCTAGTTATTTCTCTTCTACTACTAGACCTTCATATTCATCATTATCAACATATTTTCATTTTCTGTATTTTTCATCACTTCCTGAAGCTTAAAAAGAAATTTTTCTAGTAGGTTGACTATTTTCATAATTACTTAACTCAACAATTGTTAGTCTACTGATAAGAGAATCAATAATGATCTTGCTTTTGTCAATTTCCGTTTAACTCTTGTATAGCATAAACTCTAATTGCATACCTATTATGTAGGGTTCTTAGCATTGCACTAACAACTTTATTTTCTTCAATTGTTCCACCTACTCCTTTGATAGCTACATGAACCTCTTTAACTCTTTTCTGATACTAAGAAACAGTCTCATGATCATGCATTCTCATGGCATCTAAATTTCCTTTCATTCTATTTTTTTTTTCTAGAACATGTTTGTCTCCATCGTGTACTTGTAGCAGTTTATCCCACATCTACTTAGTTGTAGGTAGATTATGGATATCAACATACTTAGAGGTCTTCAAAGAACTAGCCAACTCTATCATCATTATTTTATGAATCATTTTTTCTCTTTTTTCTACCTCACAAGTGTACCATTCGACTCCACATACTCTCTAGAAAGATATTCATTTGTGCTCTCTGCAAGTTCTAATAAGTGTAATTCCATCATGTTAGCCCACATTCCAAAGTCATCCTAGTATTTTTAAAACTTTGGTGCATCTTTCCTATTTTAGAGTAAATGATTATTTATTTTATTTACTTAAGCTTACTTAGATAAATGCATTTATTTAATATTTAGTAGTTAATTGTTGTAGTGGTGAGTTGTTGACAACACGAGAATTTATTCCCTTCTAGCATGTTCCACCTTTTTGTGGAAAAGTGCTTAGTTGTCAACCTTATCTTTTACCATCTTCCAGCTTGTTCTACAAGCTTCCATGAGGCCTTTATATTCGAGCTCTCTCATTTTATTTTCATCACATTTTTATTGTAAATACATTTTCATTGTTTTCCAATATGTTCTCTGTCAAGTTCATTTAGGGTTTTTCCAAGCTCCACCTCTTCCTTCTTGGTTTCCCTCCCACAGGTTATTTACATGCAAGTGATCTTGGTGAGCTTTGGAGTTGGATTTCATCAACTCCTACATGGTATTAAAGCCTCCCTGCTACTTCTTGGTTGAAGGATTTTTTAAGTTGCAACTCAGAGACATAAACCCTAGTTTGTTTGTGATTTTTTCTTCAATCCGAGGGAAGAGCATTTTTTTGGAGCACTTTGGGCCTAAACGGATGCTACCATTAGATCTAGAAGGTTGTTTACAATCAAGATTCATATAAAATTTGTCAATTTTAGAGACAGAGCTTTGAGAGGCAAAAAAAATTTGATTGCAAGCCCTGTTCTACAATCGTATGGATGATCTAGATGAAAAAAAAAAATTTAATAATATTTAAGGCACACCACCAGGTGGCCACCACCGCACCACCCTGCAACTGCCACTGTGTAGCCCATTGGTTGCTTGCAGGTTACCACAACTAGTTGCACCGCCATAGGGTAGACCAAGCTCGGTCGTCGCTAGTGAACAACCCGCCCATCACCTCCACCAACAGTGACACCTATTCCTGCAACCTTTGCCTCTTAGCTAGTGTTCACCACTCACACGTCACCTCTACACTGTCAGCACCTGCATGGCTTTTTTATGCATTATCAACAACACTTGGAGCACTCTGTGGGTGACACGTGGCATGGGTGCCACATTGGCACTTTGCCACGTGGCCCATGCCATGTCACCCACCACATCAACACATTGCCACATGGCTCTCTTTTTTGCAATGATGACTGCAAAGCTATCAAAAAATTTTTAGCAGTTTGCTAACATCATTATGATGTCACCCTACATCAGCACCACTGCCAGGCTCTCTAGGGTCAATTTGACCTACTTGCAATTTTTTGGCCATATCTTAAACATACAAGGGTATTTTTTTGATCTGAAAGAAGCACCAAAAAGCTAGTTCTAAGACGGAGACATTGGTGTAGGTATTTTAAGGTTTTGATGCAGTTTGGTTGCTCATTTTTTTAGTTGAAGTCTAGAGTTCTATTTTTAACTTTGGCATGCATATCTTTTGCGTCCCATGTCAGTTTTTTGAAAACGTTATATTTTTGGAAAGCTAGTTTTGTCACGTTTTTAAAAAATTTGTATTTTTCCTTAGATTCTAGCCCATGCTCTTTCTATCATGTTTTTAGCATTTTTTCTCTATTGTGGATATCTTGGGTGTTTCAGGTCTGAGGATCATTTTCCTAGCATGTAAACTTTTGTTTTGGGCTGTACTATCTTTTGTATCATCTTTTTTCCTTTTCTAATCATTGTAGACATCATTTGTAAGCACTTTTTTGTATATGCACTGAGATAAAGTGCCACTCTTGCATTTCGGGTTCATGAACGTTGTTTTGAGATACTTGTACTTGCACTATTTTTATAAAGCACTATAGGGGGATAGTTGTTTTCTATTTTTGGCCTTCTTCCTTTTGTTTTCCCATGTAGTGTTAGTGTGACCATGTCTTTATAGGTGTTTGTACCTCTTCCCCTCTCTCATTGTTCTTGGTTCTATCTACAGAGGATATTGGCCCACATTCTTAGTTGCCTATCATCTCACCCTATTTGCATTAAGGGGGGGTTATTCTGGTGTTCTAATGCTTCCATGGTTTGATGGTTCATTAGTGTGAGATATGTATTCAGTGGTTGATCCTATATACGAGGTGATTGTAGTGGCTGGCTACCTATGTATTTTGGTGAGATGGATCATCTACCATATAGACAAGCTCGATTTGTGCCTTCTTCTTCCATGGAGGTTCTTCAAATCATCAGTTTCTTTCTGATGGCAAAATGTATGGCTTCTTCATGCTTCAATGATGCTCTTAATGATCTCTTCTTTGTTCCTATTTTCTGGGACATTCCTCTAGTTGGAGGCTTCTTTAGTCCTTCACTAGTTTTACCTCTTTTTGGGGGAGGGTTTTTTCCATGCGATTTTCTCTCTTTCCCCACTTATAGAGGTTGCATTTCTTACATTGTACATGGGTACCTAACATGGCCTTGTTTTAGGGACCCATTTTTCTCTTAGTTTTGTGAGCTTAAGGCATTCCCCTAAGTTGCACTAAGGGGAGTGTTAGAGTAAATAATTATTTATTAATTATTTATTCTATTTACTTAAGCTTACTTAGGTTAATGCATTTATTTAATATTTAGTAGTTAATTGTTGTAGTGGTGAGTTGTTGACAACACGGGAGTTTATTCCCTTCTAGCATGTTCCACCTTTTTGTGGAAGAGTGCTTAGTTGTCAACCTTATATTCTACCAAGCTTCCATGAGGCCTTTATATTCGAGCTCTCTCATTGTATTTTCACAACATTTTTTTATTGTAAATACATTTTCTTGTTTTGCAATATGCTCTCTCTCAAGTCCATTTAGGGTTTTTCCAAGCTCGACCTCTTCCTTCTTGGTTTCCCTTCGACGGGTTATTTGCATGCAAGTGATCTTGGTGAGCTGTGGAGTTGGATTTCATCAAATCCTACATCTTATACATTTTGAGATCATTTTCCTAAGCAATTAAACTTCCAAGTTAAGGACCTATGCTCTGACATCAATTATAGCTATAGGATTGATTACTGTTGGGGTGAATCAGTAATCACTGGTTAAAACAATTTATCAACTTTCTATATTGTTACCGATGAGATTCATTTCTACCTATAACAACATTATTAGTTTAACTATTCATTAAACATTCATCCATAATAGTAAAACATTCACACAATAATGACTCCAATATTTATCTCATGGAAACTTGATTTGAGTGAAAACCATAGTGTGAGATCAGTGCTCACAAATATTTGTACTCTTCTTAAATACGCTCTATTGGGAAACTTCCTAGTTAAGGGTTACAAAATACTATTAGATGTTACCTTGTTAAAGGAATTTCCTCTAGATCTGTTAGAGTCTTTACTCTATTAGGAGTAACCTTGTTAAAGGATTTCAACACTCTAATCTAAGAATGATACCTTGTTAAAGGATTTACAATAAACTAATTAGGGCCATCCTCTTAAGGTATTTCAACTATCTCAATAATAAGAAAGTAACAACAACAAAGTGATTTGTAGTTTGCACTATATTTCTATATCAGATCCATTAAAGTTGCATAACACAATTACATACCATTGTCCTTCTTTTCTTCTCAACTATGATCGTAACTTTATTACGATTGCTATGCCTTGATATCTTTGTCCATTTCTTCACTTATTCCTTCTCAGCTAAAATACCCTCAATCATGATACCTAATTCTTCTTTCTTCCTTAAGTAAATTTTCTTCAAAATAGAAAAACCTAAACCTAAATCCAACAATCAGAATTCTATCATCTCATCTCTTATATCAACTCAAAATTGTTATCTAAAGCTTCTTGATAAATCTTCTTTGTCTCAATTGTTGTGTTATTACTTCATTCTTTATGTGGTGGCTTATTTACTTTTCAATGTGTAATACTAACTTTAACTTTCTATACTCTATACCTTTGAACTCCAATAACATTTTTTTTAATAAGGTTCATGATCCCCTTTTCTCAATAAGACATGTTCTCTAATAAAAAATCCAACCACTAAACGGCTTCCCACTATTTTTTCAAATTTTTACTCAATAAGTCCCCTTATAGTCATATATATGTGCTCTTCTCAACATCCTTGTATAGTATTCATCTAATGATATGGTAACAAGTCAAAATAATATGCCAAGTAGTTTGACATTAGTGCAAATAGTATAACTAATTATCATACAATCCATGAGTTTTTCTCTCCATTAGCAACTTGTTAGATCAGTTATGCCAACAAGTTCATAACCTATGAAGACTAAAAAATATTTTTAAACCCACTTGGTTAGAGGATTTATAAATACTCTTTCTAGGAATTACGTTGTGAGATGATTTATAAAGCTTGCTATTGAAGCTTTCCTAGTTAAGAGCTTACAAATAGATGCAATGGTAAGAAAGAAATATAAATGAATGATCTAAGAATAATATTATCTTGACTTGTAGATATCCATGGTAACTCCTTGAAGACTCTCTAATCTTCTTCCTTGCTCTGGCTTGTCCTATGAATTGTATTGGTTCATCTCTTCCTCTTTCTCCTCAATAGCTAGTCTTTTGCCTGCCTCTCTTCTTTGCAATTGTGATCTTATTGACTAGCTTTCACACTCAATATGAACATAAACATAAAAAATCAAGTACAGGTATCTTTATGCACTACAACATCTAGGCACCATAACCCAAAAAGAAATCTTGGTCAAAGTTGATGCATTCACAATTTGAATTACATACTTGAGCTAGTCACCAAATACTGACACCTACTAGTAGGTGTAGGATAGGAAAAAGATAGAAATATAGATGCAAGAGGAACCATGAAACTCTAAAAGCATGCACAAAAAGTCTTAATCCTAACACAAAAGAAATTGAGACAAAGTAAGAAAACTAGTAAACTCCCTTAATTTGACAATTGTGTAATCAACAAGTTCTTCTCTCCATTAGCAACTTGTTAGATCAGTTATTCCTACGTGTTCATAACCTATGAGGACTAAAAAATATTTATAAAGCTAGTTGGTTAGAGGATTTACAAACACTCCTTCTAGGAGTTACCTTGTGAGATGATTTATAAAGCTTACTATTGAAGCTTGCCCTATTAACAGCACTATATTAAAAAAAAATGTTGTTCTTTAATCCTCCTTATTAGGATAGATGATATTTGTTATTCATTCACCTCCTAATATACTATGTGACTTGTTGTTCATTTTAACTTCAAAAAAAAATTGCACAACAACAAAGTTAGACTTCCAAAAGTACTCCAAGCTTTCTCCTTGCACCTACAATCACATAACAAAAAGAAATCATATTAGTAAAGAATGTTCATGTCAGGTTCACCAAATGTAGGAGAAGGAAAATCAAAAATATACATGCAAGGGGAACCATAAAACTCTAAAAGCATGCAATAAAAGTCATAATCTTAACCCAAAATAAATTGAGACAAAATAAGAAAACTAGCAAACTCCCTCAATTTGACAATTGTGCCCTTTCTTGCTTCTCCAAAAAAGTGGATGTAGTTCCAGTATTGATACATGAAAGCAAGATGACAAATGATAATAGATGATAAGAAGAATTGAAAGAAGATGGTTAACCAAAAATGAGAGAAATGATCACAATTTATAGAATATACAAGAGAAATTGCTTTTTCATAAAACATGACAAAAGGATGCACAATTAGAAATTGAAGAGTTTAAAAAAGGAAATTTTCCATAAACTATGACAAATATGACAAAAAGAAAAAGAGGAAAATTGTCATGAACTATGACAATTAAGGAAAAAGGAAAAAGGAAAATGTCTTGAACTTTGACAAGTTATGACAAAAGAGAAAAGGAAATGTGTCATAAATATGACAATTAATGACAAAAGAAAAAAGGAAAGTGGAGGCTAAAAAAGAGGAAGTGATGGCTAGAAAAGAGGAAGTGAAGCACAAATTAAGGAATTAAATTCCATTTAGAAAAAGGAGGGAATTTTTAAAATTGAAAATTCTTTTATTCCCACAAAATGGAAAAATAGAATTTATGAATTATAAAAAATACATAAATTAATAATTAGACAATTAATTAATGTTACATTAATTAATTGAAAATTTATGGAAAAAAGGATAAATAAATAACATTTATGTTTTAAAATTGGGGATTTGAGAATAGGGGATAAATTAAATGATTAAGACATAGGAGTAAATTATGGGTTATTCACTCCTATAAGAAAAATTAATCAAAAGGATAGGCCAAATGATAATAAGTGGATGATAACCCTATAAAAAGATCATGATGAAAATGCAGCTCAAATAGGATGATATGGGATAGATCAAAGTCATGATAAATTTGATAAAATAAATTATGTCAATTTGATTGACACAAAATGATGACTTGCCAAGGACACATGACAAGAGTTGATGATGTTGATAAGGTACTAAAGGATGTGACAATGCCAAGGATTGAATTGATTAAATAGTGGCATGCCAAGGACACATGACATGTATTAACAAATATTGATAAGGTCTTGAATGACATAAAAATGCAAGGGATTGAATAATGATAAAATGGTGACATTGAAATGGTTTGGAATTGATTTTGAGATTTTTTGTATTTTGATTGAATGATGATCAAGTTAGTCAAAAGATCAAAGTTAGTGAAATGAGAAAATGGGACAAGTTAGAATGTAAAAGTGATGAAAGAGTAGGCACAAACCATTTTTTAATGTCTAAATTTTGCCCCTCTTTGATACAATATGATTATGAGTATTTTGTCAAAGAATAATAATGAAAAAGTGTTGGTATCTATAACCTATGTTGTCTATTAGTGTCAATCACTTAGTCATTTACAAGGTAGAGTCAAATGATCATCATTGTGACTAAGCTACTCTCCATAGGTTGAGTCATGTACATAAGATAGTATGTACCAAGTAATTCTATAGAAGGCAAGTAAAGTATGGTCAAAAAGCAAATTTCTATATGAACCAAGCTCATTCAGTAATCAAGCAAGTTATTAGTGACCGAGTAAAATTCTAAGTATATAAGTACCAAGTAATATAGTATGTGTCGAGAATAATATATGTCGAGCATTAGGAAGTTAATAAAGGTCAAGCAAAAATATTGTTGAGCACTAGTAATAGTAGAGGTCAAGTAACACAGTTTTCATAAAAGTTAGGAATGGAACAAAGTTTAGGCAAAATGACTATTAGGATGACTTGTAAGGATTATGTACATTTTGAAGAGGTTTTTATAGAACATTTAACACTTGTTGAGGTTTTATAGAACATTTACATGGCATGGATCACATATCCCCATGTGTTTGTTCAACAGTCAAGATGAAGAGGCAAAACATGGAACTATCTAGAAGACTCTTCATGGAATTTTATAAAAGCATTGATCTTGACATAGATCACAAGGATATGAAAGATAAGAAAGTGGTCATCTGCATGCATGTGAAGATTAGAAGTCATTTAAGTGCTCTGTTATCATCTAATAGAACAAGTGACCTATTCATAAGTAGTGAAAGTTAAAGGGACAGATAAGAGTATTAGATTAGAGGAGAGGATTAGTTATTAAGGAGAAGACTCAAAATTAGCTTGTAGAGAAAACTGAGAGTCAAGTACTAAGTCATTTTTAATAGACTTAAATTAGGGTAAGTCTCTTAACAGAGTGGTCTTAGCAAATCTTTGTAAATCTCCTAACAGAGTCCTTACTTAGTTGTGAGTGCCAAATCTTTTAACAAGGTGAAACCTAAAAATTTCTTAAGCCTTTAACAAGGAAAACCCCCCTCAAGGTAGATCATGTGTTATGGTCAAACATTGTAACCTTAACTGGTTAACTCTATTGTAGCAGTAATGAAGATTTTTGGGTGTCATCCTTACCCCAGTTTCACATTCACCTTGGAGGGTTTCTAGGTAAAAAATATTGTATTTTGTATTATTACTTTCATGCATGTAATTGATTTTATTTACATGTTACATAAATTTTACATTTATTATATTACATGCATAAGTTATTATTGGATGTGGATGAATGGTGAAAAAGTATAACTTGTTATAGATTTTGATTCATCACCCCCCCTCTTAATATCTATTTTACTCTTCCATAAATCAACAATTGGTATCATAGCATTGGTTCTCTATAGAAATCTTAATAAAGGCTAGGAGATTAGGTCTCGAAAGATGGAGACTTCCATACTAGATAAGACTATTGACAAATAGGTGATCAATATCCCACTCACACTACAAGAACTAGAATAGGCAAGACAAGATCTAAATAATTCCCTAAAAAGGAGAATGAAATCATCATTTAGATTAAGCAATACTCTTATAAAGAAGTTGAAACTAAAGGACTATTTGAACCAATCAATCCCAATGACAAAGCATCTATTGATCTATTTGAAAAGAAAAGACTCCTCAATTAAGAGATAAGGGAACTAAAAAGACAACATGAAATTCATTCAATAAGATTACGTGAAGTGATTGAACAAAGAAAGAAAGTTGAAGAAGATAGAACTATGGCAAAAGATGACAACAGGGTAATGTTCACTAGACTAGAAGAAAAGGTAATAGATGTATAAAAACTCATGAATACAAAAAAGGATCTAATAATCAACTAATGACTACAAATCAGGAAATAAATTACAAGGATATGGATATTGCAAATCAAAAACAACATAATGAGATATTGAAGATTGAACTAAAGAATGAGAAGGAATCTCTAGAAAAATTCAACCAACAAAAGGAAGCAATGAAGTACTTTGAAGAACTTATGAAATCATCATTTTTTTATAATGGGTTAGGACATTCATGCACTAAGAAAGGAGAATCATCCAAGAATGGAGAAATGAGAAATACAAAGCCAAAGAATAAAACAATTGTTATCACTATGGAAAAATTGGTCATACTACAAATATCTGTCGAAGCAAACATGGTATGCAAAAGTCTAAACCTAAGTTCATTGGTTATTGTTTTTACTACAAGCAACAAAGTCATCAAATACATTATTATAGGACAAGATTGTGGAATGCACCTACTACACCTAGATTTGAAGGATAATACTACAGTTGTTAGAAATATGGACATAGAGTATTTTAATGCAGATCAAAAACAAAACCCTACTGGCCAAATTAGAGAAACAAGAATTATGCACCTAACAATGTAGGTTCCAAGAAACATAATTTTGGATAATAAAGAAATAATTACAAAACTCAAGTATATCCAAAAAAATTAGACAAAGGATAAAGGAAAAGGAAAAATTGATATTGAGCAAGTGAGGAATGAAATGAACTAGAAATGGAAAAAGATAATAGAACATGGAAATAGTGGAGCTAATAAAGTTCAGGTCACCCAATCCAATGGAGAAGGTGATCATGTCATCTCTAACTAAAAAAAAGAGGTATGTATGGAACTAAATACCTAATGATATATCATACATTAGTTCGTTAGATGTGTGTGTTCCAAAAGTTCATATCAACATATGTAAGATGCATGAGAACAAATTTTGTAAGGTTTCCAAGTATCAATATATTGTTTGCGTTGATCGAGAAATTGCAACATAGACCGAGCACTACAATAGAGACCAGAGGCTATGGAAGAGACTCAGCTATTGTGCTAGCTAGCTTCCACTCAACAAAAGGACATAACATTTATGGAAAACCTAATTCATCAAAAAATGATGCATATTACTGATTTTTTATACATTAATTTATACCTTCCATCCATATTTTTGAAGAATGACTAAGAAATCAAAAGATTAAGAGATTTCAAAGTAGGAAATAGAGATCTTACGGAGGGAATTGAAAAAAATGCTTGAATAGGGAGTGTGATTGAGTCTCGAGTACCCAGAGAATAAAATACATCAAAACCCTACTTACAGTCATGGTAGCTTCATTAACCTTTGGAATGATCCAAAAGGTTAGTAAAATTCAATCGGTAATGAGTGATGCTTGTCCTCCACCTAAATTTCATGCTATTCTAGAAATTTTCATTAAAAGAGACTTAGTGGGTTTGTTATCATCAATACCACCTAAAGTCATCATGATTCATGATGTCAAAAGTGGCTACATGTGCAATCAAAGAATTAGGAGACTATGAGATTAGGAAAGCTTATGAGAAGCAATGTGATGAAGGAGCTCTAAAGGATGAGTTTCAAATTGTTGAAAGGAAAGGGTTGACTTGAGCCCTAGAATTTCCAAGGAATTTCAGAATGGGATGGATAAAAGTTTTTTTAAGAAGAATACATGACATGAAGTATTGGATATAGGATGGACTAGTTGAAATCACAAAGAAAATTATGCATAAGATTATTGGTCATCCAACCCTAAATATAAAGAAAACCATGGAATGCTTGAGCAGAGGAGAAGTTGAGGCTAATACAAGAGTTGAGTGGAATGGACAAGGTCTATCCATTACAAGAATTACTAAATTTTCAATGAGATTTATTACTCACAAATTCTATCAATCGAGCAGATTGAATAGTGTGTCATGTATGGCTATGGACAAAGTGTGGAAGATTGTAATGAAAGATCATGATTATGATCTTGTCGAGTTGCAAATGTTACAACTACTAGAAAACCTATCATCAATCAGAAAGCCAATTCAATGTGTAAGTTCAGTTCTCTAGTCATTTGTACATTATTTTATATTCAAAAGTATTTTCCTAGCATAGGAGATGTTGTATGGGATCAAGACAAACCTGTAACAAGACAAATCAATGAGTTTATTACTCAATTGGGAGATAATTTTGAAAATGCAATAAATACATATTTTGATGAATTCAAGATGAAAATGAAAAGAAGGATGAGAATTCCAAAGGAATTAGTCACAAAATACTATAGTGACATATGTTTTCTTGTTGATACGGACAAAAAATTTATGAAAGAAGTAAAGGTAAGGCATGACTACAAAGTTTTGGATATGAAATAGAAAGTGTTGATGTTAGTACAAACATTGTTGCATTATTAGAATAAGAGATAATGTCAAGACAAAATAGTTTGGGAGATATGAAGAAGAAAAGGAAAGAATAATAGTGAACATCAAGATAGATTCCAAAGAGAAGAAAATAAAGAACATGATCAAAGACCAAGAACAAAAATTAGGCACCCAAGGCAAGGGTAAGGAATCATTGCAATTGACTCAAGATCTTGGTGAAGATAAAGAACAAGATAATGGTAATGAGGAAGAACAAGTAGAAGAGAAAATATATGACAAGGGTAAATCCCTAGTTATTGTCATGCCACAAAGAAAGAAGCTTCAAAGATCAAACGTGAAGAAGGAAAAAACACCTCAACCACCAACTAAGCCAAGGACCAAGGCAGCTACTATTGACAAGCAGTCTATGAAGATGAAAGTAGTAGAGACTAATGAGTCAAGTGAACCTCAAACCAGGACAATAAGATTAGTCTAGAGGACCACCTTAGAAGAAACATAAGTCCATTAATGAGGTATGTTCAAATATAAAAGGTTCTCTAGGATTATCTAGCTTTAGATTTGTGAGATATGATACACTAGATAATGATGATAGAAATAAAGTTGAAGAATCTATGATAGAAATGATGTCAAAATTGAAGATAGCTCCAGATGAAATGGAGAATAAGATACCTCAAGATCTTCTTGAAAGATTGAAGAGAAGGTGTCAGCAAGAAGAAGAATTAGAAACACAGATAAGAACTGACCTACTAGTCACAATTATTCCTAATCTACCTCAAGATCAAATAAATACATTTTTGGAGAAATATAGGAGCAAATTTTTTCCTAAGTACATAATGTTTCAAATATTTATAAATAAAGAGGAAGTTGTATGACAATAGAGTGAATTGTCGTGGAAAAGTATTTTTGGGCTTACAACAAAGAAGGTAGAGACTATGAACATAGATGATGAACACAATAGTGGAGAAAGTTTAGGTGTGTCGAGTCCTCAAGATAGCATGTCTCCCATACATATCAACTCCCCTAGCACTCCAAAAGTTGAACAATCAAGGCTTGTCAATGAGGAAGAAGATGGTAAAGATAGAGAAGCTAATGAAAATGATAATATTGTTTTAGCACCTCAAATTGATGGAAATAAAGAATTGAATAAGGCTAAACCAAGTGCTATTATTTATGTCTCAAGCATGTATGCACAAGTAAGACTGAGTGGTGATACCCCCTCACCTACTCCTAAGGCATAGTTGAGTAGTAGCACCCCTTCATTGAAAAGGAAGAGAAAAGAAATAAAGGAAATTCCACTAGATAGTGAAGTTAGTCTAGAGAACATATTGAGGTGCCACAATTTGATCTAGAAAATCTCACCTTGCAGAAAAACCTTGTGCTACAAGAAATTTTCAAAAAGAAAAAGAAACAAGAAGAGCACAGAAGAGATCTAAAGAAACAACAAACATTGCAAGATGTAAAACATATTTTTGTTGAAGCTTTTGATATATAGAATGTAGATGAAGAGACATCTATTATTGATCAACTCGTACATATCATTGATCATGTTAGTGCAAAAAAATTGAATCCAATGATAAGTTGATGGATTGGTCATCAAGAAAAGTTGATACTAAGGTTATGGATAAAGTTTTCATAACTATAGCTGAGAAAAAGGTGCTATTATAGGGTAAAGCATAGATAGCAATGGATTATCATACAAAGGATACAAGAAGTATTCACAATTTTTTTAGATGTGCCAAGATTCAAAAATACTATTTAGGCATAGGTAGATAGGACAAAGGCTGAGATGAAGGCATCTAGTAGTACTATCTCAGAGTCAGTAGGATCTAGCATAAATCATTATAATATCCTACTAAATGCTCAAGGTAAAATGGTTGAGTTTTAGGTAGCTAATAGCACCATAAGATCTAAATTGATCTCAATTTAGGAAATGATGATACCTCATTTGGAGGTCATGCAGAGAGAACTAAAAACAACCCAGGATCTTATCTCAAAAGATCATAACTTATTAGTGGCTAAAAGTCTAATAGATTTAGCTGCAAGGACCACATGGAATCATGCACTGACCATGATTACCAAAGTTCACAAGGAATTCATTGGAACATATGGATTACTTCAATTTTTCCAACCTAGTAGCAATAACATCAAGTTTTCAAAAACAACAAGGAAATATATACATACAAGGAGGAAATAACAGAGGAAGTATCATGTATAGGTAATATTGAGTAAAGGTTATAATGAATTTTTGTACTCATTTTTCACAAGTCATAGGACTTAGGGAGAGAGCTCATTTATTTTTGTATTAATATGAAAAATAGTAACTATGACAAAGTGTTTTTACCACTAATGTCAAAGGGGGAGATTGTTGGTATCTCTAACCTTTGTTGTCCATTAGTGTCAATCACTTAGTCATTTACAAGAAAGAGTCGGATGGTCATCACTATGACTGAGATACTCTACATAGGCTGAGTCATGTACATAAGATAGTATGTAACAAGTAATTCTATAAAAGATGAGTAAAGTATGGTCACAGAGAAATTTTCTATATGGACCAAGCTCATTCAGTGACCAAGCAAGTTATTAGCAACCAGGTGAAATTTCAAGTATATAAGTACCAAGTAATATAGTATGTGTCAAGCATAGTATATGTCGAGCATCACAAAGTTAATAAAGGTTGAGAAATAGCATTTTCAAGCACTAGTAATAGTAGAGGTTGGGCAACACTATTTTCACAAAAGTCAAGAATGGAATAGAGTTTTAGGAAAAATGACTATCAAGTTGACTTGGAAAGATTATTTAAGTTTTGAAGAGGTTGTTATAGAACATTTAATACTTGTTGAGGTTATTACATAATATTTATGTGTCATGGATCACATATCCCCATGTGTTTATTCAATGATCACGATGAAGAGGCAAAACATGGAACCATCTAGAAGACTCTTCATGGAATCTTTATAAAGCATTGATCTTGACCTAGATCACAAGGATGTGAGAGCTGAGAAAATGGTTGTGTGCATGCATGTGAAGATCAGAGGTCATTCAAGGGTTATGTTATCATCTAATAGAACAAGTGACCTATTCATAGGTAGTGAAAGAGGAAGGGAAAGATAAGAGTATCAAATTAGAGGAGAGGATCGGTTAGTAAGGAGAAGACTCAAAATCAACTTGTAGAGAAAACCAAGAGTTAGGTATTGAGTCAATATTAATAGACTTGAATCAGGGTACATCTTTTAACAAAATGGTCTTAACAAATCTTTGTAAATATCCTAACAAAGTCCTTACTTAGTTGTGAGTGTCAAATCCTTTAATAGCATGAAACCTAATAGTTTATTAAGTCTTTAACAGGGAAGACTCCTCACAGGGTAGATAATGTGTTATGGTCAAACATTGTAACCTTAACTAGTTAACTTTATTATTGCAGTAGTGAAGATTTATGGGTGTGACAAAGGGTGCTTCCCTTAATACCATAAACACATAACAAAAAAAAAGAAACAATAGTAATTGCGAGAACAAAATATTGGCTTCTTATTATTGCTGCAAATGTGAAATTATAAAATTCATAATTACAATATGCTAACCTACATAGGTGCCTTCATTATAGTAATCTGCAAGACAAAGCTGTGAACTATCACCCAAAGCTATCCTCAAAAATGTTCGAGCATTTCTTAAAAAGGTAATTTTATGCCACCTAGGAAGGTTCTAGACATTCAAAATTAATACCTAGGGCCAAATACATTTTTGACATTTATTTTGGAGATTTTGGTCAGCCCAACTTTGGAAGTCAATAACTCTTGAACTGTTGTTCTAATTGGCTATTATAACCACTTTTCAGAAACCACAACTCCTGATCTACAGGCTCAGATTGGTACATGCACCCATCTATCAAGTTTTCAGACCTCATCCAGGCACTTTAAGGCCTCCAATGGTGAGCCTAAAGTTTATATACCAAAAATGTAAAACAAAAATCTGTAATAAATGCATGATATGGCACTGAACTTCAACTGGTAGGCTAATATATCCAAGATGAATATCCACCTCTAAAATTAGGACATTTCAAGCTCGTATGACAAACTTACTAAAAATTGTAAGTTACTAGGAATAATAAACCCCCTATCTACTAGTCCTCATTAAAATAGAAAAGGCTGAAAATAAAAATATTTTTGGGTGATGCGAGATTGGCCTCACACCCAAGATGCTCCTGCATCAAGGTGTCATCCCCACCCTAGTTTTTCATCTTGGAGGCTTTCTGGGTAACAAATATTGTGTTATGAGTTATTAATTTCATGCATGTGATTGAATTAATTTACATGTTACAACAATTTTACATTTATTGCATTACATGTATAAGTTATTATTGGATGTAGATGAATGGTGAAAAAGTATAAATTGTTATAGATTTTGATTCACCCCCTCCCCCCACCCTTAGTATCTAATTTACTCCTCCATAAATCAACAAAAAATATCACTACCAAGTGAAATTTAAAGAAGGTAGGGTGCCCCCTTGAAAAATTGGGCAAGAAATTGACTCGATGACAATTTTTCAAAAATAAAAGATGATGAAGAGAAAGATTAATGAAAGAAACATTAGTAGAAGAAGGAAATGATACTAAGAAGAGTGACGAAGCTTTCTTTCATAGGTGCACTTCATATCATAAGATCTTTATTTTTATATGGAAAATAGAATGCAATGCATTGTGGCATAAAAAGCTAGGGTGAAAATGCAAGCCTTTTGCATAAACAATCATGATGCAAACAAAGTATTATCCACCCTAACACATAGAGTGTTGTTCTAGACTATCAAAGGACATTTGAAAAGTAGAAGAAAAGTGATCATGAACCATCTTGACCACTCCCATATATTAGTTTATATCATTGAGTAGCATAGGAACATGATCAAAAGAAAACAAAATAAAAATAAAACACTCACTAAACAATGTGAGCCAACAACCATTCTGATTTGTTATTACTTGCTTTATTAAATGTTGTTGGTATTGATAGTTTTTATTTTATTGATGTTTTGATAGGGTGATTGTTCAAGACGTTGTGATTAGAGTTTGAAATTAGATTGATTATGGATACAAGTAGTTTAGTGTGTGTTTTGTCAAAGCATGATTTTGTTGAAGCGCAATGTTTAAATTTGAGTTGGCATGTGCAAGATGTTCTTAGAAAAAAGAGTGATTATTTACAGTGATTATTATTAAGGTTTATTGCAAGTTTTTAGTGACTTTTCAATTTTTGGGGGTTTTCAAAGATATTTGATTTTTTATGGTGCAGATTTTTTTAGGACTTTTTGCAATTTTTAGGTTTTTTTCAAGTTCATATTTGATTTTTAGTGTTTTGTTCAGGATATTTTATGATTTTTAGGGATATTTTTTAGGATATTTTATGATTTTAATTGATTTTTTAAGGACATTTAATGAATTTTTTTGAGTTTTCAAGATTATATGTAATTTTATTTTTTAAATAAGGATCATATGTGATTTTTTTGGATTTTTTCAAGTCTTTAAGGTATGTACAGAGAAAGAATTGCCCCTAGTATCTATCAAGGCAAGGGGATTGTGGATGGATGAGTGGAAATGTAGATGGATAGAGGATAAAGGATAAAGGACTATCCATAGAATATGAGAATATTTTTATGCAAGCTCAAGGAATGGACATGAAAGTTGTAGGCTATTGAAATCATAGGCAATGGATGACAGATAATGCATGGGGAAGGACATGTCAAAAGGTTTGTTTGAATTTTTTTTTGCATTTTTGTGTCCTTGTTTTCACCTAGACTAAGATAGGAATTGTGATAGAAAACTGATAGGAAGTGAATAAGGTAAGCAAGATCAATAATGTAAAAGGGAATATGGAATGGAGGTTACAATAGGATAGGGAAATATGGACCAAAGGGGTTAGGGCAGTGTAAAGGAGATAGGATAGGATGGCTTCTAGGGAGATATGTATCCTTGTCAAGATCAAAGTTGGGAAAAAAGGGGATATGAATGCTAAATAGGATAAGGGGTATGATGGACATGTGATAATGCAAGAAATCATAGGATGAGTAAAACATGCCCCCAAGTATGGAATGCAAGATGTTCATAGACTATACATGACACTTGTTTGCTAGGTTTTCATCATGGTATTTTCCCATGTAATGCTAAAAACCTAGCATGCTACAAATTTAATATTTACAATACTAAATAATAGCAACACTTGTGATAAGACAAGTTAAACACCATGAAGGAGGGCAAACCAAAAATGGTAAGCTCCTTGGGTGTGACCTATGATGACGTAGATGTGTCCAGATAATTAGAGGATGTGTGCTCAGTTGTTCTCAAGCTTTAAGTGATGGGTTGTTATCAAGCATGGAGGTGAGTGGAGGATTCAACAATGGATGTGTAGGTGGGCTTTGACATGGAAATGGTGTAAAATGGCTATACTATAGTGGTTAATGGAGCATTATAAGTTTGCATTGGTAGATGATAGATTGTGAGAGGGGAAGGGCTCAATTTATAGGCTAAGGGGTAATGAGATGGAGGGTTAGGATGCAAGGATGGGAGAATGGTAAGGGAGGGCTAGGATGTTTTGAAAGGGGAACATGTGGATTGTGCTTATTTTGGAGCCAATCAAGGAGTGACACTTGTCACAAGGAGGATGAGTGTGAGGGGATGGGAGAAATGGGTGGTCAAAGAGAGTAATAAGGGAGGAAGAGTGTGTAAGAGGGATGTAAGAGGCATTAATGGCATGTAAGAGTCATTAATGCTCTTAGATAGGGATTGAAGAGGACAAGGGAGACCGCTGACTTTGGCTTGGGTTGGCAAGTCTTAACCCTTGCTTAAATTTGTGCACATGTTTAGGAGGGGATTAAGCTTAGCTTAGAAAGGGGTTAGGAGGTAAGTGTCTTAGCTTCGATGGGATGGGTTAGTTAGGTGGCTAAGTGAGGTTAGTATGGGTTAATGGGTTGGATTGGGGGTAAAGATAGGTTTTAGAGACAGTTTAGGGGTTCAAGGTGGTTTATTAAATGATTTATTTAATAAAAGGGATTTTGAGAAATTAAATCAAATAGATTTTGATATTTATTTAATTGAATAGAGGAATGAGGATTTAATTGATAAATTAATTTTGGACTATCATTTGATTTTATCAATTGGACTATAGTTAACTAAATTAATTAATTAACTAGGGGATGACAATTAATGAATTAATTAATCAATATTTAATCAATAATTCCCTAGAAGATGACTAAATAATATTACCTAATGCTGTAATTAGATTTAGTTGTCTATAGCCCAAAGCGCTTGTTTGCTAGATTTTCACTATTAAATGAAATATTTTTTCTTTATTATTTTTTTTAACATTTTTTCTTCTATTTTTTTTGAGTTTTTTGAAACTTTTTTGAAGATAATAGACACATGACATGACATGAATAAAGGACTCAAGCATCTTACTATTTGGATAATTCTCTAGAAAGGTATACATTAATTGACCATGACTATGATAGTGTGGTCAGAGACATTGGTAGGGTAATGAAAAATAGGGATGAAATGGATTTAGGAAAGGGATTGGATGGGATCAATGGAAGGATAGGAAAATTATGTAGGAGGGTGTAGGGAATGGAAGAAGGATTGATGTTTAGTGGATGGAAATGGATGCAAGAAAAATATTGGCGCACATCTTGAGGGGTGATGGAATGATGGAGTAAAAGGGGATTTTGGATTTGATAGAGGAAAGGATGTGGATTTTGGGATACAAAGACCCAAAATGGATTTGGAAGATGAAAGGATTTTCAATGGAGGGATAGAAATTTTGGATGCTAGCTTCGATTTTTCCTTAGGATTTTGTGCTTCAAGAAGCTTCTTGGGAATCCGTATGTATTTTGACTTTTCATTCTTTTGTGAGTCCTTTGATTTTATTATTTTTAAAAAAGATTTAGGAACCCATATTAATTTTGACTTTTCTTTTTTATCAATGGGCCTTTGTGGCCTTTTTGATATTTCTATTTCTTTTAGGATCATGTTTTTCTTTGTTTTCACATGTCAATTAGACTAGACATGTTGATCCTTGACTATATTGTTAGAAATTCTTTAGAATAACTAAGAGGACGGGTGAATCAATTATTCAAGGTCCAAATGTCCTAATAAAACTTTTTCACTAAGTATAGTGTACTTAATTAAACCAACCATGCATCTAAGCTAAATATACATCTTAGCAAGTTACTGAAAAGTCAACATGTAGGAATAAGACATGAAAATCAACACATAATATAGTGATTTACGTGGAAACCCAATTTGGAAAAAAACACCAGTAACATGCTACTCCTTTTTCACTCTTCTGAAGTGATGCCCTATGAAAGGCCTCCCCTATTAAAGGCTACAACACACTATTAAATGTGACTTGGTTAAAGGAATTTCAAACACCTTGTTAGAAGTGGGCCTGGCTAAAGGACTTTAGAAAATTCACTTGGAATGTCACCCTATTAAAGGATTTACAAAATGGCTATTAATCCAACCTAAGTCCATAGGATTTTACCCTAACTAATACAATTGCTAGAGAGTAACAATAAGGGCTTTTGATCTAATACAACTCACAGCATAACTTGCAGATTTCAGATCTCAATTCAGCTCACAAATTTTCTTGTCTTTTAGTCTCTGCAACTCTGACAGCTTGTCCTCCTTTCAAGCTTCGTCTCCTTGAGTCTCCATGCTTGTTGTGCCAATGCAGTCTCTTTCATGGTCACCTATCAAAGCAGAGTCTTTATACTCTATTCCTCCCTTTTGATGCCTTCTCCTTGACACCACCTACTCTCTCCAACCAACCACACTTGCTTCTTGACTTGTAACTCCTTAAATAGAAGTATGCAATACTTTTCCAACTCTAATCTTTCTGCTCTTAATTTTGGTTTGAATGGATTAGGTAAGATTCAATAAATCTACCCTTAATCATGTTTCTTCTAGAAAAATCATGTAGAATCCACCTATATTCGCCTAAAAATGATTAACCTAAAATTTTGTGCCACCAACTCATCATCCTTATCTTCCATCTGGTTCACAAAATTCAAGGTAACAAACTTGTCAGCTCAGATCTAGTGAATCTTTGACTTTTCAAATAATGCAACAACTCGACATTATTGAATTTCTAATGCTCGACACATACTATGTTACTTGGCACAACTATGTCTTACTAATGCTCGACACCTACTATGGATTCACTTGGCATCAACTAAGTTTTACTGATGCTCGGCACCTATTACATTTTTATCTAGCTTGGCTCCTAAACTAGCTCGGATCCTTTTGTTTCACTCAGCATACACTAGATTTTACATTTGCTAAGCACATACTGATAATCTTCTCGACATGAACTAGCTTGCTCGACATCCACTGATGAACTTAGTCAAGCTTTGTAGACAACTTTGTTACAACTTATTATTCTAGAGTTTCTAAGTGTAGTCAACCTTTATATCTTCAAGTCTATTATCAATACATCATTTTATCATTGTCTTAATTGATCCTTGTACTTCATTACAAAACCATAACTCAACCTTTCCCTTAGGTGCTTTTGTTACATCTTATTGATTAAATCTTTTTTATCAATCAACTAAGTGATAGTACTTGGATCTTATAAGAAATTGTCATTCCAGCAGGTTTGACATCAGTGATAAAACAATGATTGAAAACATTCTTTATCAACAATCTCCCTCTTCGCAACAATCTCCCTTCTTCACTAATGATCTTTTCAATCAGATCTTCAACATGTATGTGGGTTCCTTGACTTATAGACTTTATGTTTGTCATCCAAATTACTTGGGTATGGAATGGAATTCATGGATGGCTAGGAATCATGTGGAATTCCTTTAGATGGGTGAAGAGTTCTCAAAGATGTGTGTTCTTTTTTACTTGCATATGGGAAAGGGTAAGTGGATTGTAATCTAGTGGATGAATGAACATATTGACCTAAAATAGATGGAAGGAGTGAAGGAGGAGGTATAAATTTGGATCTAGATATGGAAGGGATACCAACACCTTAAGATTGAGCTTAAGGACTAGGGTTATGACCTTTAAGATTTTATTTGATATGAAATGGTTTTGACATGCTTTGTTCTTTAATGTTAGACCCTTTGACTCGTTAATATTTTTGACTAGTGGGATACTTGCTACTAGATGTGATTCAATTTTTATGTATATATGATATGGAAGAACTAACGGGACCATGAATTGGACTAGACTCAATAGAACTAGAGGAACCCATTTGAAGTGGAAGGAGTTCATGAGCATCTTGCACAAATGTGTATAAACCATGAGGGGTATTAGGAGTAACTAGATCCTTCAATGGAATGGGAATAGTTATAGGATCATCTAGTAAGATGGGATCTTGTGGACCTGAAGGGATGGTGGACCTTGTAGAGGATATAAAGGAATGATGGGGTCTTTTTTAAAATATAGAGTTGAAGGGATACTTTGATCTTGACTTGGAATTGGATCATTAGGAAATATGGAAGGGTGATCTTGATCTTTCTTAAGAAGTGGAAGTTCAAGGGGAAATTGATCATCTTGGATAATAGGGTTATTGTGACGCTCAAGGGAAATGAGGTCTTGGTTGAATATTTGATAGAATTAATCAATATTGGGATCTTGATCCTGATTAATTTTAGGACTCATTGTTGTGCTATTTAATTCATCCTCTTGACATGGGGTATGAAAGTTTGAAAACAAATAAGTGTTTGGATTTTATGGATTTGGACTTTGAGTTGGACTATTTGAAATAGGATTTTTTGGAGATGAGAGACATAATGGTATTGGCTCTAGGACTTGGGAATCATTAATAGGACTAGTTTGAATTTTTTATATGGATAGCCCTTGGGAGGTTTCATCATAGGAAGTGAAACTTGAGGGTGGTGAGGGAAACTTCTTTTGTGAGTTTTTGGGAAACGAAAGGTTGGAGGGAAACATGGATGTTTCTTGAAGGTTAGTGTTTTGAGGGTACATTGGTGTTGAATCAATGTGAATTTTTGGGATGATCCATTGCTACACATGGATGAGTTTTCATAACCATATTTTTCAAATAACTTTTGAAAGATTTGCTTCAAAGTAAATTACATGGATTTTCTTTGCTTGGTTGACCTTGTTGGTGTTATAGAGTTGATATGTACACGTTGTTCAAATTTATTTGGTTGAACATATTCCTCAAAAGGAATATTATTGATCATTTTTACTTGATGTGAAAAATTTGACATGTTTGAGTTTTTTCTTTCTTGAGACAAACCTTTTGGATTTGTGGACATAAGGTGTTTTTGATCAAATGCTGTTGAAGGCCAAATTGTTTGTGGACTTAGTGTTAGTTGAATTGTTTGTATAAAAGGTTGTAATGTTGTTGGAGATTATATTGATTCTAATGGAATATAATTGGATTGATCATATTTAAGGTCTTAATTCAGAAGTATTTCGTTGAATTTTTTCTTTGCCTCTATGAGTCATGCAATAAGTTTTGGCATTTTTTATTTGTCCATGAGATATTTTATGTGAGATTCAGAAAAACTTTGTACTCAACAATTATAAAGTCTAGCCATGTCATAGGCTCTTTTTTTAATGGATTTTATTTTCTCTTGAACCTTTTTGGCTTCTTTATCCAATTTATTTTGCAACCTTTTGATAAGGAGTATATGAGATTCAAGTGATTGATCATAAGTTGTTGAGGGTGATGTTTGTGTTTACTCAAAAGAGGTAATATCATTTGAAGTGTATGTCATGTTGGGGTCAACACCTTGTTTTGGATAAAAAGGTGTTTGTGAAGTTTCCTTGATGTTTGGGTGAAAGCTTTGTTGTTGAAAATTCATGAATTGTGTTGGGTCAAAGAATTTTTGTGGGTTCTTATCACTTGAAATGTACATGGTTTGGTATGGACCTTGTTTCCTTGTGGAAGTTTGAGATCTTGTGGAAATTGGAACGATGTATAAATGAAAATGCACCTAAGTATGAGAGATGTACGCAAAATGCACTTTGTTTTTGGATTTTTGAATTTGAAATGATAATGCAACTAAGGTATGAAAATGCAAAGGTTCCAAAGGTATGGAATGCAAATGCAAGTATTTTTGGATTTTTTAGAATATTGGAGCATGAAAAATGCACATGAAGGGTATGCATAAAAAATCTTGTTGGGAATTTTGGTTTTGGATTACGAAAATGCAACTAAGTACATGTGCATGCAAGGTGTTTCGAAGTTTTGGATTTTGGATAATGAAAATGCAAGTAAGGGTTTATGCATGCAAAGTGTTGGTTGTTTAGGACATGAAAAGTTAAAGTGTAATGTAGGGGTATGCAAAAGTTTGACTTGTGCAAAGAAATATAGGGTTTGAATTGTTGGTGGACTAGGACAAAGTTGGTGTTTGGATAGTGCTCCTTAGACTTTGAAGGCTTTCGACATTTGGAAAATGTTTTAGGATATGGTATGATAAATATTTTTGAATTTGATATGATTATGCAAAATGTAGTTGTTTTTGGGATTTCGGATAAGTAAATGATATACAAACCAAGGTTTATGAAACTATGGTTTATGCAAAATAAGTATCATGCAAACAAGGGAATGCAAGCTAGTGTTATGCAAGATGAGGATTTGAATTTTGAGGAAAATCTTTGCAAAATACAAGGTTGAGTCTAACCTTACAAGGATGAATATTATATCTTGACCAAGAAAGAAAAAGGAGAAAATCAAAATGACAAAGCTAATAAAAAGACTAAATCAAATCCATTAGGACATAGATGATATTTGACCCAAAGAAAATTAATAAAATGATGAGACAAATAGACCAAGGTCAAGATCCTTTATTCATCCAAATAAAGGAATACTCTAAGACTCATGTTTTATTTGGATTCTCTATAAAATTCAAAGGGTCCTAGGTTGAAAATAAGGGTTATGATAGCATCCAAATGAGGGATATGCAAAGACTAGATGCAAAATGAAAATTACGATGGGATCAAAATGAGGACTAGGAGGATCAAAATAAGGATTAGGGTGTGCAAAATGAGGGCAATGTTGGGATTAAATGAGGGACTATACTATGTGATGTAGAGGAAAGGGTGATGCACCTTTTACACAAGATAGGTTATTCAAATTTGGCTACAAACCCACAACTTCCTAAAGTGCTTAAATGGCTTTAAGAGACTCAACCAAACCAAGGTGACTTTGAACACAAACCAATGATAAAGTTAAGTTATTTGAGGCATATAAGGATAGATTAAAGTTATTTCAAGGTTTCTTGACCTATCTTCCAGTCACAAAAGCAAAAAGACTCAAACTAGCCTTATGAGGCCTAGAAATCAGTATTTAGCCATTTTTGTCTTCAAACACAAAACTTTCCCAAAACAGATGGAAAACTAAAAAGATATTTAGATATCCTTTTGGTCATTCTATAACATTCCTTAAGCTTAGGTATTTATCTTTTGGATGAAATAAGAGTATTCATCCTATACCCCTACAAATACACTCAAAAGTTGGTGATTTTACAAAGAAACTACCATTTAAATGTATCCCCAATGTCTCAACTCTTGGATAGTATCAAGAAATGTTCCAAAACCTCTAAATATAAAAGTAACTCAAAACACATAGAACACCAAAATCCCTAATTTGGTTGCTTCAAACCCTTGTTTTGAGGGATTCTCCAATCTCACTCATCCAAACTTTTCCAAGACCAATTGGTGATTTACTCACCTTGAAATCCACCATATAAAACTATTCCAATCATTAAAAAACAACATCATTTAACCCAAACTCTATTGCTACACTTGCCATCATTTTCAAAGGGAACACTCCTAGTTCCAGCCTATGATCACACTTAGGAGACTTATTTAAAACCATACTAACTTCCGAACTCCTCCTAGAAACATTGGGACACTAATGGTCCAAATTACATTTATTTAATCCTCTCAAGGATATTATTTTATTCAAAGTCATTCCATGGTATTTAAACCATTATAGGAGCCAATACATCATAGTTCATATGATTTTCATCATTTATGATCCCTTTGACCTCCTTAGACCTCTGATAGCCATTAGATGTCTTGCATTCCTTCATTTTCTCCATGGTTTTCTTGTTGTTCCAAAGTGCCCCTACACCATACACCCCACCACCAAAGAAACTCTTGTCCCAAGAGTTGTGTGGCTAAAAGGAGCTCTAAAAATTAGGGGTGAAGTAATCCCCCAAGGTAATCTTCTTTATCACACCTTACCAACCTACATTCACACACAACTTGTCAAAAGAAAAACTTGAAATTGTTGATTGTCCTTGTGAAGGACAATGAGAAGGTTGTAAATCCTTCATCTCAGATCTTTTTTCTTGGATAAGATTTTTTATTCATCATCTTTGATCCCTTTCTATTCTCTAACTACATTAAAGGACATTCAATGGCTCACACTTGTACAAAATCTAGGTCCCAAAGTTCTCCATCCTTAGGACTATCATAGTAGCCTCTTGACTAAATTTGTGCATCCTTCTTCCATCCAATATCATATAGATCATTATTTATTATCTCCTACCCAAAACACATAAGAAGTGGATCTTCTTAATTCCTCACTAAGGGCTTCAATGTTAATTTGTGGTGACTGATCAGGGAAGTATTGTACATACTTCATAAATTCTTTAAGGCTTGGGGTGGTTTGATCCAGTGGGAGCCCCACATGGTAGCAGTAGTGCTACAAGATTAGTCTCCAAGTGGGAGATTGTTGTCTACTGTGTAGTCTAATCAGTCCCCAAGTGGGAGATTGTTAGTTTTTGATGACTAATTAGGGAAGTATTATACATACTTTATAAATTATTGTTCTTGTGGTGGTATTGAGTTGTAAGGGATTACGAATTGTAATCAGGTTGTAATCACTAGATCATAAAAATATTGGACTTACTATTTGGTGAACGTAGCCAAGGGTTTGGCTAAACCACATTAAATCTTGGTGTGTTGTGTTCTTTTTTGTGTGATATGTTATTTTATAATATGGTTTATATTTTCATCTAATTGCTATTTTTGTCTAAGGTTTAATCCTAACAAGTGGTATCAGAGCGAGGTTGTTTTTTCAATTATCCTCTGCAAAAAAGTCTCAAGGTTGAGTGGGAGTCTCATGGTTGAGTGGGAGCGATGGTAGATGAGGATAAGCTAAGGGTTGAGAAGTTTAATGGTTAGAACTTTTAGTTATGGAAAATGCAAATAAAGGACTATCTTTATCAGAAAGATTTATGGAAGCTATTGGAAAGAAAAATCAAGAATCAGGGATCTATGTCAAATGATGAGTGTGATATTTTAGACAGAAAGGCACTTGGAAGTATTCGATTATGCCTGGCACCATTGGTGCCATTTAATATTAGAAAAGTGAAGATGAAGAAAGCATTGATGGAAACCCCAAAGAAATTGTATGAAAAGCCCTTTGCTTCAAACAAGGTATTTCTCATGAACCATTTATTTAATATGAAAATGATATAAGGTGGATCTGTTATAGATCATTTAAATGAGTTTAATAATATTACTAGTTAGTTATCTTCTGTGAGTATTAATTTTTATGAAGAAATTAGGGCTCTCTTGATTTTGTGTTCTTTGCCTGAAAGTTGGAATGGCATGGTAATGGCTATGAGTAATTTTGTTTCTCGATTTGATAACCTAAAATATGATGATGTGATCAATGCTATTTTGAGTGAGGAAACTCATAGGAAAATCTCAAGTGGATCTACATCAGGAAGTTCTTTGAACGCAAAAATTCAAGGCAGAACAACTGAGAGAGGAAGTAATTCCAACAATTGTGGAAAATCAAGAGGAAAGTCAAAGGGGAGGAGGTCTCAATCGAGAGGGCCAAATGATTGCTGGTACTATGGTAAAATAGGGTATAAAAAGAAAGATTGTTGGACTCAAAAAAAAATAAAGGGGAAAAGAAAGATGGAGAAAAGGAGGAAAATACTCATTGGTGAAACCAAATACTTATTGGTGAAATCATCATGGATTACCTTTTTTGACCATTGCCAAGACCTGCCTAAGATCAAATGTCCACAATTCATATCCATAACATCACATAACACTTTATCTTTGTATTTACCAACTCCAAATTCAATCATAACTTGAGTACTAACCAACAAATTTTATTTTTTAGTCACCCAAGTAGCATAATAAGCTTTAGGATGTACAAATGTCTTCAAATTCAACTTCCTAACAACTTTGTAAGAAATAACATTATGACTTGCACTTGAGTCTATAATGAGTTTACATACTTTACCTTGAATAAAACAATTGGATCAAAAAATGCTTGGATTGTGTGGTTGTCCTCTTTCCATCAAAAAACATTCTCCTTCTTCAGGTAAGACTTTGATGTTTCTAGATCCTCCTTCAACCTTTGGTTCTTCTTGGGTTAAGGTAACTCTTCTATCTTTTCCTTTTTCTTCAATCCACTTAGGACACTTGTAGGACTGGTGGCCCGCTTCATTACAAGTAAAACATCTGCCTATGAACACTCCATTGCTTCTTCCTCCACTTCTTCTATCTTCATATCCACCTCTTGTATCAAATGATTAGGGCTTGTCCTTGTCATTCTCAATGATGTTCTGAAGATCAGTACTTCGTCTTCCTCTCGTAAAAGATCCTCTTCTTGTACTACTTTGCCTCTCTTGTCTTCTCCTTATCTTTTCTTCATCTTTAATGGCTAGCTTATAGCATTCTTCTACTGATCTAGGGGTAGCAAGATTAAATTTATCGTGTATGTTAAACTTAAATCCCCCCATGCACCTAGCAATTTTTTCTTCCACACCTTCATCATGAATCACCCTTATGTCAAGTTTGTGAAACTCTTCCATATATTGTCAAACATCCATGTCTTTTTGCTAAAGACCTTGCATCTTCTTGTATAACTAAAGCCTATAGTCCTTTGGCAAAAATTTATCCTTCATCTTATCCATCATTGTATACCAAGATGTAATCTTTGGCTTTCTATTCCTCCATCTCTCTACTTGAACCTGCAATCCCACCAAAGTAAAGCATGTCCTTTCAATTTGGACTTTGATATCTTCAAATTTTGATTCTCTTCAATATCCTTCCATTCAAAGAAATTTTCCATGGCATTAAACCAATTCAGTTCCTCATTATCCATCTTCCCTCCATACGTAGGCAAATCAGCTCTTGCCCTTATATCACCACTCTTGATGGCTTTAGCAAACTTAACCATCTTTAGTTCATCAGGGTCTAACTCTTCTTCCTCTTGTAGTTCCTCTTATTCTTCTTCTTCATCCTATATGATGCTTTTGTCTCTTTTCTCTAAAGCCAATATTCTTTCCATCATGATTCTCATCTCTTTATCTTTTTCAACTTTTTCCTTCTCTTGTTCAAGGGTTGCCTTTCTCTTCTTGTTATTTGCCAGTTGTTCTTTAACAATCTTTGCCAGCTCCATGTTGGTCATCCTTGTAGGTAAGTCTCCTTCCTCTCCTTCAACCATGGTTCTTTGATCAACTTGGCAAATGAATCAACTCAGGGTTGCACCTCAAAGGATATTTCTACTTCAAGGGCTTAATTAAGGATTCAAGAACAAACTTTCTCAAGACCACAAAAAAACTTCCACAAGACCTTTCCCTTTCTCTGATACCACTTGATGTAGAGGAAATGGTGATGAACCTTCTACACAAGATAGGTTATTCAAATTTGGCTTACAAACCTACAACTTCCTAAAGTGATTAAATGGCTTTAAGAGACTCAACCCAACCAATGTGACTCTAAACACAAACCAATGATGGATTTGAGTTATTTGAGGTATATAAGGATATATTAAAGTTATTTCAAGGTTGATTGACCTATATTCTACTCACAAAGGCAAAAATACTCAAAACTAGCCTAATGAGGCCTAGAAATCGGCATTTAGCCTTTTTTGTCTTCAAACACAAAAATTTCCCAAAACACATGAAAAAATAAAATCATATTCAAATACCCTTTTGGCCATTCTATAACATACCTTAAGCTTTGGTATTTATCTTTTGGATGAAATAAAAGTATTCCGCCTATACGCCTATAAATACACTCAAAAAGTTGGTGATTTTATAAAGAAACTACCATTTAATTGTATCCCCAAGGTCTCAACTCTTGTAAAGTATCAAGAAATGTTCCAAAACCTCTAAATACAAAATTAATTAGACTCAAAATGGATAGAACACCAAAAGCCCCAATTAGGTTGCTTCAAACCCTTGTTTTGAGGGTTTCTCCAATCTCACTCTTCCAAACCTTTCCAAGATCAATTGGTGATTGATTCACCATTAAATCCACCATATAAAACTATTCCAATCATAAAAAGGACCATGTCATTTAGCCCAAACTCCTACTGCTACACTTGTGTCATCATTTTCAAAGGGAACACTCCTAGTTCCAGCCTATGATCACACTTTCCAATCATTTTTTTGTATGTATCAAGTTAGATCCATATGATACAAGGTTATTATACATCATTCCATGGATTCTAGGCCTTTGAGTACATGGGATTAAGAAAACTTCAAAATAAGGAAAGGAAAACTCAAAAATTCAAACTGCTTTGTTGATCATGAAAGTATAGTCATGGAAGAATGACTCTCAAACCCTCTAAAATTGTAACAAATCTGTCAAATATCCTATTGAAACCTTCCACAACTATTCTAGGTTATATCTCAAAGAAAAACAAGAAATATTAATGAAAAACAATGGATTTGTTGATCCAAAACATGAATTTCATTAAATATTTGCATTGTTTGTCCACTCTAGGATTTTCTTGTCGTACAATGGAGTCTTCAAAAAAATAAAGGTCAAAGCTTAACTTCCCCAACCTCTTCCAACTAGGTTGAGGGATTACTTAAATATTTTAACCATCAAAGCTCCATGTCCCTCCTAAATGGCTACTAGTTGTTATGTATTGAAGATTTGAACTTCTAAATTATGAAAATGCACTAAAACTTATTAAACTTGCTCACTGAGGTGTTTCCAACACTTGGGAGACTTATTTAAACTTATTTAAAACCCTACTGTTGGTGTAAATGATTAATCACTATTTAAACTTGACTTAAGTTTACTTAGGTCAATGCATTCTTTTATTATTTCTTAGGTGAGACACTTAAGAGTTTGCGTACTCTTATGAGTTGTCATGTTGACAACACAAAAGTAAGCAACTCTAATTCAGCACATGGTGTCTACAACACTAGAGTTTTCATAATTAACTGAGTTGTCATGTAGTCAACACAGTTATTCACACTCTTAATTTAGCACCTGGTATCAACAATATTATTTTACGTGCTACACCTTTGTAGGCTTATCCTCTCATCATTGCACTTACTTCTGTGCTTAATGGAGGATAACCCACACTTGGTGGACATGTGCTTGGTTGTGAGACTTATCAGTATACTGACTCCTAGACATTCTAGAAGCATTCCAGAGGCCTTTATATTCAGACACTCCTAGTGTGTATGTACATGAGAGAACATTGAATGACAATTAATCAATTTTGGATATTGTTATTCTAATCATACCTTGTTGGTCTACTGTTGTGCTTGTGCCTGAGTTCCTTGATCTTGGGTGATTTTTCCCTAAGGAAAATTCTTACATGGTATCAAAGCTATACCAAATTCTTACACCTACTAATCTCTTAACTCCTCCTAGACACATTGGGACACTAATGGTCCAAATTACATATATTTAATCCTCTCAAGGGTATTATTCCATTTAAAGCTATTTTGTGGTTTTTAAACCATTATAGGAGCCAATACATCATAGTTGATATGATTTTCATCTGTTAGGATCCCTTTGACCTCCTTGGACCTCTAATAGCCATTATATATCTTGCATTCCTTCATGTTCTCCATGGTTTTCTTGCTGTTCCAAAAAGATTGCTTATTCCAAAGTGCCCCTGCACCACTATGAAAAAGAGGTTCTAAATGCAAAAAGGTAATTATGCAAGGACTCTGATAAGGATGTGATAGTAAAAAATTCAAGATGGATATACAAGATGAATCCTAAGGGTCATACCACAATATAATATGGCAACAATTTTGAGTTTCCATGTGTTTGTAATGTTTTTTTACAAGTTTGACAAGTATATGTTTGATAAGTAGGAGATAATTTCCATAGTAAGTCAAATTGTGATATTGCTATTAGGATTTAACTATGTGATTTTGAGTCAAACTCATTGAACCATGTTTCATGAGTAGTGATTCAACATGAATCCATCTCTCATGAGAATAAATGGAACACTTAGCACTCATTGGATCTAGGTGATGCTCATAGGGGTGAAGCACCGGGACTTCTCGGGAGGTAACCCATCCCAGTACTACTCCAGCCTGAGCGCGCTTAACTACAGAGTTTCTTCCATAGTTAAACCCAAAGCTTGCAACCCCATTTGCAAAACCTTCACCAAGTGTTGTGCCTTATGAACCATTCATTAGAAAGCCCCTTAAACTCATTAGTTGATAACTAGGAGATAATTTCCACAATAAGTCAAATTGTGATATTGCTATCAAGATTTAACTGTGTGATTTTGAGTCAAACTCATTGACCCATGTTTCATGAGTAGTGATTCAATGTGAATCCATCTCTCATGAGAATAAATGGAACACTTAGCACTCATTGGATCTAGGTGATGCTCATAAGGGTGAAGCACCGGGACTTCCCGGGAGGTCACCCATTCCAGTACTACTCCAGCCTAAGTGCGCTTAACTATAGAGTTTCCTCCATAGTTAAACCCAAAGCTTGCAACCCCATTTGCAAAACCTTCACCAAGTTTTGTGCCTTACTAAGGGGCTTTCTAATGAATGGTTCATAAGGCACAACACTTGGTGAAGGTTTTGCAAATGGGGTTGCAAGCTTTGGGTTTAACTATGGAGGAAACTCTGTAGTTAAGCGCGCTCAGGCTGGAGTAGTACTAGGATGGGTGACCTCCCGGGAAGTCCTGGTGCTTCACCCCTATGAGCATCACCTAGATCCAATGAGTGCTAAGTGTTCCATTTATTCTCATGAGAGATGGATTCATGTTGAATCTCTACTCATGAAACATGGGTCAATGAGTTTGACTCAAAATCACATAGTTAAATCCTAATAGCAATATCACAAGTGTATGTTTGCAAAATGTTTTGAAATTTTTTTGACAAGTGTTTGCAAGTTTATCAATTTGGAAATTATCTTGACTAATGTGAAACACGCATGCAAGACACAATAGATAGAATGGTTGTTGTTAAAAGTGAACAAACACACCACAACCTAGGATGAAAGGATAGTATCCATTGAATTCTCACTTGAATCGAAGTTCAACCGCGCTTATCTAGAGTGGACAACCTAGAATCTTGGTAACATAGGATCCCACTTACAATTGACTCGCTTCTCAGGTATACAAAGATCTGCTTTCAAAGGGGCATCACTTCCCAAGGAACTGTTGTCTCTACTAAAGACCGTAAAAGTGTGAGATGTCTTCACAGGCATGGGTGACCCCTTGAGCTTGTGGATAGAAGGATTTTGGCCACTAAGACATGGTAATCAGTACAGGACACTATGTTCAATAGGTGGATGATAAACCCCCACATGAGGTCTCCCAACCTTGAGAACCAAGTTTTGACGCACCTCTAAGGGTACTAGAGGAGAGCTATCACCCAACCATACTATTGATTGGGCATTACCCACAACCGCACCTTTATATAGTGATTAGAGTGGAGACCTAGATTTGACCTATTATTGCTCTAAAGTCATCCCCTAGCATACCCAATATCAGATATCTTAGTCCAAGAAAGGGTTCTCTAAAGGATTTCTTACACCCTAGATCCACGAAGGTAAGGGCAGAAGATACGTTCGTATAACCCTTTAGGATTTAAACATTGTAGACATGCCAAGCAGAATAGAAAAAGTTCATTTTAGGCACCAAAAAGAAGTGTTTACTAGTCTAAGAATTAAAAGACACATAGGTTTTAAGCAAACACACAAGGTCTTCAAGCAACGTCCTACATCAAATGCATTAGTAGTTTTATGATATGGTCTTCATCCCATGATTGCCATAAGGTAAAAAGAGATCATTAGTAACACAAAAATGTTACTCTTAAAGAACTACATAGATTTCTCCTCACCCAAGTTCTACAAAGGTGAGGGGAGAGGATATGTCTATATAGCTTTTTGGGTTTTAAAAAAAAGACAATTTGCATGATACTTGTTATTTATTAACCCATAAAGAAAGTAAATTTGAAAAAATATGAATTTTTTTTTGTTATTTTCCTTCCTAATTAAATCTAAGTGAGAATTGTAGAGTTCTTTGATCCTCGTACTTAGACTATATGATGTTTGTTTTTCATTGACCCATTAAGAGAGGAGAATTTGATAGCATAAAAAAAGAATTGTTATTCATTAATTTTACTTATTAGGCTAGATGATATTTGTTATTCATTCACCTCTTAATTAGACTATGTGACTTTTTTGTTCATTTTAATTCCAAAAAAAGGATTGCACAACAACAAAGTTAGACTCCCAAAAGTGCTCCAAGTTTTCTCCTTTCACCTACAATCATATAAGAAAAAGAAAACACATTAGTAAAGAATGTTCACGTCGGGTTCACCAAATGTAGAAGAGAAAAATTAGAAATATGCATGCAAGAGGAACCGTAAAACTCCAAAAGCATGAACAAAAAGTTATAATCTTTGTTGGATACAATTAAGTAATTGTGTATTGTCTTTGATGTTACACAAATGCCATATCAGTTATCAGACAGAGTCTACCGAGTTCTGTCGGTCAGGAAAACAGTTTACAGAGTCTACCGAGCTCAGTCAGTCAGTAAAGCCTTTTGCAGTGTATACCGAGCGTTCCTGTATGTCACACGGTGAGTTAGTGTTAACCGAGTTCGCATGGTAAGCTAAGGAAAGTTTAGTTCTTACCGAGATCACTCGGGTATCAAAGGATTTTGTAGCGGACGGTTAGTGTTAACCGAGTTCGCATGGTAAGCTAAGGAAAGCTTAGTTTTCACCGAGCTCACTCGGTAGTCGAAGACAGCTTTTACCGAGTCTAGTCAGTTTCCAAAGGAAGTGGCAGGTTTACCGAATTCCCCGGTAATTGTAGTTTTTACCGAGTTTTGTCGGTTAACACAGGAAGCAGTTTTTTTTGTTCTAGCAGCGTCGGCCAGTGAAAGATTTTTGTTTTGATTGTTAGTTCAAGCTGACTTTGGAATATGTTTTGTCAAGCTGGTTGAGCCGACCTGGTATTATGTATAGTATATAAAGAGGTGCTCAAGATGCGGAAAAGTGTGGAATAGAGAATGTATACGGATAGTGCAAGGAAGTGCAAGGAAGAGACTTGTGTGTGCCTAAGCAGAGTTGAGCAGAGGGAAATCTTGGAGCTGCAAAGATATATTTTATCAGTAAGGATCTTGTGGAGCTAAACTGAGATCTGTATTCAGCAAGATAAGTTGCATGTATTTTCAGATCATTCATTGTTACTTTCTAACCATTGTAACAGTGATTCCAAAATCTCCTAACAGAGTTGGTTTAACAACCATTCCATAAATCCTTTAATAGGGTGGCAATTCAGTTGAATTGTTCTAAAGACCTCTTACAAGGCCACTCCTAACAGGGTGATTAAATCCTCTAACAGGGTCACACCTAACAGTGTGTTTTGTAACCTTTAACAGGGTTGGCTCCTAACAGGGCTCACTTCAGAAGAGTGAAAATTGGTGACTAGTTGCTGGTGGTTTTTCCCATATTGGGTTTCCACGTAAATCTGGTGTCTACTGTGTTCATGATTACTTTCTTTTGCATGGTCGCTTATTTCAGTAAATGCTTAATAAATTAACTAAACATCTATCAAGTTTTAAGCAGTAATTTATGTGTTTACCGAGTAGCAGCAGCAACTAAGTTTAAGGCATCTTTGGGACTGTTGAATTTGTTTTTGTGGTAATTGATTCACCCCTCCCCTCTCAGTTACCCCATCTTCATTTTCCAACAATTGGTATCAGAGCTTTTGGTGCTTGCAGGAGGAGATTTCAAAGATCTAAGCCAAAGATCAAGATGTCTTACAAGAGGGAAATCCCAAGGCTTAACCGAAACAACTTCTCAGCATGGCAGGGATTAATGAGACTTCATCTAGCTTCCATTGGTGACACTGGTCTGAAATATCTTGATGAGAAATATGTAGAACCATCAAGTACATTATCAGTCAATGACATTGCTATAAAGAAGACTCATAACATTATGATGATTGATATTGCATCTGCCTTGAGTTATGAAGAGTTTGATGATGTCAAGGACTGCACTACTGCCTATGAAATGTGGGAAAGACTGAAAGAGATCTATGGTGGAGATGAAAATGTCAGAAGAGCCAAAGCTGAAAGTCTGAGAGGACAGTTTGATCAGATGAAAATAAAAGAAGATGAAAACATTGCCAAATATGTTGAAAGAATTAAAGCATGTGTCAGTGCTATCAAAGCTTCTGGAGGAAGTATCAGTGAAGAGACAGTCATAAGTAAAGTTCTTAGAACTCTACTTCCAGTTTATGCCATCAAGGTATCAGCCATTCAAGAAAGAAGGTGTGAGGCCAATCACAAGATAAACCTAGAGGCCATAGTTGGAAGATTGACAGCATTTGAACTAGATAATTTTGATAATTATGTTCCAGCTGCAAAGAACATTGAGTCTGCATTTGAAGCCAAGCTTTCACTCAAGGACAAAGGCAAGAAGAAGAAGGAATCTCGGTCAGAGAGTGAAGATCAATCAGATCAGAGTTCTGACAGCGACCTTGAAGTAATTGAAGCTCTACTTACAAGGAAATATTCAAGAGGAAGAGGTAAATATAGAGGTAAAGTACCCCTAATCTGCTTTTCATGTGAAGAAGTCGGTCATATTGTTGCAAGGTGTCCAAACAAGAAAGATAAAGATGAAAAAGATAATAAATGGAACAATAAAAAAGATCTCAAATCATTTAAGGATAAAAGTAAGAAATCATGTTTTATGGCTAAAGATTCTAATGATTCTAATGATGAAGAAGAGGATGAGATTGTTTATATTGTTGTAAAAGATGAATCTGACAATGAAGAAATGGCACTCATCTCTCACATAAGTAAGAATGATACATGGATCATTTATAGTGGCTGCTCACATCATATGACTGGAGATAAAATAAAGTTTGATCAATTTGAAGAGTATGATGGTGGCAGTGTAAGATTTGGAAATAATGAACCTTGTTGCATCAAAAGAAAAGGAAGAATCACTCTAACCCAGGAACTTGTATGTGATAATGCTTATTGGGTAGAAGGCCTAAAGCACAATTTGTTGAGTGTGGCATAGTTACTCAACAATGGACTCAAAGTAGAATTCATCCAAGGCAAAGCAAGACTGCTGAACGGTAAAGGAAAGCTGATTGGATCTGGTACTCAAACTAAAGGTAAATTGTTCTATCTTGAACTTCATGAACACTCATGTTTTATTGCTCAAGTAGAAGAGAGTTGGTTATGGAATAAAAGGTTATGTCATGTGAATTTTGACAATTTGGTAAAGATAAGAAAATTCAAGAAAGTGAGAGGCATTCCTGATTTAAAGAAACCAGAGGTCAGTTTATGCAAGAATTGTCAAATTGGAAAGATGGGTAAGTCTAGTTTCAAAAGAAAAAATTATCAGTCTGGAGATTTATTAGAAATTGTGCATACTGACTTATGTGGACCTATTGAAACTGAAAGCTATAGTGGTGAAAAATATTTTATTCTTTTTGTTGATGATTATTCAAGAATGATGACCGTCATGTACCTAAGGAACAAATCAGAAGCATTTGAAAAGTTCAAATGGTATTTGGCAAGAGTAGAAAAAGAAACAGGGAAAAGATTGAAATGCCTAAGATCAGACAGAGGTGGTGAATTTATTTCACATGAATTCAATAACTTTTGTATTGAAAGAGGAATCAAAAGACAGGTTTCAGCACCAGGTACTCCTGAACAAAATGGCATAGCTAAAAGAAGGAACAGATCCATCATGGATTGTGCAAGAACCTTGATGATAGAAAAGAATGTTGCTATCAAATACTGGAAGGAGGCTATCAGTACAGTAGTTCATACCTTAAACCGAGTACAGTTAAAAAAGGACTCATTCAAAACTCCCTATGAATTATGGTATGGCTATAAACCCAATATAAGTTATCTGAAAGTATTTGGAAGCAAATGTTATATCTTGAAAGAATCTAGAAAAGGTAAATTTGATGTAAAAGGTGATGAAGGTATATTTCTTGGATACTCATGCAAGAGTAAAGCATATAGATGCTTGAACTTATCTACTCACAAAGTCATAGAAAGTATACATGTGAAAGTTGATGAGTTTGCAGAAAAGACTGAAGAAGAAAGCAGAAGAGAACCAGAAGATTACAAAAGATTCATCTTCAGTGAACCAGATATAATATCAACTGCATCTGAGAATCAGAAACCTTCTTCTACCAAGTCATCACTAACCGAGTTGCAGGAAACATCTACCGAGCCAACATCTATCGAGTCAGAGAATACCGAGTTAGAGATTATCGAGCCAGAGGTAACCGAGCATGTGCATACCGAGCCAGTTGATACCGAGCCAGACCAAACCGAGCATGAAGGCGAAATGCAAGAAGATAACGACAAGATTCATCCAAAAGGAAAAGAACCTGTTCTAGCCAAGTATGTCAGGAGACATCATTCAGCAGATCAGATCATTGGAAACAAATCTGAAGGAACCATCACAAGAAGTAAGTTGAAAGGTACTTGTTTACTTGCTGATTTTGAACCTAGAACTGTCAAAGATGCATTAGAAAATGATAATTGGATTGAAGCAATGAATGAAGAAATAGAGCAGATAGAGAAAAATAAGACATGGACTCTTGTACCCAGGCCTAAAGACAAAAATGTAATCGGTACAAAGTGGGTTTTCAGAAATAAGTTGGATGAAAATGGTAAAGTATCAAGAAACAAAGCTAGATTAGTGTGCAAAGGATATTCTCAAGAGGAAGGCATAGATTATGGAGAAAATTTTGCTCCCGTTGCTAGATTGGAAGGTGTTAGAACCTTATTAGCATATGCTGCTTACAAAGGATTTAAAGTTTATCAGATGGATGTCAAGTCAGCATTTCTAAATGGTATACTGGATGAAGAGGTCTACATTGAACAACCTGAAGGTTTTATAGATCCAAATAAAAGGAACATGGTTTGCAAATTGCACAAGGCACTGTATGGTCTGAAACAAGCCCCTAGAGCATGGTATGAAAGATTGCATAGCTATCTTATTCAAATTGGATTTCAAATAAATAATGATAACAGTAGTTTGTCTATCAAGGAAGGACCAAAAAATAAGATTGTCCTGGCAGAAATATTTGTAGATGATACTATTTTCACAGGGAATGATGATCTTTGCAAAGAATTTTCAGAACAAATGAGCAAGGAATTTGAAATGTCAATGTTCAGTGAAATCAAATTCTTTGTTGGACTTCAAATTCAGCAGAACAAGAATGGCATCTACATCACTCAAGCAAAATACATCAAAGAGATATTGAAAAAGTTTGGTATGGAAGACTGTAAACCAGTTGGAACTCCCATGTGTACTGGACTAAAACTTACCAAAGAAGATGATTCAAAGGAAATAGATCAGACATTGTACAGATCTATGATTGGAAAGTTGCAATATGTAGTTCATACTAGGCCAGATATTGCTCTTGCAGTTGGAATTGTGGCAAGATTTTCAGCCAAACCAAGAGAAAATCACATGATGGCAATCAAGAGGATAATGAGATATCTGAAAGGAACTGAAGATTATGGATTATGGTATAAATTTGGAGGAAACCTAGACTTAAAAGTGTTTACTGATGCTGATTGGGCAGGAAACCTTGACGACAGAAAAAGCACAAGTGGAGGTGCATTCTTTCTTGAAAAGAGGTTGGTTTCTTGGACAAGCAAAAAGCAAAATTGTACATCTCAATCAACAGCAGAGGCAGAGTATGTTGCTGCAGCAGTAAACTGTTCTAATATTGCTTGGTTCAAGCAATTGCTACAAGGCATGAAGATGGAAATCAAGGAACCAGTTGTCATGTTTTGTGATAATACAAGTGCAATCAACATATCTAAGAATCCAGTAATGCATTCTAAGACTAAGCACATTGCAATCAAGTATCACTTTGTCAGAGAATTGGTGCAGGACAAGGAAATCAGATTGGAATATGTCCATACAAAGGAACAGATTGCTGACATATTCACAAAGCCTTTACCTAAGGATGCATTTTTGTATCTCAGAGGTAAGTTAGGGGTCATTCGCCTATCTGAAGTTCACTAAAAATAAGTTTTAGTGATGCATCAGCTCTTACAAAATTGAACAATCATCAGTTGATGCAGCAAATCAAGGAAATATTGCATATGAATCAGTACTAAAGGTACAATGAAATTCATTGAAATTGGATTGTCTTTGACATGTGTTGTCAAAGAGGGAGAGTTTTACTGTCATATCTTTCCGAAATTTGATTATGTAATTCCTTCACAGAGGGAGATTACTGTAAGAGGGAGAGTTCTCTATCTTAGAGGGAGAATTGTTAATTGTGTTGTGTTGCTGTAGACTTGCTTTCAAATTTTATTTCTGCTATGACATGTTGTGTTGCCATCAATGCCAAAGAGGGAGATTGTTGGATACAATTAAGTAATTGTGTATTGTCTTTGATGTTACACAAATGCCATATCAGTTATCAGACAGAGTCTATCAAGTTCTGTCGGTCAGGAAAACAGTTTACAGAGTCTACCGAGCTCAGTCGGTCAGTAAAGCCTTTTGCAGTGTATACCGAGCATTCCTGTATGTCACACGGTGAGTTAGTGTTAATCGAGTTTGCACGGTAAGCTAAGGAAAGTTTAGTTCTTACCGAGATCAATCGGGTATCAAAGGATTTTGTAGCGGACGGTTAGTGTTAACTGAGTTCGCACGGTAAGCTAAGGAAAGCTTAGTTTTCATCGAGCTCACTCGGTAGTCGAAGATAGCTTTTACCGAGTCTAGTCGGTTTCCAAAGGAAGTGGAAAGTTTACCGAATTCCCCGGTAATTGTAGTTTTTACCGAGTTCTGTCGGTTAACACAGGAAGCAATTTTTTTTGTTCTAGCAGCGTCGGCCAGTGAAAGATTTTTGTTTTGATTGTTAGTTCAAGCCGACTTTGGAATATGTTTTGTCAAGCTGGTTGAGCCGACCTGGTATTATGTATAGTATATAAAGAGGTGCTCAAGATGCGGAAAAGTGTGGAATAGAGAATGTATATGGATAGTGCAAGGAAGTGCAAGGAAGAGACTTGTGTGTGCCTAAGCAGAGTTGAGCAGAGGGAAATCTTGGAGCTGCAAAGATATATTTTATCAGTAAGGATCTTGTGGAGCTAAACTGAGATCTGTATTCAGCAAGATAAGTTGCATGTATTTTTAGATCATTCATTGTTGCTTTCTAACCATTGTAACAGTGATTCCAAAATCTCCTAACAGAGTTGGTTTAACAGCCATTCCATAAATCCTTTAACAGGGTGGCAATTCAGTTGAATTGTTCTAAAGACCTCTTACAAGGCCACTCCTAATAGGGTGATTAAATCCTCTAACAGGGTCACACCTAACAATGTGTTTTGTAACCTTTAACAGGGTTGGCTCCTAACAGGGCTCACTTCAGAAGAGTGAAAATTGGTGACTAGTTGCTGTTGGTTTTTCCCATATTGGGTTTCCACATAAATCTGGTGTCTATTGTGTTCATGATTACTTTCTTTTGCATGGTCGCTTATTTCAGTAAATGCTTAATAAATTAACTAAACATCTATCAAGTTTTAAGCAGTAATTTATGTGTTTATCGAGTAGCAGCAGCAACTAAGTTTAAGGCATCTTTGGGACTGTTGAATTTGTTTTTGTGGTAACTGATTCACCCCTCCCCTCTCAGTTACCCCATCTTCATTTTCCAACAAATCTTAACATAAAAGAAATTGAGACAAAATAATAAAACTAGCAAACTCCCTCAATTCGACACAATTTGACAATTGGGCCCTTTCTTGCTTCTCCAAAAGAGTGGATGTAGCTCTCATATTGACACAATGAAAGAAAGATGACAAATGATAATATGATAATATGATGATGAGAAGAATTGAAAGAAGATGGTTAACCAAAAATGAGAGAAATTATCACAATTTATAGAATTTGCAAGAGAAATTGCAAATTAGCAATTTAGTGCGCAAAAGGTAAATGTCATAAAATATGGATGTTTACAAATTGAAAGAGGAAATTTTTCATAAAGTATGACAAAAGGATGCACAATTATAAATTGAAGAGTTAAAAAAAAAAGGAAATTTGCCATAAACTATGACAAATATGACAAAAGGAAAAATAGTAAAATTATCATGAACTGTGACAATTAAGGAAAAAGGAAAAAGGAAAATGTCATGAACTATGACAAGTTATGACAAAAGAGAAAAAGAAATTTGTCATAAACTAGGACAATTTCTCTTTTGTCATAAACTAGGACAATTTATGATAGAAGAAAAGGGGAAATCAGAGGCTAAAAAAGAGGAAGTGGTGGCTAGAAAAGAGGAAGTGAAGCACAAATTAAGGAATTAAATCCAATTTAGAAAAAGGAGGGAATTTTTGAAATTGAAAATTCTTTTATTCCCACAAAATGGAAAATTAGAATTGATGAATTATAAAAAAAGTTTATAAATCAATAATTAGCCAATTAAAATCTTAAATTAATTAATTGAAAAATTATGGAAATAAGGATAAATAAATAATATTTATTTATTAAAAATGAGGACTTAGGAATAGGGGATAAATTAAATGATTAATAAATAGGAGTAAACTATGATTATTCACTCCTATAAGGAAAATAAATATAAATGATTGGCTAAATGATAAAATAAGTGGATGGTAACCCTATAAAATGATCATGATGAAAATGTGGATCAAATAGGATGATATGGGATAGATCAAAGCCATGATAAAATTGATGAAATAAATGATGTTAGATTTGATTGACACAAAGTGATGACTTGCCAATGACACATGACAAGGGTTGATGATATTGATAAGGCACTGAAGGATGTGACAATGCCAAGGATTGAATTGATAAAATGATGGCATGCCAAGGATACATGACATGTATTAACAAATGTTGATAAGACACTGAAGGACATAACAATGCCAAGGATTAAATGATGATAAGATGATGACATAGAAATGGTTGCAATTGATTCTCAGATGATCTATATTTTGATTGAATGATGATCAAGTTGGTCAAAAGATCAAAGTTAGTGAAATGAGAAAATGGGATGAGTTAGGATGTAAAAGTGATGAAATAGTAAGCGCAAACCATTTGTTAGCATCTACAGTAGGTTCTAGACTAGTAAGCATGTCAATCCCTCTATGTACCTATGTCTAGCTTATGTCCTTGTGTTTATCTATTGCTTCGACCTAGATGCCTTTCATATCACTCTTCGGTTGTCCTTTTAACCTATAATCACATCCTCGGTGACCCTTCCTACTTGTTCCTCAATTCACTACTTTGTTTTCTGACTAAGTCGCCATACTCATGTTAATTGGTACACTCTTCTATAGGTGGTTTCACTAACTTTCAACCTTTCTATCTTCTCTAATCGATTGCCACTCAAAGTCTATGACGCTACATGCTAGTCATCACCATTCACCAGATGTATGCTAAGTGGACTCACTAAGTCCAATAGATTATACAAGTTCCGCAATGATGTCTCTATACCCTAACTAGAGTCCTCAAATATCTAATAGAAAAATGCAAATAATTTTCTGAAGCATGCTTCTTATTAGATCAATTGTACATGACTCAAGCCAATTTCACAAATCTAATCAAGTTCATGATGGTCAAACATCAATTTCTTTGGTACATACATTAGTCTACAAACTTTTCTATGTGACTTCAATCTATAAAAATTTTATCATGTCAAGATAATTAGTTTTCAAAGAATGGTAAATCATTTATTAATATTATTGATAAAAATTTCCATGATTGATAGTAAAACTAAATGTCTCTATCCATTCATTTAAATTGGTTTTTTCTCTCTAAGAAATTTTTTATCTAAATGAATTAGGCATCAATAAATTTGATTTTTTTCATGTTTTTCTTGACAATCAAGATCAATTACATTGGGTAAGTAGATCAATCTACAAACTTTTCTATGTGACTCCAATTTCTAAAACATTTATATGATCATGATAGTTAATTTTCAAAGAATGATGACTTACTTTTGAATAATACAGATAACACTTGCCCATAATCAATCTTAAAACTATATACATTTATCCACTCATTTAAAATTTATATTGTATTTGAAATACTTTATATTTAAATCAATTAGACATCAATAAATTCTATTATTTTAAATGACTTGGAAAATTTATGCAAAATACATTACTAGAAGAGAAGAAGACATTTTAAACATTTCCTATAGGACAATCCACTCAATCAACCAAACTTCTTTGAATGAAAACTTTTCCAAATTTGTCAGACTTTGTGTTTTGGTTCAACTTATAAGATAATTATGAACAAAATTTTAATATCCATGAGGCTAAATGGTCTATGGGACAACTCACTAATCAAACCAACTTAAAAATATCAATTATTTTCCATACTTTGTTATTATTAAAATTTTAGTTAATTATTAGTGTCCATGAGGCTAAGCATAGCCTATGAGACATCTTGCACAATCAAACCAACTTCAACATATCAATCATTTTCCAAAAAAAATATTCTTTTAATTTTAGTTAATTTTTAATCTCCACAAGGTTGAGCATAGGCTATAAGACATCTCACACAATCAAACCAACTTCAAAATATTAATCCTTTTCCAAGATTTGTATTCTTCATATTTTAGCTAATTGTTAATGTTCATGAGGCTAAGCATAGCCTATGATACATCTCACCCAATCAAACCAACTTCAACATATCAATCATTTTCCAAATTTGTTATTCTTCAAATAATCATTAATTGTTAATGTTCACAACGCTGGGTGTAGTCTATAAGACATCTCACACAATCAAACAAACTTCAAAATATCAATCATTTGTCAGAATTTGTTATTCTTCAAATTTTAGTTAATTGTTAATGTCCACAAGGCTAAGTGTAGCCTATAGGACATCTCACACAATCAAACCAACTTCAACATATCAATGTTAGAGTTCTTTTAAAATAACTGAGAGGGGGGGTGAATCAGTTATCCAAGGTCCAATAATGTCCAATACAATTTTTTGTCAAATCCTTAATGGCATATAATTGAAATTATAATGCATGCAGTTCAACTTTAAACAATAATGAAAAGTAAACATGCATCACACCATAACACAAAGGATTTTGGTGACCCAAAAACCCTCCAGGAATAAGAAGGTAAAACTAGGGTGGGGATGACACCCACAAAATAATTGGGAAAATAATTTCAACCACTTCTTATGGTCTGCCCTGTTAAAGGCTTTACACACTATCAGATGTGACTCTATTAAAGGATTTCTACACCCTGTTAGGATTGTGCCCTGTTAGAGGACTTAAGATCATTCAACTAAGAATATCACCATGTTAAAGGATTTACATAGAGTTGTTAGGCTCACCCAAGTCCATGGGATTTACAATCACCTTCTCAAAAGACTCTTTTATCCCTCTCTAAGGATCTCTTATGCTTCTCCTGGGGATCTTCTATCCTTTTCCTGAGGCTTATCCACCTAGCTATTAAGCTAACCTAGCAATGTGGGATTTCAATGTCTAATACAATGATAAGAATGTATTAGAGAGGTTTTGACCTGATAAAGATTGCAACTCTAACTTTGCAGATTTTAGATCACTCTTCAGTTCTCTTCTTTGCTTGGCTTTTCTTCCTTACAGTGCTGACAGCTTGTCCACCCTTCAAGATCTATCCCCTTGAGTTCTTTCACTCATTATGCCAATGCACTCCATGGTCACTTGATCAACTTAGAGTCTTAATCCTCTGTACTTGCTCTTCACTGTGTCATCCTTCACACTAGCCTTCTCTTGGCTTCTTTACACGACCACACTTATGACCAACTCCCTCTCTCTTCGCTCACCTTTGATCTCTGACCTGTGACTCCTTATAAATAAGTTTTGTTCTTCATTTCCCGCTCAAGTCTTCCTTCTCATCAATTTGAATTGATCTGAGAAAATGATATTGTTTTCCCTCCTAAATCTTTCTTCTAGAAACTTCATCAGTATTTGCCTTGAATTGGTTTGCATGGTTTACATAAAATTCTATGACATCTACTCATCATCCTTATCATCTAACTAATTCACAAAATTCAATGTAACAAACTTATTGCTCCTGATCTGGCAAATCTTTAACTTGACAAATAATGCAGCAACTCGGCATCATTGGTTTACTGATGCTCAGCACTATCTAATTCTGGATTGCTTGGCATCCACTGTGTTTCCTAGTTACTCGGCTCCTGAAGGATTCTTGTGTTACTCGGCACTTGAATGATCTTGCTCGGCACCTAAATAATTACTCGGCACACACTGAAGTTGAACTTACTCGGCTTCAACTGAGAATTTGCTCGGCTCTAACTAGCTTGCTTGGCTCTCACACTATTTCATCAATGGCTTAGCTAATCCTTATACTTCATTACAACATCATAACTTCAACCTTTCTTTAGGTGTTCTAGTCACATCTTGTTGATTAACTCCTCCTTGTTAATCAACTAAGTGATAGTATTTGGATCACTAAAGCAATTGTCATTCCTGTAGTTAGCAAGTTTGACATCAATGAAAAAACAATGATTGAAAGTATTCTTTACCAATTCCATCATTCTTCATTCAAATATCTTTTCAATCATTTCCAACAATCTCTCTCTTTGGCATTGATGACAAACCAAACTGATCAATTGATCAACTTAGTTACCACCAAAATTATATACCAAATAGAAAACTTGTTGTCATTACATATCTTCCTTTTTGTATCATGTCTCCCTCTTTTGCTGATACAAATTGAATCCTTTATTCTGCTTCTTCCTCTTGACTACTGTATCCTTATTCTGTGTTGCTGATCCTTCATAGATGCTTGTTGATTCTTCTGAATCTCCCTCTTACCTTTTATTGATCAGTTTCTCATAAATCTCCCTCTTTGACATAAATGTCAAAGGTGTAGCATCTTCAACATGCTAAATATAAGCTTTGCATCTCATGTTTTCTCCCTTTGTCACCCTGCTTGTGACTGATCTGGAGTTTTAGCTCCTCGTAATATCCTCTGCATCATTCTTCTGATATTTCAATGGTCTACTCCTGTTGATGCAAGGCATCTTTTTTTGTTGCTTTACACTGCTTGAGTTAGGGGCTTTACCCCCAACTTGCCTCTAAGATATTCGTAAGAATCCTTGGGCAATGGTTTGGTGAAGATATCTGCAATTTGCTCCTTTGTGTGAATGTACTCCATCTTCACTTGTTTGTCTTCCACCAATTCTCTGACATAGTGATACTTGATTGCAATATGCTTGGTTTTTGCATGCATTACTGAATTCTTGGATATGTTTATAGCACTTGTATTATCACAATACAATATCACAGGTTGGGTTACCTCTTCTTTCATTCCTTTCAATAAATGTTTGAGCCACACAATGTTTGTGCAATTGACTGTTGCTGCCACATATTCTGCTTTTGTAGTGGACTAAGATGTGCTTGTTTATTTCTTGCTAGTCCAAGTAACTAGCTTTTTACCTAAGAATAATGCTCTTCCACTTGTGCTTTTCCTATCATCAATGTTGCCTCCCCAATTTGCATCTGTGTAGGCATTTAGCTCAAACTTTTCATTCTTTTTGTAGTATAGGCCAAAATCATTAGTTCCTTTGAGATACCTCATTATCTTTTTTACTGCCATGAGATGATTTTCTCTAGGATTAGTAGAGAATCTAGCCACTATTCCAACTTCTAATGCTATGTTTGGTCTACTATGTACAACATATTGTAGTTTTCCAATCATGGATCTATACATTGTTTGATTGACTTCAACTAATTCATCATTTTTGGATAGCTTATGTCCTGTTGCCATTGGTGTGCTGACAGGTTTGGAGTCTTCCAATCCAAACGTCTTGAGTATCTTTTTGATGTACTTTGATTGTGTCACGAATATACCATGTTTTAACTGATGTACTTGCAATCCAACAAAGAACTTGATTTCTCCAAACATAGACATCTCAAACTCATGTTTCATTTTGTCTGCAAAACTTTTGAAAAGCGCTTCCTTTCCTCCAAAAACTATGTCATCCATAAAAATTTCAGATACAAGGATATCCTTACCTTCTTCTGATTTGATGTACATGTTGTTGTTATCATCAATTCTTTCAAATCCTATTTGCACTAGATACTTGTGAAGCTCTAGGGGCTTGCTTTAATCCATATAGAGCCTTATGCAATTTACATACCTTATTTTTGTTATTTTCATCAACAAATCCTTCTAGTTGCTCTATGTAGACTTCCTCTTCAAGTATACCATTCAGAAATGCGGACTTAACATCCATTTGATAGACTTTAAATTCTTTGAAGGCTGCATATGCCAGTAAGGTCCTTACTCCTTCCATTCTGGCAACTAGAGCAAAAGTTTCTCCATAGTCTAGTCCTTCTTCTTGTGCATATCTTTTACAGACTAGTCTTGCCTTGTTCCTTGTGATTTCACCATTCTCATCTAAATTGTTTCTAAATACCTACTTGGTTCCAATCACATTCTTGTCAGCTGGTCTTGAGACTAAGGTCCATGTTTTGTTCTTTTCAATTTGTTCTATTTCTTCTTTCATAGCATTGTACCAATCATCATCTTTTATGGCTTCACTTACTATTTTTGGTTCCATTTTGCTGAGTAGACATGTATCACTTCTGAGTCTATTCCTTGTCATTGGTTCTGCCTCTTTGTTTCCAATAATTTGATCTGCAAGATGATGTCTTCTTACATACTTTGCCAATACTGGTTCTTTCCTTGTTTGCATGTTGTCTCTTTCAGAATCTGAATCTTCATGTGTATTTTCATTAGATATTTCTTCATTTCCTTCATGTTGATAGTTCTTAAAATCTGAATGAACATTATTCTACAGCTCGGCTTCTGAATGTGTCTGCTGCTCGGAATTATCTATCTGTGACTCGGTAGATACTAGATTTTGTTGCTCATTGTCATTCTGAGTTGCAACTTCACCATTATTAGGTATACCTTCATAAAAGTATCCAAAGGTCTTGTATTCTTCTGCTTTCTTGGTGTCCTCAACACTTTGAACTTTTGCAAGCTCATCAAATTTCACATTTGTGCTTTCTACTACTTTGTTAGTGTTAACATTCAAGCACTTATAAGCTTTGCTTCTAGTAGAATAACCAAGAAATGTGCCTTCCTCACTCTTTGCATCAAACTTTCCATTTCTAGACTCTTTATATATATATATAGAATTTGCATCCAAATATTTTGAAATGTTTTACATTAGGAGAATGCCCATACCATAATTCAAAAGGTGTTGCATTTGTACCTTTCTTGACTTGAACTCAGTTGAGTGTGTAGACTACAGTACTTACAGTTTGTCTCCAATACTTGAGTGCAACATTTTTCTCCATCATTAAGGTCCTAGCACAGTCAATAATTGATCTATTCCTTCTTTCTGCTATACCATTCTGAGGTGGAGTCCTAGGTGTTGATGTCTGCCTTTTGATTCCTCTTTTATTGCATAATTCTTCAAATTCTCTTGATGTGAATTCGCCTCCTCTATCAGATCTGAGAAATTTTAGGCTCTTCCCAGTCTCTTTCTCAACTCTGGCCAAGTACCATTTGAACATTTGGAATGCATCTGATTTTTGTTTTAGGAACATGACTGTCATCATCCTTGAATAGTCATCTACAAATAGCATTATGTATCTGTCACCTTTGTAGCTTTGCACTTCAATAGGACCACACAATTCAATATGAACTAGCTCTAATACTTCATTAGAAGTATAAGCCTTGCTTTTGAAAGTTGACTTAGTCATCTTCCCTAGTTGGCATTGTTTGCACATGGTGTTATCAGGCTTCTTCAACTTTGGTAGACCTCTAACTTTCTTCATTTTGCTGATGCTTATCAGATTATCAAAATTTACATGACATAACCTCTTGTGCCATAACCATACATCATCAATTTGAACAATGAGACAAGAAGCATCTTCCATGTCTAGGTAGAAAAAATTACTCCTAGTCCAGTCACCTTTTCCTATTAAACATCCTTGAGAATCATAGATCTTGGCAATTCCATTTTCAAATTCAACCTCGTATCCTATGTTGCCTAACTGTGAGACACTTAACAAGTTATAATTCAGGCCTTCAACATAGTATACATTATCAAATGATATCTTTTCAGTAAGCTTGATACTTCCTTTCCCTTTGATCTGACATGGTGCATTGTTACCAAATCTAACACTATTTTCTTCATATTGAATAAAGGTAATGAACTTACTTTTGTCTCCAGTCATGTGATGAGAGCATTCGCTGTCTATGATCCATTTGTCATTCTTGTTCATGCAAGTTACTAGGGCAGTTGCTTCATCTTCATCTAGTTCATCTTTCATAGCCACATAGACTACTTCATCATCATTCTCCTCAGAGTCTTCTTCAACAATGTAGCATCGTTTGCCTTTACCTCTGTAGTCCTTGTTGTCCTCTTTCTTGTTCTTGAAATTTCCTCCATCCTTGTAATTTTTCTTTTGTGTGCATTTGGCTGCAATGTGACCAACTTCATTACAATTAAAACAAATGATTGGCAGCTTACCTTTGAATTTGCCTCTTCCTCTGTGAAATCTTCTTGCTAGCAATGCCTTCAATTGATCTACATCATCTTCATCAGTGTTGCTGTCACTAGATACATACTTTCCTTTTCCACTCTTTTTTTTTTGTTTGCACCTCCTCATTGTCTTTTATTGTTGTCTTGGCTTTGAATGCAGATTCAAAGTTTTCTAGCTTGTAGTTGTCAAAGTTGGATAGCTCAAAGGTAGTGAGTCTTCCAATTATTCCTTCAAATGACAATGTGTTGCTTGGTACACACCTTAGTTCTTGGATGGTTGATACTCTTATAGCATAGATAGAAAGCAAAGTTCTCAAGTATTTGCTACATATTATTTCTTCTGATAAATGTCCTTCTAGGTATCTTATGACACTTACCACTTCTTTCATCCTTGCACCATATTGAGCAGCATTCTCTCCTTCTTCCATTTTCATGTCATCAAACTTTTCTCTTAGGCTCTCTCTTTTGGCTCTCTTTACATTATCATCTCCTCCATAGATGCTTGATAATATTTTCCACATTTGATGTGCAGTACCACATCCTTTGATGTCATCATACTCGGCATAGCTTAGTGCTAAAGCAATATCCAATATCACTTGATTGTGCTCCTTCTTCTTGCTCATGTCTTTTGCAGTGAGGGGTCTTGTAGGGTCTACATGATCAACTATGATTGAGGTCTATGCATAGTCACCTATTGATCCAAGGTGCAACTTCATCAGACTTTGCCATGCAACAAAGTTGCCTTTGTTTAGCTTGGGAACTTCTCTCTTGGACATCTTGATCTTCCTGCTGCTAGTACCTTGAAACAAATCAGCAATGGACTCTAATACCAATTGTTAGAATTCTTTTAGAATAAATGAGAGGGGGGGTGAATCAGTTATCCAAGGTCCAATAATATCTAATACAATTTTTTGTCAAATCCTTAATGGCATATAATTGAAATTATCATGCATGTCGTTAAACTTTAAACAACCATGGAAAGTAAACATGCATCACACCATAACACAAAGGATTTTGGTGACCTAGAAACCCTCCAAGAATAAGAAGGTAAAACTGGGGTGGGGATGACACCCACAAAATAACTGCGCAAATGATTTCAACCACTTCTGATGGTCTGCCCTGTTAAAGGCTTTACATACTGTTAGATGTGACCCTGTTAGAAGTGTGCCCTATTAGAGGACTTAAGATCATTCAACTAAGAATATCACCATGTTAAAAGATTTACATTGAGTTGTTAGGCCCACCCAAGTCCATGGGATTTACAATCACCTTCTCAAAAGAATCTTTTATCCCTCTCTAAGGATCTCCTATCCTTCTCCTAAGGATCTCTTATCCTTCTCTTGGGGATCTTCTATCCTTTTCCTGAGGCTTATCCACCTAGCTGTTAAGCTAACCTAGCAATGTAGGATTTCAATGTCTAATACAATGGTAAGAAAGTATTAGAGAGGTTTTGACCTGATAAAGATTGCAACTCTAACTTTGCAGATTTCAGATCACTCTTCAGTTCTCTTCTTTGCTTGGCTTTTCTTCCTTGTAGTGATGTTAGCTTGTCCACCCTTCAAGATCTGTCTCCTTGAGTTCTTTCACTCGCTATGCCAATGCACTCCATGGTCACTTGATCAACTCAGAGTCTTAATCCTTTGTACTTACTCCTCACTGTGTCATCCTTCACACTAGCCTTCTCTTGGCTTCTTTACACAACCACACTTATGACCAACTCCCTCTCTCTTCGCTCACCTTTGATCTCTGACCTGTGACTCCTTATAAATAAGTTTTGTTCTTCATTTTCCACTCAAGTCTTCCTGCTCATCAATTTGAATTGATTTGAGAAAATGATATTGTTTTCCCTCCTAAATGTTTCTTCCAGAAACTTCATCAGTATTCGCCTTGAATTGGTTTGCATGGTTTACATAAAATTCTGTGACATCTACTCATCATCCTTATCATCCAACTAATTCACAAAATTCAATGTAACAAACTTATCGCTACTGATCTAGCGAATCTTTGACTTGACAAATAATGCAGCAACTCGGCATCATTGGTTTATTGATGCTCGACATTAACTAGGTTACTTGACTTCTACTGCATTTTACTGATGCTCGGCACTATCTAATTCTGGATTGCTTGGCATCCATTGTGTTTCCTAGTTACTCGGCTCTTGAAGGATTCCTGTGTTATTCGACACCTGAATGATCTTGCTCGGCACCTGAAGAATTACTCGGCACACACTGAAGTTGAACTTTCTCGACTTCAACTGAGAATTTGCTCGGCTCTAACTAGCTTGCTTGGCTCTCACACTATTTCATCAATGGCTTAGCTGATCCTTATACTTCATTACAACATCATAACTTCAACCTTTCTCTAGGTGTTCTAGTCACATCTTGTTGATTAACTCCTCCTTGTTAATCAACTAAGTGATAGTATTTGGATCACTAAAGCAATTGTCATTTCTGTAGTTAGCAAGTTTGACATCAATGACAAAACAATGATTGAAAGCATTCTTTACCAATTCCATCATTCTTCATTCAAAGATCTTTTCAATCATTTCCAACAATCAATTACTTTCTAAAATTTGTTATTCTTCAAATTTTAGTTAATTGTTAATGTCCATGAGGCTAAGTGTAGCTTGTGAGACATCTCGCCCAATCAAACCAACTTCAACATATCAATCATTTTCCAAATTTCTTATTCTTCAAATTTTAGTTAATTATTAATGTCCACAAGGCTAAGCGTAGTCTATAGGACTTCTCACACAATCAAACCAACTTCAAAATATCAATCCTTTTTAAAATCTGTTATTGTTCAAATTTTAGTTAATTGTAAATGTCCTTGAGGCCAAGCATAGCCTATGAGACATCTCGCCCAATCAGACCAACTTCAACATATAAATTGTTTTCTAGAATTTATTATTCTTCAAATTTTAGTTAATTGCTAATATCCACAAGGTAAGCGTAGCTTATAAGTCATCTCACACAATCAAACCAACTTCAAAATATCAATCCTCTTTCAAAATTTGCTATTCTTCAAATTTTAGTTAATTGTTAATGTTCGTGAGGCTAAGCGTAGCCTATAGAAAATCCTACACAATAAAACCAACTTCAAAACATCAATCCTTTTCCTAAATTTGTTAGTCTTGAAATTTTAGTTAATTGTTAATGTCCACAAGACTAAGCGTTGACACACAATCAAACCGACTTGAATATATCAATCATTTTCCAAATTTATTATTCTTCAGATTTTAGTTAATTAATGTCCATGACTTAAGTCTAGTATAGGGAAATCTCACCCAATCAAGCTAACCACAAATCAGCCTATGACATAGCTCAAATTGACCCCCACAATAACCCTCCCAACTATCACAAATCAATCATTTTCCAAATTTATTTTACTAATTAGAAACAATTTTAATATCCACAAGATAAACATAACTCATAGAACCAAATCTGTTATACTTCAAACCTTACTTAATTTATACATATAATCAGGGTCAAATGTACATCCAAGTAGCTGGAGAGACGTCCCCTTCAGATGGGTTTGTGGTGCGCAGAACATGGGGCTGTTTCTAGTGGGCAGAAAATGGGACAGCGTGTGAGGTCCCCATCAAAAGACCATGCTCACCTCATGCAAAAGGACCAAAAGCGAAGTTTGCCAAACCCTAGAAGCATTTAATAATAGAAAGGTCCAGATTAATAAAGAAATACAGCACACATCTTCCAGGTAATCGACTAGAAGCGGACAAAATCTGGTACTGGTACAGGGAAAGTGAGAGAAAATACTTTAAAATTTGCCGAGTATTTGTCACGCGAGTCCATTTTTTCTCCGCGGCTCCCATGCTCCGGTCACATCAGTAAATGGAAGGAATGCTTGAAGAATTCTCCATCTTCTCATCTTCCTTGGTCACATCTTTGCGGATCTGCTTATAATATTGTGGCATGTAATGTAACGCAGTACATTGCAACGGCAGAGGGAAAAAAAATCATAAATTCAGATGCGCTGCGCAGAGGGAGCAAGTCACGGCCGTAAGAACACTCTTATCAATTCCCTGTAGCTCATGCTTCCTCCTGCTTTTCAGATGTGACATCTGTTTGGACTTTCTGCCGAATTATTATGACGAACAGCCCGAGATCGAACCCTAGACTGATCATTAGGGTTTCTTTTTCGGGGATAATGGAGATTTGTGCGCTACGATTCAGGAGATATGATTACATGATTAAAATATGTAAGTAGGTTTTATTTATTTATTTGATAAAACGAGTTTAGATGTCAATCGGCAATTAATTTGATGGAAGATGTCTATCAATCTCAACTTTTGAGTTTACAAGATGATTTCATAGAGGAATATTAATTGATAAAAAATACCATAAAGGTTTAAAGGTGTAGTCGAATCAATATAAACTATTTTATGCTGTTTAAATGGGGTGATGTGTACATTCATGCTGGTTTTTAGTTTTGTGTCTTTTTCAATAGAATGACCTGATATAGCATAATTTTGTGTAAAAGTTGAGTTGAGTTTCTTAGTTTTGCTTACCTTAATTGTATCTCCTATAGTGTCTATGTTTAGAGAATGACTTCATATAATACAATCTTGTTTATAGTAAAGCTCATTCTTCTAGTCTTTGCACATTTAAATGTATTGTTATCTTATTTCATCTACCTCTATATACATCCGCTTACAATTGACATTTAGTGCACAAGAAAATGTTCATTTTACACGCACCCTCATACAATGATTTCGTTTAACACAGTCTTCCCTAAAGTAAAGCTCATTCTCATGGTCTTTGCATATTTAAATACATTTTGATCTCATTTCATCTTCTTCTATATACACTCTCATACGATCTACATTTACTGCAGAAGAAAATGTTCATTTTGCACACTAATACAAACTACATTTACACTACAAGAAAAATCTCGAGTCATTGTATAGACTTTGTCACTCCATCAATTGAGATCATTTGCACGGATGTTGGATTGATCTTGCATGGTACCTATTGTAAGTTGGCTAAAAACATGTTTGTATGAATTATTGTCATGTCCTTAAATTAAAGATATTTTATTGCATTCATTTTGCATCCTCTAATATCTAAATTTCCTTATAAAAATATATTGAATTATGAAGGTGTGAATCAAAATTTGCATTTCTTATCACCCAAAATTGATCATCCTTGTACAAAAATGAGAATGGAATGGACCTTTAATATGTTTTAGAACTTTAACAAACAAATATGATCTATTTTGAATGGAATTAAACACTTAGATCTTAAAGAATTTCATAAGAGAACTATACACTATCAACAATTGAACCTAAAGCAACCTTTTTTTCATTTACAACACTAATACCAAGTAGCACTTAATTTTGATATTAAATCACACCCATATTTGCAATTAATTAGTCTATGGTGATTTATGTTATTGCAATCCATAACATCACTAGGTATTTACCTACCATATCAACTCACATTGTTGATGTCTATTTATTATTGGGCTAGTGAACCTTGGAACTGTCAAACTTTGGTATATCATGCTATATAACATGTAGATTAGATGAAGAATATGGCCACCCAATATCTAGGCATTCCATGAAAGTACTGTAATGTTCCATTGCCCGATTTACCTTTAGGAATTGGTTTGCTCGTGTTTGAACCTGGCGAACACCAAAATCAGTCTCCAGTAAATGTGTGACCTAGGTTCCAATAGCCATACAAAATAGCTTGAATGGGTTGTATGATGAGCAAGGGTGATGTATGAACTAGCTGGAGAAGATCCATATGGTGTGGCAAGTCATACAATAAAACCAAGAATAGGCCATACGATGGAGGGAATTAGCCATGAGGCTAGGTTGAGTTGATCATACGGTAGGCTCAAAAGGTCACACAGTGCAATTGGGTGAGAACACAGGGTTGTACTATATTGTTATGATATTGTATGATAATGTTTGATGTCAGTCAAGTCAATAGTTGGTACAATGGTGGAATTGTACAGAAGGAGTCGTACGGTGGTAGAAGAAGGGGGGTGTCAATCGATACAACCATAAACAATATCAGAGTTCCAAATTCACCAAATAAATTTTGAGGAAGAATGGAGATTGAACACAGATAACCTTCAATTAATATTTGCAAACAAGATGGTGCTCTGATTTGCCAGATCTAAACCAAGAAATACAGAGACAGAATAGGGTGAGGATTGAATCCCATCGAAACCGGAGAGAGCCAAGTAGGGAAGATCTTTCACTTCTAAAATGGTGAACAACAAAGAATCCCAACGAGAATTCATAATACAAAGAAATAATCCAAATCGCATACCAACTACTACCTACGTACGCTGCTTAAATACCTATTGGAGAAACTTTCTGAGGGTTTACAAAGATAGCCGACAGCCACACCTTCCTACGAAAATAGTTAAATAAAAATGGGTTTAAGATATACTAAATCAATCGGTCCACTAGCAAAGGTTTGATTAAATATTTATTTTATGATGGGAACATTATAGTCCCTCCGTCCAAAAATTTGCTTGTCCTTAAGCAAATGCAAATCTGATGCTTGGAAACCTTCTCTAATCAGCTTCTTTAGTTTTGGAAATCTAATGCTTGGAAACCTTCTATAATCAGCTTCTTCAATTTTGAGTCAAGTACCAAGTAGATCTTATTGCCGTAGTAAATGATATCATCAATAACTTGATATCTTTCATCATGTATATAGCCATCCATCAACTGACATGCAAAAGTGTTCTTGGAGTACCCGACCAATAGGTGGGCCTGCCAATTATCCAAGGAATGGGGTAAAGTGTTGACTTTCGTGTTTTTACTTGCAGTGTATGGGATTGTGTCATGTTTAAAAATGGCCTCCATCTTCTTGATTGTTACTTCCCTTGATCCTTTATTTGACATTCTTCTTAGTAGTACCTTCTTGCCATTTGTCTTGAATGAAAAGTCCATCCTCTTGAAACTTTAGGTGTATTGGTCAAGGGTCTCCATCCATTGGATGCCCAATATGATATTTGCATCAACCAAATCTATGACAAAGAAATCATTTGTCAAGGTATAGTTTTCCATGGAAATTTTTAGTCATGGGATCACATGAGTGCAGGGTAACAAGGTTCTGCTAGCAACCTTAACCTCAAATGCTCCATGGTCTACTGCATGCAAGCCCTTACTAGTGACCAAAGATGAATTGATGAAATTGAGTGCGGCACCACTATCAATCATGACTGTGACTCATTTCTCGTGAAGTGTTTCACGAACCCTAAAGATACTACTTCTAGCCATTATAGTGAGGGTAGCAATGGAACCCCCTTTTTGTATCAGGGCATTTATTATCTCCTACTAGTTACTTTCTTCATTAGTCACTATAGGTACTTGTCCTTTGTCGTCATCAGGAAACACCTCAATGTAATGAATCTTTCCCTTCCCAAGACATTGATGACCTTGTCCCCATGGTTCTTTGCACGTAAAATAGAGCTTTTTCCTCTAGAGCTCTTGTCGATAGTCTCCATCCAATAGAGGTTTTTTCTAAATTGGCTCCTTGTCTTTGTCTTCTTATGGGGACGGTGTTGGCATAGCTACGTGAGTTTTGGAGGAAGATGCGACCATATTGTGCACCTTATTAATAGCCTCATTGAACCCTTTGATCAAGCCTCTCAAAGGCTCTTTCAACCCATCCATGAGTAACATGATTCAATGTCTTTCAGAGGTGTCTGTGACTAATATCGACAACCTTTGGAACTCAGTAATGTAATTGTCTACCGTACCTCTTTTCTTTAGCTAAGCTAGATCTTTGAAATTTAGTTGAGAATCCTTCCCATCAAAATGGTCAATGAGTCTCTTGGTGAACTCGACATAAGATGTTACTTGGTCGTGGTCAAGAGTAACCAATCCAAGGTGCCAACATTCTTGCACTACTCCTTCTAGATGGAGTGATGTAAACTTGATTGCTTCCTCTTCGGGCATCGGGTTGAGTTGGAAATAGGTGTCTGCCTTTAGAACCCATGCATGTGCAATAATGGCTCTAGATCCATCAAATGGTGATAAGTTTACTTCTCTAATCTTTCTCCTATATTATAATCTTGGTGGGCGGCCTTCACAATCACCTTGGGGTTTTGGTGCAATGGTTTATACCATGTGGTATCAGAGCCTCCACCCAGGTTCAAGTCTCAGAGTGGGTGGCAACGTCAGCATTGCAATGTTCATCCGAGGCTTATACAGCCAAGGGAGGGCCCACTGTATGGGTGCACATCTAGCCCAAAGTCTGGACTATGGAGGATGGTGGAATGTTATGATCCTAGTGGGCAGCCTTCACTAGCACCTCAAGGTTTTGGTGCAATGGTTCGTACCATCCTAAGATCATCATTAAAATAACCACAATTTTTGCCTCCTAAATATCTCATTCTTAGATCAACGTAGTCTCTGTAAGATATATCACCTTCAATATTCTTTCTTTCTTTACGCGGTGCTTCTATCCTTGGAAGGAAGATCTATATTGAGGGTCGAGAGCGAGAGGGTTGAGAGTCTGTCCTTCCCAAAATAGAATCGTTGTTATATGCCCATTTTGTTATCTTGTTGTCTTTCCCTCAGCCAATTTTTGTAGCATTTTTGGCATAAAACTTTGGATTTTGTTTATTTGTATTTGGTTTCTGCTTAGCTCTCTTAAAAGATTCATGAGTTCTGTCATAAGATCCTGAGGATCTACTATTCTACCAACAAGGTTATTGCCTTCTTCTTCAGATATAAGCTTGCATTCACTTCCACGAGCTAGCAGAATTATTGACTCTAATACCATAGTAATGTTTTGTTGCCTGATTTACCTTCAAGAACTAGTTTGCCCATGTGTGAGCCCAACAAATGTCAGAATCAGTCTCTAGACAATGCATACCCTAGGTCCTAGTGGCTATACGGAATGCTTGAATGGGTTGAATGGTGAGCAAGGGTAATGTACGAAACAACTAGAGGAGATCTGTATGGTGTGGCAAGTCATACAGTAAAGCCAAGAATAGGTTGTACGATGAAGAAATCAATCGTGAGGCTAGGTTGAGCTAGTCGTACGGTAGACTTAGAAGGTCGTACGATACAGTTGGGTGAGAACACAAGGTTATAGGGTATTGTTGTGATGTCATATGGTAATGTTTGATGCCGTTCAAGTCAATAGTCTGTATGGTGGTGGAATTGTACAAAAGGAGTCGCACAGTGGTGGAAGAGGGGGGGAGGGTCAGTCAATACAACCATAAACAATATAAGAGTTCCAAATTCACCAAATAAATGTCGAGAAAGAATGAAGATTGAACACAGATAATCTTCAATTAATATTTGCAAACAAGATGGTGCTTCAATCTGCCAGATCCAAGCCAACAAATATAGAGACAGAATAGGGTGAGGGTTGAATCCCACTGAAATTGGAGAGAGCCAAGTAGGGAAGATCTTTCACTTCTGAAATGGTGAACAACAGAAAATCCCAACGAGAATTTGTAGTACAAAGAAATAATCCAAATCGCATACCAACTAATACCTACATGTCGTGCTTAAATACCCATCGGATAAACTTTTTGAGGGTTTACAAAGATAGCCAATGCCCACACCTACCTATGAAAACGATTAAATAAAAATGGGTTTGAGATATACTTAAATCAATCAACCTATTAACAAAGGTTTGATTAAATATTTATTTTATGATGGGAACATTACAAGTGTGAGAGAGAGAGAGAGAGAGAGAGAGAGAGAGAGAGAGATGAGAGAATAATGTTATTCTACTAAGGATGCAAATGACACAATAATTGTGGAGTCAATATTATAAAGAGGACTCCTTGGTTATATAAGCCAAGTTGAACATAAGATGCCATGAGATTATGATGTGTCTTAATCATATGACTTGAAACATAAAGTGATATTTTATCATACACTTAAGGTGGATAAGTGGTAATATGATTGAGTAGGAAGTTTCCAATGTGCTCACTAAGTAAACAGAAGTAACATGTATAAGTTGAACTCACATGTCAAATTACATTAGGTATAATGGCCTTTTTACACCAACAACAACTCACTCTAACAATAATCATGTTGAATATGATTAATGATGTTTATAGATGGGTTCGGGTTAATGTGAATGTTTAGCTCACAAATAACTTGTAATGGTTCCATTATTGTTGGTAAGGAGAAGGATTAAGTTTCATTCTTATACAACTTTAATAAAATAAATCATCCCACCATAAATCTAATAAATTATCTAATGTGGGACCTCACTTTCAAACATAACCTGACCCATTGAGTTGAAATATGAAATATTGTATTTGTGAAACCTCCTCAAAATTTAAGGAGCACATTAGGCACTTCTCTTCACCCAAAAAAGTGCATCATGGGTGACTAGATGTGGAAAATGTCAAGAAGACAAACGTTTAATTTTCTTGAGCTTGAATTTATTATTGGATTGTATTATGTAGCTACCAACTTTTAGAGGAGAGTACTTCTACCGATAGATATGGATAGCTCTTGTTTTATGATGTTGGGTATTTTATGCAGTGATTAATGAGAAGAAGAATTTCAACTCTACTACTGTAAGCTCATTATTCACATCCTACTTAGTTGTTATGCTTACAAGTCATTCTCAAATCCAAACATTTGAAAACTAGAAATAAGGCGACAAGTTCAAAATTGTTTATTGGTTTTGACAAACATTGATTCCTAGTTCTAGTCCCTATTGGGAGGAATATTAAAGACAATAGAGGAATTAATGATGAAATGTTGTTTGGTCATTATTGTTATTAGTTGTAATTAGAGGGAACTTTTCATATGCTTCTTTGAATTATTGTGCTTCAATTGTTTTGTAACTTTCTATTTTATTTTAAAAGGTAGTTGAAAGTTTCCTTTCTTCCAATTATAGTATTTATGTTGTTGTTGTGCATCTCTTTGTGTAATCTTTGTTATTAAGATTTTTTTTAAATCTTGTTTCAAAAAAAACATCGAGAGGAAAATGGTAGTATGGCTCAAAGGTTAAGGATATTTGAGTTTTGACTTTAAAGTAAATATCTAGTAGGCTATACAAATTGGCAGTTTATGAGGTTAATATTGATAACTCAAAGACTTAAGATATTCAAGATAATGTACAAAGGAAATAACCAATATGATATAAACATGAACTATTAAATGTAAAACAAGCCAATGAAAGTTTAATTGTGATTTTTAAACTTAGTATAAATATCAATTATCAATTATTACAAGTTTATGATCTTAATGATCTAAATGATTTACAAGACTTAAACTAGAGTTTGGCTATGTAAAAATTCTATAATAAAATATACACAATAAAATAATATGATTTTTAAAATTCATTAAGTTGGAATCAACTTCTAACACAAATTATATTTTAATTAATATCATTTATTTCCAAAAACTCTATACCTTATATACACAATTATAAAATAAACTAATCAAATAATATCACTATAAATAAGATATACATTGGGAAAGTTTGTCATGTTGTATAGTAAGTGTAAGGAGTTTTTGTTAGAAATAAAGGTGTGGTTGGCACTTGGATGAACTATTTATGTGTTGTATTGATGATAGGTTTTGTCATTGATGACAACATATACTCATGTGATCATGACAGACAAAGATTTTCTATATCGTAGGATGATTTTTGACACAACGAAGTTGGCATATAATAGATACGTTATATGAGCTTAGATTTGTGTAGAAGAATGATTATAAATATCTTATCTATGATTGTTGGATCTTATGTTGAGTTATGGATAAGTTATAGTATGGTTGGTGAAGGGTGGTAGCAGACTAGTGTATAGGAAATAATGTTAGAGAGTTGGTAGCATATTTGTTGTATATTACGAGTGAGATGGAATTAACCTCAAGGAGCTTGGTTCATGGTAGAAGACATGTTCATGCAACTATTTTTGTGATAGCAAGGTGTTGGGATTATTTTGGAAAGGTCATTGTCATGTAACATGGAGTATATTTTACTAGCATTTGACTCTGTTGAGGAAACATGTTGTATATCATTGTGAAATGTAATCATTATATTGTAACATGTGGGAACCACAATATAGTATATGTAATGATGCTTATGATGGTGTGTATGTCTTAGCATGGTCTTATGTAATTAGTTGTATATTAAGAAAGCCTTAATAATCTAACCTAATTAATTAATTATAAGGGTAAAAAGGAAGGATATTTTCCTTAACTGGAAATCATCACATATGTCACATGTACTTTGTATGTGGTTAGCGGATGCAAGCTTGAATGTTGTATGATCCTAGCAAAGCAGAGATAGAGTTGAATGATTATGTTAAGCTTCAAAGGAAATGTTTTGGCAAGTAAGTTTCTAATCAGTCAATTCACTTGATTTGGATATCTTATCCTAAAGAATTTATCTTAATTCTTGTTGGAGCATTTAGGTAGTGGGTCTATTTTTTCCCTGTCATCATTTAACAAGGTTGGAACCTTCTAACTAGGGTTTAAGGTCTCCTAACAAGGACAACTAGACTAAATGTATTGTAATTAACTCCTAATAGGTTCACATATTTTGACAAGGAAATTGAATGGGTGTCATCACTACCAAGGTTTTCCCTAGTTGATAAATCATTGTGTTATGGTGTATGGTTCCTTATTATTGTGCATCATTATTTTACTAATTAGTTATCTGATTTATAAGTTTGGATCTAAAAGTATCTTGGCAGAACTGATTCACCCACACACACACACCCTGCCCAACCTCCTGTTAGTTGTACATGGGATTTACTTCTTAACAATTAGTATCAAATCACTATGTCCTCTTTGAGAAGAAAGCTTTTCAACTTGAGGAGATCCATGGCTTATAAGAAGGAAAGTTCAAAGTTTGATTGTGAGAAAACTATGATACTTGGAAGGATTAGATGGAAACACACTTGACCTGCACAAGGATTTACTACTAGTTTATTACAAAGACACAATTTGAGGTAAAGATAGAGGGTGGACTATATTCAAGCACAAATAAAGAAAAGAGTATTTTTTAATGTAATATGATTACAATGGAAGCATTAATTAGTGCACTTTTAGAGGTTAAATTCAATGAGGTAAAGGTCTTGATCTTGCTTATGATATTTGTGTTGGAGTGGGGTTGTTGTTTCACCAAAAGATTGATCTTGATGCAAGAGCATCTTGCATGGGAAAATTATTGAAAAAAAAAAATGAAAAAAAAAAAAGACGAAGAAGAAGAAGAAAAATTTTGGAGGAGAGAAAGTGACGAAAATTAGAGCAGAAATAAGCTTGGAAGGCTTCAAGGTGTGAAAGAGAAGGAGGAAGTCAAGAGTGAGTTTTCCTAAGTCTGTGGACAAAGCGCGGAATGTGAGGCAGTTTACAGTAGAATTATGGTGGAGTTGTGAGTGTGTAGACAGAGCACCAAATGTGAGGCAGTTTACACTTGGATCTTGGATAAGGTTGGAGAAGAGCTAGTGGTTGCGGTTTAGAAACAAGGAGGTTGCTTGGTGGCTTGCGAGCACAAAGTTGAGATCTTAAAGGTTTCTACCAGAGTGTGGATCTGGACTAGCTTGGGTTTGGATTGGATCTTGAGAAATCTTGCCAAAAATGTTATTGTAATTACTATTGGATTTTCAAGTATAATAAAATTGTCTTCATATTGTTGCTTTCTTGGTTGTGAGTTGGTAAGGGTAGTGTGGCCCGTCATCAAGTGGTATCAGAGGGTACCTTCATTAGATCTAGTAGTGCCTAATACAACCACTTAAATTATGGTACATAGGAAGTAGTTAAGCCCCTATCACAAACCTCAAGGGGAGCGCTAAATATTTTTTCAACAATCTCCACCTCGATATTACCCAAGGGTTTGATGATTTGAAGTTGTGACCAAGATTTGACACTACTTGTTATGTTAGACTGGGGTTGTCATTGTACCAAAAGAATTATCTATTAGTGCTCGATACAACCATTCAACTCATAGTGCATAGGCATTGGAATTCTAATGGGAAAGTGAGATGTTGAGACGAGAGGTGAATTAGAATCTCTAATATTTTTACCACTTCAAACATAAACCATATAAAACTTAATTCACCACACACCTCAACCTTAATCTTAACTTTATGTGTAATCAATCATGCAACATAATAACATGTAGTTGTTGAAAATAATATTCAATTGTATATTGGCATTTGATGTTACACAAATGTCATACTTTAACTGAGCTTACTCTAGTATCAATTGAGTAGAAGTTCAAAAGAAACCAAGTTCAGTGGTCCAGTGTGAACTGAGTTAGGTTGATCATTAAAGGACTCCAATATAAACTGAGTCAGATTGGTTACCAAAGGAATTTAGTGTAAATTGAGTCAAGTTAATTACCAAAGGAATTCAATGTTAACTGAGAGACTTAGTTTCAGTGTCAGCTGAGTGACAATGAATTTTTTTTGTTTATTATTTGGTTTTTGCAAGTAGACTTAGTGAATGTTAATTGTTTGTTTGTAAGGATACTCAAGCTAACTTGACATTGGGTTTCATATATATGAAAGGTCAGGTTGTTGATTGAAATATGGAAGTTGTGGAAGAGAATAAGATGTGAATATAGAAGGATATCTAACTAAGGGCAGAACATCCAAGGCGATGCAAAGAATATTTTGATCAAGGAGGGATTCAAAAGATTAACTAGAATAGTAATCTAAATCTACAATTAAGTTGCTTCATCAATCAAGTCAATTATTGTTACCCTCTAACAATTGTTGTAGTGAAGAAGTCTCTTAACAGAGTTGACTTAACAATCATTGTGTAAATCCTCTAACAAGGTGGTATTTCTAGATTGAAGTGTCTCAAGTCCTCTAACAAGGTCATTCCTAACAGGGTGATTTAAATCCTTTAACAGGTCACACCTAACAATGTGTTATGTAACCCTTAACTAGGTTGGCTCCTAATAGGGCTCACTTTAGAAGAGTGAAAAGTTGTAACTAGTTACATTGGTGGTTTTCCCAAATTGGGTTCCCATGTTAAATCTTGGTGTCTCATGTGTTCATGTCATTTGCTTACTGCTTTATCTTTTTGTAACTAAGTTACTAAAGGTTATTATACATTAATATCTTAAGATTTCTTTATTAACCGAGTTATAGTGAATATCTAGTTCTAACCGAGTTGTGCAAGGATTTGAGTTAATAAGAAGTTTGTATTGACATCTACGTGATTTGGAATTATTTTTGGCAATTGATTCACCCATTCCCTCTTAGTTACCCCTCTTATATTTCCAATAGTAATATCATATCTAACATCTAATATCATGAATAAAACACATAAACAAGCAATCAATATAAGACATAAGATTTGGTAACACAAAAACCCTCCAAGGTGAAGGTAAAACTATGGTGGAGATGGTACCCACAAAATATTCACTATTGTAGTAACAAAGTGCCTGTTAGGGCTACAATTTTGATCACTTTTGATGATCTACCCTATGAGGGGTGTGCTTTACTAAAAGCATGCAAGATTGTGTTGGTTGATAGTTTGTCCCTCCTCAATTTGGCTTATACCTTGACTCTTGAGATGCCTAATGTGTGGAGAAACAAAAGGATGTTACCAATAAAGGGGTCATCATATGTGTTATGTCACTACCCTCTAAATTGAAAAGTATAGCTCCCTAAAGTGGAAAGATTTGCAATAAGCATTGTCTTTAGTATATCAGGGGTTGGGAGTATGCTCTTGACCAGAAAGCAATATAGGAAATCTCCAGACTACTTGTAGACACAAGCAATCCAAGCAAGGAGAAAGATTTGGATAGCCCACAACACCCACAGATATGGCTGCTACAAACTATCTTTTAGCTCTTCTATATTACTTCTAACTTCTACTCTACCTCTTCTCCTACTACTATAACTACTTAGATGCAAGGAGTGCACAATTAGCACAAAGCATTCATGAGCCCAAGTTTCCTTAGCTTCTTATCCTACTAAAAGACTAAAGCTAACAATCCTTGTGACAAATATACCTACCAGTTACGGCATGCTCCTAAGCCATATCTTTTGCAGAGACATGGGAGGAGAGATCAAGCTTGATTGATCTCATGCAATCATAGCAATTGAAAATAAGAAGGTCAAGCTTGAACTAGAGGAGAAGGCCAGATTCACAGTTATGAAGTCAAATGATCCTAAAGCCCATATCATCTACCAAGAGTCACAATTTTGAAATCACATGTTGTTCGTTGATATACCTCATATGCAAGAAGCATAATCGCCTGATGGTGACCAAATATGGACGCTTGAGTTTGATGGAAGATATGCTTTTGTGGGCTCTAGCAATGGTGTAGTTTTGGTATCTCCTAATGGAAGAATCATTCATTTGGCCTACAAGTTGGAGTTTAAAAATAACAACAACATAGCTAAATATGAGGCCCTTCTCTTGGGCATGGCAGCAGCAAAACAAAAAGGAGTTAAAGTACTCAAAGATCAAGGTGATGTTGAGTTGATTGTGTACAAAGTAAGAGGCAAGTATTTTGTTAAGAACCATAGATTGAGGAACTACTATAATAAGGTATGGGACGAGATTAAAGGCTTTGATGCTTTCTCCATTGTAGTGGTGCTTAGGGAGTAGAGTGCTAAAGAAAATTCTTTAGAAGTATCAACATCATTACTTCTTTCACACCCGAATTTTGAAGATCAACTCTACAAAGTTGAAGTCCTTTTTAGAACTAATGTGCATGATAATGAAGAATCATGGCAAGTTTTTAATGATGACAAGCATATCCAACATGTCCTTGAAGGAGCTAAGCCTTTCACAAAATAATACTTTGAGGGGAGCGCTTATCCATGTCATGACCTACTATGAGACAACAAGAAAGAATGTTAATCAAGTACATTCAATTAAAAGGTAACAAAATTCCTCCTCACTTAGTATCATTGGAAAACCTCTTCAATAGGCATGATGCATTTATTAGAAGAGAAAGAGATAGGAAGGGAGGAACTAGTGATGAATATGATGGGCTAAATATAGGAATTGAGTTAAGCCCAAAGATGATAAGCATTGGAAAGTGTTGCACTAAGCAAGAAAGGGTTGAAGCAAAGAAATTGCTAATTAGCTCTTAGGAAGTGTTTGCTTGGGGATATGAAGACCTTAAGAACTGTTAGAGTATTTAGATATTTCCTAATTAACTCTAGTCTGCTTAAGCTAAAATTTAGGCACCTAATAATTAATTATTATGATGCAACCTAGGTTAGACCTTTTAGGGTTTTTATCTCCTTTATAAGGATGATCCCTCATTGTAAATATTCATTCACTTTTAATTATAGAAATTTCTTTTTTCTCTCATCAAGAATGTCTTATCTGTGGATCTAGGAATTCCAGCCTCCATATCTTTTTCTTCTCTCTTTCTATGATAGGAGTTTTCATGCGGGTGATGCTTGGGAGCTATGGGGTTGATCTTTCATCAACTTCAACAAGAACTTCATGGATGCAAAGTTCAAGCACAAGATACCCCTTAAGCCTGATGTAGCCCCCTTTCAACAAAAATAAGGAAACTATAATCCTATGGTAGAGGATGTAATCTTTAGAGAGATAGATAAGATGTTAAAGGCTAGGATTATAAACCCCATCCACCATTCTACTTGGATTGATAACATAGTTCTTTTTAGGAAGAAAAATGGGGAGATAAGGATATGAGTAGATTTCAGCATCCTTAATCAAGCGTCTCTCAAGGACAACTATGTAGTTCCTAACATTGACCACCTCTTGTAGATTGTAGCTAGATAAAAAAATATGTCTATGCTTGAGAGCTTCTCAGGATTCAATCAGATTGAAGTTGATGAAGCTGACCAGTAGAAGACAATGTTCACTACTCCGTGGGGAAAATTTGCATATAATAGGATGTCATTCGAGTTGATTAATGCAGATGAAACCTTCCAACATGCCATGAATCTATCTTTTGGAAGCTTGAAGAACAAGATCATTATTCTATGCTTGGATGACCTTAGTGTCTTCTCCAAGAAGAGGAAAGATCACCTTAAGTACCTGGAGAAAGTACTACAAAGGTGCAGAGAGAATGTGATCTCATTGAATCCAAAAAAGTTAGTCTTCTATGTTACAAAAGGCAAGTTTTTGGGTCACATCATGTCTCAAGAAGGCATTAGAATTGATCTAAGGGTTAGAGCTATCTATAAACTCAACCTGTCATCAAGAAAAATTGGAGTCAAATCATTCTTTGGTCAGGTGAACTTCTTGAGGCATTATGTGCTAGACTTTTCAAAAATTAGGAAATGCATAGTGGACATGATGAAAGGTAACCAAACTTTCAAATGGAGTGATGCTAGAAAGAATGCATTTGAAGAAATCAAGACGACCATTTCTAGGGCCCCTATTCTTTTCCATCTAGACTATACCAAGGAATTTATAATCTATTGCTATGCATCAACTTATACATTGACATCCATCCTCGTGCAAGAAAATAAGGAAGGAGTGTAGGCACCCATTGCATTCATTCGTGCTCCCCTGAAAGAACATGAACTGAAATACTCCTAGATGGAAAAGCATGCTTACACTATGGTAAGAGCCCTAAAGAACTTTAGATTCTATCTATTGCACTCTCATTCAATTGTACATATACCAGATTTAGTAGTCAAGAGCACGTTGACCTAGGAAGACATTGGATGCAATACAAGAGGAGCTTGGGTGGATAATGTTCAAGAATATAATATAGAGATCAGGCCAACCAAGCTCGTGTGGGGGAATGGATTGTGCAAAGAAATGATGGAGAATCAACAAAAAAGTGAAACAAAGGATATCCCAAGAGCACTAATGGTAAGCCTCCAAGACCCCTTGTTCTCCAATATTGCACAATTCCTTACGTATGGTGAGTGTCCAGAAGGGTTAACAACAAAACAAAGAAGAGACCTAAAAACTAAGGCCTTCAAGTATGTTATACATGATGATATCCCATACAAAAAGGTTATTTATGGCACATTCTTGAGGTGTGTGAAGAAGGAACATCAACAAAAGTTGTTAAAGACATTTCATGATGAGGCGTGTGGAGGAGATTTCTCTTCCTCTGTCACAGCTTTCAAAATATTGAGACAATGTTATTACTAACCTAACATGTTCTATGATGCCTATAAATGGGTGGAGAATTATGAGAAATGAAAATTGTTTATTAGCTACTCTTCCTCTTAAGCTAGTAGTCATAGAAGCCCCATTTCAGTAGTGGGGATTGGACTTCATAGGCCCAATCAATCCACCATCTAGCTAGGGTCACACTCACATCCTAACATCAAATGATTACTTCAACAAGTGGGTTAAGGCTAAGCCAATGAAGAAAATGACTTCTGAAGTTGTGTGTAAATTCTTAAAGGAGCATATTTTTGTCAGGGTTGGTGTTTCACTCAAATTAATCATGGACAATGCTTCTTACTTCTCATCTTTAGAGATCGTTGATTTATGTTATTGTAATGGCATTCAGTTAGGACATTCATCTTATTATTACCCCCAAGGAAGTAGGCAGGCAAAGTCAAGTAACAAGAACTTGGTTAGCATTATGAAGAAGTTAGTTTCAGACACCTAGAGGTTCTAGCATAAGAAACTTCCTAATGCATTATGGGAAAATAGAACTACACCCAAGCAATCAATTGGCATCTCACCATTTGAGTTGGCCTATGGAGTTGTGGCCAATCTACCTCTACCTTGGGAGATTGCCACCTGCAAGTTGAAGACTTTAATTAAGGATGACACATTCGAGGATGGACTAGAAAAGAGAATCATGTACCTGACTCGCCTACAAGAGGAAAGAGAAGAGCTCATAGACCAGATCACTCAACACCAAATGTGAGTGAAATGCATGTTTGAAAAAAGAGAAAGACCAAGGGGATTCATGGAAGGGGACATGATCTTCTTGTGGGAATATAAGAGGTGTAAACCAAAAGGTATGCACTCTAAGTTTGAGTGTCTTTGAAAGGGGCCATTTAAAATTGTTCAAGCTAATCAAAATAATGCTTTCAAATTGGCCTATCCCATTGGAGAGGTTATGTCATATTACTACAATGACCATGACCTAAAGTTATATTATATTCATAATTGAAAGCAGTTTACCCCTACGTAGTAGTTAGTTGTTTCCTTTCTTGATGTGTGCTTAGTTTGCTTTCCCTACTTTCTTAGTTTAGTTGCTTTCTGTCATGTTTGTTTAGTTTAATTTCCCTTCCTTGTGCATTTCTCATTATTTCTTGTGCAAAACCAAAGATGCTAGGTCCCTTGCTTGTGTTCTTGCATGCCTAAGTCCCTAATCAGAGCCAATTGTTGCCAGAATTTCAGTTTCCCCCTTTTAAGATTTTAGCTTGGAGTCAAATTAATGTAATTTTGTCTAAGTGTATGACTCTAGGTTGACATAAGTGGCTTTTTCCTTCTCACCATTTATCTTTAAGCTTTCATATGTGGGATTTCAATAATTCCCTGCTCTGACTTCTCCCTTGACCCTCTATTGCAGGACTCAAGCAAATCAAGTGCATCAAGGTCTTAGAGATCTTAGGATTGGGAGGGATGCTTGTTGAGAATTTTCCTCTAATGGGAAGAAAGCCAAAATTTCAAATTGGATCATAAAAAGTGTATAAGCACACTCTTTTAAAAGTTTCACGTGTTTGTCTACTCCTCCGTCGGGAACAAAGCTCATGTAGTGAGTCTCTGACATGGGATGAAAGACAATCTCTAGATGTAAACTAGTAAAGGAATACAAGGTGGATAAATTCAAAGCAGCATATATAAAGAAAATAACTCCCTAAATTCCCCCAAAAGTGAAGAAATAACTCAATTTTATGTAGAATCGAAGATGCACCTTTGTGACTATGCCCCCATAGGAGTAGTCTAAAACCCAATTTTCCAGACAGAGTGAATTTAGCTCCATTTTGTGATGAAAATGATGGATACATACACAAGGAGTCTATATTGAGTTTCTCAAATAAGATCATGTGTCCTAATGTGAAGAAATGCGATGTGGTGGACATCTTTGAAAAAAGCTCATTTCGGGTGTGTAGTGAAGCTAGATCTTCTATTTTTTGAAAACATGGACCTGGCTCATTCCATTAAGTGTGAAGTTGGATTTTTTGTATTCTGAAGGTTCCTAGAGTAATTCTAGCCCAAAATGAGCTATATATGTGGCATCCTAGAGCTTAAGTGAGATGATTTTTCCCTTGTCATAAAATCACCCATATAACTGTAATTCCAAACAATGGACCACCCTAGAGGGCACTTTTCTGAAAGTGTGAATTTTTCCATTCTATGAGCTATGCACATGGAGATTTTCATTCTAGAAATGCTTGAAGGCATTCTAAGTAAGAAAGAACCATTTTGGAGTGTCTCAAAGGCACAAATTGCCATGTTAGAATTTGGCCATTTTCAGTGCACTGGTGTACCCGTGACATCAATTTTTTGAAGAAGCACATTAGATCGAGTTCTTAACACATGTGCATGAAGATTTGTATTCTTGGAGTTATTTAGAGAGGCCTTAAGTCAAATGATCATTCAGATGAGTAAGTTTCAATTAAATCTAAGTCATGTTGGAGTTTCCATGTTTTAGCTACTCCTCCTAACATTGGAGCACCTTTCAAGCCACTTCTCTAACAAAGCATATTTCAAACATATCTCTTCATAGCAAGAGAAACTATTCTTTCAGAAATGCTCATATCTTTCTTCTCATAGTAGATGTCTCTAATTATAAACGCATTTCAAAAAAGTAGTGAACAAAATTCTCCTTTTTTGGGAGCACACTCCAAATGCTACTTCCTAGAAAAGGTTAAGTATATTGCACTTTTTGTTAGCAGCTCAAGTTTAAAGGCCTAATATTCTTCAAGGATTCCCATATTATGATACTCCAAGGGAAAGTGATCAATTATAATGCACTTTTGAAAAGAGTGAAAATGGACACTCTAGTATCGGAAAAGCACCTTAAAGGCCATTTCTCCGATGGGATATGTTACATTGTAATTTGTGGTATTATCCCAACTATGAAACAAAACATTCAGTCAAAGATGCCAACATTATGCTTCCTAAAGAAACCTGAGAGAGAAAAATGGCTAAGTATAAGGGTTTTGGGGAAAATTGATAATGAAGTTCTCTGCAGCCCAAAGCACACCAAAAGTGTCATGATTTTGATAGAGGCAAATTGTGAAGTTTTGAAGATGTTCAAGAAAGTAATGGAAGTCACACTGCTCTAAAATAACTAAAGGGAGTGTTGTGAAAAAGGAAAGGTAATTCTTCTTTCCTGACTAGGCTAATGAGCATCATTTTCAGATTCTCCCATTGAGAGCCACTTCTCTGAAATCTTGAGAATTGGAAAAGTTTGTTCTCCACTCTGCCAAGGGTTAAAGACTAAAACCCATCATATGACTTCTTGTTAATGGTGGATTTGATATAAAATTGAGTTGTTAACCAACTAAATTAAATGCAAATTTGATTGTTGCACCATTAAAGGAGAAATCTGAGTCAAGGGGTTGTTATTCACTTTTATGGCATGGGAAATTCAATGCCCAACATTCAATTTTGAATTCAATAAGATCGAATTGTTGGTAAGTTCACTTCTGCATATTGGAACTAGCATAATTTCATGATTGGTGCAAGTTTTCTTGCTCTATGTGATGTTATATAGCGAATGGCCAAAAGGATTGGTGGAATTGATCACTTGCCTGGACTAGTGAGTGAGCTTTAGAGTTATACAGACACATCTTTCAAATTTTATAATCTCAAAGACTTGCATAGAAGATTCATCAATCATCCCATTCATCTTATCACTCTAAAGCTTAAAGAGAGTGGGCTTTTGGAGGCTGTTGGTTTTCCAATGGTCATCCAAGTGCCAGAGCTTTTCAAAGAGTGCATAAACAAATAAAACCTAGGGATGAAGCAAATTATGATGTCAGACAACTCTATCTTGCCCAAATTCGATAGAGGACTGATGTAGAGTGCTTTTAGGATTCCATAAAGATCTAAATACTCTTATATTGACTTTGGCTCATCCGCATCAATGTTTAATGTGAAGAAAACTCTAAGGTGAGGAGACAATTTAACAACATGGTTCCATCCACCGAAGAGAAAAAAGAGTAAACTTCCAAAGATGTTATTTGGAACCAATCTTAAGAGAGAAATTGTGGATATCCTGGCCTTACTTTTGAGGTTAAAAGGATATGAAGAAGTTTTGAATCTCATGAAGCACCATTTCTTCTTAGTGCAAGAGGTCTATGTGGATGGCCAATATATCGATTGGGACCAAATTATCTGTGATGAATTTACTAGTTGGTTGGGCTCAGCCAAGGCGTTTAAGCAATTTTATATGTCTTCCTATCTTATAAATGTCTTGGCAACACATCATCTGTGGCCAAGATTGCCATGTATTGAATACTTTGATGAGACCATGAAGATGTATGACTTCTATCCCTGCTTTTAGTTGGAAAAGAGCTATGAGGAATATGCAAAGGCGAATGATGTCTTGACTATGAGATTGTGTAGAGAGCTTCAAGGGTGTCTAGAGAGAAGATTTTCACCTAAAGCTATTTCAATGGTGACCCAATTCGGATGTCGCTTCATCCAATTCTTCACATTCTCCTAAAGAAAGATTTTTGGATTCAATGGTTTCTTGTGGACATCACCAAGGTATCCAAATGATAAGATTGTGTTTATTGAATTATGTAGGCAAGTGCTAGAGGTCAACACCATGTGTTCAGTAGTTAAGAAAGTGAGACTTCCTTTCCCACTTATTATAGGAGTCTACTCATGTGCATCTAGATGTGATGCTAAGAACTTACTAAAATCCTTCGAGAGAAAGTATAAGTTGAAAGACTATAAAGTCATAAAGCCACAATTTGACCCTATGAATTATGTGAGGAATAATCTTAATCTTGGTTCCATGTACTAGCATGTACCTGATATTGAAGATCATTGAGTAGATTGTTATACTGAATTTCAAACATTCGAGAAGTTTTGGTCAGGGCTCACTATGGAGCAAGTCAAACTATACAAGTGAATATCAATGTGGATGATAGGATGACGGATCTCATTTATGGTCTTCTACCTATGAGAGAGAGATCAAAAAAAAACCTATTTTGTCTACTCCACCAAAGGACCCAAAAGTTGACAAAATGGAGATTATGATGGATGCAATTATAAAAAGGACGGATAAGTGGGTAGAATGGATGAGAGTTGGAAGAAAGAGGATGAGTGTTGCAGGTTCATCTGTAGGCATGTCCAGTGGAGCTCAAACAACATCTGTGCCCACTTCTACCATTCTAGCAACTACTTCTACATCTATGGTACCATCTCAATTAGTAGGAGGGGGAAGTGATCAGCCTCCAAATGATAGGAATGTGCAAGTCACTCCTTCTTGTGGAGGAGGTTCTTTACCTAAAATGAGTAAAGTTGGTGATATAGAGGTAGAAAAAGAAAAGGAGAAAAAGAAAGAGTAGTTAGCAGCCAAGAATTCCTCCAAGGTGTTAGTGATTAATCTTAATGGGGACAATAACCAACTCGAGGACAATCCACCTGATGGCAGCTCAGATGGAGATGGTCAATGTAACACCCCGCCAAGGGATCCAAATGAATTAACCTAAAGTTTTACTAAGTTTTCTTAACAAATTTTTTTTAAAGAAAGAATAACATACACATCAATCATAAAGTAGCGGAAGCAATAACATACAATCATAATTAAGCAAACATCACAAATTACATTCCTTAAGGATCTCAAGATGTTGAGTCACATTTAAATTTAATTAATACTAAGTCTAACAATTACACATCCACATGAAAGAATAATTAAAAGTCCAAAGTTCATTTAAATAATATACATTTGTTCTTAATGCCACTTGGAAATAAAATTCGAAATGCTCAATCATCCACTATACATGTCACAAGGTATAAAAGGTTAAAAGAATATACATTTATAAAAATAGATTACATCATCCTTTTCGGATCCATGAAAAAAAGTACAATACAAGAAGTGAAACCATCCATCATAAAGATACAACTATCCATCATAAAGATATAACCATCCATCATAATATACAAAGATAGAATGAAAGGAAATGCAAACAAAGAAACTCCAGCCATGGTATCAACAGACGGATCTCAATGGTAAAAGTAAAAAGCACTACCACTCGACCGAGTGGTAACCCAAAAAGGCCCACTTCCACCGTGCCAAGGAGATAGTCTCAAGTTCCAAACAGGATATCAATTCAAATATCAAAAGTACTCTCTAAGTTCAAGAAACACTAAAAGTAATCTAACTCAAAGGTTCCAAGATAAATTGACATCTAGATCTAGAGGCACACAAAGACACATAGGGAATCTACTATGTAAGTGGGCAAGTGTCATCACAAAAATCAATGCTCAAGTTATTCTAGTAGTCTCTTAGGACCTCGGCCCCCTAGTGACCCTATGTGGCACTAGTATCCTCTCGTACTGACAAGGCATACTAACGATGCATGGTCACAACCAAGCATTCTCTCTACTCCCATCCTAGTTTTTACTAGCACTCGAGGCATGGGTGAGAACATACAAAGAATCTTATTTGGTTCATTTTACTCTCATTTATTGTAGTGTTTTCACTTATTAAACAACATACAATGTGTTACCCTCACAACCACTTAGGGCCCCGACCTCGATTGCAAGCCACTTCTCGAAATTACATATAGATAACCTACCCTAGGCTCATAAAAGTACAAATTAAATAATCATAATATTTCACCTCAGTCCTATACAAGTGACTGGAAAGAAAAAATAAATCATATTAACCCATCAGTTCTCTACAAGCAATTGGAAAGTATCCCAAAAATACTGATCGAAGATTCAAAATGGTTAAGTCAAGTAGGTCATAACTTTCATCCCATTATCCCATAATAACATTGTAAACAATAATCGACAATATAAACAAACTCATCAAAGAGAATACCAACACATTACCATGGTTGAGTTTTAAAAGATCAAGATCAATTCAGCATAGTACCACAATCATAAAACACCTAAGCCTCTGGTAGACGTTCTAAAACTAGTCAACACTCTAGTCAACCCAAACTCAAAACATAGACAACATACAGATAACATAGTCTAGGTTTCATAGTTTGGTTTGATTTTGAAGACACATGGTTGAGTTAAAAGTAAGTTTTTAGTTTCTAGTTTAACATATGTTTTAAGTAGATAAAATTCATAGTTTACCCTTACAAATTAACCCATTCTTATATTTAACTATTTGCACAATTACCCTAATTCAGTTTTTAAGTTCATTGACCCAAATGACCTAAGGGTAATTATTTATTTAAAATATTAAAAATAATCCTCATTGATTTTAAATAAAATAATTTACAATTTCATTAAAATCAGATATTTTAATAATAACTAAATAAACCAAAGTCACTAAAACATCCTACCCAAAAATTTCAGAATTAAGCTTCAACTGGCATTGGAAGAAGACACACTTTCTCCTTCCTTGGATGATGCGGTGCTAGATATCATGTTCATTGTGCACTCATATTCTATTCGTCGTGTGATTCGCACCATTATTGGGGAGGATTTCTTCTCTACAACCTCAAGACATGTGTTTCCTTCAAACTTGGTCTCGATATTCTTGTCAAATGCTATGAACCTACTCCAATCAACATCACGACTGGAAATTATTGCAATCAAGGTGGTCCGACCAGAATTTTGGGCTAATAATAAGTTGAAATGGGTGATGCAGAGTTATGATTTGTGGGCTGAAAATGCCCTGGTGGGCGGATTATTTCCAAGATCCCTACTCATGCAGAAACATGAAGTTATGGCGACATTCGAGGTGTTACAAAAGTCCTTTGAAAAGCATAACCCATGGTTCTTGACAAAGACTTTGCAAGTCACGGCACAAGTGTTGGGTCATCAACTAGTTGAGGGTGTGAAGAAAATGGGATTTGCATTGCTCGATATTTTGGGCTTACCAATATCTTATGTACATGCACTTTTTGCTCACATGATGAAGCCTTCGACCTCCCCAAACCAGTTTGTCTATGAACTAGGTGTTTGGTCTGCCCTAGCTTCCAGTGCTCTTAGCTCAAAACACCCTGCCACACAAGAAACGAATTGGCATTCTCAGTCGTACATCATTGCCACAATTTGGAGTGTACCTTCTTCCACTAGTAATTCTATTGTCATTGTTGAAGGGTCAGGTTTGGGCTGGGAGGTTGCTTATTTACCATGCTTGGATTTTGGTTGGGGTTATTCTCTACAACCTGGTATGCCTTCCACTTCTGCTGAGGGTGCCTCTTGCGAGGATATGGAAGAATGATAGTATAAAGGCTACTTTCTTTTTTTGTGTATTAATTTTTCCAACATCAAGCATGTTTTAAAACGTTGGTTTTTTTTTTGAACTTTGAGTCCTCCATTCATGTTGTTCGACTTGGTTCTAAAAATGTAAAAATTTGATAAATTTTGCTTTTTGGTGGGAATACTCCTACACTTTGTAATTTAGATTTTCTCATCAATATAATATGTTGTAAATATCGATGATTGTCACTTGTACATTTTGCAACGATGCTGGGTTTTCTTTCTGGTTCTTTCCCAGTTGAGCTCTTGAACCAATTTTTATTAATATATATATTCAATGGCTCGTTCACTTTTGCCTTTAAAAAAAATTTAAATAAATCTAAGACTCCATTGAATGTCTTATTAATTATTAAATATTAATAATTAATAACATTATTAATAAATTCATTTAATATTTAAATTAATAATTAAAACTTATTAATAAACATTATTAAATAATAATAAAATTAATATTAAAAAACTTATATATAAATATTATTAAATAATAATAAAAATAATATTAAAACTTATTAATAAAATTATTAAATAATAATAAAAATAATATTAAAATTTCATAATTTAATAAAACATTCCCAACGTTTATTAAAGCTCGCCGCCTTTTAAAAAGCCTGTGGTTGTTGCAAGGGCCTACGGCCCTCATTTAATATTATATATTTTTAAAATTTGTTAATTAAACCACCCCCCCCCCCCCCCCACAAAAAACATTTAATTTTTTTTTTTTTTAATATAAAAATTTCCATCATTAATCTGATAGGGAGAGTATGGCCAACCAGTCAAAAGCTCAATCTCAAATTTCCTTTTTAATTCCAAAACCCTTTCTGATTTAAATTCTAATTTTTTAATCTACTGGACAAGGGTTCTACTGATAATTTAATCCTCACATATACAGAAGATATTGACATGCATATCAGTAATTTACAATATTGAAATATTCAAAGATTTATCACAGAGAAATTTGGATTTACAATCCCTAGTCATGAAGAAGACAAGAAAAGAAATAGTGTAATTAATTGTGAATCAATCACGAGAATCTACTTGGATTTTGAAGCTAAAATCATAACACCCAAAAGGATTTGTGAGAGAAATATCTCCTCTCAAAACCTTCTCTCTTCCAAAAATTCCTTCTCCCAAAATTCGCCATCCTCCCAAAACTTTGGTCCTCTGAAAATGAACCCTCCAATGTTGATAGGGAGTTCTCTCCTAAGTTCGGGGCACTAATTATGTGATCACTGATAGGACTCCTTGCTTACCAGTCTTTAACTCTTTATTATCTTTCTTTTAATGTTTTCATGCACCTTTATGCAATATAAAATATCTTAATTTAATTTCACTTGACTTTTCTTTTTAATTAATTTATTAAATTTTAATCTCATGCACACTTTATGCAATCATAAAACTTGTAATAAATTAATATCTTTTTCACTTTTTAATTTATTTTTGAAACGTTAATTGATAAAATATTTACTAACTTAAATAATAATTGTATTTAGCATTTATTTAAAAATGAACTCCTAAATATATTATTATTAAATTAAATAAATATTATCACGTTCTAAAATTAAACTTATAACTTTTGTCTTTAAATTTAATTCTTTTTATTTAATTAATTTCTAAATTAATTAAATATAATTAAATATTAAAAATATCATAACAATTTTCCATTAAATTCAATCATTAATTCAATCATTTAATATGACTTAAATAATAGAAAAATTACCAAAGACTTATAGGACAAAATACAAAAACTCATCATAGAAAAACACATACAAAATCAAACTAAGGGGTTATAATCACAAACTTAGATCATACGACGCATTTGGAAGGTAAACATCTCAGATACTTGTCCTAATTTTATGGGACAAATGGGTTTAAAAGTTAGGATTTGGACTGAAGAATTTATCTCCCCTCTCTTACCATTGAGATAATGCGATAGGGTATGCCCATCTTGATAATTCAAGGAAGTTGATACCCAGTACCTACAATCTGCATAAAATCCACGCATGTACAAACACATATATACTAAGCTAAACAAGTAATGGCAGGAAGTGGTGCATCATGTAGATCCTGACTAGCAGGTGACTATGACTCCCTTCCTTAACCACATCAAAAACATCATACATAAAGAAAACATACACGCACACCATACACATGCAGTATGGGGTAAGCATCCATAAGAAAACACATATGATAATCCATCTAACTAATCATCATCAATAACTAAAATCATTGTACCAATCATCATGCATACATGAAGTATAGAGTACCAAGTAATCTCATCATAAAATCAACCAAAAGTGAAGCAATATTTGATAATCTCGAAATAATACTACTAATAACCAAGCATAAAACTAGCCTAAAAGAATTTGGCAATGATAGAAAAATGTAAACTAGGGGCAGGCACTACAATCAAGCCCAAATCACTCCATAGCAACAAGGTGATGGCGGCTAAGGTAATCCACCTACATATTTTGTTAATAAACTATTACTTTTCCTTTCTCTAGCAGGAAGATGGAGATGCCTTTGATGGCAAGGAAGCTATTTGACCCCTTAGCTCTTTAGACATCACTTAATATCCTCACAACTAATTCTTGGGTGGAGAATACCATTAAATGGAAGAAGAGGAGGATGGAGGACAATGCACCTCCTAAAAATTTGATAGCCCAAGCTATGCAATCACAACCCCCATTTCAAAAGGCTAAAAAGAAAAAGACATTGGTGGCTCTAGCCATTGATGCCAATACTAGACACATGGTGATGGAAATTGTTGAACCTTAGAAGGCAGGGAAAACAGAAGAGATAAACCCAAGAGACTTCCAAGTAAGGACACATGACATGGGACCTCCTTTGCATGACACCATGCTCAATGTGTGGAAGTACTCCAACGTGGAGATTGAGGATAGATTGGAGGAGCTAATATAGACAAAGGAAACTTTGAAGGCCTTAAACAAGGATCTTACTAACTATATAAAAAGAAATGCTCAAACCTTTAGCTATTGTGCCAACAAATAGTGCTACTCCAAGCACATTTGATCCTACTATGGAGAAGAATAAGAACCTATTGATCAAGCTACATCAGGAGAAGCATTTTGGTCAAATTGGTCACACATGGATGGAGGATTTGAAGACCCTCGGTCCTCCTCTAATTGAGAACCTGGGTAATTTGATTTTGGACACAAATAAGTTGAGAGAGGTCATATATACTCACCAAGTATCAATGCAAGTAGAGTGAAAAAAAGTTAATAGAAGAATTGGTGTTGCTCCAAGATGTGATAAACATGAAGATTGTTATCGCTATCAGTCTTGGTATCCTTAGAACTAGTAAAGAATCACTACTTCATTGGAAGGAATCAATGGAGTTCAAGAAGGAGAGCTTGGTAAATTCTAAGCAAGAGTTGGAGAGTGCATATGAAGATGTAATGCCTGCCCCTAGTTCGCATTTTTGTTACCATTGTTGAACTCTTTTAGGGCTAGTTTTATGTTGATGGCTAGCAACATTGTTTTGAGACTATCAGATATTGTGCTATGGATTCAGTTGATATGTGATGAGATTACTTAGACTCTACATTTCATGTATGTATGATGATTATTCAGTAATTTCAATTATTGATGATGATTAGTTAGATGGTTTATTATCACATGTGTTTTCTTATGGATACTTACCCCATACTTGCATGTGTATGGTGTTTGTGTTTGTTCTCTTATTGGATAGTGTTTCTGATGTGGTTAAGGAAGGGAGTCGTAGTCACCTGCTAGTCGGGATTGCCTGTTTAGCTTAGCATATATATATATATATATATATATATATATATATATATATATATATATATATATATATATATAGAGTATGTACATGCATGATTTTTATGTAAGTTGCAGGTATCGGGTATTGACTTCTTTGAATTGCCAGGATGAGCTTACCCTATCACATTATCTCAATGGTAAGAGAGGGAAGATAAATTCTCAAGTCCAAATTCCAACCCTTTAAGCCATTTGTCCTAATTGGAAATTAGGAAAAGTATCTTAGTTGATTACCCTCCGAATATGTCAGATGACGTAATTCGTGATATTAACCCTTTTGGTTTGATTTTGTATGTGCTTTGCTATGATGGGTTTTCGTATTTTATTTTATGAGTTTTTGGTATATTTTTCTATTAATTAAGTCTAATTAAAAGATTTAATTAATGGTTTAATTTAATGGAAAATTAATTTGATATTTTAATATTTATCTTATTTAATTAATTGGAAAATTAATTAAATAAAATAATTAAATTTGAAGATAAAAGTTATAATTTTAAAGTTGGAATGTGATAATATTTATTTAAGTTAATAAATATTTATCAATTAAGTTTCAAAAATAAATTTAAAAGTGGAAAAGATATTAAAATTATTAAAAGATTCTAGATTGCATGATGTGTGCATGTGATTAAAATATAAATATATTAAGATAAAACAAGTGGAGTTATTAAAGTGAGTGCATGAGATTTAAAATTAATAAATTAAATTGGAAAGAGTAAAGTAAATATTAAATAAATTAATGTGCATTGTATTTATTCACATAGGAGTATGCGAGCTCTCGGGAGTTGTCATGTAGACAACACAAGAGTTTGCACTCTAATTATGCACGCGTTGTCTACACTTAGGGGTTAGCATATTATTTGAGCACATAGTGTCTACAACATTCTAGACACCTCATCATGTTCATCTTTTTATCATGGAAGTTATGTGCTTGATTGTCATGCTTATCTTCTAGTTCTTTCTAGACACATTCTAGATGCATCTTAGAGGCCTTTATATAGAGGCTCTCCTAGTGTGTATGGACAAGTGGATATGCATTCGAGAAGCTCATATGCTTCTACATGCTCATATGCTTCTACAAGCACTTCTAGTCAGTTGGGGGTTTCGGTTGGTTTGATTCTTGGAGGAATGGCAAATGTTGGAGAAGGAATCAATTTTTCTATGGACTTCTGAGGCATAGCAAATTAGCATCAGTATCCAGGTGCACTCGTGATTTTCACATATTCCATTTGCGTTCTTTCTCTTCCTGTCTTCATCGTGTCTATTATATGTATTTGAATAATACTCTGTGAATGAATCTTCAACTTTGAAAATTGGAATTTTGATATGCATGTTGATTTTAATTGGTTGCGAAGAAATCATTAGAAAATCTATTTAGGAAACTTTCGAAAGAAATTAGCTTTAACTGGGGTTGGGTTCGAAATTAAAATAGAATTGAAATTTGTTCTGGCAAGGTTTTAAATGCTAATTAATACATCATTTTATAGAGAGAACGAATAGATTGAGTTAACGGAGGATACGTTGTCTTCGTACTCCAAATTTGATCTTGATTTTAGTAGATATTAAAATAAGTATATAAATTATTTTAAAATAAATTTTGATCGTGCAAATCTATAATTCAAATTAAAAATAAAAGAATTTTATATTTTGTTTAAATCGAGTAAAGTTCTTGTAGGAGAGACTCCATTTATTTGAAAATTTATTGAGAAAATTGTAATAAATTAGATGATATATATATATATAAAATTTAATGTTAAATGCAAAACATATTTATTAAAAAGTCAAATAAACAAAAATAAAAAAATAAAAAATAAAAAATCAAATTGTTTTGGGTGGGCGGGAATTAAACCCACCGCACCCCACTCTCCTTACCATCCTCGATGGTGGCATCTGACGCAACTTTGCGTATCGCAAAGTACCTGCAATCCGCAGGTTACACGACCCTTATAACAAGCCACCCACCGAACTAAACCACTTGCAAATCTTAACATGTCTCCTCCTTTCATGTATGGAAAGGTTTTAAGTTTTTAATATGCTCGGTACTAAAATAAAATTGAAAACACCCGCGGGTCGCACGGGCTATTCACGTGGATATTTCCACAGTGATTTGAAACTTTTTTTGCGACCAGCAATATATGAATCGCTTTAAACGTATGTCAATTTTGTTATAAGTTTTATTTTTATAAATTCGCGATAAATGTTTTATATATATATATATATTAAATAAACATTTTTTGGGGTGGGCGAGATTTAAACCCTCCACACCCCACTGACCATCTCTGAAAGACGTGTGGTCCCTGTGTCATGTTGCAGGCACGGCTTGCCACATATACGTGGCTGCAATTTGAACATCGCTTGAAGCATTTGTATTTTAATTAAGTTTATTTTGGTTTAAGAAATTAAGGTGGATGCTGAGTACCTACGAGTTGACCGGTACATGAATGGTACTGCGTAGTCTCCAATAAACTATCGCACAACCTTTTATTGAGCCATCGGCGCACGACTCCCTGTAGATCGCAGGTGGGTTTAATGTCAAGTTAAGTTTTAAATTTTATGATTTGAGATTATATGTGATACGATTTAAGTTTGTAGCAAATTTATTATTTGACAATAAATTATTATATGCATTAATGTTTTTATATATATAATCAATATTAATAAGTTTTATGATAATGTTTGTAATGATAAAGTTTTAGTTATGTTAAAATTAGATTATTCAAAGTTTAGTTGTTAATATTTATGTTATTTAATTTTATTATATGTCATTTAATGTATATTAAATATCAAAAATTTGAAGGGTTATTATTGGTAATAATTTATATCATGTTTAAAGAAATCATTATTATTGATAAATCAATTAAGTGATTCAAATTATGATAATATTTAATCAAGTTTTAATTGAGTTATTCAATTAGTAACATTGATCTTAGCAAAATAAAGAAAATGATTTAATTAAGGGTCAAAGAAGATTAGTGTAATGAGTAAATATTTATCCTTCAGTTATTCTTAGAAAGCAATTGTAAATAATGGAAGGATAATGTTATCGAGGGAACAAACGGGTTGACTTGTAGGTCAAATGATAAAACTTATATACTTGAAGTATACTTGCAAACTGAAACTGAAACCTCCATACTCAATTCAACTATGTAATTTTAGCAAACCAAAAACATATGTTTGCATTGTGTTTTCTCTATGTTTCTTGTTTTGGTTTTTGGGTTGACTAGTGTTGACCAGTTATAGGACATCTACCAGAGGCTCAGAGGTTATGATTGTGATGTCATGATGATGTCTTGAATTCGATCTTTATAAAGCCAACCATGGTAATGTGATGGTATGCTCTATGAGATGTTTGTATTCACTGTTTGTTGATGCTCATCAGTCTTCATGTGTGAAGCTGAGATGTATGTGTATGAGACACTTGACCTAATCATTTTTGAGTCATCGATCAGTTATCCTTGGATTACATTCCAGTCGCCATGATAGGACTGAAGTGTTGATTTATTTCTTGATGATGTCATGTTGTGACATGTTTTGACTCAACCTTTTTGGAGTCTTTGATCAGTATAATTTTGAGATATATTTTTGTTATTGAGAACCAATGGATACTTTTGATTATCAGTGATACCTTCAGTTGCCAATAGAGAATTGTTGTGGTCATAATTATCTATGGATGTTTTTCATGTTCTCATGGAGATTTAATGCTCTTATTATGGATTATTCTTTTGGTATTTTTCCAGTCGCTTGTATAGGACTGTGGTGATTTTGTGATTTATGATTCCATGAGCTTAGGTAGGTTATCTACCTGTAGTGTCGAGAAGTGGCTCTCAATGGGGGTCGGGGCCCTAAGTGTCTGCCAAGGTAACTCATTGTAAGTTTCATTAACAAGTGAAAACATTTACACTAAATGGGGATTAAATGAACCTAATAAGCTAATTGTTTTTTCTCGCCCATACCTGGAGTGCTAGTACAGACTAGGATGGGAGTAGAGAGAACGCTTGGTTTCAACCTTGCATTTCGTAGTATGCCTTGTCTATATGAGAGGATACTAGTGGCTACATAGGGATCACTAGGGGGCCAGGGTCTATTAAGAGACTGACAGGGTAACTCTAGCATGATCCGTGCGATGACACTTTCCTGCTTGCATAGTAGGTTTCCTACATGTCTTTGTGTGCCCCTGGGATTAGATTTCGTTTTGTGATTAGAACCTTTGAGTTAATATACTTTTAGGACTCTTGGACTTAGAGAGTATTTATGCTACGTGATTTGATAGCCTATTTGGGACTTGAGATTATCTCCTCAGCATGGTGGGAGTGGACCATTTAGGTTCCACATGGTCGGGTGGTAGTGCTTTTTCACTCTTACCATTTGAGATCCATCTGAGACACAGTGGCCGATGCATTCTTTGTTGGCATCTATCTTCATGGATTATGATGGTGGACATGTATCCTCACATTGATGATTTGCATATGTTAGATGATGTTATCTTATGCTTTACTTTGCATGTTAGATTACTTTCTGCATATGATGTAGTATGATTTAGGTGTGACATTCCTACTATGTTAGTACCGATGATCTCTTCGGTGATTTGGGATGTTACGCACAGAGGGATGGCTAGGGCCCACAATGGTCTAATGATGCTATTTACGGTTGGGAGGAACTGTGCACTTAGTTAGTTATGTTTGTAATTTATGATTATCTCCTATGATGATGTATCATGTATGATTTGTGGTTTCATTTACTTTATTGCACTTGTATCATGGGTTTGATGAGGATGATGTATCTTTATTTTTACACATGTATATTCTTTTAAGCCTTTCATACCCTGTGACATGTATAGTGGATGATTGAGCATTCAAAAATGTAAATTATGAACATTGGACTTTTCATTATTATTTCATGTGGATGTAGTATTAGATGTGACTCAACATTAAGGGATCCTTGAAGAAAGTAACATGTTATGTATGTTTATGTTTACTTTCAGTTGAATGATGTTATTACTTCTGTTACTATATGTATGTTGTAAATGGTTTTACTTTCATGTATTAAAATAAAAAAAAATGCTACCAAACTTAGTGAAATTTTAGGTTAATTCTTTGGATCCTTTGGCAGGGTATTACAGAAGATGTGAAGAATTTGATTGAAAAAGTCTACATGTACTCAAGGATTTGCACACTGAGTGATATGCGACTACAAACAAGAAATTGCTAGACATTGAGAGAATGAAAGAAAGGTTCCTAGAATTCATAGAGGAATCAACCAACCCTGCCAATTTTCAAGATTCTAATATCTCAAAGCTCACTTCTATTGATAGAACTTTGAAGAGGGCATCTAATAAACTCTAGTCAAGATCACCGTGGTGAAGAAATGAATAGAAGATCATGACTATTGGGTGGTCAGAGTAGACAATGTCTACATCCCAAGTGTCAAAGAAATTAGAATGGTACTCGATGCATTGAGAGTGCATAAGGCCATGTCAGTTGCCCAAAAGTAGAAAAATTTACATAAACAAAAGCATTTCATTCTTTTGATAATTCTTCTTCTATCTAAATTTTGACAAGTGTCACTCTCTCTCTCATTTCTTCTAGTGTAGCCATTTTTGGAAATTCTCCTTGCATGCATATTTCTGTAACAGATGATTGTCAACCAATCCTAATTTTTGATATGCCTCTATGAATGATCTAATATGTAATGATGAAATATAACTAGCCAAATCTCCACAAGGCCCTATAAATGTAACTTTCAAAGATTAATAAAGGATCGTCAAACTTTTGGTGTGAATTGGCTATGTAGTTGTTTCTACTTGATTTACCGTGAATTTTTGTCATTCATTTCACTTTTTAAATTAGTCCCCCTTAGAATTGAAAGACAATTGTATGTGATTATGTTGATTTCTTGCTAATATGAGTGTTAGTATAGTGTTGACAATACAAGAAAAATGTGTGTTGCCTTTCATCTACAATTTTGTTTATTTTCCTTGGTTGAATTGCATTTCATTGTTAGTTGCATGCTCATTCCAGTGGCTAAAAGTGGATTGGCTTAGTGAGAAATTGATTGGTTAAGAGAAAACTATAAGTTGTTGTAATTTGATATGTTGGGCTTTGTATCACCATATCGTTATGCCCTTCTCCATTTTCTTGTTGTTGTAGCATCTAGATGGTATATTTGTGCATTATGTACTTTGGGATTCTAAAGTGAGTGAACTTCAATATTGTTGTTGGGCTATCTTAACTGGCTAGAAAGCCACTTGGTTTCATGAATGCTCTATCCTCATCTACTAGTAGTTATAGTAGTAGGAGTAGAGGTAAAGCAGAAGTTAGAAGTAGTATAGAAGAGCTGAAAGATAGTTCATAGAAGCCATATCTATGGGTATTGTGGGTTGTCCAAATATTTCTCCCTACCCAAATTGCTTGTGTCTACAAGTAGTCTAGAGATTACCTCTATTTCTCTCTATTCAAGAGCATACCCCAACCCCTAATCTACTAAAGATAGTGCTTATTACAAATCTTTGCACCCAAGGGAGTTGTACCTTTTGATTCAAATGGTAGTTATATAACACATACACTGACCCCTCTATTGGTAATATCATTTTGTTCCTCCACACATTGGGAATTTCAAGAGTCAAGGTATAAGCCAAATCTAGGAGGGACAAACTATCAAGCAATACATTGTTAAGTCTACTGTTACAAAAGGATTTTAACTTCACAATTAAGTGAGTAGTCTGTTAGGAGATTTACAATAGGCTTGTTAGGACCACTCTATTAAGAGATTCACCTAATATACTTGTTAGAATGTAACAATACCTTAATCCTTCAACTGAAATTTTGATAACAAATATTCTATATCCAAATTGTAATCACCTCTCTGTGACTGATCTGCAATAACTCCTCACTACACTTCTCACCTTCCTTACTCCTTCACAACTTGCTAATTCTCCTTCATCTTTGCGTACACTCATTCCTCTAACTCACAACAATGGTTTATGTCTTGAAACCCTTCATTTATAGTCATCTTATGAAAGTTATAGATCACAATCAATGATCCACATTCATCTTTTAAATTGCTTAATACTTCCTATTTTATGATTGGTTCATCATACTGCATAAGGATTGGTAATGTGTAATCACAAGCCTAATTACCTCCTTGATCTTCTCCTAAAACTTAGAAATACATTTCATGCTTGACAAAATAGTTTACATAAGAGTTTTCACCATTCAAAACTCATATACTCAAACTGCATAACTCGACACATATAGCCTCTACACTCGGTCAAGCTTGGTTCACTCAGCTTGAACTATCTTTTTTCTAAAATGCTTAGTTCATGTATCACTTGGCTTATATGATATGTTTCCCACTAAATAGCTTAGTAACAATGAGTTGCATTGCAATTATACTTTGCTTGGCACAAACTAAACTTTTACACTTCTTCTCTTTATCGCTTAGCCTCTATTGTGGCTCGATCACAATGTTGACCAACCAACTCTTCCTTATGAATGACTAATTGTTTGCACTAATAGAAAATACTAAGATTTCCTTTAAGGTCAACATTCTCCCCCTTTAGAATTAGTGGCAAAAACACGTATCATGCTCAAAATTTGACATAATAAAACTTCAAAACATTTGCTCCCCCTTAGGTTGTACTCCATACCTATAGCTTGGTCATCATATCGATGTAACTTACATTTTCAAAATCTTTTTCAACACCACAAACTTTCTCTCCTTATTACTCCATTTCCCTCTTGTATTTCTTAGTCATAATATACATAGCATTTACATAGATATTTCCCCCTCCATACTCTTACTTGACATATAAACATTTCCCCCTTATTTTTGTTACTTATAATGAGTAGTGACATTCAATTGTGGCCCAAGGATTATGTTGAATTCATTCAAAAATGGGTGGTGTAATCTCATCACAATAGTCATAGTTTTATCCCAATTATTCTTGAGTATCTCAAGAACTTGTCTTTCAATCTCTAATTTGACTGCGAGATCTACCATATTATATGCAATAGACAATTGTTGACTCTGCATAAGATCCTTAGAAACTTGTAAATGTCTTTACATGACTTCCAAATAGGGTAGTAATAAAGCTTGATTGGAAATGACCTCATTTCTATTGTTGCATTCCTCATGCAATAAGTCTAACTACTTCACTTGCAAAAAATTTATCTTTGAAAAATATATTTAACTGGAACTAGGATTCAAGTTCAGATCTTATCCACACTTATGTAAATCTGCATCAATTTTATCAATTTTCTCCCTTATTTCTTTTGTAAATCCTAGAATATTGCATAGTCTGGAAAAAAAATGTATTGGCACTTGTAGCTAATTGCTCCAAATTAGTAATTAGAGTGGAGAGCTCAACCTTCTTAATTTCAATTTCAGTTGCAACCTTCTCCAATACTTAGTTTTCAAACTTCCTTTCTAATGACTGCATGAATTTCTCTTAGGTATCTATATCAGGTTCATTTAGCTTCTCAACAATCTTGATCAATTGTTCAATTATGGGAGCTTTTTAATCTAAGTTAGTTTGGGAAAAAATGTATTAGCACTAGTAACTAATTGCTCCAAATTAGTAATTAGAGTGGAGAGCTCAACCTTCTTAATCACAATTTCAATTGCAACCTTCTCCAACACTTGGTTTTCAAACTTCCTTTCTAACCACTGCATGAATTTCTCTTGAGTATCTATATTAGGTTCATTTAGCTCCTCGACAATCTTGATCAACTATTCAATTATGGGGACCTTCTCATCTAAGTTATCAACACAGACAATATCAATAAATATATCTCCAATTTCATATAATAATTGTCTTTGTTGATGCACTTTTATCATCTCCTCTTGATTTTCCTTCTTGTCTAGCAAGTCACTTAGCATTCTCATCTGCTCAACACTCAATTTAGATGTGTCCTAATTAGGAATCACAATATCTTCATCAAGAGTAATATGCTTACCCTTCATGGCCTATGGTGACTACTTCACCTTCTTCTTCAATCTCTTTCCTTTAGAATTTGGTGTGTTGAAGCTCAGCACTGTTTGATGTTCTTGTGTAGGAACTTTTAGATTTGGCCTTTTTGTTTCCTTGTTGGTCTCCTCAACATTCCTAGGCTCTTCATCTTTCTTTTCCTCCTCAGGTCTACTCTCTTGTTCTACTAGTTCATTCTTCTTCTCCTTGTTACCATCAATTTTGAGTTCACTAGTTGAACTTTGTTTTCCTACCTCCTTTTCTCTCTCTTGTAGAGGTCCTGAGGCACTTGGTCTATTACGGGTAGAATATTAATCTACTTTATCTTCTTTTCTCTTTTCATCTTTCTCACCCTTGGTTTTACATTTCCCTCTTTGGCATCATTTTTCTTTTCTTTTCCTTGGGTGTTCTCTCCTTCATTATTCAACTAACTCTATTGCTTGGATTCAAAAACAATATTAACATCTCCTTGACTAACATCTAGATTTAGTGAAATAACATGAATGGTAGGAATAAGAGGTGTTGAATCTACCTGCCGAGTGTTCACCTGTGTGTCAATCTTAGGATAATCCTCCACTTATTCCAACACAAGGTTAGGATTCAACAAAATCTCATGTATTGACTTTGATTGTGGAGCTTCCTTCTTCTTCTCTAGCTGGGTTAGCATAGACTTTTTTTTATGGTTCAACCTTTACATTTTCCTCATTTGTCACATCCATAACTAGGCTTACTTCTGGTTCATATTCAATTGTAACTATTTGAGTTTATTCTCCACTTTGTTCAACAATATCATTATTGGAATATTCTTATTATCCAACTCAGCAGTTTCAGGTGCATCTTGCTCATTTTCATCCTTATTTTTATCATCAACCATTAATCCATAAATTTTCTTCCATATGATTTTACATAGTTCCAATGGAGTATAATTGAAAATAGCCATCATATCCAGAATTGTCTCTTCTACCTTTTCCTTATATGTAGTGTCCAATGTATCATACTTAATGAATTTTTAACCTACCATACTTGTACTCCCCCTAATGTTTTCACAAAACTCATAAACTGTCTGGGGTGGCTTGTGTACTATAATTCTGAATTGGTTGGTCTCTTCTAATTTCTTTTCTTTATCATGTTCATCATCTTTAGGAATAAATACCTTTCTTCTCTACTTCTTTGTGTCTTTTCTGGACTCAACTTCTTATGTGGTGTTCTTCTTCTTTGTCAATAGTTTTCCTTGACCAAGCATAGTAGCTTTAGCTACTTCTTTCTTGGGCTCAATTACTACTATAGTAGCTTCCTTAGTCCTTTGTCTTGTCACACTTTGTGTTGTAGGGATTGACTTGGTGACCTTCTTTATGCTTTTACTCACCTAAGGCTTAAGAGGCACTATCTCTTTCCCTTTACCTTCTAATTCCTCTTCTTCATTGCCTTCTTCCTCTTCTTCACTAGACATGTCTTCACCTTTACCCTCAGTGATCTACAATGGTACTTCTTGTTCAACTCCACCAAATATTCTCTCCAAGTTTTCTATCATTCCTTTTCTTTTCTTCTCTATCTTGGGTGCATTGATTTGTATTGTGATCTTCACTTTTGTTGTCTCATATCTACCAAATGGCTCAACATCCTTATCAATAGGTTTATCTCACAAAGTTGTAATAGTTGCAATTGCTTCATCAATGTTAATCTCATATGCTAGTGGTCTCAACCATGCAATCCTTGGTACAACTACTCGGATGTATGTTCTATCAGTGTCAACTAAGAAACATATGTCATCATAGTACTTGTTCACTAAGGATTTAAGAATCCTTGACCTATTTTTCATCTTCTTCTTAAATTCATCAAAGTATCCATCCATAACCTACTTAAACTTATCTCTCAATTAATTAATGAACTCATTGATATGTTGAGTTACAATTTTCTTCTAATTCTAAGTGACATTTCTAGTGGTAGGAAAATAATTATGAACATAAAAGAATATACAGAAAAGTAATGGTCCAAACTTACACATTTTGTTCTTTTCGTTTCTGATACTCTCCAAGTTCTCGGTTAACTACTTCAACCAGAGGTCGACAAGATTGTAGCTATGATCTTTCTTCACAGTCTTTCATGCCACATCAACAACAACATAGGGTACACTATCTAGTTGGCTAGACTGATAGAATTTATGTGCAATAACCCTTACTACAAACTCAATCTCGACATCTTAAATGGTAGAAATTTCTATACCACGTTTGTGTTAGATTATATAGTCCACCAATATAATTAAGATGGGGATGGGGGGGATGAATCAACTTTCCAATTATTACCACAATTATCAACCTTATTAAATCTTAACCATATGAGAAATATAATCAAAAACCACAACAAGATACTCATGCACAATAACACCAGATATGTTAACTAAGGAAACCCTTAATCAGAGGGAAAACCCCAGTAGGGATGATACCCACAAGATGATGTATTAATATAAATTTTCCTTGTTAGGGGATAGACCCTATTAGGAGTCTATGAAAAAATTCATTACATATAAATCTCTATTAGGAGAATTTGAATCCCTATTAGGAGATCCCAACCCTATTAGGAGTTGTGCCAGCCCTGTTAGGAGTTGTAGAAGGCATATGGACCCACTGTCCAAATAATTTTAGGGGAAAGACCAATGAACCCACTATCCAAATGACCTTTGTATTAATCCTTGCAGAATAATAGAATTGAACTATACTTTGGCTTCCTCTTTCTATGTCCTATTAATCAAACTTCTGCTCCTAATCTCAATACTAGATCACAAAATTCACATCCAATAATCCCTCAGATTGCTTACTCACATTTACCAAACACTCTACTTTTGTTCACACTTACTTGATCACTTTACATCCCACACCTACTTTACAATCAAAGAAAATACTTTCCTTAATACCAAGTACTCAAAAAAAATCCTTGAGTCAACCTTGAGGCTTTCCTAATTAATTATAATAAGACCACAATAAGATAATTAATTATTTTGCAATCACATAACAATGTCAGCTCATAATCTATACAACTTCTCACACATGTGATTGTATAACTTTACATACCCTGATTATATCTATGTTAAAAGATAAAATATAATCATCAGAAGTTGCTCGTCTGGTACTCTATCTCTGCGCTGCTCTCTATAAATTACATATATCTTTTGTATTTCTTTGACTTATGTTATGCATACTTAACCTCATCATCAGGACATAGTGTGGAACATGTCCTTAACTACATGTCACCTAACCACCAAAACTATGTCCATACAACCACAATCTCTATCTACTACTCTGTCAGTCTTCACAGAAACCATATATGTTATCATCAATGACAAGCATAGTCATGCATGCAACATGTTAGTTATGCCACATGCTCACTGATGCTTAGGATACTCCCCCAAAGGAATACCATCATCATTCATGCTAACAATCTCCCCCTTTGCCATTCGTAGAAATATAGATGAAAAACATCTAGGTCCCAAGAATACCAAACAACACTATGTTGCTACTATTGTTGTTATTCTCATATTTTCAAATCCTCTTCATCAATCAAATTTGAAATCCACTAGAATAATACTATGTTTTGTATCTCTTAGGATTGGCATCATTTTTTCACATGCTAAACAACTCTCAACTTCTCCCCTATACATCATAAATGTTCATGTTGTGTATCTCTCCCATAGAGATATTCCTTCTCCTTACTTACATGAATCTTTCTAAATCTCCCTAATAAAGTAGAGATTTTTTTCCATGCACACTTATATTCTCCCCCATGCATAATTAGGAGATGTTTTCACACTTCTCTCTCCCATATTTGGGAGATGTTTTCATGCATTCTCTCCCCCCATTAACATCAATGTCAAAGGCTTCATTATGTCAAATATCTACTTCAAGTCTTCAACCATCTCAAGTGTCCAAAGATACTATTCAAGACCAATTACCAAGAGTCCTTAGTGACTCTACTCATCATAGATACTCCCCCATATAGGAAGCATCAGCATTCAGTCCAATCAAAAAATAGTTCTCTGTATCACTAGATTGATGCAATCTCTAAATCTCTAAATCATCTACTCTGAAGTAGGTAGGGGAATAACCCTAAGCATACCTCTCAAGCACTCAAATGTATCTTTAGGCAAGGGGTTTGTAAAGATATCTGCAATCTGATATTTAGTACTGACATACTCTAATCTAATCTCTTTCTCTACAACCTTCTCTCTCAAAACAAGATACTTAATAGATATATGCTTAGTCTTAGAATGCAATATAGGATTCTTAGACATACTTATTGTACTTGTGTTATCACAATATATGATAACAGGTTCTGAAAATTCTATCCCAATATCTTTCAGCATCTACTTCATCCAATGACTTGATTACAATTATCTGTTGCTACTGCATACTCTACATTAGCAATGCTCTATGAATGCAATCTTGTTTCTTTCTTAGCCAAGAAACCAATCTTCCTCCAAGAAAGAATGTTCCACCACTGGTTCTTTGTCCTTCATACATACTATCTGCCCAATCTGTATCAATATAAGCACATAGAGTGAAATCTCTTGATCTTTCATACAATATCCCATAATAAGATGTTCCCTTCAAATATCTAAATATCCTATTTATTGCTGCATAATGATACTCCTTAGGGTAATCTTGAAATCTAGCTACAATCCCAACTGCATTTTCTATATCTCGTCTAGTGTGAGTCAGATACTACAAACCTCCAATCATGGTTCTATATTTCTTATGCTCAACCATGATACATTCTTTGCAAACAACATTAGTAGGCTTTATTATCTTAGGCAAATCTCTAACTACAAATGTGTTACTAACCTTCACAATGTTATCAAAGTTTATATGACAAAACCTCCTATGTCATAACCAATTGTTATTCATTTTTGCAACCAAACATGTCATCTAAGTAGGATTCAACTAAATTACATTACCTCTAGATCTTGTACCTATTCTAATCATCCTACCATCTTTATCTTTGATAATGCAATTCATTTATATGAATTGTAACTGATACCCTTTATCCACCAATTGTCCAACACTCAACAAGTTATGCTTTAAACCATAACAAAGTAAACATCATCAATGTTATTTTTTCCATCAAGAGTAATAGATCCTATCCCTATGATGTGGTAGGCAACATTGTTTCCAACTCTAACAATACCTCCATCATGAGTCTTGAATTTAACAAACTTGTCTGTGTCACCAATCATGTGATCTAAACATCCACTATCTATTATCCAATTAGAATTATTTTTAACTTGGGAAACTAGATTACAAGTCACTATATGGGGGAGTATCTATGATGAGTAGACCAAATTTATTACAAGTCTAACATTCATAGATTCTCTTACCATCTAGTTCTCTTCTTACAAGTGCAGTTATACCTTCTTCAATTTTTTTGTCTTCTTCAGATCTAGTTCTATTGCTTCTAGAAAAATCTCCATGAGTGCTTGCACTTTTAGATAAGCATGGATGAAAACTTAAGGCACTAAAATTTGTTTCCACTCTTGTCAATTCTCTAGACTATCTAAAACTAGCTTCTATTGCTTCCAATCTACCAAACAAAGTTTTAGTGGTGAACTTCTTAGTATAGGGTATCAAAAGTTCAATCATCTATGCTACTTTCTTGAATGGTGGTGTCAAAGTTTCCATGATCTTCCATGCAACCTTATCTTCTTCCTTAAGTCCACCATATGACTTGATTCTTGCAATACTCTTAGATATCCTACCAACATAGCTTCTTACAGATTCATCTTCCATCATTTTAGCATCCTAAAATAAGCATATCCAATTTTTTAATCTTATCCTTTTTGTATGTGTATCCCCTTCAAAATTAGATTCTAAAGCTTTCCAAATCTTATGAGATGTATCTAGTAACTTTACCTGACTATATTCATTCTCTGGAAGAGTTGATAGTAATGCTTCTCTAGCTCTCATGTTGCACATGAATAGATCTCTTCCTACATCACTACATCCCTCAAGCTTGGCTTCTTCTACAATATTTTTTTGTGTGTCAAAAGCCAATATCCTGGCTTCATTGTCTCTTTCCAACTATCATAGTTAACCCCATCAAACTTAGGATTATCTTTTCTAAAATGACTTTCCATTGATCTCCCAAAGTTGTTAAGCTTTCCCTTCAAAGACCTGAAGCTCTAATACAAATTTTTAGAATATATAGCCCACCGATATAATTGGGGGGGGGGGTGTGGTGGTGAATCAATTATTCAATTGTTATCACAATTATCAACCTTATTAAATCTTAATCATATGAGAAATATAATCAAAAACCATAACAAGATACTCATGCACAATAACACCAAGTATGTTAACTAGGAAAACCCTTGATCATAGGCAAAACCCCAGTGGGGATGGTACCCACAAGATGATGTACTAATATAAATATTCCTTGTTAGAGGATGGACCCTATTTAGATTCTATGAAAACATTCAATACATATCAGTCCTTATTAGGAGACTTTGACTCCATGTTAGGAGACTTTGAATCTCTGCTAGGAGATTCCAAACTTGTTAGGAGTTGTAGAAGGTAGATGGACCCACTATCCAAATAGATTCAAAGGAAAGACCAATGAACCCACTGCCCAAATGATCTATGTATTATTCCTTTCAGAATAATAGAATTGAACTATACTTCTCCTTCCTCTTTCTCTATCCTATCAACTTGACTTCTTCTCATTCTTATCTTGATACTAGATCACAAACTTTGCATCTGATAATCCCTTGCATCACCTACTCACATTTACCATATGTGCTTCTCTTATTTGCACTTACTTGATCACTTTGCATCCCATGCTCACTTTACAATCAAGGAAAATACTTTTCTTTATACCAAGTCTTCAAAATAATCCATTGAGTCAACCTTGAGGCTTTCCCAATTAATTGTAATAGGACCACAACAAGATAATTAATTATTTTACAATCACATAACATTGTCAGCTCATAGTCTATACAACTTCTCACATGTGTGACTTTAGACCTTGTACACTTTCTAACATTATCATCAAACTATCCTCTATCACTATATAACTTCATGTACCCTGATTATATCTATGTTAAAAGATAAAATACAATCATCAGAAGCTGCTCATTAGGTACTCTATCTTTGCACTGCTCTCTGTAAATCATGTATATCTTCTATATTTCTTTGACTTATGTTACATGCACTTAACCTCATCATCAAGACACAGCACAAAACATGTCCTTAACCACACCTCACCTAACCATCAAAACTCTATTTGTATGACCATGATCCCTTTCCGCTACTCTGTCAGTCTTCACAAAAACCATACTATGTTGTCATCAATGACAAACATAGTCGTGAATGCAACATGTCAGTTATTCTGCATGCTCACCAATGCTTAAGATACTCTCTCAAAGGAATACCATCAACATTCATGCTAATAGTTTGTTCCATTATTTTAAAGTGTTTGTCTAATTTCTTCCTTACGCTAGCATCAAATTGTTTTGACTTTCTTTATAGAAGGATAACCAATTATTCAATATATTATTTTTCTAGTGATGTCAATTGGTCCACCTTCCAACCATATCTTCATGTCATGTACTTGGCTAAGTAAAACCTTAATCCATTCAATCTTAAAAACTTTAGGCAATTTTAGGGTGTGATTTAACCCTTTCTTGGCAATGTGTTTGTGTTTATCTTTCAAGTGATCATTTTTTGATCCTAGGTTTGCAATCTCTTCCACCTTCCTAATAATTTGATGATTGACCCTTGATAACTAATTGACCATGTCAAATTTATTGTGTGTCAATGATCACTTTTTATATCTCAGGTTTGCAATCTCTTCCATCTTGTTAGCAATTTCATGATTGGCAAATTATAACTAGTTGGCCATGTCAAATTGATTGTGCATCAGCCTTTGTACTTTAGTGATTCTTTCATTAAGTCTTGTATCGATTTTCATCTTGTCTTCATCAACCATTTCCTTATCATATTCAACTTTTCTCTTTTCTTCCATGACTTCACATAGTCTTATTGAATGCATTTCATGTTCTCTTTTTAGTGCTCTTACTTTTTCATTTAGATTGTTGTTCTTTTCCAATAGATCTACTATTGTCACATCAGATTCACTAGATATGCCTTCATCACATTAATCTTCAATTCTCTCTTCCTAGTATTGTGTTTCATTTTGTTGGATAGTCATCTCCTTCCTTCTTTTCAAGGATTTGGACTCAACTCCTCCTTTGCAACCTTAACCTGTTCAAATGTAAACTACAAATCGAGTTTCTAATTTTTAATCACCTTTTCCAATTTCTAGGCTTCCATCTTCAAGATCTTTGACTTTCAAGTGGTTAGACTTCTTACTTGGAGAACTTGGCTTTGAAACCAATTATTAGAATTCTAATGGGAAAGTGAGATGTTGAGAGGGGGCATGAATCAAAATCTCTAAAACTTTTACCACTTCAAAACCATATAAAACTTAACTCACCACACACCTCAACCTTAACCTTATGTGTAACTAATCATGTAATGTGCTAACATGTAATATGAGATCTAACATCTAATAACATGAATAAAATACATAAATAAGTAATCAAAACATGACACAAGATTTGGTAACACACAAACCCTCCAAGGTGAAAGAAAAATTGTAGTGGGGATGACACCCATAAGATCTTCACTAATGTAGTAAAAAAATCTCTCGTAGGGCTACAATTTTAATCACTTCTAATGATCTACCCTATGAGTGTTGGAAGTCTTAATTGGACACTAAGATACTGGGGGGGTGAATCATGATTTGCAACACTTTAACCTTTTCAACAATTCTAAAATGCATTCACCATTTTACCATTTCATATCCAATTGCTTATGCATGCATAAGTTATAAAATCAAATTGTAATAGAATATAGATCTAATCTATCAATCACATCCATGAAAAGTAATCACATGAATCAAAAATTTTGGTTACACAGAAACACTTCAATTTGAAGGTAAAACTGGGGTGGGGATAACACCCACAAATTTTCACTACTACAGTAATAAAGTTAGCCTATTAGGGTTACAATGTTTGACCATGTCCAATGATCTACCCTTTGAAGGATCTACCCTTTTAAAAGCTTTTGAGACTATTAGATCTGACCTTATTAGTTGATGTTACACTTACAACAAAGTAAGGACTCTGTTAGGAGATTTACAAAGATTTTTTAAGACCACTCTATTAAGAGATTTATCTTGCCTCAATCTATTAAATTGATTCAGTACCTGATCCTTAGTTTTCTCTAATAAGCTGATATTGGATCTTCTTTTTCCAATCTAATCTAATCTCTTAATCTAATATGGATCTTTCATCCTTTACTGCTTTACTAGGTTGCTTGCTTTGTTCTAGAATAACAGAACACTTTGCCTCTTATGCAAAGTTCACACATTCACATATGAATTGTATGAATAGCATGTTTGCTTATTTGTATCACTATATGTTTCAGCATACCATAGATAACTTGTGTCAAGTTTTTCTCAATTTAAAGATTTTATAAAGAGTTTTCTAGATGCTTCCTCGTTAACCTCTCCATTTGATTCGTTCATCACAAAATAAAGGGATCTTTGATCCACATCATAAAAATGCATAAAACTCTTTTTAACAAACTCTACAGATATTAAATATCATGTTCATGTTGGCTTGAAATGGTTTACCTCAAAGTTTTTATCACTACTGACTTGAATGTAAATTCTGTGTTTCTCGACACTTACTATTTCTGATACTCGACACTCAATATATATGCTACTGACGCTTAGTCTCTACTATGCTTGGTACCTTCTGTGTAACTTGGCTTACATTAAAAATACTCGGCAACCACATATTTTCTTGGCTCCTATAGAGCTCGATATATACAAGTTTATATACATGACTCAGCCTATATAGAGTAGTTCGATCGTAGTGATGACCATCTAACTCTACCTAGTAAATAACTAAGTTTTTTACACTAATAGAAAATAATAGTTAGAGAGACCAATAATATCCCCCTTTGACATTAGTGACAAAAGCACTTTGTCATTATTACATTTTTACAATGCTAATATGAGTATTCCCCCTAAGCCTATGACTTAGTTCAAAATAGAACTTTAAAACTTTGACTTATGCCAAATAAACAAATAATGAACAATACATGCACATGACTCTAAGTCGTCTGATTATTTCAGTAGCATATCCTATTTTCCTTCTGCACTCTGATTTCCTTCTAAACTTTGATTGCTATTATATTCCTATTGTTCTTTTCTTCTTTTCTCCATTGAAGATATGTAATCATCCTTACAATTACATTGCCCCCTTTTTTATCACTTATGGCTGCTACTGGGGTTGAATGGGTGGAATCAAGCCACATTTTTCAATAAAAGGTTTGTGTATTTGGGTGATCATAGAAATTTCATGACCCCAAGTGGTTCTTATTGATTCCATACTGTGATTTTGCAACTGTAACCTAGCTACCAAATCAATTAAACTGTCAGCCATTGAAAGATTATGATCTTCATTGGTAAGATATTGGGCTGATTTGATTTCTCTTTGCATAACCTCCAAATGAGGTATCAACTTTGTTTGAATGGAGATCAACTATGATCTCATGTTGCCTATAGCTTGACCAATTTTCCTTGAGCATCCAATAACTTATTATTTGGTGCTAGATTCAACTAGCTACAAAATAGTATTTCTTGTTTTCTTCATATTAGTTTGAATCTGTTGGATGTTTTCCCAAAGATCACTTGTGAATTTGGCACATCACATAAAATAGTGAAAAAATAGTGTACTCTCTAAATTAGTTCAGTTGTGTTCTATAGTCAATCCTGCAATTAAACTTTTTGCTTGGAAATTGTTGTAGAAACTTTATCCACAACCTTATTTTCAAATTTCTTTGTAGACCAATCCATAAAATTTTCATTGGATTTTATATCACCAACATTTATTTGCTCAATAATATTTACAAGATGGGAAATTATTGGAGCTTTCCCAACAAAATTTTGAATATCAAATGCTTCAACAAAAATGCCTTTAACATCATGCAGTATTTTCCTTTGTTGATGTTTTCTCCTTAGTTCTTCTTGTTTCTTCTTCTTTGCCAAAATTTATTGCAACAAAATTGTTTACTTGATAGTGAGATTTTTCAAATCCAATTATGGCATCTCATTAACTTTATCCATTCTAACTTCAATATCTAGAGAGAAGTCATTTATTGCTTTCTTTGTTCTAGGTGTAGAAGTGTTGTTGCTTGGCACTACTTTGGAAAATGGTGAGGGGTATTACCACTTAGTCATGTTATTACATCAATGCTAGAGACAAAAATAGTAGCACGCAGCTTTGTTTTATGTTCCTCCTTATTTACCTAAATGTGAGGTCCAAACTCTTTTGGTCCTTGACCTTTGGTAGGAATGTCCACACTAGTATCCTTATTTGTTTCTTCTACTTCTTACTCATCCTTGTCTGCATATGAGGGCCTTTCTAGAGTGTTAGGGGTGTCAGCATTAATTGGTGACATGTTTCCTTGTAGACTCAGCACATTTGAACTCATATCATCACTCTCATCATCTTGTATAGTAATTGTCTCAACATCTTTTGCTTTTGTTGTGAGACCAAAAGTACTCTTCTAGAGTAACTCATTTTGCTAAATTACAACATTAATCATATTTTGCAATATCTTAAAAAGTCTATACTTAGGAACAAATATGTTCATGTGGTTTTCCAAAATTGTTTCCTTCTGATCTTGTGACAAATCAAGCATAGCCTTGGTTAATGTGTTAGTTCTTATGTTTTTCTCTTCTTCTTCTTCTGCATGTCCTTCTCTCAAGTCTATTATACAAATCTATAGGTATCTTCTACTCTACTTCATTTGGAGCTAACTTGTGATTTTCCATCATATCTATCATGGCCTCCTCAACTTTTGTTCTATCGGTATTATCCAGTGTGTCACATTTCATAAATCTAAAATAGATAAACCTAAAGATTTTCTTAGGTCAATACATACCTCATCATTAGATTTTGTTCTCCCTATGGGTGGTCCTTTAACCAGTCTCCTTCTCTTTGGTTTTGGTCTACAAGACTCAGTAGTCTCTACTATTCTTTATTTTGCAGACTGCTCAACACTAGTTGTTGCCCTAGTCCTTGGTTTGGTAGGTGGAGGAGGAGAGAGGGGTGTCATCACTGGCTTCTTTGTAGTTCTTTTAGCCTTTTTTCTAGGTGGTGTGACAACAACTAAGGCTTTACCCTTAACACCTTCTTCTTCCTCTTCCTCATCACCACTACCCTCTTCATCTTCTCCAACACCTCATGTTATCTATAGAGGTTCCTTGCTTTTACCTTGGGTACCTAGCTTTGCCTCTAGGTCTCCGATAATTTTCTATCTTTTCTTTTCCTTGGAAATTATCTTGATGTCTATAGTAATTCTAGCCTTAGCTTCTTCATACTTCCCAAAAACTTCAACATCAGTATCAATACCTTGTTTCAATAATGCAACAATGTTTACATTCACAATCTCATTATCAATCTCATAGTCAAATGTTGTTAGCCATGCCCTTATTGGCTTAACTACCTACACATATGTGTTATCTATGGCTATCGAGAAACATACATTATTATAATGTTTCATTACCAGACCTTCGTGTATCCTCACCCTCATTCTCATTCTCTATTTGAATTCTTCAAAAAATGTATCCATGTCATTTTCAAATTTTTCTTTTAACTAAGTTATATGCTCATTGATTTGTCTAATTATAGGTTTATCTTGTTCCCAAATGATGTTTCCAATACAACAAAAAAACTTATGAATGTAAAAGAAAATACACATGATAAGTGAACCAAATTTACACATTGAGTTCTTTGCCTTCTTGATGGCCATGTTTTCTACTAATTGTTGCTTCTACAACTCAGCAAGATCATATTCATGATCTTTCATGACTATCTTCCATGCTTGATCCACTGCCATACATGGCACACTATTCAATATGCTAGATTGATATAATATGTGAGCAATCACTCTCACTAAAAATTTAATCAATACATTAGAAATATTTTTGATAGACAACCCTCATCCATTCCACTTGGCACTTGTGTTTGCTTCAACTTCCTCTTGACTCAAAATTCTCATTTTCTTCTTCTTGTATAGTGTAAGATATCTAGTACTCTTTTGAATCATCTTCTTGGTTATTTCAATTGGTCCATTGTGTAGCCAAAACTTCATATCATGGATCCTGCTCAACACAACCTTCATCCATTCGATCTTGAAATTCCTTAGGAACTCTAGGGCATGAGTTAACCCTTTATTCTCAATGATTTTGAATTTCTCTTTCAAAAATCCATTGTCACACAATTTCTCATATGCTTCTTGAATTTCATAATCTCCCACTTCTCCAATCTTACACATGTAGCAACTTTGCACATTGTGTATCGTGATTACCTTGAGTGGTATAAAAGACAACGCACCCATTGAGTCACCTTTCATTGCAATCTTAGGAATAGCACAAAATTTGGGTGGAGGACAAGCATCACTCTTCACCAATTGAATCTTACTAACCTCTACTCCTTGTATCTTTCTTGCGAATGATGAAGCTACCATTTTCTTTCTATTAGGGTTTGAAAAAAATTTTCCTATGGATCACTCGACACAACTTAGCCCTTCACTTGATTAATCTTCTCATCACAGATTTTCTCTTAAATTTCCTTAGGATGTCTTTTTCACTCAAATCACTCTGTGCTCTCAAATTTTATATGCAAGGTGTGAAATAATGCCTTCAAATTTTGATATATACTCACTTTTTCTTGATTTAGGGTCTCCATTAATGTTGTGTACTTAGGTAGGTGGAAGCCATTTGTCTTAGTCGACATTATGCCTTCGAACTAGGTCTTCACTATATAGCTCAGTCTCTTCCATCTAGCTTGGCCTATACACCAGTTGCTTCAAAAATACTCGATCCATATTATAATGCTTGGTCAATATAGACAATCTTACTAATGTTCAACACTATTTGTGTACATTAGATATACAGTTTCAAACATACCTTTCTTACTTATTTGAAAGGATGTGATCACCTTCTCCATTGGATTGGGTGATCTTAACTTCATTTGTTCCACTACTTCCATCTTTTGTCTTTTTCTTCCATGTTTGATTCATCTCCTTTCTTTTTTGATCAATGTCTACTTTGCCTTTATCCTTGGTGTTGTTGTGATTTATATTTGGTACTTGAGTTCTGTAGCATTTGCTTGAATATCCAAACTTGTGACATTTGGAACATACATTGTTAGGTGCCTGGTTCTGCCTTTTATTAGTTTAGTGGAGTTTTGTCTGTGATCTACATTCATATGCTCTATGTCCGTACTTTTGATAGTTGTACGAATAGCCTTCAAATCTAGGTGTAGTAGATACTATCTTCATTCTTGACCTGCATTCATGTATTTGATGTTCTTGCTTCTTGCAGTAAAACCAATAACTAGTAAACTTAGGTTTAGGATTTTGCATACCATTTTTGTGTCAGCAAATATTTGCAGTATGAACAAGTTTTCCATAGTGATAGCATGTCGGTTTTCCCTTTGACTTTGCATTTCTTAGTTCTACATTCCTAGATGATTCTCCTCACTCAGTCAATGATTGTCTTGATCCAGTAGTGCTACTAGATGACCTCATAAGTTCTTCAAAGTATTTTATTGCTTTGATTAGCTAGTCAAATCTTTCAACAAGTTCTTTTTAAGTTTTTCAATTCATTCTTTAGTAGATCCTTCTATGATTGATGGGGCTAATTATTGCCTCTATTTTATGATAATTTTAAATAATCTGTTTTAACACTACCAAGACATTTGTAAACCTATGTTTAGTTGAACTTATGATTAAGTCCAAATAGAACCATTAACCTATGGGTAGATAGTATGTCATATTTTGCCAATATTATACATATAATGCAATATTTCATATAACCATCAGAATGTGTGTTCTAATATTTGGATTTAATTTGATTATGCTTGTTTGCAATTATTTCTACATCATAGCTAACCTGATAGGAAAGAAGCTGGAGGTGGTCAACAGCATTCAAGGAGGAACATTAAAGTCCAGTCACAATGGAAGAACCATAATGATATTAGGAGACACAGCTGCTATAAAGGAGGAGCCATTATTCTAGGAATGCAGGGATGAAAGGTTGCTATATTCCCTCTATGTTTACTATTGTGTTGAATTAGATATCAAGACTTTATTGTTTGTACCATGAACTGTTATATTTCCTTTTTTTTCTCTAGTAGATTTCTAGTCAGCTTGTTTTCTTTCATGTTTTAGAATAAGCGTCAATCCTCTATTTATAGGGATGGGATCGATAGTTTTAGAAGGTTGTAAGAAAGTTTATGAAAAGAAATTGTTGACTCTTGTAGTAAATTGTTCTATAGTTTTTTGTAATGTTCTTATTTAAGGAATTTTGGAATATAATGAAATAGTTCTTGGTTTACATTCTGTGTTAGTAGATTAGCATAAGCCAACCAAGGGGGCCCACTTGGGATGTGGATTAGACTAGAGTAGTGTAGATTTACTTCTAGTATTTCTAGTATTTCAAGTAGATGTTGTAAGTTTCTTCCTACAACATCATACTTTGTGAGTGTTCCTGTAGCATTTGGAAGAATAGTTCTAGTGGATGGTCTGAGTTAGGATATAAGTTAGCATTTAATTGCATTTCTAGCATTCATTTCAATGAAGAGTTAAGTGTGTTAATGTCTTACAACACTAGTGTAGGTTCTTTCCTTTCATTTTACTTTCCTACAACATAAGCATAATGACTCTTTAAGGAACCTAGTGCACATACTATGCTGATCATTTCAAGTATACATCCCTAGGTTGACAAATTAAATGCATCTCATGGTGAGGAGAATAATCCTTAGATTGAATACAATATTCCTAAGTAAAGCCTTGGGCATGATTATCTCACACCCATTGTGAGGCATGCCATTTTTGGCACCATTTTTGGGGATGCTGTCAAGCTAGGAACATTTTTGGGTCATAGTTTTTTTAGTTAATTTTTTTTTAAGATTTCCAATCCTAAAAGTTTCTTTACAAATGTGAAGAATTCAATTGCATGCATTGAAGAGGAAGACAACAAGATGAATATGGAAAATTTCTTCCATGGGAGTCTGTTAATTAGAATGAAGAAATTGAAGAAGAAGTTGAGTTGCCTTTTGAGGATGCAATTTTTGTTTTTCCTATAGAATCTTCCTCTAGAGCACAACCCTTGGAGACAAGTGGTCTTCAACCTTTTGTTGAAATTTTGGCCAGCTTTCTTGGTAGTTCTGCTCCAAAAGGCTCCAAATCCACCTGTTGTTAACAATCTAGTACCCAATGTTCCTTTTCAGTAGCAACTCCATAATCAAATACCTCTAGTAATGGCACAACCTACTTTTCCATTTCCCCTTCCAAGCCTCGTAATCAATGTCAATTTCAAAAGTATACTTGCAGCTACTCTTCCAAAGTTTTATGGCCTTGCAATTGAAGATCCTGATATTTTCCTATTTGATTATGACATACTCTATCGTAGCTTTGACTATAACATTGATGCCCATAAGCTCAAGTTATTTCTAGCAACACTGAAAGAATTAGCTTTACAATGGTTCATGGGTTTAGGAGCCAATGCAGTAGGTACTTGGGATGAAATGCAAACTCTATTTCTAGAAAAATACAAAGAGTATTGCAAGGCAAATGATTCAAGAGGAGATGATATCTTTTAAATATCATAAAAGGAGGATGAAACATTGGAAGACTATGTTTCACATTTATTGTATACACTGCAAAAGAACCCCCAGCATGTACTGGCAGAGGATTCACAGAAACTAGTCTTCTTGAGACAAGTGAATGATAATTGTCTAGAAGCACTCAACCTGAGGGTTGGTGGTGATGTATATCAATCTACTTGGGATGACCTCAACAAAATCTATCTTAACTACTCAAGGTCAACTATGAAGAAAGGAAGAGGACACCAAACCACAGCCAATAAAGGACTCAGTTAGGGTATTTCAAAGCTCAAGATACCTAATTTACTCTCAAATTTTAAGCAGGACATCATAAATGATGTCGCTACACATCTTGACATAATGACTGCAAAGAGGAAGCATGCAGAAGCTGAGATGTAGCTAGCTGAGTACTGTCCACACTGTCAAAAGTAGAAGAAAGATTGTTAGTGCAAATTGGTCGCTAGTGTGGAGAACCAACATCTTCCAATTGAGTACACCAAGATAGAAGGAGAGGATGAACAAGTATTCTTTGTTGGTCAACACCAGCCATGGGTCTCACATCAAGGTATGCCTCAAGACCCTTTACAAAATTCAAATCTATATGGCAATCAATGGCAAAACCATAGTACCCAAAGTCCTCCACAATATAGTCAACCTAATTAGAATAATGTTTGGCAAAATAATCCGTGACAACCTCAATAGCCTCATAATTTCCAACCTTCCTGGTCAAACTAGCAAAACAACTAGTGGTCTAACCAGCAAAGTAATCAATGGTAGAATCAGCAGAACCAATGGCAACCACCCCAAGGGAATCGACAGTCTACAAACCAATGGAGAGGACCTCAACAATGGCCTAACCAAAATACTAGTGATTCATAGTTACCACATCCAGTCCAACAACCTACACTAATGCCACCACCCGCAAATTCTGGACCTCAAAAGTAGATTTAGTTGCTTACACAACCTCAGCCAAATCCAATTAACCAGTAGCCACACTGATCCCTTTTTTTTTTTTTACTTAGCAATATCTTGCTTATGATCTAAATGTTGTAGATATCCATTTTAGATCCGGTTTAACCCTACTAGTGCCTAAACTACCTCTTATCACCGAAATACCAAATACTCCTGCAATATTAGAAACTACAACTTCTCAGCCACAAGTGATTGACCCAACCAATGTAACTAGCTCAACTCAAACTTAAATAGTAGTTGAACCTCCTTTTCTAGAGAAGCTTATACAAAGTAAATTTGCACAAATAGAGGAACAATCCTTTGATATCATTAATGAGCTTAAGAACATGCATGTCCAAATTCCTTTATTCCAAGCTATCAAAGATGTCCCTATTTATAGCAAAGCCATTAGAGAAGCCTGCCTGAAAAAGCCTAGAAGAAAGAAAAAGGACCCCACTACAGTCCATGTTGTAGGATAATTGGCTAACATTATGTTAGGAAAATTCCTTATTCCTAAATCTTATGATCCAGGAAGTTCAGTTGTGAATGTGATTATAAATGGTCAGTCTATTAAAAATGCTTTGATTGATCTTGGTGCTACTATAAATATTATGACTAAGGATACTATAAATAAGTTGAATATAGAAGGGCTAAGAACTACCCAACAATTCTATAGCTTGCAAATAGTTTTACTGTCACTCCTAATGGGATGATAGAAGACATAGTAGTAACCCTAGACTCTCTATAATACCCTATAGATTTCATGATTTTCTCCCAAAAAGTCAATTTATCTAGTTATCCTGTCATTTTAGGATGACCATGGCTAGCTACAGTTGATGCAAATATAAGTTTTATGTTATGACATATGACCATATCAGATGGACAGGAAACAAAGAAATTTGATCTATATCCTCCAACACAACCACAACCAGATTTAAGTACATCTGTATGGCCAGATTGAGGGGATGGAGAAGAAGAGTTAAACTCTATAGCACAGCATATGATGTTACATAGACAGTCTTTTCTGAAGCTCTAGGAAGAAGATTTAGTAATTCAAAGTATTCTTAATAATACATGTGTGATAGAAAAAGATGTATCTGATAGTTCTGTATTGGAATTGACTACATATGAGGAATTTAATGAGAATTTTTTTTTGCCTAAGGAACAAGATATTATCCATCAACTTTTTCCATGTGAAGTAGATAAAAGTCCAATATTTGAAGCTACTATAAATGATCTTACAACTACTGTTGAGTTATCAAAAAGTCATAATCTACATGTCAATCACAAACTGCCTCCAAAATAGATGCAATAGTTAATAGAGCTTCTTCAAAAACATGAAAAGTCTTTTTCATGGGATTATGGGGATATGAAAGGGTTAAGTCCTACATTATGCACTCATAGAATATATATCAATAGAGGGTGCCTACCATTCTGTCAACCCTAGAGGAGGATTAATCCAACACTAAGAGAAATAGTTAAAATTGAACTACAAAACTTGCTTGATGTTGATTCTATATACCCTATATATGATAGTAGATGGGTCTCACCTCTGGTCATAGTGCCTAATAAGGGAGAGAAATGACAGATTTGTGTAGATTATAGAGAATTGAATAAGGTAACCAAGAAGGATCACTTTCCTTTACCCTTTATTGATCAAGTTCTGGACACTCTAGCTGGTAAGAAATATTTTTCTTTCCTAGATGGGTAGAGTGGTTATAATCAGATAAGTATAGCTTCTAAAGATCAAGATAAAACCACATTTACATGCTTATGGGGTAAATTTACATATTCTATTTGTGTAATGCTCTTGCAACATTTCAAAGAGTTGTCATCAATTTTTGTTGATATATCGCATGATTGCATGGAAATATACATGGATGATTTCACAACATTTGGAGTCACCTTTGAAGAAGCCTTGATGAATCTTGAAAATGTTCTTGTCTGATGCAAAGAACATAATCTATCACTCAATAGTAAGAAATGTTTCATTATCATGTAGGAAGGAGTGGTGCTTGGTCATTTTATATCAGTTGCAAGAATACAAGTGGATCCGGCTAAGATAGAGGTAATTCTCACACTGTCCATACCTAAAAAACCAAAGGATGTAAGATCTTTTTTAGGTCATGCTAGCTATTATAGACATTTCATAAAAGATTTTAGTAAAATAGCTAGTCCTTTGTATACACTTTTGACTAAGGAAGTTGAATTCATTTAGACACCTGAATATAATGAAGCTTTCTTGTAGCTTAAGAAACTCCTCACTATGACACCAATTTTAAAGGGACCCGATTGGTCAATTCCATTTCAAATCCATACTAATGCATTAGACTATGTTGTAGGTGATGTTTAGGGAAAAATCCTGCTAGCCTTGAAAATACAATCTACTATATTAGCAAAAGTCTTCATGGTCCTGAACTGAATTACACAGTAACTATAAAAAAACTTTTAGCTGTAGTCTATGCATTGAACAAATTCAAACATTATATAACTAGATATCCTATTTTTGTTCATACTGACCACTCAATTAAAAGATATTTAATGAACAAACCTACTATAACTGGTAGATTGGCAAGATGGCTCTTGTTATTATAGGAATTTGATATTACCATTATTGATAAGCTAGGAAAGTCCAACATAGTTGCTGATTATTTGTCTCGATTGTACATTGTTGATGAAGATCCAACTCCAATTGAAGATACCTTCCTAGATGAGCATGTTTTCCACATAGCAACTCATACACTGTGGTATGCAAACATAGCAAACTATCTGGCTACAAATAGAATGCCCCAACACTTCTCTCACAAGGAAAAAAGGAAGTTAACAAAGAAAAGTTTTCATTATTCATGGATAGATAACAATCTTTTCTATGATGGACTAGATTAGGTCATGAGGAGATGTATCAAAGAGGGTGAGATATATGACATATTGCATGCTTGTCATGATGAAACATGTGGAGGCCATTTTGCAAGAAAGAGAAAAAAAACTAAAGGTACTTACTACTAGATATTATTGGCCAACATTATATAAGGATGCAGCAAATTACACCACCAAGTGTGACAAATGCCAAAGGATGGGCCGACCAACCAAGTCAAATGAGATGCCACTCAATCCATGGATTATTGTAACACCCTTTGATAAGTGGGGTATGGACTTTATAGGTCCAATTGATCCACCATCAAATGGTAAATCCTACATCTTAGTATGCATGGATTATTTAACTAAATGGGTGGAAGTTAGGGCAAAGAAAAATGCAAGAGATGTGAAAGTAGCTAAATTCTTATATGAAGAAATATTCACACACTATGGAGTTCTTAGAGAACTTGTCACTAATCAAGGCGCTTAGTTCACATCAAACTTGATCACTAAAGTTACATAGGAATACAACATCAGGTATCAAAAATCCCATCCTTATCACTATTAGGCAAATGGACAAGCTGAGGTCACCAACAGAGAAATTGAAGCTATTCTAACTAAGACAATGCAAAGACACCAGAAGGATTGGGGTAGTAGATTAACTGAAGTTGTATGTGCATACCAATCTACATGGAAGGCAACCACTGGATTTACTCCATTTGAGCTTGTGTATAGAAAAGTAGAAATGTTGCCTATTGAATTTGAACATAAAACCCTATGCACTATTTTGGAATTGAGCATTAGTCTTCCTACAACACAACAAGAGAGACTTCTCCACTTGAACTCACTAGATGAAATGTGAAAGACAACATTGGAGAGAACAAAAATTATTCAGTAGTAGTGAAAGAAGTGGCATGATGTGCATATCAATAATAAACAATTCCAAGTGGGAGATTCAGCCCTCCTATATGATTCTTGTTTCACAAAGAATCTGGGGAAATTGTAGACAAGATGGCTAGGGCCTTATGAAATTCAGTATGTATTTGACAATGGAGCAATCTAGCTGACAACCATTGATCCTATCCACTTCAAATTGCTTGTAAACGGCCATAGGTTGTGCCTCTATCATAAACCATAGACCAAAGATGAGTTCCTATAGAAGTTCCAACTAACACAGTTCCTATAGCAAAAGGTGTCGATCTCCTACCTACAGCTCTTCAATAACAACTCCTTGAGCATGCCCATAATAAACACTTTATGTCTACATAAAGTTCAAATTCTTCATTCACTTTCTAATTTATTCTTTTTCAATTCATCTCATTTCTTTCTCTACCATCCACCCATCTTCCACGTTGTCATTTTTCAATGCTTTCAATAACACAGTGAGTTTGCTGATGTCTGTTGTCATTGCTAAGCTTCAACTCTTGCCACCTTTTGGCATGTACAATAATCAATTAGCAGGTATAAGATTTTAAATTTTTTATTCATTTATAGTACATAGATTTCATTGGTTATATTTATTACTATATTAAATGTATTATTGCGCTGTTATACTAGTTCCATACTTTTCGCCAATTATGACAAGTGAGGACACTTGTCCATGATTTTTAGGGGGTAAGGAAGGTTACTAATTCCCAATGAAATTTCTATTTATTTATTAAAGATCCTTAGAATCCAAAACCCAAATGCCATAGTACACAAATGTCATGTGTCATACCCTTATTCCTGAATAATTCCTCTTTGTCAGGCTATGATGTGACCCAAATTCAATTTTGGGATTATTCTCACATATCTATGATTTATTTTCATTCAAACACATTATATTAATTGTGGCATATTATTCATGACAGAAATTAGCAGAAAGAATGTGAAATGTGAAGGGGGTTTGTGATTTTCATTAACAAAAGGAAGTCTAAATTTATAGAAGGGAAGAAGGTGATAGTGCAAGCAGAACAAAGATTGAAATTGGCAAGCACAAATGGGAGGAAAATTATAGCAACAAGAACTAGTAGAGCATAGTGTTTTACTCTCAAATGTAGAGGCAGTAAGAAGATTTAATGCATGTGGTTGGTTAGGGTACTTTTTAAAACTAGTAGAGTTTGATGATGAAGCAGCCATTGAATTTATACACACATTTGAGGAAGGTGAAGCAATGGTATGGGGATTGATAGTTATTGCTATAGAAGAATAGATAGTAGAAGTGACCGGCTTACCAGTAGTGGGAGAATACTACCCTAATGCACATGATGCAAGGTTAGCTAGGGCCCAATTTTTCATACCAACTAACCCTCCATTGGACATAACCAAGCAAGGTTGGAAAAGAATGTCTCTTCCGCCACCATACCATGAGTTAGCCATACATATTATCAGGCATTTTACCTATGAAGGAAGATTTTCATATTTGCATGCACATCATTCTAATTTTCTTAGTTATGTAAGGTATAATTCTCTAGTGAATGTTCCCAATTTCTTGTGTAATATGTTATGTATTAGTGCTAAGGAAACCCAGATAGGGAAGGACAACTCTATTACTCACCATGCCCTAATCAAATTGCTCATAGAGAGATCTCTTAGGGATGTCTCTCCCATGTCATGGACAGAATTTGTCTAGTGTAAAACCCTACAACCTTAGGCTACTCCTAATGAACAACCCAGTGAAGAAAATGTAGTCCCCATTGACACAACTACTAAATCCTACAATCTCAAAGAAAAAGAAACCAAAGTCGAGTCCTGTAGTAGAGACATTGAAAAGTGGTAGTAGGAAGACGGTTGTGGTGCTTGAGGAGACCATTATGCGAAGAAGCCCTAGAATGAAAGGACAAACTTCTAAAGTGTCAATAGAAACTTAGTCTACTTCACCCAAACCATCTAATGAAGAATCTCTAGTACAAGTTGTCCGGATGATTCCCCCAAACAACCTAAAATTCTAAACATTCCTCATAACCTTGATGAGGAATGTAGGGTTGAGGTGAATGAAAGCCAAAATTACTCCCCAGTAAGCCAACAGGATACTTTAGGTCATAAAGATGAAAAAGCCCCAATAATGCATCAGTCAACTTGTTTGACAAATGGCCTAGTTCTCTACAAGTGAACATAGTTTACAAATATCTTAGAACAATTGTGGAGGGAATAGAGGAAGAAAAATAACTATGGGGAAGAAAGTGACCCAATTACCCTTCAAATGCTTCTTTTCCAATTGTATACTAAACATGTGTTGATAACAACCCTATGGAAAGAGGAGAGAAAGGAGATGAAGAAGGTCATAGCATATCAAGGTGAATAAATTGCATAATTAAGAGAGCAAATGGCAAAATAGAAACAAAAGATGAATCATGCCCTCCAATTGGCTGATCAAATAATTACTTTCTTACCACCACCTAGGATCTATGCTCTTTTTTTAAAAGAACAATTCCTTTTATTCCAACTTATGCTTACCCTCAAAGACATAAATGCATAATTCAAGTTAGCTCAAAAATTCTATGCAGGTTTATACCAAACTCTTCAATCCTGGCAACAAAATTTTCTCTGTGAATTGTATGTGCACAATTTCATTATCCTTGTGGATACTCAATGGAATCCTTTACCTTGCATAGGGGATATACATCTAAGGGCTCTAATGTCTTGGATGCACAATGAAGCTAATTATGAGAGACAATTAAATAATTATATAGATGAGGAGAAAATAGAATCCTTATCATTAAGAGTTGAGAGTGATAAACCAAAAGAAATCCTTAGGGATTGGTTTAGGCTAACCTATGGGGACAAGCACTAGGAGACAAGAAAATGAATCTTTGAGGTCAAAACAAAAGTATATGTGGAATATGATAACCTGACTTACTTTACCTTTTAGAGAGCCATGGTTAGTGTTAAAAGCAGATGAGGAGACTACTTGAAGGACTCAGAAGATCAAAGCCACATAGTCCTATCAACTTAGAGGCAGCCCTTCACCAAGCTCTGAAACACATATAGTTGGGAAGGCAGACTAGACCAAAACTGTGGTGTCCACTAACAATGTAGCCACCAATGCTCTTATAGCTCATGTATGATATCAATTATGAACAACTTGACAAGTTGTAGGAGGACCATAGAAGGGAAGTTTGGGAGAGAACACAAGGATTCCACTACACCTTCAAAAGTAGCAGGAGAGGGAGGATTGAAGTTGGAAATTTCTGGTCAATGACTAGAAGATGTAATACTTGAGGATAAGCATTAAAATTATGAAGGGGCAGATGATGAGGCTAATTATTGCCTCTATTTTATGATAATTTTAAATACTCTATTTTAACACTACCAAGACATTTGTAAACTTATGTTTAGTCGAACTTATGATTAAGTCCATATAGAACCATTAACCTATGGGTAGATAGTATGTCATATTTTGCCAATATTATACATATAATGCAGTTTTTCATATAACCATCAAAATGAGTCTTCTAGTATTTGGATTTAATTTTATTATGCTTGTTTGCAATTATTTATGCATCATAACTAACCTGATAGGGAAGAAGTCGGAGGTGGTTGACAACATTCAAGGAGGAACATTAAAGTCCAGTCATGGTGGAAGAACCATAATGGTATCAAGAGACACGACCGCTACAAATGAGGAGCCATTATTCCAAGAGTGCAGAGATGAAAAGTTGCTATATTTCCTCTTCATTTACTATTGTGTTGAATCGGTTATCCAAACTTTATTATTTATACCGTGAACTATTATATTTCCTTCTTTCTCTCTGGTAGATTTGTAGTCAGATTGTTCTTTTTCCTATTTTATAATAAGTGTCAATCCTCTATTTATAGGTATGGGATCAATAGTTTTAGAAGGTTTGAAGAAACTTTATAAGAAGAAACTATTGACTCTCATAGTAAATTATTTTATAGTTTTTTGTATTGTTCTTATGTAAGGAATTTTGGAATATAATGAAATAGTTCTTGGTTTACATTCTATGTTAGTAGATTAGCAGAAGATGACCAAGGGGGCCCACTTGGGAGGTGGATTAGACTAGAGTGGTGTAGATTTACTTCTAGCATTTCTAGTATTTCAAGTAGAAGTTGTAAGTTTCTTCCTACAACATCATACTTTGTGAGTGTTCCTATAGCATCTGCAAGAACAGTTATAGTGGATGGTTTGAGTTAGGATATAAGTTAGCATTTAATTGTATTTCTAGCATTCATTTTAGTGAAGAGTTAAGTGTGTTAATTTCTTGCAACACTAGTGTAGGTTCTTTCCTTGCATTTTACTTTCCTGCAGCATAAGCATAATGACTCTTTAAGAAACCTAGTGCACATACTATGCCGACCATTTTAAGTATGCATCCCTGGGTTGACAAATTAAAAGCACCTCATGATGGGGGGAATAATCCTTATATTGAATACATTATTCCTAAGTAAGGTTGTGGGCATGATTATCACACACCTTTTGTGAGGCAGGCCAATGATATTAGATTTTCTATCTCCACATCCTTCCTGGTCAACTCTTGATATGCAAGCATCAGTTGATTCATCATGTCAAGTTGAGTGTGTTGGAGTTGATGAAATCCAACTCCAAAGACACCCAGGATCACCTGCATGCAAATAACCTGTCAAAGGGAAGCCAAGGAAGGAAGAGCATGGAGCTAGGGAAAAACCCTAAACGGACATGAGAGAGAAAAAGATATTGCAACACAAGAAAATATGTATTTACAATATGTAGAATGAGATGTTGAAAATACAATGAGGGAGCTTGAATATAAAGAGCTCAAGGAATCTCCTAGAACAAGTTAGAAGATGCTAGAAGATAAGCTTGACAACTAAGCATACATCCACATGAGGTGGAAAATCCTCGAACAATGTGAGAGGATAAGTATGACTTAGGAGAGAACAAACTCTCGTATTGTCAACAACTTATAACTAACTCCTAGACTACAACTAATAAATGAAATGCATTTACCTAAGTAAGCTTAAATAAATAGAATAAATAATTAACAATTATTTATTTACTCTAACACCCCCCCTTAAGTGCAACTTAGGAAAATGTCTTAAGCTCACAAAACTAAGATGAAATGCAGAATGGGTCTTGAAAATGAGGTCATGTTAGGTACCCATGTACAATACAAAGAGATGCAACCTCTGTAAAGAGGGAAAGAGAGAAAACCACGTGGGAAAAACCCTCCCCCAAAAAGAGGTAAGAACCTAGTGAATAACTGAAGAAGCCTCCAACTAGGGGAATGTCCCCTAAAACAGGAACAAAAAGTGATCATGAAGAGCATCACTGAAGCATGAAGAAGCTGCAAAATCTGCCATCAGAAGGAAAATTGCTGATTTGAAGAACCACCAAAGAAGAAGATGGCACGAACCGAGCGTGTCTATATGGTAGATGATCCGTCAAACCATAGAAGCATTAGAACAACGGAATAACCCCCCCTTAATGAAGATGGGGTGAGATGACAGGCAACTGAAAAGGTTAGCCAAAAACTCCTATAGATGAACCAAGAACGACAAGAGAGGAAGAGGTACAAATACCTATAAAGACACGGTCACAATGACGCTACATGGGGCTAATGTCATGGAAGGGACACTCACTTGACAAAGGGAGAAGGCCTAAAATAGCAAACAACTATCCCCCCATGGTGCTTTATAAAAAATAATGCATGTACAACTAACTTAAAAACAACGTTCATGAACCCGAAATGCAAAAGTGACACTTTATCTCAGTGCGTATACAAAAGTTCTTACAAATGATGTCTACAATGATCAAAATAAAGAAAAAGTTGACATAAAAGAAAGTACAGACTAAAACAAAAGAAACCATACCAGGAAAATGATCCTTGGACCTAAAACACCCAAGATATCCACCATATAGAAAAAATGTCAAAAACATGATAGAAAGAGCATGGGCCAGAATCTAAGGAAAAGGAGTACATTTTTGAAAAGATGACAAAACCATCTTTTCAAAAATATAACGTTTTCAAAAAACTGACATGAGATGCAAAAGAAAAGCTTGTCAAAGTCAAAAACACAACTTTAGACTTCAACTAAAAAAAAAAAACAAAACTGCATCAAAACCTAAAAATATCTACACCAATGTCTCCGTCTCGGAACTAGCTTTTCGGTGCTTCTTTTGGATTGGAGAAATACCTATGTATGCTCAAGTTATGGCCAAAAAATTGAATGTAAGTCCAAAATGACCCTTGAAAAGGTGCAAGAGGCTCAAGATGTAGTGACGTCATGATGGCATCAGCATTCTACGATATTAAATTTGATGGCTTGTCAATCGTTTCCGAAAAAAAATGCCACATGGAAGTCCATGTGGCAGTGCCACACGGATGCCATGTGGCAGGCAGACAAGGTGGCAAGTGACATGGCAGGGTCCACGTGGCAAAGTGTCATGTGGCACCTATGCCATGTGACATCCCCACAACACAATGACTGGGTGCAAAAAGGCCAACTAAGGTACAGAACTGTCACTGGTGCTGAGTTGGAGCTAGGTGGCAGAGGAGTACTGCAGGAGCGGAGGAGTGGCAGAACAAGGGTGACGATCTGCAGTCAAGCAGCGGGATCTAGCATAGACACTGGCAAAGATCTACAACGGGCAGTGGATGGGTAGCGGCCAGGCCGCAACGGTGTTGTGGCTATGTAGCTGGCTACGAGGGCCCATGGGTTGAGCATGGGTGGCATGGCGGTGGCCCCGCGATGGTGCAGTGGTGGCCACCCAACTGTGGCACAAAAAATATTTTTAAAATTTTTTTTTGCTCAAAAATCTGTACGATCCGTACAAAAAGTCCTACAACCAAATTGTTTTTGCCTCCTAAAGCTCTATCTCCAAAAGTAACAAGTTTTATATGAATCGTAGCTAAAAAGTGCCTTTTGAATCCAATGGCAACATCTGTTTGGGTCCAAAGTGCTCTGAAAATTTGTTGTCCCCCTAGTTTGAAGAAAAATGCACAAACAAACTAAGGTTTGTGACTTCAAATCATAGCTTTAAAAATCTTTCAATCAAGCAGCAACAGGAAGGCTTTGATACCATGTTGGAGTTGATGAAATCTAACTCCGAAGACACCCAAGATCACCTGCATGCAAATAACCTATGAAAGGGAAGCCAAGGAAGGAAGAGCATGGAGCTAGGGAAAAACCCTAAATGGACATGAGAGAGGAAAAAGATATTGCAATATAAGAAAATATGTATTTATAATATGCAAGAATGAGATGTTGAAAATACAATGAGGGAGCTCGAATATAGAGAGCTCAAGGAATCTCCTAGAACAAGCTAGAAGATGCTAGGAGATAAGGTTGACAACTAAGCATACATCCACATGAGGTGGAAAGTCCTCGAACAATGTGAGAGGATAAGTATGACTTAGGAGAGAACAAACTCTCGTATTGTCAACAACTTATAACTAATTCCTAGACTACAACTAATAAATGAAATGCATTTGCTTAAGTAAGCTTAAGTAAATAGAATTAATTATTAATTATTAATTATTTACTCTAACAGAGTGTTTGTGAGCTTTTGTACATCAGATATCATTTCTTCAAGTCTAGTTGTCATTAGCCATTTGTCTTCCTCAGCAACAACCTTCTCTTTCTCAGCTTTCTTCTTTTTCTCAGTTACTTCACATAACCTTATTGATTGAATCTCATGTTCCCTTTTCAGTCCTCTGACTTCTTCCTTCAGGAGTATGTTACTTTTTAGTAGATCTATGGATGTTGTGTCATTTGAATTTATTGTTTCAAATAATCCTTCAATCTCAACTTCTTCATAAGAAAACTATTTGTCTTGAATTGTAAATTCATTTCCCCTTTTCTAAAATTTCTTCAAATCTTGTCTAGCTATCTCAAGTTTTTACAGTAAGAGTTGGATGTCAATCACTTGCTTGTCAATAGTTGTGTCCAATCTGAAAGCCTCCATCTCCAAGATCTTTACTCTAAGTTGATAAACTTCTTCAAGAGAACTTGGCTCTTATACCAATTGTTGGAAGTCTTAATTGGACACTAAGATACTGAGAGGGGGGAGGGGGTTGATTAGGATCTGTAATACTTTAGCCTTTTCAACAATTCTATAATGCATTCACCATATTTACCATCTCATATCCACTTGCTTATGCATGCATAACTTATAAAATCAAATTGTAATAGCATATAAGATCTAATCTATCAATCACATTCATGAAAAGTAATCACATGACACAAAGATTTTGGTTATCTAGAAACACTTCAATTTGAACGTAAAACTAGGATGGGGATGACACCCACAAATCCTCACTATTGTAGTAGTAAAATTAACCTATTAGGGTTACAATGTTTGACCATATCTAATGAGGGGTCTGCCCTATTAAACTATTTTGAACTACCCAATGAGGGGTCTGCAGTATTAAAATATTTTAAAACTGTTAGATATCACCTTGTTAGTGTTAGAGTAAATAATTAATTATCTAATTATTTATTCTATTTACTTAAGCTTACTTAGGTCAATGCATTTATTTTATTTATTAGTTGTAGTCTAGGAGTTTGTTATAAGTTGTTGACAATATGGGAGTTTGTTCTCTCCTAAGTCATACTTATCCTCTCATATTGTTCGAGGACTTTCCACCTTAAGTGGATGTATGCTTAGTTGTTACACTTATCTCTTATCATCTTCTAGCTCATTCTGGAAGATTCTTGGAGCTCTTTATATTCGGGCTCCCTCATTGTATAACAGCATCGCATTCTATTGTAAATACATATTTTCTTGTGTTTGCATACTTTTTGTCTCTCTCTCATGTCTGTTTAGGGTTTTTCCCTTGCTCCACGCTCTTCTCTCCTTGGCTTCCCTTTGACAGGTTTTTGCATACAGGTGATCTTGGGCCTATTCAGAGTTAAATTTCATCAACACCAACATCGTATCAAAGCCTTCCTACTGCTACTTGGTTGAAGATTTTTGAAGTCGTGATTTGGAGTCACAAACCCTAGTTTGTTTGTGCATTTTTCTTCAAATCAGGGGATCAGCAAATTTTTGGAGCACTTTCAACCCAAACGGACACTGCCATTGGGTCTAGAAGGCCATTTGCAGTCAAGATTCATATAAAACTTGTCAATTTTGGAGATAGAGATCTGGGAGGCAAAAAAAATTTGCTCAAAGGCCCTTCTGTACAGTCGTACGATCGATTTGCGATTTAAATTTTTTTTAAAAAATAGCGCAGGGTTGCACCACCACGGCACCGCCCAGTGGCCACCATGGGGCTCCCTGCACTCTGCCAGCACCTCTCCAACATCGGCAGCTCTGCTCAGACTCCACCCAGCCCTGGCCGCAACTCGCCCACCACTCCTCTAGGTGGCGCCCCCCTCTGCGCTCTGCTCAGCTGGTGATTAAGTCACTGCGCGTCTGCTCAAACACAGTTAGCACCGCTCCACCGTCACCTGCTAGCTCAACCCCCCGCGTGGAGACTCGTCAGCAGTTCCAGCCAACCTACCTCTGACACGTGTCTTTGACGCAGCCCAGGTACAGTCAGTGGCCACACGACAGTTTTGCCACTTGGCAGCCCGCGAGGGTGACATGTGGCCTGGGTGCCACGTGGACCAGCCACGTCACCCCTGCCACATCAGCATTTTGTCACATGGCATCCACATGGCTTTCTTTTTGCGGCGACAGCCACGTGGCCATCAAATTTTTTCTAGTCAAATGCTTACATCAGCATGATGTTAGCACTCCATCATCAGACCTTCCTGCCTCTCCTTCAAGGTCCTTTTTTACCTACTCTCAACTTTTTGGCCATAACTTGAGCATACGGAGGTATTTTTCCGATCCAAAAGAAGCGTCGAAAAGCTGATTCCAAGATGGAGACATTGGTGTAGGTATTTTTAGATTTTGATGCTTTTTTGTTGCCTATTTTTGTAGTCAAAGTTTGAAGTTGTGTTTTTTACTTTGGCAAGCATATCTTTTGCATCCCATGTCAATTTTTTGAAAATTTTATATTTCTGAAAATTTGGTTCTGTGTACTTTCTAGAAATGTGGTCCTTTTCCTTAGTTTTTGGCCCATGCTCTTTCTATCATATTTTTGGCATTTTTTCTATATGGTGGATATCTTGAGTGTTTTAGGCCTAAGGATCATTTTCTTGGCATGGTTTCCTTTGTTTTAGGTTGTACTATTTTTTGTAATAGCTTGTTTTCAATTTTGATCATTGTAGCTATCATTTTGAACCACTTTTTTGTATCGCACTAAGATAAAGTGCCACTTTTGCATTTTGGGGATCATGAACATTATTTTGAGTCAGTTGTACTTGCACTATTTTCATAAAGCACCATGGGGGGGATAGTTGTTTGCTATTTTAGGCCTTCTCCCTTTGTCAAGTGAGTGTCCCTTCCACGACATTAGCCCAATGCAGTGTTAGTGTGACTATGTCTTTATAGGTGTTTGTACCTCTTCCTCTCTCATCGTTCTTGGTTCGTCTGCAAGAGACTTTGGCCCACTTTCTTAGTTGCCTATCATCTCACCCCATCTGCATTAAGGGGGGGTTATGCTATTATTCTAATGCATCCTTGGTTTGATGGTTCGATAGTGTGAGCTATGTATTCAATGGTTGATCCTATATTCAAGGCGATTGCAGTGGCTGGCTACCTATGCATTTTGGTGAGATGGATCATCTACCATATAGACACACTCAATTTGTGCCTTCTTCTTCCATGGAGGTTCTTCAGATCAGCAGTTTGGCAGATTTGCGACTTCTACATGCTTCAGTGATGCCTCTACATGATCACTTTCTTGTTCCTGTTTTAGGGGACATTTCCCTAGTTGGAGGCTTCTTCAATTCTTCACTAGGTTTTTACCTCTTTTTGGGGGATGGTTTTTCCCACGTGATTTTCTCTCTTTCCCCATTTACAGAGGTTTCATTTTCTTGCATTGTATATGGGTACCTAACATGGCCTCATTGTCGGGACCCATTCTGCATTCATCTTAGTTTTGTGAACTTAAGGCATTTCCCTAAGTTGCACTTAAGGGGGGGTGTTAGAGTAAATAATTAATTATCTAATTAGTTATTCTATTTACTTAAGCTTACTTAGGTAAATGCATTTATTTTATTTATTAGTTGTAGTCTAGGAGTTTGTTATGAGTTGTTGACAATACGGGAGTTTGTTCTCTCCTAAGTTATACTTATCCTCTCACATTGTTCGAGGACTTTCCATCTTAAGTGGATGTATTCTTAGTTGTCACACTTATCTCCTAGTGTCTTCTAGCTCATTCTAGAAGATTCCCAGAGCTCTTTATATTCGAGCTCCCTCATTGTATAACAACATCACATTCTATTGTAAATACATATTTTCTTGTGTTTGCATACTTGTTGTCTCTCTCTCTCATGTCCATTTAGGGTTTTTCCCTTGCTCTACGCTCTTCTCTCCTTGGCTTCCCTTTGACAGGTTTTCGCATGCAGGTGATCTTGGGCATCTTCAGAGTTGGATTTCATCAACTCCAATAGTTAAATGATTTCACACTTACAACAAAGTAAGGACTCTATTAGGAGATTTACAAAAATCTGTTAATACCACTCTATTAAGAGATTTACCTTGTCTCAATCTGTTAAAATAGATTCAAAACCTATTCCTTATCTTTCTTTGATAAGTTGATATTGGATCTCTTCTTTCCAATCTGATCTAATCTCTTGATCTGATATGACTCTTTTATCCTTCACTAGTTGACTAGGTCGCTTGCTCTGTTATGGAATTGTAGACCCCTAAAATTGTCTAATTGAGCACAAATACCCTTTTTTTGACCAATTAAATAGATATTTATTATTTATTTAATTTTAGCCTTATTTTACCTTTAATTAAATAAATTTATATTTATTTAATTACATTCATCATTATCCCCTATCCTTGATTTAAATATATTTACATTTATTTAATCCTAGCCTATTTCCCCTCATCCCACTTGCATATTAATCATTCACTTTAATTAAGTAAATGAATTATTTTATTTAAGTAATCCCTTTTAGTTTCACTTGGAATTAAATATTATATTTAGTTCTATTTGAGCACAAGGCTTCTAACTTTAACCTTCACCTAACCTCACTTCTAACCTAACTCATCCTTCTAATCTAGGCTAATCCACTTACCACTAATTAATCCTAATTTTCCATATAATCATATCCTTAATCATTTGCACAATCCTAATCAAAGGATTAGCAAACCCTAGTCACATGTGATACATTTTCCCCCCTTCACGTGTGAACCAAATTTTCTCACACATGTGTGAGAAACCTTGAGCTTCCAACCTCGTACACATGTCATTGACCCATCACATCAAAGGTTGCTCACACGTGTGAGCATCTTTCCCCCTTTGAATGGTCAAAGCCCTATTAAACATGGAGTGCACTTGGCCTCCACCTCAAGGACACCTCATTGATCCTAAGGAATCATATCCCTTTGTCTCATTTTGAATCTCAACCATCCATTTCATCTTATTTCTTATAAAAGAAGAACCATCTCCTCATTTCCATAAGCACTCTGTAGCCTATTGTTATGATGTAGGATTTGTGAGCAACCACATTCCAACAATAAAACAACATCATATACACATATTATTTTGGTGGTTTGCATTTGCATAAGTTGTGTTGAATATACTTTAGAGTTATTTCTTATTTCATTTCTTCACACTTGTTTGCATGCTTCTCTATATTACTTATATTTGAGGTTTGTATGAAAATGTAGGAATAGGCTTTTAGTTGTTTATTGTTTATTCCTTAGTTACATTTTATGCAATACAAGAATAACAAAACACTTTGCCTCTTATGAAAAGTTTACACATTCACATATGAATCATATGAATAGCCTATCTGCTCCTTCATATCACCATATATTTTGCCATAGCATACATAACTTATGTCAATTTCTTCTCAATTTAAAGATTTCATAAAGATTTTTCCAGATGCTTCTTTGTTTTTCCTCTTCAGCTGATTCATTCTTCACAGAACATAGGGATCTATGATCCACATCATAAAAATGCATAAAAATCTTTGTAAAAAACTCTACAAGTATTAAATATCAGGTCCATGTTGGCTTGAAATAGTTTACCTCAAAGATTGTATCATTCATGACTTGAATGTAAATTTGGTGTTGCTCAAAACTTACTATTTCTGATACTCAACACTCACTATATATGTTGTTGGCACTCAATCTCTACTATTCTCGGTACCTTCTATGTAACTCGACTTACACTAAAAATACTCAGTGACCACATACTTGCTCAGATCCTATAGAGGTTAGTATATACAAGTTTATATACATGACTCAACCTATATAGAGTAGCTCGGTTGTAGTGATGACCATCTAACTCTACCTAATAAATGACTTAGTGTTTGACACTAATAGACAACAACAGTTAGATAGACCAATAGTGAGGGGTTTGATCTGCTAAAAGCCTATAAGACTATTAAGTCTATCTTTACAAAAGGATTTTAACTTCACAATTAAGTGAGTGCTCTGTTAGGAGATTAACAATAAACTCATTAGGGCCACTCTATTAAGATATTCACGTGATACACTTGTTAAAATGTAACAGTACCTTGATCCTTCGATTGGCACCAAAATGATGATAAAAAATCTTCTCTATCCAAACTATAATCAACTCTCTGTGACTGATCTGCAATAACTCCTCACTATAGTGCTTAGTCACCTTACTTCTTTAGAACTTGTTGAATCTCCTACAACTTCGCATACACTCATTCCTAAAGCTCACATATCCATCTTAAGAAACTTCTAGATTATAATCAATAATCCAGATTCATCCTTTTTGCCACTTAATCCTTCATATTTCCTTATTGGTTCATCATATTACATAGGGATTGATAATTTGTAGTCACAGGTGTAATTACCTCCTTGATCTTCTCCTCAAACTTAGAAATATGTTTCATGCTCTACAAAATGGTTCACCTAAGAGTTTGTGTCATTCCAAACTCATATACTCAAACTACATAACTCAACACATATAGGCTTTGATGCTCGGTCAAGCTTGGTTCGCTTGGCTTCAAATTTATTTTCTCTTTAAATTCTTAGCTCCTATATCACTTGACTTATATGATATGTTTCCCACTAAATAGATCAACAACAACTAGCTATTCAGAAACTATGCTCTGCTCGGCACAAACTAAACTTGTACACTTCTCTTTATTGCTCGGCCTCTACTGTGGCTCGATTGTAGTGTTGATCGAACAACTCTTCCTTTTGGATGACTAAGTGTTTTATACTAATAGTCAATACTAAAATTATCTTTACAGTCAACAAAAAGAGACCCTTGTCATGAATCCTAAGGGGAGCACTGAATATTTTGCTAACAATTTGGACTAGGTTAGAAAAATTATATGGGGGTGATGAACATACAAAGAAAGTGAAATTGCAAAATTGGAAAACTAAGCTAGAAAATGCTAGAATGCAAGAAGATGAAAAAATATTAGGACATATGTGTAGAGAATTGGTGATGTTACTACATATATAAAGAGTTATGAAGGAACTATATCAAAAGATGAAGAATGCCAAAAGATTCTAAGATCCTTGGAGTCCTACTTATGACAACAAGGTAAATGCTATTGAAGAAGTTATTACTATTATGAAAACCTTTAATAGAGAAACATTAATTGAAAAATTGCAAAATTTTGAAACTAGTAGATTGAGAGATGCTTTTCCTAGAGTAGAGACCTCTTTAGAGCTAGTGCACATAATTAAAGATAAGAGAGTACTAACAATGACTACAAGCACCAGTGGAAGTCTTGAAGATTATGCAAGTGATTGGGAAGATATCTAGGAAGAAGAAAGATAGATAGATGAGTTTGTGTTATTGATTGCATAAAGATAACATAAAGGTAAGGGCATTTTCAAGAAAAATTATCCTTTTGTTTGTTGGAATTGCAAGCAATTTGATCATTTTTCTTGTAAGTGTCCTACAAGAAAATTTACAATAAAACCAACAACTTACAAATTAAAGATACCTAAGGAATGTTTATATGTGACTAATGATGTAATTGAAATTAAGGAAATCATCTTTCTATATGGTGATGATGAAGATGGAATTTGATTTATTTCTATTAAGTAAGAAAGTCATGTTAAAGAAGGGAGAGCACTTATTTCACATGTAGAGAAAAAGAAATCAAACTGCATTATAGATAGTGGATGTTCACATCACATGATAGGTGATAAAGACAAGTTTGTTGAACTTAAAAGCTATGATGGAGGAGTTGTTAGAGTTGGTAAAAATGCTCCTTGTCCTATTAAGGGAAAAGGTTCTATTACTTTTGATGGTAATAATAACACTAAAGATGTGTATTTTTTTTATGTACTGAGACATAACTTGTTAAGTGTTGGACAACTAGTAGACAAAGGCTATGTGCTGAAATTCAATAATAATAAATGTATAATCAAGGATAAGTATGGAAATGAGATTTCCATAGGAATAAGAAAAAGAGGTAATATATTTCATTTGAATCCTAGGGAGATTAGTTATTTAGTTACAAAAATTGAAGACAATTGGTTATAGCACAAAATATTTTATCACATAAACTTTGATACTATAGTGAAGGTGAGTAATTCTAATGATATAAGGGATCTACCTAAGATATTGAAACCTTTTAAAATGATGTGTAAGGAGCTTGTAATGACAGAATAGAAAAGAAATAAATTTTAGAGCACGATGCTCGCTACTCCAAAAAAGTTGGAGATTGTTCACATAAATCTAGATGTGGTCCTATAAAGATAAGAACATTCTATGGTGAAAAGTACTTTATTCTTTTCATTGTTGATTTTACTAAGATGATGTGGGTTGCCTTTTTTGAGAGAGAAATTTAAAGCTTTTGATAAATTAAATATATTCAAGGAGGATTTTGAGAATGAATCAAGCACAAGGATAAAATTTTCAAGATCTGATAAAGGAGGAGAATTGCATCAAAATAGTTCAATGCATTGTCTAATGACAATTAAATTCATAGACAAGTTTTAGAACCTAAAACACTATAGAAGATCGGAGTAGCAAAAAGAAGAAACAAAATAATAAGTGACACAAAAATGGTAGTGTTACATGAAGGAAACGTATCACATGTTCAATAGAGAGAAGCAACTAAAATTGTAGTACACACCATGAACATGGTTTGGATCATAAGAGAAATAGGTAAAACCCCTTTTGAATTATGGTTTGGTCAAACACCTATTATTAATATTTCAAAATGTTTTGAAGAAAATGTTATATCAAAAGGAAAGATTATATAGGGAAATTTGATCCTAGAAGTGATGAAGGCAAATTTCTTGGTTATTCTACTAAGAGTAAGGCTTATAGATGTTATAATCAGAGACTAAAGAAGATTGTTGAGAGTGAAAATGTTAGGATTGACGAAAGATTTTAGGTACAAGAGAGAACATTTAAATATAATTCTAATGATGATTCAAATCAAGTGAATACAAGTTAGAGACCAGTGATAAATTAGAATACAGAGCAAGAATTAATCTTTGAAATGGATGACAGAATATAGGTATAGATTGAGGAACCTAGAGGAGATAAAACAAAAACTAGGTATGTTGCAAGGAATCATCCTGCTAATAAGACTATTGGTAATGCTAACAAGGAAGTAATGATAAGAGGTGAGGTAAGGGATATATTTTTTTGATTTCACAAATTAAGCCTAAGACTATTGATGAAGCATGTAAGGATGAATTTTGGATAAATATAATGAAAGAAGAACTTGAGAAAATTGAGAAGAAAAATACATGGGAATTAGACCCTAGACCTAAAGATAAGAATATTATAGGTGAAAAATGGGTTTTCAGGAACAAAATAGGTGAGAAAGGTGAAGTTGTAAGGAACAAAGAAAGGATAGTATGTAATGGCTAGTCACAATAGGAAGGTATAGATTTTAAACAAACTTTTTCCCCTGTAGAAAAATTGGAGGTTGTAAGATTATTTTTGGCTTATGCATCTAACAAGAATTTTAAGATATATCAAATGGATGTCAAGTTAGCTTTCTGAAATGATAAACTTGGTGATGAGATCTATATTGAATAGCCTGAAGGATTTGGATCAAAAGAAGAGAAATGCTTAATGTGCAAGCTAAAGAAGGTGGTCTATGGATTAAGGCAAGCACCTAGAGCCTAGCATGATAGATTGGATAAGCACTTATTGAGTTTTGGATCTAAGAAAGGTAATGCAAATAGTAACATGTATTTGACAACTAATCCTAATGGCTTATTGATCATTCAAGCATTTTTTGATGATATCATTTTTTGTGGTAATGATGGGGCAAGTAATAATTTTTCTGATGAGATGAAAGATGAATTTGAGATGTATACGAGTGGTGAGATGAAATACTTTTTGGGGTTACAAAAAATAAAAACTAAAGATGAAATTCTCATATCTTAGACTAAGTATCTCAAGGAATTGTTGGTTAGATTTGGCATGAAAAAATGTAAAATAGTTGAACCACCTATTGCTATAGGATGCAAATTGACTAAAAATGATGATTCACCTAGTACTATGCAAACAAGGAGACACACTTTGCAATAGTAAAAGGGATTTTCATATATTTGAAGGGAACATTGGAATTAGGCTTATGGTATGACAGATCTAATGATTTCACATTGTATGCATACATTGATGGTGATTGGGCAGGAAATTAATGTAGATGATAGAAAAGTCACAAGTGGATGAGACTTTTATTATTGAAGGAAGGTTATATCTTGGTTAACTAAAAAGCAAGATTGTATTTCTTAGGACATAGAAGAGGTAGAATATGTTGCAACAATAAGCAATTGTAATCAAATTATATGAAAGAAACAAATGTTGAAGGATATTGGTATTACATTTTTAGAACCTACTATTATGCATTGTGATAATACACACACAATCAATATGTCTAAGAATCCTATTTTACATTCTAAGACTAAATACTTTGTAATTAAGTAGCACTTTGTAAGAGAGCATGTTCTAGAGAAGGAAATTAGATTGGAGTATGCAAGTACAAAAAATAGATAACATATATATTCACTAAAAAACTATGATGGAGGAGTTGTTAGAGTTTTTAAAAATGTTCCTTGTCCTATTAAGGGAAAAGGTTCTATTAATTTTGATGGTAAGAATAACACTAAAGATGTGTATTTTTTTTATGTACTGAAACATAACTTGTTAACTATTGGACAACTTGTAGAAAAAGGCTATGAGCTGAAATTCAATAATAAGAAATGTACAATCAAGGATAAGTATGGAAATTATATTTCCATAGTAACAAGAGCAAGTGGTAATATATTTCATTAGAGTCCTAGGGAGATTAGTTGTTTCGTTACAAAAGCTTATGAAAATTGCTTATTGCACAAAATATGTTGTCACATAAACTTTGACACTATAGTGAAGGTTAGTAACTCTAGTGATATAAGGGATCTACCTAAGATTGTGAAACCTTTTAACATGATGTGTAAGGAGCAAGTAATGACAAAACATAAAAGAAATGCATTTTAGAGCAAGATGCTCGCTACTCTAGAAAAGTTGGAGATTGTTCATATAAATCTATGTGGTCCTATAAAGACAAGAACATTCTATGGTGAAAAGTACTTTATTCTTTTCATTGGTGATTTTAATAAGATGATGTGGGTTGCCTTTTTTGAGAGAGAAATTTAAAGCTTTTGATAAATTAAAGATAATCAAGGAGGATTTTGAGAATGAATCATGTAGGAGAATAAAATATTTAAGATTTGATAGAGGAGGAGAATTACATCAAATTAGTTCAATGCATTTTGTGATGACAATTGAATTTGTAGAAAAAATTTAGAACCTAAAATACTTTAGAAGAATGGAGTGGCAGAAAGAAAAAACAAAACAATGACACAAAAATGGTAGTGTTACATGAAGGAAAGGCATCACATGTTTAGTAGAGAGAAGTGGCTGATATTGTAGTACACACCATGAACATGGTTTGAATCATAAGAGGAATAGGTAAAACCCCTTATGAATTATGGTTTGGTTGCACACCTACATCAAATATTTCAAAATATTTTGAAGCATATGTTATATCAAAAGGAAAGATTATATAGGGAAATTTGATCCTAGAAGTGATGAAGGCGTATTTCTTGGTTATTCTACTAAGAGTAAGGCTTATAGATGTTATAATCAAAGGCTAAAGAAGATTGTTGAGAGTGAAAATGTTAGAATTGATGAAAGATTTTAGGTACAAGAGAGAACATTTAAATATGATTCTAATGATGATTCAAATCAGGTGAATACAAGTTAGACACTAGTGATAAATTAGAATATAGAGCAAGAATTAATCTTTGAAATGGATGATAGAATACAAGTATAGATTGAGGAAACTAGAGGAGAGAAAATAACACCTATGTATGTTGCAACGAATCATCTTGATAATAAGACTATTGGCAATGCTAGTAGAGGAGTAATAACAAGAGGTAAGGTAAGGGTAATTCTTTTTTATTTCACAGTTTAAGACTATGACTATTGATGAAGCATGTAAGGATGAATTTTGGATAAATGCAATGAAAGAAGAACTTGAGAAAATTGAAAAGAAAAATACATGAGGATTAGTCCCTAGACATAAAGATAAGAATATTACAAGTGCAAATTGGGTTTTCAGGAACAAAATAGATGAGAAAGGTGATGGTGTAAGGAACAAAGAAAGGATAGTATGTAATGGATAGTCACAATAGGAAGGTATAGATTTTGAACAAAATTTTGCCCCTATACAAAGATTAGAGGTTGTAAGATTATTTTTGGCTTATGCATCCAACAATAATTTCAATATATACCAGATGGATGTCAAGTTAGCTTTCTTGAATGATAAACTTGTAGACAAGATCTACATTGAACAACCTAATGGATTTGGATTAAAAGAAGACAAATGCATAGTATGCAAGCTAAAGAAGGTAGTGTATGGATTAAGGCAAGAACCTAGAGCGTAACATGATAGATTGGATAAGAACTTGTTGAGTTTGGGATTTAAGAAAGATAATGCAAATAGTAACATGTATTTGACAAATAATCCTAATGGCATATTGATCATTGAAGCATTTTTTGATGATATCATTTTTTGTGGTAATGATGGGGCAAGTAATAATTTTTATGATGAGATGAAAGATGGATTTGCAATTTCTATGATTCGTGAGATGAAATAATTTTGGGGGTTACAAAAACATTCTCATATCTTAGATAGAGTATCTCAAGGAATTATTGGTTAGATTTGGCATGAAAAAATGTAAAATAGTTGGACCACCTATTTTTATAGGATGCAAATTGACTAATAATGATGATTCACCTAGTACTATGCAAACAAGGAGACACACTTTGCAATAGTAAAAAGGATTTTCATATATTTGAAGGGAACATTGGAATTTGGCTTATGGTATGACAGAGCTAATGATTTCACATTGATTGGGCAAGAAATTAATGTAAATGATAGAAAAATAACAAGTGGATGAGACTTTTATTGTTGGAGGAAGCCTATATCTTGGTTAAGTAAAAAACAAGATTATATTTCTTAGATTATAGGAGACGTAGAATATGTTGCAGCAACAAGCAATTGTAATCAAATTATATGAAAGAAAAAATGTTGAAAGATGTTGGTATTACATTTTTAGAACCTACTATTATGCATTGGGATAATACACACACAATCAATATGTCTAAGAATCCTATTTTACATTCTAAGACTAAACATGCTACAATTAGGTAGCACTTTGTAAGAGAGAAGTTTACAGAGAAGAAAATTAGATTGGAGTATGCAAGTACAAAAAAATAGATAACATATATATTCACTAAAAATATATGATAAAGAAATTTAGAGTTGGTAAAAATTCTCCTTGTCCTATTAAGGGAAAAGGTTCTATTACTTTTGATGGTAAGAATAACACTAAAGATGTGTATTTTTTTATGTATTGAAACATAACTTGTTAAGTGTTGGACAACTTGTAAACAAAGGCTATGAGCTGAAATTCAATAATAAGAAATGTATAATCAAGGATAAGTATGTAAATTATATTTCCATAGGAACAAGAACAAGAGGTAATATATTTCATTTGAGTCCTAGGGAGATTAGTTGTTTGGTTACAAATGCTAATGACAATTAGTTATTGCACAAAATATGTTGTCACATAAACTTTGACACTATAGTGAAGGTTAGTAACTCTAGTGATATAAGGGATCTACCTAAGATTGTGAAACCTTTTAACATGATGTGTAAGGAGCATGTAATGACAAAACATAAAAGAAATACATTTTAGAGAAAGATGCTCACTACTCCAAAAAAGTTGGAGATTGTTCATATAAATCTATGTGGTCCTATAAAGACAAGAACATTCTATGGTGAAAAGTACTTTATTCTTTTCATTGGTGATTTTAATAAGATGATGTGGGTTGCCTTTTTTGAGAGAGAAATTTAAAGCTTTTGATAAATTAAAGATATTTAAGGAGGATTTTGAGAATGAATCATACATGAGAATAAAATATTTAAGATCTGATAGAGGAGGAGAATTACATCAAATCAGTTCAATGCATTTTGTGATGACAATTGAATTTGTAGACAAGTTTTAGAACCTAAAACACTATAGAAGAATGGAGTAGCAAAAAGAAGAAACAAAGCAATAAGTGACGTGAAAATGGTAATGTTACATGAAGGAAAGGTATCACATGCTTCGTAGAGAGAAGCGGCTAATATTGTAGTACACACCATGAACATGGTTTGGATCATAAGAGTAATAGGTAAAACCCCTTATGAATTATGGTTTGGTCATACACCTACTATTAATATTTCAGAATATTTTGAAGCAAATGTTATATCAAAAGGAAAGATTATATAGGGAAATTTGATCCTAGAAGTCATGAAGGCATATTTCTTAGTTATTCTACTAAGAGTAAGGTTTATAAATTTTATAATTAGAGACTAAAGAAGATTTTTGAAAGTGAAAATGTTAGGATTAACAAAAGATTTTAGGTACAAAAGAAAACATTTAAATATGATTCTAATGGTGATTTAAATTAGGTGAATACAAGTTAGAGACCAGTGATAAATCAGAATACAAAGCAGGAATTAATTTTTGAAGTGGATGATAGAATATAGGTATAGATTGAGGAACCCAGAGGAGAGAAAATATATGTTGCAAGGAATCATCCTGATAATAAGACTATTGGTAATGCTAGCAAAGGAGTAATAACAATAGGTAAGGTAAGGGATAATTTCTTTTTGATTTCATAGATTAAGCCTAAGACTATTGATGAAGCATGTAAGGATGAATTTTGGATAAATGTAGTGAAAGAAGAACTTGAGAAAATTGAGAAGAAAAATACATGGGAATCAGTCCCTAGACCTAAAGATAAGAATATTACAGGTGCAAAATGGGTTTTCAAGAATAAAATAGATGAGAAAGGTGAAGTTGTAAGGAACAAAGAAAGGATAGTATGTAATGGCTAGTCACAATAGGAACACATAGATTTTGGAAAAAAAAATTCCCCTGTAGAAATATTAGAGGTTGTAAGATTATTTTTGGCTTATGCATCTAACAAGAATTTAATGATATATCAGATGGATGTTAAGTTAGCTTTCTTGAATGATAAACTTGGGGACAAGATCTACATTAAATAACTTGATGGATTTGGATTAAAAGAAGACAAATGCATAGTATGCAATCTAAATAAGGTAGTGCATGGATTAAGACAAGCACCTAAAGTCTGGCATGATAGATTGGATAAGCACTTGTTGATTTTGGGATTTAAGAAAGGTAATGCAAATAGTAACATGTATTTGACAACTAATCTTGATAGCTTACTGATCATTGAATCATTTTTTGATGATATCATTTTTTGTGGTAATGATGGGGCAAGTAATAATTTTTCTAATGAGATGATAGATGAATTTGAGATGTATATGATTGGTGAGATGAAACACTTTTTGGGGTTACAAAAAATACAAACTAAAGATGACATTCTCATATCTTAGACTAAGTATCTCAAACAAAAAGGGAGGAGGGAAAATCCAATGAGAAACAAATGGAAACGTGAAGGTAATAAGCCAATGGGAAAACAAATAGCCAAGGAACCATCTCCAAATTCACAAGCAAAGAAGACATGGGGAGTAAAGAAAACAAGGTAAAAATTAGGTATATGGTGTGAAGTCCATTAAAGTCCCTCTCATAACACTAAATATTGTAGAACTATATTGAATTTGATGATGGAAACCCATGAAGAAGCTAATGAACCTAAGGTGATAGATTTTGGAAAACAAAAGGAGGATGAAAAAATAATTGAGGCTAACCCATATGCCACTATGGTCACTGCAAAGGTATTTTCTTGTGATAATGAAGAGAGATTATTCCATTCACAAATGTGAGTAGGAGGAAAAGCTTTGCATTTTATTTTTGATAGTGGTAGTCAAAAGAATTTGATATTTTCTAAGATGATTAAATGATTGAATTTGAAGACAACATCAAACCCACAACCATATTCTATGTTGTGGGTGAGCCAAGGGCGAGATATTCAAGTAAACAAGCAATGTCATCTTTCATATTCCATAAAACCATTCAAAGATGATGTGATCTTTGATGTAGCTCCTCTTGATGTGTGTGATATTATATTGGGGCAGCCATACATGTATCAATGTCATGGAGTGTATGAGTCAAGGCCACAAAGTGTGACAATAAAATTAGGTGGACAAAAGTACCAAAATTTAGAGGTAAGTCTTGCACACTCTGCATCTTTGATTAGTGCAAAACAATGTAGAAGGTTAATAGCCTAGATTGGTACATTTGTGTTATTAATGATCTGTCTTGAGGAACAAAAGAAAAATGTGTATAATTCCCATTCCATGGTTTCCATCACAACAAAACAACAAAGATCAATGGATCAAATTTTAACAAAATATAATAATGTGTTTGAGTTACCAACATGGGTATACTCACATTGCCAAGTTAGACACTCTATTAATTTGATACCAAGAACCCCATTGCCTAATGAGCTAGTATATAAAAGGCCAGTTCTAGAAAATAATGAGATAAAAAGGCAGATACAAGAATTAATTTAGAAAGGACATATCCACCCAAGTGCATCTCCCTGAGGTAGCCCAATTATTTTTGCAAAGAAAAAGGATGGTACATGGAGGCTTTCTATTGATTAATAGATCATTGAATAAGATCACTATAAAAAATAGATACCCAATTCCTCAGATAAATTATCTCTTAGACCAGCTTAGAGGGGCAGAATTCTTCACTAAAATTGATTTGAAATATGCTTACCATCAAGTACCAATTGATCCAACAAAAGTATGGAAGACTAATTTTAAATCTAAAGAGGGACTATTTGAATGGTTGGTGATGTCTTTTGGCATCACAAATGCCCCAGCCACATTTATGAAGATGATGAATGATGTTCTTAGACCATTCATTGACACATTTGTAGTTGTATATCTGGATGATATTCTAATTTTCAGTAAAACTTGGGAAGAACATTTGCAACTTGTGGACCATATATTTTGTACATTACAATACCATAGACACTATGGAAATAAAGAAAAATGTTATTTTGGTATGCAAATTATAAGTACGTGGGATATGATATTAATAGTGAAGGTGTTCATGTTGATCATGAAAAGATCCAGGTAATTAAAGATTGGCCTGCTCCAAGGAATCTCACAGAGTTGCATAGCTTCTTGAGGTTAGCTAACTTTTATCATAGATTTGTGTTTGGATTTTCACATTTGTCTTGGCCTTTGAATCAGTGATTACAAGGAGGTATGAAAGTGAAATTCAAGTGGAGATGTGCTCAACAACAAGCATTTGAGGAGTTAAAGCAAAGGTTATGTTCTGCACCAATTTTATCTTTTCTTGATTTACAATGGTCTTTTGAAATACAAACTAATGCATCAGAATATGCCTTGGGGATAGTCCTCATGCAACATGGGCATCCAGTTACCTACCATGGTGAGACTTTTTCTAAAACAGTGCTTAGATATCCCACCTATGATAAAGAATTATATGTTATTGTTCAAGCTTGCAAGCAATGGAAATATTATATATTGGGAAAGGAGACTATTATCCACACATATCACAAACCCCTTCAATTTTTCAAACACAAGGAAAATTACATAATGATAGGCATCAAAGATGGTAAGGTTATCTTCAACAATGTCATGTAAACATTTTTCATAAGAAAGGAAGCACCAATGAGGTAGCATATTGTCTGAGTAGGCCTCCACTTGCAGAAATAAGTATGGTATTAGAATCATGTGGTCACCAAATAGAAAATTGGGCCCACTTGTATGGACATGATAATGAATTTTCTAATCTTGATACTCAACTTGTTGAAGGTAAACATGTGAATAATTATTATTTGCAAGATGGAATGCTTTGCAACATTGGCCAAATTTGTGTTCATGAGGAAGAATGTAAGAAGTTAATATGGGAAGCTCACTATAGTAAGGTTGTTGGTCATTTTGGAATAGGTAAGACTACTGCTATACTACAAAGATATTTTTACTAGCAAAAAATGAAAAATGATGTGATAGAATAGATTCAAGCATGTACAACATGTGTCATTGCAAATCCTACAAATTATAAGCTAGGTTTATATTTACCACTTCCTATCCTAGGTAAACCTTGGCATTCAATTTCAATGGATTTTATGTCTGGTCTTCCTACCACTAAACATGGGCATGATTGTGTATATGTTGTAGTTGATAGATTTTCAAAAATAGCAACCTTGGTAGCTTGTAGAAAGGCAATCTCTGCAAAAGAAACTAAAAAACTCTTTTTTAAGCATGTTTAGGTTTATTTTGGGCTACCAAAAAGCATTATTTCAAATAGGGATAGTCAATTCCTTAGTAAATTTTGGTCTTCATTATAGGTAATGATAGATACAAAACTAAGTCTACTACTTTCCACTTGAGAGCCTTACCCCTCTACAACATAGCTACAATAGGGCAATTAATAGTTCACCTGGTCATAGCTCATTTGAAGTTTGTCTCGGATATCAGCCCTTAGCACCAATAAATATTTATATTCCTGTTATGCAACTTGACTTGGTACTATGCTTGGACAAGGAGAAGGAAAAAGAAATGAAGTTCATTGATAGAATTCATCATTTTTAGTAGCAAGTTCATGAAATTTTGGATCAAACCACTAAGAAGTATAACAGAGGCATCATAAGCATCAAACTTCTCATAATTTTTAGGTTGGGGATAAGGTATAGTTGCATTTCTAGAAGGAACGCTTACAAGGCCCTCATAGGAAGCTTCATCCTCTTCGCTATGGTCCCTATAAGATTATAATGAAAGTTGGTGAAAATGTATTTGAACTCAACTTGCCTCCATTTTTGGGTGTTCATCCAGTCTTCAATGTAGAACTATTGAAGCCATATTTCCCTCCTTTACTAGATATTGCAAATGTTGCTGAAGAAATCAATCATACAGAGTTGAATCCAAAAGATGTTAATCCACTTCAAAGTGATCAAATTATGGAGGTTTTCATGAAGAATTTGAGGAACTAGAAAATCTATTTGTACCGTATGGTAAAAGTGGGACAATTTGTTCAACAAGGAAAATGGCTTACACATGAACAAATTTAGCTTCATTTTCCACATCTAATGTAAAGTGTGGATGAAATGGGGCCCATTTTCTCTCAAGGAGGAAGGAATGATCAAAACATAGTCTAGGAAGATGTTGAAGATGTTTTCATAAGAAAAAATGGGAAATTTCCAAAATTAAATTGGTATTTTCTATCTTCTAGTAATTTGCATTTTCATAGGCCTCCAAGGCATTTCTAGGCTTCGATAATGCCAAGAAGTTGTAGATATGTTTTAAATCACAAACATTAATGTAGAAATTTAGAAGATCTTTCCAAAAATTCTAATTGTTTGTGATTTTGAGCTACAAGTAGAAAGTTATGACTTCTACAAGTAGATGTAATTTTTAATATAGACTTTTGTAGTTTTTATAGTTCTTAGACTTTATTTTGTAATTAATTAGCTTGTGGAATTTTCATTTTCATTTACCAGGGATAATGGTGACCCTTGGGATCCATCAAACTTGTATAAACATTTTTTTTCAAAATGAATGGATCATGTTTTTGGCTTGTAGAAACATCTACTGTTACATTTTAATTACTTTCAATTTAGTCATTGTACCACAAGTTCTACACTGGGTATTATAATCTGATTTCCTAATTTAGCTCAAGAAGTGGTTGTAGTGAGCAAAGCTACTTATAGAGCTCTTATGATTTGATTTTTGGCATAACAATGTTTGTTGACACTTGAGATATTTTTTGGTTGTAGATTGGCTAGATCCAATCTAAGTACTTTGATGAGGATACTCATTAAAAGGGGAGAAATTTAGAGGACCAATTATTTGGCATATTGGCACCTTTAATATTGATGTCAAAGGGGGATTTATTCAATGAAAAACCAAAACGACCAAGGAGGAGAAGAAAAAATGAAAAACCTAAGTAAAAGGGGGAGTAGCAGCAGTAAGGAAGGTTGTAGATGTTGAGGATATTCAAAAAATTGTATATGTTAAGGATATCCAGTATATTGTATTCAGAAGATTACTTTCAGATTAATGATTTTCATCATATGTTATCATTGACATCAAGTGGGGATATTGTTAGAATAGAGGCTTGGTTGACACTTGGATGAACTATTTATGTATTGTATTATGAAAGGTTTTGTCATTGATGATAACATCTACTTATGTGATCATAATAGACAAAGATACTTGTGTGATCATAATAGAAAAAGAGTGTATATCTTAGAATGATTGTTGGCACAACAAAGTTGGAAAATAACAAGTTAAGTTATGAGAGATTCAATCTATGTAGAAGAATGAGTACAAATATCATATCTATGTTTGTTGAATCTTATGTTGAGTTCTGGATAAGTTACAATATGTTTGGTGGAGATTGGTAACATACCAATGTGCATGAAATAATATCAGAGACAGTTGGTAGCATATTTGTTGTATCTTATGAGAAAGGTTGAATTAACATCAATGAGCTTGGATCATAGTAGAAGACTTGTTTGTGCAGCTATGTTCATGATAGTAAAGCATTAGGATGTTTCTAGAAATATCACTATTGTGTAGCATCAAGTATATTTTACTAGAAACCAAATGTGTTGAGGAATTTTTTTTTAATATATAATTGCAAAATGTAATAATTATATTATAACATGTGGGAACCATAATGTAATATTTGTAATTATGCTTATGAAGGCATGTATGCATTAGCATAATCTTGTGTAGTTAATTGTATATTACCTGGGAACCTTAACGAGATGACTTGATTAATTAATTGTAAGGGTATAAAGGAAGGATGATTTCCTTAGTTGGAAATAATCACATATGTCACATGTATTGTGCGTGTATTTAGTGGATAAGAGCTTGAATGACAGATGATCAAAGCAGAGAAAAGAGAGAGATGGATAACTGTGTTGAACTTCAAAGGAACTATTTTGGCAAGCAAGTTGTAGATTAGTCAATTCACTTGATTTAGATATATTATCCTGAAGAATTGATCTTTATTCTTGTTGGACCATTAGGAAATAGGTCTATTATTAGTCTTTAATAGGTTTGGAACCTTCTAATAAGGGTTCAAGGTCTTCTTACAGGGACTGTTTCGCTAAATCCATTATAATTAAATCTTAGTAGCGTCACATCCTTTTACAAGGAACTTATATATTAATACACTATCTTGTGGGTGTCAACCCCACCACGGTTTTCCCTCTGATCAAGGATTTCTCTTGTCAACAAATCGTTGTGCTATGATGTATGGTTTCTAATTATTGGGCATAATTATTTATTAGTTGGTTATATAATTTATAAGTTTTCATTTGAAAGTATCCTAGCACAGCTAATTCACACCCCCCACCCCCCCCCCCCCCCCCCCCCCCCCCCACCACACACACTCTCAATTATATGTGGACTTTAATTCTTAATAGTTTTGTTGTCTCCAATGGATTGGGTGATGTTAGAATAAGAGATAATAAATTTAAAGTTAATTTATCAAGGAAAAAAGTTATTTTATACTGATTCATCTAGAAAAATAACTATTATGGTGTATAAAAATGCTTGTATCCTCAAATTCATTAATAGTTATGCATGTAAGAATTCACCAAAAGGAACCACCCAAGATCTAGAGGCCAATGAATAACATGAAAGAAAGATATATAAAATGAACAAGAACAAATTATATTCTCATCAATGATGCAATAATAAAATTAAGTGAATTTAGCATAATGTAGATCTATCTGCTCATATAGGCAAGACAATATGTGAACATGATAATGAGGAGACAACTCATCACCCAAACAAGGTGTAATCACCTACACACCAAAGGTGGATCATCCTCCATTCTGCAATGGAGTATGTCTAAACATGTGCAATAATGTGGAGGATGATAAAGTGATAAGTGCACTAAAGGTATACACAACACAAAAAATAATGTGATAACCACTCTCAAGACCTAAAGTGGAATTTATCCTATGCCAAGTATAACTAAATTTGCATGTTTTTAAGTGTCTCGTATGCAAAATACTATGGTATGAATTATTCTAAGTAAGATTAAGTAAATTATAATTAGGTGAACAATTAATTACATTAGCAATGCATTACAAAAATATAATGATGATGACCATTTCAAACATTAATAATTATACGGAAATATAAATGACATGTTTATGATCATTTGAAATAAGAAACTTATATGTGGTATTTGATGATACACTCACTTTGCTAGGTTGTTATCTTTAGGATTGTCATACTATTTGTGTATTTCAATAGATTCATACCACATTTGTTGCAAAAATGTTTAGGGTTATTATACATGGCTTTAACTAGCTTTATCTTAGTAGTTTTTGTTGGCACTTGATTTTGTTTCTTTGGGAGAGCATGGCTCCATCGAGAAAATGCCCTAACAATTTTGTGCCATATTTTTACATGAGATAAGAATTCTTCTACCCTATATGTGGGTTTACTTCTACAAGATCCTTTTTGTGCTCGTGAATGGTTAGAAAAGCTTACTTTAGGGTCGTGTTCCTCCTAAAAGTATGTTGCAAGACAAGGTTGCTAAGGTCCACACCCCTCTTGGAGTTTTTTTAGATGTTATTCCAAATTAGACCAGGGGCTTATTTTTATTTCATTTTTGAAACCCATCTCACATGGAGGATGTTAGTAAGAGTGGTTCATGGTCTTGCTGACTTGATGGCCAAATCATTTGTCTATTAGTGGCTTAACACTTAGTTGGTTACATTACTACCGAGCTCTAAAGTTGCTACAGAGCTTATTATACTACTAGCAGTGTAAGTTAAGTGTTTCAGTTGCTACCAAGTTAACCAAACATATTACAATTCATATTGAGCTTCATAATGTCTACCAAGCATCTAAGACAAAATATAGTGTTTTTCGAGGTTTACAATGCCTATTGAGCATTTGAGGCAAAGTATAGTGTTGATTGAGCATTTCAGTGTCAACCAAGTCTACCGAGTTCTTCAACGTTGATTGAGTCATCTAGTGCTAACCGAGTTCCTATTACCCCAAGTGATCAGTATGGATTGAGCATCTACATCAACTGAGTGCCAGAGTTTCTCAAGTGTTGACAAGTGTTTCTAAGTGTCAGAACATCACCTGAGTGGTCTTCAAAACTTGAGTTACAACAGTGAGCCGACTTTGTGAAAATTATTTGAATTTGGTATTGTAGCTAACTCCAGAAGGTAATTTATTGTATTGGTATATATTTAATATATCTTTTCATATCCAATGTGAATCACATCAAAGAGCAAAATAGCAGATGAGTGTGAATTAAGAAGGCTACAAGCAGTATAAGGAAAAGCAGAGACTTATCAATCACAACAAGGTGATCATTGTATTTCAAAGGAATCTCATTCATCAAATAGAGTTATAGATTAGAGATCAGCCATTAATTCATCCTAATAGGTGCATCAATCAAATCCTTTAACAAGGTGGACTTAACAGTCTCATTCCAAATCTCCTAACAAAGTGCATACTTTATTGTATGTTGTAAATCCTTTCACAAGGTGGACCTAATAGTCCTTATTGCTTCTAATTGGGTAGATCATTAGAAGTGATCAATTGTAAGCTTTAATAGGCTAACTTTATACTGTAGTAATAAAGCTTGTGGGTATCATCCCCAACCCAGTTTTACTTTCTATTTGGAAGGTTTTTGGGTTACCATATATTGTGTCAGGTGTTATGAATATTTTATTGCTCTGTGTCTTTCATGCATGTAATTAGATCATATTACATGGTGAATGTTTAATTGGTAAAATAAAGTATAAGTTTTATTGGTTCTTGATTTAACCACCCCACCCCTCTCCCCCCCCCTATCACCCAGTCTATACTACATTTCCAACAATTGGTATCAGAGTTTTGGTTCTCACATCAGAAGTTTAGCAACTTGAGAAAAGATCAGAGACAATGGAAATCTATAGACTACAGAAAGCTATTGAAAATAAAAAATTGGATCTGCAATTAGCCATGGATCAATTCAAGAAATGAAGGAGTAGCTCTCTCAATCCCTGAAAAGAAGAAAAGATCTTGTAGTACATATGAATGACAATCTCTACATTGAAGAAAGAATTGAAGACATTTGTCAAGAAAGAAGTTCAGGTGAAGTTGATGCAGCAATCACAAATTTACTTGAAAAGAATCTTACTCTTTAGGAAGAAGTTAGAAAGTTGAAAAGAGAACAAGAAATTTAGTCTGTCAGATTGTGTGAAGTCATGTAACAAAAGTACAAAGCCAAAGAAGAAATAGAATAAAGGGATGATGAAATTAATCAACTATCTCTTCAACAAACAGATTAGATTGATCAACTCAATGATGCAAATCAAGAGCTTATCAACTTGAGGACAAAAAGAATGAAAGATTGCAAAATGACCTCAACATAGAGAAGCAAACCAATGAAAGGATGATGAAATCTCATGAAAGCATGAATCAATTGAATGAGCAAGATCAATTTAGACACAAAGGCAAAGTGGGATTAGGATACACAAAAGAAGGTGAATCATCTCAAAAAGGAGCTCAAAAAAATAAAAGGCCTACTTGTAATCATTGTGGAAAGATAAGACATACATCAAACAAGTGTTGGAGTAATGGTAAATCAAAGTTCAATACAAAGTGTTACAGTTGCAATGAACTAGGAAATAGAACAAGTAAGTGCATAGAGAAACCTAATTATGAAGGAAAATGTTTCAATTGCAACAAACAAGGACACAAATATTCATAATGCAAAACCAAGAAATGGAACCCAATAGAACAAATTTTCAAAGATATATTTGGTTGGGATTACAATACATGGTGCAAAAATCACTATTGTGGTGATTTTGGGCACATTGGAACAAACTATATAAACCATCACACAAGGAAGAGGGACACTACAGAAAGATGTTTTGTATGTATAAAACTTGGACATCTTGCCAAGAATTGTATGAACCAAGGAAGAGTTGAAGATGAAAAGAAAGAAAAGGCTGACAATATCAAAAGTCAAATGAGGTAGCAATGGGTAAGGAAATCTCTTAAGGATGTAAATCAAATTAATGAGAGTGTTGATACCCAAGTCAATGAGTTGGGTGACTTGACCATTTCAACATAGTTCTTTATGGAGATTATTGGAACTATAATTCTAAGAAAACATCTCACATCAATTCCAGCCAGAAAGAAAAAGATCCATATCAACATTCAAGATGCACAAGGATCACTGAGTAGATATGACAGCTAAAAACCTTACCAAGTGTGGTCAGGTTGCAAGACCTAACCAAACTTAGATGCAACTGACAAGATTGGAGTTCATGCTAAGTTGATGACTCTGCCGAGTTTCAAGTTCTTATCGAGTTGAAGGTATCTTATGAGCAATAAAAATGTAACCGAGTGGAGGATAGCCTATCACCAAGCGAACAATTATACAACACATTAATGGGGAGTTGAAGACTGAATTTGGTTAAAAGGAGAAATCGAGGGTCATTATTTCACCACAAATTTTCCAAGGTTAAGAGCTAAGAGCATTCCAAAGCCCCAAGTGATTTAAATCTATTTTTGTTGAAGTTTTATTTCGTGTTTGAAGCATTACCAAGCAAGAATGACATCTTCTAGCAAACAAACAAAGAAGGGTTCGAAGATGTTGGTTCGAGGAGTCAATTGCAAAGCTCTAACATACAAACTAAGTATGGAGATCATAGAGGAACTTGATCCCATTGAAGTGGAGTCATAGATTCCTCCAAAGGTACTTTTAATTCATGAAATTTGATCATTTTATCACTGTTCAATTCAAGAGCTAGGAACCCTAGAGATGAACTAGGCATTCAATGAATTGTGTGTGGATGAGAGCTTGAAACACAAGCACACGCATTTGGAAACCAAAAGGTTAACACATATCTTGCATATCTCAAGGGATTTCCAAGGGAAATGGATTAGACTCATCCTAAGATGAGTCCATGACATGCATTTTTGGTTAGATCACCCTATTCAAATTACAAAGAAGATGATACATAGGATAACAATGTTGCTAATGTTGAACAATTCAAAGACTACAAAAACCCTAGATCAGGTTGAACTGACTAAGAGAACTCTTGCCGAGTGGGATGACAAAAGTATGAAACTCAATGGAGTTACATACATGGAGATAAAGTTTGGTATCCATGTGATTCCTCGTAAGATATATAGCTCAAGCATATTAAATGGCATTCCTTGTGAAGTTGTTGACCTAGCATTTAAGATGGTAAATAACAACCTATCCTTTGACCTTGTTGAGCTACTATTGAACCAATTCAGCAAGAACATGGAGAGCATTCGAGTCTCAAAGAACAATCCATGTAATTTTGGTTCCTTGTTGACTTGTCTATTCTTCTATGTGAAAAACTTCTTTCCTTCCAAAGGAATTATGGTGTGGAAGAAAGATACACCAGTGCTATATTAGATTAATGAATTTATAGTAGAAATGGGTGATAACTTTGAAAGTATAATGGATGCCTATTTTGAAACTTTCAAAGAGAAAATGTAAAGAAGATATAGAATTCCTAAGAAATTAGTGGAAGAGTATGAACAAGATATTTGTTTTCTGGTTGACTATGATAAAGTCCATATCCATACAATTAGGCCAAGAGTGGCATGCGTTAAGCCCCTAGGATATGAAGTAAACATAGATGATACAAGGGACATCATTGAAGCTCTCTTGAATGAGCCTATTGACCCCAAGGCACCTTATTTTGGCACTCATGAGGAATCCAAGATCAGAATTACTCTTGAATTTAAGCTTCCCCAAGCCATGAAAAGAGGAAGAAAAAAGGTGGAAAAGATACTTAAGTTAACTGAAGGAAAAGAAGATGACCTTGATGAAGAAGAAGGAGAGGAAGGGCATATAGAGGAAGAAGAACCTGAAGAAGAGGAACCTCCCAAGAAGAAAGGGAAGGTCATAATCACTAAACCTGCAAAGTCCTCCCTTGTTCTATTTACTAGAAGAACAACAAAATCAAGGATGAAACTGAAGTAGGTGGTGATGATGATGAAGATGAAGCAAAGAAAATCGTATTTCTAAAAATTTCCCCTACCTTTATAGAAAGATTGAAAAGACTAGAAGAAGGAGGAGGTATGGGATCTTTCAAAACTCTTAAGTGTGACACTAGGAGTACAGAGGAGAAGAAACAAATAGAAGATGCCCTAGTGGCAAAAATGACAAAATGGAAATACTCTTCTAATGATCTGATCAAGCAATTTCCTAACAATATTCTAAATGTTGTTACACATATATGGGAAAATGCACTTAATTTTGCAAAAGACATCATAAAACAAACTTTGAGGCAACTTATGCCTAATCTATCAGACAAGGGAGTAAAGGACACATTGAAAGAAAATAAGCAAAAGCTTACACCAAAATTTAATATATTGTTGATCCTGTCAAAGGACATAGAATCTGTTGTGAAATCCAACACTATAACATGGATGAATATCTATGGGTTGCACAAACCTAGTGAACAAGTTGTACAAATTGATGATGAAGAAGGTATTGAGAAAGATGATGAAGAAATAAATGATGATGATATTGACAATATGGAAGGAAATGATGTTGAAGATGAAGAAGATTAAGAAACTACAAAAGGAGATCTTCCTAAGATACAAAGTATTGAAGACTCAAATCCTAAAAAGATAGCAGCAGAGATAATGGCCTCTCTTCCTAACTCTCTAAAAAATGTCATATGCCATCTAGCTTAGAGAAGGCTACTACCAAGTTAGTTGAGGTAAACTGCTTCACCAATTACTCAACTAACCATTGGAGTAATATTATCGAGTGCATTGATGAGTGAAGTTTCCATCACTTCATCTGTCGAGCAGTAGATTCAAATCACTCCAACATCAAACCTAACTAAATCACACCAAGATTGGGATCTTTCCAATCTAACTCCTGATCAAATGGACACTATTTGTGAGCTTTGGAAAAAGAGGTCGAAATAGCAGAAGAGAAGAAGAAGAGAAGAAGAAGAAGAAGAAGAAGAAAAACCAAGTACTTGAAGAAATCAAAAGCAAATTTGTGGATGCTTTGAATATCAAGGTTGATGAGAAACAACCTATTTTAGATAAATTGGTTGAAGTTGTTCACAAGTACAATGAGGACATCAATGGGCAAGATAAACTTCTATAGAGGGCAAAAAGAAAATTTAAGAATAAAGTTTTGGAGAAGGTAGCACTAAGGATAGCTATTGATCAAGTAGAATTGTCTACTATACTTGCTACATTTGAAGTATCTATAAATAATGTTGTTGCTTTCTTTGTAAAGTTAAGTGATATATCTAACTTTACTAAGGGAATAAAGTATAAATTATCAAAAATAGATGTTGATTTGAAGGCTAAAGGATTTAAGAGAAATACGCAAATGAAATCCATGAAGCCCTCGAATACTTGCATGTAGAAAACCTGTCATAGAGAAGAAAAAGACAAGAGGAGGCAAGGGTTTTCTCTGAAAACATACAAATTGTATTCTCAGATAAAGAAAAGATGTAGATTATTACAAAAGATTAATCTTAATAAAAGGAGATTGAAACCCAAAAGAGTAACCTAAAAAGTTACAAAGGGTAACCTAAAAGGTAAAAGCCATATAATAATTACTAATTAATTATTAAATGTGAATGCAAAAGGTGCATAAAGTGAAATCTTAAGAAGGGAGAAAAGGTAATTTGATTAATGAAATTAAATTAACCTTTTTCTTTAACACCCTCCCTTAAGATGAGCAACAATGCAGTTATAGCAGAAAGAGCAAGGAAACTACAATGAAATGTTGAAAGCAAACTTGGGTCTCGGCAACAAGGCCTGATGAGGTACCCAATCACAACCAAATCTCTATAAACAGAGAAATACAGAAAACCCAGTGGGAAAAACTCTCCAAAAAGAGATAGTTGAAAATGTAGTGAAGGACTACATAAGCCTCCAACTAGAGAAATGTTCTAAAAAATAGGAACAAAGAGTGATCATGAAAAAACATCAATGAAGCATGAAGAAGTCACAAACTTTGTCAAAAAGATACTACTGATCTGTAGAACCTCCTCTAATATAGAACCTGACCAAGTAAAGAAGATTATAATTTACATCGAATCAGGAGGCACAGAAAGACAAACAACTAAACTTGAAGATATAGATGGCATGAAACACCAAATTCTAAAGAGCTAATCAATCAAACCAAGGAAGACTGCAACAAAAGTAGGAACAAAAAGAAGAGTGTCTATATGGTAAATGATCCATCTCATCAAAATGTATAGGTATCTAGCCATTGCAATCGTCTAGTACAGAGGATCAAATAATGAATACATAGATCACTCCATTGAACCAAGGAACCATCAGAAACAATAGAAGAACCCCCCTCCTCAATGGAGACAAGGGTGAGGTGATAGGCAACTAAGAAAGTGGGCCAATAACTCCTACAAAATAGAAAGAACCAAGAACATCAAGAGTGAGGAAGAGTTACATACACCTATAAAGGCACGTTTCATTGACACATCATGGGGCCAATGTCATGGAAGGGACACTCACTTGACAAAGGAAGAGGGCACTAAAAAGTAAACAACTATCCCCCATGGCACTTTATAATGTAGTGTAAGTACAATAAGTCACAATGAAGAAAAAGATCCAAGGAGTGGCACTTTATCTCATTGCATTTGCATAAATGTGCTTACAAATGATATCAACAATGATTAGAAAGGGCAAAGAGCTAATAAAACAAATAATATAGCCCAAAAGAAGAGATCCCATGCCACGAAAATGATCCCCAGACCTGAAACATCCAAGATATCCACCATAGCGCAATAAAGAAAAATATATAATAGAAAGAGCATGGAGCAAAATTTAGAAGAAAAACTAGTATTTCTGAAAAAAGGACTAAACCAACTTTCCAAAAATATAATGTTTTCGAAAAATAGAGTTGGGATGCTCTAGATATGCCCTCCAGAGTGAAAAATAGAAAACCTAGTTTTGACTACCCAAACAAGCAATCAAACTACATCAAAACTAGAAAACTCCTATGTCATTGTCTCCATCTTAGAACTAGCTTTCCAATGCTTTTTTAAGATCGAAAAGAGACATCTGTATGCTCAAGTTATGGCGAAAAAACCAATAGGACCCCCCGGAAGCAATACAAAATTATTATTTAAAATAATAATAATAATTTTTAAAAAGGCACCGGTGGTGAGTGGCGACAGAGCAGCATCCAGGTAGAAGAGGGTGGTAGAGGTGGAGCCTGACCAAGGTGGGTGGCGTTGTGGCAGAGCGGAGGAGGCTCATCGATGGCTAGTGGCCAACTGAGCAACAATGGTCACCAGGAGCTGCTACAATCAACGAGACTGTCAATGGTTTTCATTGGTAATTAGCGCTAACTGTTAGCAGTCTTGGTGATCACTGACATTTTTTTTAAACTACATTGGTCAAAAAACCAAAAAATTGTGATTTTTAAATTTTTTTTTTACTTCAGATTGCGTGGAGAGGTCGTACAACCCTATTAGGCAAATTTTTTTTGCCTCCCGGACCAACATTGTCTAAAACAGATGAACTTTACATAGAAATAGGGGTTTTGACATAATCTAAATCTATCCATGAGGTTTGTTTGACCTCAAGCTGCTCTGAAAATCAATAACCCCCCTATTTTCTTGGAAAATATCCAAAAAACTCTAGATTTGAACAATCAAACCCTCGTTCTCCCTTTTTCTCCAAATACTAAACAAGCTATAGTAGATTTGGCTTTGATACCATGAAGAATTTGAGAAAATATGCAAATCAAATCAATGAAGACCTCAAATACTTGCACGTAGAAAACCTATCACAAAGAAGAAAAAGATAAGAGGTGGCAAGAGTTTGGTCTGAAAATATGTAAATTGTATTCTCAGATAAAGAAAAGATGTAGATTATTACAAAAGATCAATCCTTATAAAAGAAGATCAAAACTCGAAAGGGTAACCTAAAAGGTAAAAGCCATTTAATAATTACTAATTAATTATTAAATGTGAATACAAATAGTGCATAAAGTGAAATCTTAAGAAGGGAGAAAAGGTAATTTAACTAATGAAGTTAAATTGACCTTTTTCTCTAACAAAGGCAAGTGCACATCAATTGTCACTTGACCCTGGCTACAATTTTGCACATTTTGTAAAGATTAGGCATTTGACAAATCTTTAGGCTAAATTGTTGAGAGAAGAAGCAAGGATAAGGGCCACACTTTCAAAAATTCAAGGCATGATCCTTCCCAACATGGATGTAATGCAAAAATATATTGCACATGCAAAAACATTGATCCATGATAATAATTTCTCCATAGTTGATCATATGATGGAACTTTCAGTAGAAGTGCAAATAGCCTTATGTGCATCAAAAGTTTTACAAGAGAATTGGGACAAAACAATGACCATAATTTTGAAGGTACATAATGATTTCCTTTCACACTTTGGTGTTACCTTGTAGTTATGCAGTTTTTTTGGCATGTGTCAAAAAGAGAGAGAATGTAGAATGTATATCATATGTAAGGGAGAATTGTATATACAAAGGGGGAATACATGTACAGTATGAAAGATGTATATACAAAGCAAAAAATATGCTTACAAAAAAAAATTGAAAAATAAAAACAGAGTCAGAGGTTACTAAGCAGCAGTCAAAATTGAGTTATAGACCGAGACATGTTGATAGGGGGAGTTTTGACTTGTATTTTGAGTATTCAAATTTTTGGTATGATAAGTATTTTTGTCACTAATGCCAAAAAAGGAGATTGTTAACCTGATTGTCAAATCATTTATCTATTGGTGACTTAACACTTAGTCATTTAGTTACATTGCTACCGAGCTTATCATACTATTAGCAGTGTAAGCCAAGTGTTTCAATTGCTATCGAGCTAATTAGATAAAGTATATTTCATATCGAGCTTCATAATGTCTACTGAGAATCTAAGATAGAATATAGCATTTTTTAAGGTTTACAATGCCTACTGAGACTCTAAGGAAAAGTATAGTGTTGACTACACATTTCAGTGTCAACTGAGTCTACTAAGTTCTTTAGTGTTCATCAAGTCATCCAGTGCTAATCAAGTTCATGTTACCCCAAGGAATCAGTATGGACTAAGTATCTACATCAACCGAGTGCCAGAGTTTTTCAAGTGCTGACAAGTGTTGCTGAGTGTCAGAATATCACCCAAGTGGTCTTCAAAACCTGAGTTACAATAGTGAGCCGACTTTGTGAAAATCGTTTGAATTTGGTATAGTAACCAACTCCATAAGGTAATTTATTGGATTGATACATATATGTAATATATCTTTTCATATCCAATGTGAATCATATCGAAGAGCAAAAAAGAAGATGAGTGTGAATTAAGAAGGTTACAAGCATTATACAAAAAAGCATAGACTTATCTATCACAACAAGGTGATCATTGTATTTCAAAGGAATCTCATTTAACAAACAGAGTCGTAGATCAAAGATCAGTGCCTGATTCATCCTAACAGGTGCATTAGTCAAATCCTTTAACAAGGTGGACTTAATAGTCTCATTCCAAATCTCATATTAGAGTGCATACTTCATTGTATGTTGTAAATGCTTTCACAAGGTGGACCTAACAGTCCTTATTGCTTCTAATAGGGAAGATCATCAGAAGTGTTTAGTTGTAAGCTTTAATAGGCTAACTTTATACTGTAGTAATAAAGCTTGTGGGTATCTCCCCACCTGAGTTTTACTTTCTATTTGGAAGGTTTTTGGGTTACCAAATATTGTGTCAAGTGTTATGAATGTTTTATTACTTTCAATCTTTCATGCATGCAATTAGATCAGATTACATGGTGAATGTTTAATTGGTAAATAAAATATAAGTTTTATTGGTTCCCGATTCATCCCCTACCCCTCTCAGTCACCTAGTCTATACTACATTTCCAATAGGTCTATTCATTCATATTTATTTGTCTTTCAACCTTAGTCATGATATTTATTTGCATCTGGACTTAAAGTTCTAGCTTGGGTTGAGTTTCCCATTCCCCCTATTCCTTGTTGGTCCTTTCTACAAAGAATAGCTCAAACCCATGTTACTGTTATCAACATGGAGCCATACCTTCTTTTTCATAATCACTCTCACAAGAGGATTTGCATAGCAATTAAATTTTCTAAAGATCTTAAAGAGTAAATTGAGAATTACATTGGTGGATGTTTCTTTTAACATCTAGTGGTGTATTTTAGTTTATTGAGTACATATTTTTTGTTTCCAATCCTCAAAATATATAGCTAAGCATCTCCCTCTTGCAACTCCAAGGACCAAGTCTCCTCTCGAGGAGGTCATTTCTACTCAGACCCTAGATACCCCCAAAGAATATAAAGGATGGACCATAATAATTTGTAAAGGGAAGAATGCTTCAAGTCTTTCTAGCCAAACAAAGGTTCCTCATTTGCTTCACTAACTTAGGAAATTGTATAACCTAAGGTGTCAAAAGTCCCTACTTTAGAAAGGGTGTTTCAAAACATGTTTTATAGGGGAATAACAGGACTATCCCTACTTCTCAAGAAAAAAGTTAGTGTGAAGTTATTTTATTCTTAGTGGGGGTTCACACTCCTCAACTAATATCCTTGATTTATGGTTAATCTTCTTCCTTACATTATTGACATATCCCTCCAACGAAGGACAATTTAGAAGGTGGAGGGTTGGGAAAATGACATGTGATCTTAGGGGATCATTACCTTGCCTTTTATTCTAACTTAGATTTTTTACACAATACTTTCTCCTCTCTTGAGGGTTAGGGTAGCATGTATGATACTACGTAATAAATTTAATTTTATGGAATATTTGAAGTCTAGAAAACCTCTCCTGCAAGTTTTTTGTGCTAGATGTTCATAAAAAATATGTTGGAATATAATTTTTTGCATTTAGGAAGTTAAGATTGTCACCATTATGTTAACTATGGCATTTGATGTTATTCAACCAAATATTCTAGTTTTTGCTTCTGATCATGAAGTGGGGTGTGGAGGGGCTTTCCCCCTTCTTTCACCAAGGTGACAAGATGAAGCTATTCCTAATGGTGTTGGACCCATGTAAATATTAGTTTGGGTTCTTACACAAATAGATAATCAGTTTGGTATAGTTAATGTTTATTCTCTCAATGATATTATGGAGAGATCTCATCTTTAGAGATGGAAAATTATCTCATTACCACCTACAATTTGGGTCATGTGTGGGTATTTTAATGTGGTTGAGGTGGCCAATGATAAGGAAGGAATTTTATCCTTGCGATGGACAACTAATGAATGTGAGGCATGGTTCTACATGCATAATAAATTAGGAATTTTTTATGCCAATATTAATCACCATCAACCACAAGTTGTCTAGTATACTTGGTGTAATTTTTTGAGCTAGTTCTAATAGAGATTTTTAATGGCTTGATCATGCCATGTTCTCCACTCAATATTTTTCTCATTTGGAGAGGACTGAATTTTGCTATTTTTACCATTGCTCGAGGTCACTTTGTTAGATCATTTTCCCATTATATTTAAAATTGGATGTCAACCAACTTTGCCACATTCCTCTCAAATTCAATATTTTTGTAACCTTGCATTGTTGAGTCATCCTCCTATGTTGGACCGCATTGAATGGATTTGGAATTTGGATCCAAGGCCCACTCAAAAAATAGGCTAGATTTCATGGTGGAATAGTGTTATTCTTTATCTTGTTAAATTCCTCTGTATTTATGGATACAACTAGCTAATTTATGTTGATGATCTTATGCAATTATAACCAAGGATTTGTGTTCATCTACAAAGAAATTGACATGAAATCTATTTCCACAAAATTATAGTTACAAATTGCCACTCTCCACCAAAAAGTAGATTGTTGACAAGTATATTATCAGAGGCGCTCAAAATAAACCATATATAAATTGGCTAAAGATTGAAGGTCATGTCACTACATAAAAAATTATTCTCTTAGAGCTCGATAATCTTCCCCTAGCATTAAATATTTAGAGAAGGAAATTTGATTCCCGATGAGCTTCCTAATATTTTGAAAACTTACGTAAATCTTAGAGAGATAAGATTTCTACAATCCATTAGATTTGTTCGTTATTGCTTCTGGATTAGATTATATTGGAATTTTTACCATCAACGTTTCAAATCACACAACGTGATTCATCATCAGGATGAGAGAGAAAGAGTTGTAAAAAAGTCATCTCTTGCTAAAGAGATGATGAATCACATAGTGTGATTCAAAATGTTGATGGTAAAAATTCCAACACAATCTAATCCAAAAGCAATAACGAACAAATATGTAAATCTTTATAAAAGGTTTTTACTGCTCAAGAACCTTCAACTACTAGTTGACAAGCCTTAGAAGAATGTGTTGAGGTTGTTCCCTCTCGTCTCTCTAGCTTGTAAATGGCCTCTTTTGTGATCAATTTTTGCACCTTAAAAATCATAGTGAAGTTTCCTTCTCCATGGTGGATGAAAAATCTCCATGATGTGATGACTTTCCTTGGGAATTTTATAAAGCACTTTGGCCATGTATAGTTTCTAATTTGCATAAAGTATATCTTGAAGCATAACATTCTGGTTTATTAGGACAACTAATAAATAAAAGATAAATTAAATTTATACGTAAGGCAAGGGACCTTGAAGATATCCAGAATTAACATCCCATCACCTTGCTTAATTAATGTTATAAGACAATTTTCAAAGCTCTTTCTCTCAAGATTCATCATCCTCTCCTTCAAATTGTGTGTCTTTAGAAGATAGTTTTTATCCTATCCAAATTCATCCTAGATAATATTATAGCTATTTGGGAGGCATGGAGTGAGCTAGACATTCACAATAGAATGTTATTTTCATCAAAAATGATTTTTCCAAATTATATGACCACATTTAATGGCCTTCTATTGTAGCTATGCTTAAAGATTTAGGATCTGGTCCACACTCTATCCATTCTATTCAAATGTTATTCATGGTGTCTTTTCTTGTATCATAATAAATGGCCACCAATCTTAAACCTTTGGCTTGTTTAGATCTAGTATATAAGGTTGTCTTTAGGCCCCATCCTTTTATGCCAGGCTTGGAATTTGATGGCCGTATTGGTCATTTTTGCACTTTTGAACCGTATATAATGGGCTAAAAATTTGTAAGACCGTATGAATTGATAGGCTAAATTCTTTTGAGAACCGTCAATATGACAAGTAAATTTATTACTAAACCATCAATATTTGTTATAGGCAACTTAGTATTTTATTTAACATCCATAAATATGATTCATAATAATTATAGTATATATGTATGATAAATATATATTATTTTATATTTATATATTTCTCTTATTTCTTTCTATTAAATATATGTTTCTATTTTGTATTTTGATTATTGCATATTTATATTAATTTAGAAACTTGTTGAAATAGAATATAATAAATTTTTAAAAACTTGTTTTTAATAATTTACAATATTAGATATGTATTTTATATTTTTTTAATAATACATGAAATTAGAAACTTGTTTCTTTTATTTGAGACTTTTGTATAGATTGCTAATTTATAATTATATATTATTCATTGAAAATTTGCATATATTACTAATTAATATTTATTATTTTCTAAAATATAAAATATTTAAACTTAAAATGATCTATTAAATTACTTTAAAACAAAAAAATTGACACTCAACCATTTTCTTAAAATGTAAAATGAAAGGTATGAAATAAATTTAGCCATCATGAAAAAATCATATGACTTATAGGGGCAGTCGTCTTTGCTTTATGTTCTTATTGCAAAGGGATTTAGCTATTTGGTTGCTTTTGCAATTTTTGTTGGTTCGATTAAGGGAATCTCTTCCAAATTCATCTTCCTAGCTTGTTAATAGGCATTTTGTAGATAATTCTTTCCCCACTTTAATTGGAAACCAAGAAAATGTTCAAAATACACTTCAATGTTTGCAAACCTTTTGTTTGGCCTTTGGGTCTCCTATCCAATGACATAAAACCCTCTACTACAAGCAATCTTTTTACCAATGCTAGACTAGATTCTCCAATTTGGTTGGAAATGGATTCAACATGGGGAATGTCACCACTTTTTGGGTATCCCATTTACTTTTCATGGCTCAACAATTGAGCTTTAAAAAGTTGTCCTAACTAAGATTGAGAAAAAGATTGCATATTAGATCACAAAGCCTCTTTCTTTAGCAAGAAAATTTCAATTTTTTTCTAAAGTTCTCATAGCCACTCATGTTTATTATTCTTGTGTTGAGCACCTTCAAAATATTCCTACAAAAAACATGATAATTATGTTGTCACTTGGGAACTATGTTGTCTTCCTAGAGATTCCAAAGGTTTGGGACTTATTTCAAACTAGAAACAAGGGCTTTCCTTATGTGTAAAATGGGTGATATTAGCCATTTTGGATAGTGAAGCCTAGATTATTCCATCTAGTTCCCAATTCATTAACCAACATTGAAAGGGGTCAATTTTCATAACCTCTTTCTAATAAGATAGACAATTCAAGTCTAGGGCTTATTTGTTCATAGAATTATTTAGCAATCCTAAAAAGAAAGTAAACCTTGGTTTAATTAGGATAGAGATGGATTTCATGATGGGATATCCTTTAATCATCACAAATGGTCTTAGTTGATCTAGGTTCAAGGTCTTTTTATGAGCTATCTCCCAAGTTTTCACACTCTTCACTTTCATAAGTGTGGCATGCACATTTCTCAAGACCTTTTTCTAGACCAACAACAAGTCTATACACTTGGGAGAACTTGTAAGTTCAATTTTGCCTCAATTGCCAATATCATCAAATTTTTTATCTAGTGATTTCAACTCTATCATTGGAATTAATACACAAAATTGGTATTTCATCTACCAAGCCTTGATGGAAAGTTAGAGGAACATCATTCTCCAACTACAAACCATGTATGGGTTATTGGTAGATCTCACCCTACATTCCTATGGTCCATACTTTAGACTAGAATTGACATTTACCATCCTCACACATGTTGATAGAAATTATTCAATTTATATTTTTATTGATGTTACACAAATGTTACACTCTAACCAAGCACTATTAGTAGTAATCGAGATTAGAAGACTCCAGTATCAACTGAGAAAAAGTTTAGAAGAATCCAAGTTCAATGATTGAGTGTAAATTGAGCTAGGTCGATCATTGAAGGATACCTGTGTAAATTGAGTTAGGTCAGTTACCAAAGGAGTTTTGTGTAAATTGAGTTAGGTTAGTTACCAAAGGAGTTCAATGTAAACTGAGTCAGGTCGGTTACCAAGGAACTTAGTGGTAACCAAGTGACCTAGTTTCAGTGTCAGCCAACTTGCAACAAAATTCTTTTGTTTATTATTTGGTCTATGTAAGCCAACTTAGTGGATGTTAATTGTTTATTTGTAAGGATATTCAAGCCGACTTGACATTGGATTTCATATATATGAAAGGTCAAGTTGTGGATTGAAATATGGAAGTTGTGGAAGAAGATAAGACACAAATAAAGAAAGATATTTGATTAAGGGTACAACATCCAAGGAGTTGCAAAAAATATTCTAACCAAGGAGGATCCAAAGGATAAAACATAATAGTGATTTGAATCTACAAATCAATTGCTTCATCAATCAGGTCAATCATTGTTACTCTCTAACAATTGTAGCAATGAAGAAATATCTTAACAAAGTTGACTTAACAATCATTTTGTAAATCCTCTAACAAGGTGGCATTTATAGTTGGAAGTGTCTTAAGACCTCTAACAAGGCCACTCCTAATAGGGTGATTCAAATCCTTTAACAAGGTCGCACCTAACAGTGTGTTTTGTAACATTTAATAGGGTTAGCTCCTAATGGGGCTCACTTCAGAAGAGTGAAAAGTTGTAACTATTTGCATTGATGGTTTTCCCAAATTGGGTTTCCACATTAAATCTTGGTGTCTCATGTGTTTATGTTATTTGCTTACTACTTTATCTTTTTGCAACTAAGTTGCTAAAGGCTAATACACATTAATATCTCAAGACTATTTTGTTAACCGAGTTACAATTAATATCTAGTTCTATCTGAGTTGTGTAAGGATTTGAATTAATAAGAAGTTTGTATTGACATCAAAGGGATTTGGAATTGTTTTAGTGGTAACTGATTCACCCCTCCCCTCTCAGTTGCTCCTCTTATATTTTCAATTATTGGTATCAAAGTTGTTGGTGCTTGTAGGAAATGTTTCAAGGACCTAATCTAAAGATCAAGGATGTCTTATAGAAGAGAGATCCCCAAGTTGAATAGAGAAAACTTTAAAGCATGACATGAACTCATGAAGCTGCATTTGGGAACCATTGGAGATACAAGCCTTCAATTCTTAGAGAACTAGTACATGGCACCACAAAGTCTTTTGACTGTGGATCAGATGGTAGATAAAAATAATCACAACACAATGATGATTGACATTGCTTCCTCTCTCAACTATTCTGAATTTGATGAAGTCAAAGATTGCCTACTGCCTTTGATATGTGGAACAAACTAGAAAAAATCTATGGAGGAGATGATAATGTGAAAAGAGCCAAAACATAAAGTCTAAGAGGCCAATTTGATCAAATGAGAATGAGAGAAGATGAAAACATTGAAAAATATAGTGAAAGAATCAAAGCAAGTGCAAGTGCAATTAGAACCTCAGGAGGAACAATAGATGATGTAATAGTAGTCAACAAGGTATTAAGAACTCTTCTTCCTATTTATGTAATTAGAGGTTCAACTATTCAAGAGATGAGATGTGATCCCAAAAATGATATAACTTCAGATGCACTAGTGGTAAGGTTAACATCTTTTGAGTTGGAAAACTTTGATAACTATCTTCCTAGATCTTGCAACATAGAGTTGGCATTCAAAGAAAAACCAACTCTTGATAAGAGGAGAGGAAACTCAAAAGGCAAATAGTCTGATAGTCAAGAAGAATAAGAATCAGATGATGACCTTGAAGCTATTGAAGTCTTTGCTTGCAAGAGGTTACCAAAAGGTAAAGGTAAATATAAAGGCAAAATTTCATTGATTTTTTTCTCTTGTGAAGAAGTTGGTCACATTGCTACAAGATGTCCAAACAAGGAAAGAAAAGATGATAGAAAATTCAACAAGTTCAAAGGAACAAAAGATTTCAAGAGCTACAAAGACTACAAAGACAAAGGTAAGAAATCTTGTTATATTGCTAAAGATTCTAATAGTGATGATGAAGATGAAATGGTATATATTGCTATTAAAGATGATGAAGATGATGAGGATAATGAAAAGATGGCACTTATTTCTCATGTTAGCAAGAATGACACATGGATAATAGATAGTGGTTGTTCTCATCACATGATTGGTGATAAAACTAAGTTTGAACACTTGGAGTACTATGATGGTGGAAGTGTTAAATTTGGAAATAATGAACCATATAATGTGAAGGGAAAAGGATGCATTGCATTAATAGATGAACTCAAATGTGACAATGCTTACTGGGTTGAAGGACTGAGCACAATCTTCTAAGTGTGGCACAACTGAACAATGTTGGATACAAGGTAGAATTCATGAATGGGAAGGGCAGGCTATTGGATGATAAAGGAAACCTAGTTGGAACTAGCAATCAGACAAAAGGTAATCTACTCTATCTAGATTTCGTTGAAGGTTCATGCTTTTTGGCACAAGTAGAGGAAAGTTGGCTATGAAATAAAATAATGTGTCATGTAAACTTTGATAATTTGGTTACTATAAGTAAGAACATAAAATTCAAAGGTATTCCAAATCTAAAGAAACCTAAAATGGCCATATGCAAACAATGTCAAATTGGAAAGATAGGTAAAACTAGCTTCAAAAATTACAATATTAAGGAAGTCATGGAACTAGTTCATACAGATCTTTGTGGACCAATAGGTATTGAAAGCTATGGTGGAGACAAGTATTTCATTTTGTTTGCAGATGATTAATCTAGGATGATGATAATAATGTACTTGAAAGATAAATATGAAGCTTTTCAAAAGTTCAAATGGTATTTGGCTAGAGTTGAAAAAGAAACAAGAAACAATTTAAAATGCCTAAGATCAGACATAGGAGGAGAATTCATCTCTAATGAATTCAATGAATTTTGTAATGAAAGAGGAATCAAAAGATAAGTATTTGCACCAGGTACACCTCAATAGAATGGTATAACAAAAAGAAGGAATAGATCCATCATGAATTGTGTAAGAACATTGATGATAAAGAAAAATGTTGCATTCAAATGTTGGAAGGAAGCAATCACATAGTTGTTCGTACCTTCAACCAAGTTCAACTAAAGAAAGGTATAGATCAAACACCTTATGAATAATGGTATGACTATAAAACTAATGTCTGTTATTTCAAAGTATTTAAAAGCAGATGTTGTATCTTGAAAGAGACAAGGAAAGGAAAGTTTGATGTAAAAAGTGATGAAGGCATTTTCCTAGGTTACTCCAACAAGAGCAAAGCATATAAATGTTTGAATCTTGTCACTTACATGGTTATAGAAAGTGTATATGTAAAAGTTGACAAGTTTGCAGAAAAGACTAAAGAACAAAGTAGTAAGGAACTTGAAGAATTGTTTACTTTGAGCCTAATACTTTACCAAAGTTACAAGAAAATGTGATTAGGAAACAAAAAATTGCTCCACCCCAACAAATTATAATACCTAGGTCACCTAAGTCTGCACCACAACCTAAGTTGCAGCTAGAGCAACCTGAGTTAGAGATAGTTATAACCAAGTCTCAGATAGAGGAACCTGAGTCACTAATTAAGGGAACCAAGTCCAAGACAGTGGGAACAGAACAGAGTTTAGACATTCATAGAACCTTTGAGCATGGTGAACCAAGTGAATCCAATCCATAATCTATAAGGAAAGTACCTATACTTGCTAGATATGTCACAAGGCATCATGCACCTAAGCACATAATTGGAGATCAAACAGGAGGCGTAATGATAAGGAATAAACTAATAATTGGAGATCAAATAAGAGGCATAATGACAAGGAATAAACTAAAAGGTACATGTTTTCTTATTGAATTTGAACCTAGAACTACAAAAGATGCTTTAAATAATGAAAGTTGATTGAGGCAATGAATGAAGAGATTGAGAAAATTGAAAGGAACAATACATGGACTCTTGTTCTTATACCCAAGGACAAAAATGTAATTGGTACAAAGTGGGTATTCAAAAACAAATTGAATGAAAATGGTGAAGTATCAAGGAATAAGGCAAGGCTAGTGTGTAAAGGATATGCTCAAGAAGAAGGTATAGACTATGGAGAACATGTGCTCGTGTTGCTGGACTTGAAGGAGTCAGAACACTGCTTGCATATGTTGCATTTAAAGGATTCAAAGTGTATCAAATGGATGTAAAATTAGCTTTCTTGAATGGTATTCTAGAGGAAGAAGTTTACATTGATCAGCCTGAAGGTTTCATTGATCCAAATAAAAGAGACATGGTTTGCAAGTTATACAAAGCTTTATATGGTTTGAAACAAGCTCCTAGAGCATAGTATGAGAGCCCACATGGATATCTAATAAAGATTGGTTTTCAAAGAACCAATGATAATAGTAGTAGTTTATATATTAAAGAATGACCACAAAATAAGATATTGTTAGCAGAAATATTTGTGGATGATATATTATTCATAGGCCATGATGACTTATGTAAATCAGTTTTTAAATAAATGAGGAAAGAATTTGAAATGTCAATTTTTTGAGAGATAAAATTCTTTGTTGGATTGCAAGTTCATCAAATGAAGGATGAAATCTACCTTACTCAGTCAAAATATATTAAGGATATATTAAAGACCTTTGGAATGGAAGATTCCACACCAGTTGGTACACCAATGTCTACTGGACATAAGCTATCCAAGAATGATGATTCAAAAGAGGTAAATTAGACTACCTACAGATCTTTGATTGTGGAACTTCAATATGTTGTTCACACAAGTCCTGATATAGTATTAGTAGTTGGTATAGTTGCAAGGTTTTATACAAATCCCAGAGAAAATCATATGATGATAGTCAAGAGAATTATGAGATATCTTAAAGGCACTCAAGACTATGGTCTATGGTACAAGAAAGGAGGAAACTTTGAGTTGAAGTCCTTTACTAATTCAAATTGGGTTAGAAGCATTGATGACAGAAAGAGCACTAGTGGAGGAGCATTCTTTCTTGGAAAGAGGTTAGTGTCATGGACAAGAAAAAAACATAATTGCATCTCCCAATCTACAACAGAAGAAGAATATGTTGCTACAATGGTTAATTGTTCCAACATGGTCTAGATCAAGCAACTATTGTCAGGAATGAAGGAAGAAATCAAGGAATCAGTGGTCATCTATTGTGATAATACTAGTGCAATCAATATATCCAAGAACCCAATGATGCACACAAAGACAATACATTGCAATCAAGTATCATTTTCTAAGAGAATTAGTTCAAGATAAAGATGTAAGATGGGAATATGTTAACAACAAAGGAGCAAGTTGCTAACATATTTACCAAGCCAATACCTAAGGATGCATTTTGTATCTAAGAGGTAAGCTAGGGGTCATTACCCTATTTGATGCTCACTAGAGTACAGATTAGTGATACATCAACCAAACTATATTAAAGATCTATCAAGTTGATGCAAAGAACTTAGAGCTCATTGCATATGAATCAATACATCATGTACATTGAAAACTCATTGTATAGAGTCTTTGGCATTTGATGTCAAAGAAGGAGAGATTGAATATGAATTCAGGGAAAGTTTGATCGATAAATCAGAGGAAGAAATTTGTATAACATCAAGAGGGAGAACTTGATCAGATGGAGTTTGAAGATAAGATGTCAGAGGGAGTTCTCATGGATGTAGAATTAGAATGAACTAAGGATATTATAAATCATTATATTTTCTCTAAGATTTCTTTGTTTATGGCATATTGTGTTGCCATCAATGCCAAAGACGAAGATTGTTGATAACAATTATTCAATTGTATATTTCCATTGATGTTACACAAATGTTACACTCTAACTAAGCACTACCAGTAGTAACCGAGCTCAGAAGACTCCAATATCAGCTAAGAAAAAGTTTAAAAGAAGCCAATTTCAGTGATCAAGTGTAAACTAAGCTAGGTCAGTCATTGAAGGATTCCTGTGTAAACCAAGTCAGGTTGGTTACCAAAGGAGTTCAGTGTAAACCGAGTCAGTTCGGTTACCAAGGAACTCAATGGTAACCAAGTGACCCAGTTTTAGTGTCAACGGACCTACAACATAATTCTTTTGTTTATTATCTGGTCTATGTAAGCCGACTTAGTGGATGTTAATTATTTATTTGTAAGGATATTCAAACCGACTTGACATTGGATTTCATATATATGAAAGGTCAAGTTGTGGATTGAAATATGGAAGTTGTGGAAGAAGATAAGATGCAAATAAAGAAGGATATCTAATTAAGGGAAGAACATCCAAGGAGCTGCAAAGAATATTCTAATCAAGGAGGATCTAGAGGATAAACTAGAAAAGTGATATGAATCTGCAAAACAATTGCTTCATCAATCAAGTCAATCATTATTACTCTCTAACAATTGTAGCAGTGAATAAATCTCTTAATAGAGTTGACTTAACAGTCATTTTGTAAATCCTCTAACAAGGTGGCATTTATAGTTTGAAGTGTCTTAAGACCTCTAAAAAGGCCACTCCTAATAGGATGGTTCAAATCCTTTAACATGGTTACATCTAACAGTGTGTTTTGTAACCTTTAACAGGGTTGGCTCCTAACAAGGCTCACTTCAGAAGAGTGAAAGGTAGTAACTAGTTGCATTGGTGGTTTTCCCAAATTAGGTTTCTATGTTCAATCTTGGTGTCTCATGTGTTCATATTATTTTCTTACTACTTTATATTTCTGCAACTAAGTTACTAAAGGCTAATACACATTAATATCTTAAGGTTGTTTTGTTAACCAAGCTATAATGAATATCTAGTTCTAACTGAGCTGTGCAAGGATTCGAGTTAATAAGGAGTTTGTACTGATATCTAAGGGATTTGGAATTGTTTTAGTGGTAATTGATTCACCCTTCTTCTCTCAGTTACTCCTCTTATATTTCCAACAACATACCCTTGGAGGAAGAGGTTTTCTACGATTTGGTTTGCTACTATATAACCTAAGCTCATTTTTAAGGTGTATTATTTTCCAAGGTTTTCCTTTAGGTTCCCATATCTACCATTTGAGAGTTGTATACTTACACTATCCTTTTTGTGGTAAGCCTAAATCTTTCCTTCAAATGCTTTGGTTTTGGAGAAGGGCTCAACATTACTAGGTGTGGATCCATGACTTTTTTAGTCCCTTTCAATCATAAAATGGTCATTCTAGGTGACTCTCTTAGTTTTCCATCTCTATTTATTTGGATCTAACAAACTTCCTCGACACAAATCTTTTGATTTATTTGGAAGGACATGCATGTGGTTATATTTGCACATGCTTGTATTGTTACTTATATTTATAGATATTTGCACATGCTTGTATTGTTACTTGTATTTATAGTTTTACTAAAACATACATTTTCAATAATGTAATGCTTAAGATCCAAGTAAATGCTAATAAGGTGGCTCTTGAAGTGATCCACTTGCAAGAGCATTTATAGCATTAGGAAAATGCCTCTTGTATGATTCTAGGTTCTTGTTACATGGTTCTATTTTTGGCAGTCATTCAACATCCTACCATGTCAATGTTGTGGTCATAACTCATTTGTCAAGCATTCTCACACATCACATTCACATATTCCTCACTATCATTCTAATGATTACTGAGATTTTTCTCACAGGCAGTCAACATCTCCACCTCTTACTTATTCTATCTTTGGATGGCCTCTTGCTCGTGGTATTCCTCTTGTCGTAGTTAGATTTCTTGATCTAGGTGGTGATTGTGGTTGGCCTTTGTCATCAAAATGGCTTCACCGAATTTCCCTAGCTATCTATCTAGTCAGGAAGGACAAGGAAGGAAGAAGAGATAACTAATGGTTGGTCTATTCCATACCCCAATTCTGAACCCATTGGTGTATGAGGAAAGAAGGATGATCTAGACCGTCCAATTGGTACTACATTAGTTGCCTAAGATTCTCTTTGTTTTTAGGTTATGCCCATATTACTCATGGTTTCCAATTTCTAGGTTAAGCCCATTTGATACTTGTGGGGATTGGTTTTTAATCAAGTCCATACATATTTTTTTTTAATAATATATTAATATTTATTAATTAATGATTTTTTTTTATAGGTAATCAGCCGAAGACCTGATTTTTTTTTTTATCGGTAAGAGGCCAAAGCCAAGATTCATTCATTAATTATTATTTATTAAGCTTGTGTAGAGTCGAACCCAAGACCTCTTAGATAAGAGGCTCACAATTTACCATTGTGTTGAACACTCTTGCGTAATGCCAAAGACCTAATTACTTATTACTATTATTGTTAAGATTAATTATTATTATGTGTTAATAGCAAGTAGATTCGAACCCAAGACCTTCCCGATGAGAGGCTCACAATTTATCGATGAGTTGTAGACTCTTGCCTAGTTTATTAATTATTGATTAAGAATATTTCATCAAAAAAATAAAATATGATTAATATGGTTATTTCTAAAAAAAATTATAATTTAATATACATATTGCTGACTAAACTAATAAAAAATTGTACAACAAATGCATTATTATTCTCAAGTAGATAAAAATATATAATTATTCATTAACTTTTATTAATATTAATTTTGTTATTATTGATCTTAAATATAATTTAAACCAAAAGATGTAAATTTTAATTATTTTAATGATAATCCTTTATATTTCCATTTTGAATTTAAATAATGTCAATTAACAAATCAAAGAATAAATCAAGTAAGAAGGTAACCTCAAAACCAGTATACATTATTAACTTTTGTTATAGTTATAACTTCACATTTTAAAAGAATTTTAGAAAAAAAAAGTACTATAAAATGTTGTCAAACTTTCTTTTTTTTTTACTATAACATCTAATTGATTCATATGTTACCAACTGATAAAACCTAGTGAATGCATCAATATTCCTTTTTTAGCAAAGGCTAAAAATAACAATCTCGCCATCAATACTAACAACAAAACTAAAAAATAATTTCATAAAACATCACAAAACAACCTCAACTTTTACTCATAAAACACATCAATGAGTTTGACTTGAAAACTATATACTAAAATTCTAATAGCAATATCACAATTTGACTTATGCAAATACCTCCTACTTATTATTGATGAGCCAAATGAACTCTATAATGAATGGTTTATAAGACACACCAATTGCCTCTTAAAACGATGTTGCAAACTTTGTGGGCTTAATGTTACATGAAATTGCAAAGTTAAGTATGCTTAGTTGGAGTAGTTATGAGATGGGTGACCTTCGAGTAAGATTCAATTCTACCTCTCTATGAGCATCACTTGGGTGCAATAAGTGTTAAGTATTCCATACATTCTTAAAAGAAATGGGATTATTCTCAAAGCAACACTACTCATGAAACATAGATTAATGAGTTCGACTCAAAAACTACACAATTAAATCTTGATAACATTATCACAATCTCAATTTCATCATAAAACACTATCTTAATTGAACTTTATAATATAAAACTAAATAGAGAATTAATAACATCACTTTTATCCATACATTAATATATTTTCTAATAAAATAAAATACAAAATATTGACCATCTATAAGACCAACACTTTTTTGAAGTACAAAACCTTGGATATTACCTATAGTAACATGGAACCCAATTCCGCGACCCCACACCACTCTTAAGAGCACCATTATAGTTAATGGTGACATTGACAAGTCATTGTAAAATTATTCCACATGCAATAAAATAAAGCACTTGAGATGTGAAAGACAAGCCCTAGTGTCACATGGAAAGCCCTTTGTTTTTTATTTTTCTATGGCTATCCCCACTAGCCATTACTAAAAGCAAAAGTACCATCACTAGAGAAAAATAATAATAAAACATCACCACCTTATCTACATCCATGAATTTTTTAGCTCATGCCCCTCGTATTTATCAACCCACCATGTGCCCTCAAAATAAAATAAAAACAACATTGGGGTAGGGTTAATTATTTATCGCATATTCCCGTCAGTCGACGATGTCAGCTGAGAGGAAAATCGAGGTCAGTTGACAGGGGAATCGGCGTCAGTTGACGTAACAATAGCCGATCCAAAAGCCGATCAACGACTATTCGTGCACTATATCGAAGCTTTGATGGGGGTTTTCACGAGAGATTTGCGGGCAAATCCAAAGGGCTTCTCAAGCAGAATGCTTGATTAGTGTTCACAAATTGGGACGGCTATTTTTCCCTGTTAAATTTGAGTATTTTGAGCTGGATTTCGTTCAGGGAAGAGGATTTTACCACAATACAGGTGAGGAGAACGCATTTCTTTTGTCTGTGAAATTGACTTCCTGTTTATGTTCAAATTCTGCGTTTGTTTTAAATTAACGGGCGTTTTGGGCCCTGAGTTGAGATATTTCTTCTTCTCATTAAAGGTGATGTCAAAATAATCTAGTATGTGCACGATTCGGTCTATGCCATTTTCAGTAATGCAGGTAAGAAGACCTAGTTTTTATTAATCCTCTGCGAAAATTTCAGCTTAAATTCTGTGCATCTTTTGAATTTTGACTTTTAATTTTTTTAATTTTTTGCCCCTTGTAGACTTTTTATCACATGACAGTATAAATTATTGTCCTAATTTGGAACGGTTTTCCGGTTCAAATTTGGATTTTTATTGAGGACGATTTGGCCCGGGGAAGCCTTCAGTACGTTAATAAGGTGAGATTCTTTTTTAAAATTCCCGTTTTTTTTCTTTTAAGCTAAAAATCCTATGCATTTCTTCAAGCAACGATCGTTCTTTATCTATAGTTTTGAGGTTTCATGCATTTTCTTTATCTTTGACGACACAAGAAGTCGTAAATTCATTCCTCTAAGGATTAGGAACGGCATTTTCCATTCAAAATTGGAGTTTCTTAAAGGCCGATTTAGCTAAGGGAAGCTTGTTTTCCCTAAATGCAGCTGGAGCCTTCATTTAATTTCTCTGTTCAAATCCCAGTATCCTGTGTTTGAACTCTTTACGAATGCGGAATTGGTAGTGGCTATTTAATTATTTTTGAGGTTTTAATTTCGCTTTGTGGAGTTGACGTACAAAGAATGTTTAAATTCTTCCGATATATTGGAAAGTTTTCTCTTGGTTCAGAGTTTATGCTTTTTGAGTTCAATATGACTGATGAAACTAGAATTGTAATGGTATAAGTAAGAAGCCTCAGTTGCCGTTGTCTGTGAAATATAGAAGATTCTAGCTTCTGAGCTTTTAATTTGTTTATACCGTAAAGCTTCGCTTGTTTGTTAATTAAAGTATTGAAGGTTTTTCTGTTGCCATCACAAGATAATGTTAGTCCTGATAGTTTGGGGTTTATAGTTTTACCGCTTTCTTCAGCCCTATTAGGCTTGCATTTCGCTGAAAAAGCTTGTTATTTTCAAGTTTAAATGGGTTTGCATTTGGAAGTTGAAAAGGATTGACATTTCTATAGTTCCAACTTGAAGTCTCTTGTTTTTTATTCAAGTTTTTTAATGCGTGCAAATGGGGAATATTTTTTCAAAAGCCTAGATGAAAGACATATATATCTTAAACTTCAGTATTTTTGGTTCTGCATGTATGATTATTCGGATTAGCTTAGTAAAGGAATTTACACTTATTTTAGTGTTCAATTTTGAAATCTGATGTGGTAGTCCTTTGAGGTAGATCAAAAACGCTTGTAAGTAATAATTTAGGAGATCATGCCAGACTGCAGTATATAAATTGGTGGTGTTGATAACCTGAGTATTTTAAGGGATTAAAAGACGTTTGTAAGTGGTTATCTGATAATCTTCATTTGATTTTTGAAGAATTGTTTCTCATCTTATGGTATTGTGCGTGCTCTTGTGGTACTTTTTGAATTTTCTTCTTTTTCAAGTTTAAACTATACAATTTCTGGAATGAATGATAGGTTTTGCTTATAATTTAGATTTCCTGCTTATTCATGGGACAACATTACTAATTTATTTGTGGCATTTTTCAAGCACCATTTGGCAAGGGAAGTTTATTTTCTGCAATTGCAGGCATGGAGACACTGTCCCATTTCTATTCCAAACTTTAATACCTCTTTGCTTAGAATATGTCCATTTCTTGAAGCCATGAGTGTATGTTTAAATTTTTCAGCTCAAAATTCTGTGCATCTTTTGAATTCTGTCTGTTTCTCAGTTTTGAATTTTTTATTTCTTTTTTAACTTGATATAGTTGTTATTATGAGACTGTAACTGATTTTCCTAATTTGTAACAGTTTTCCGGGGCAATTTCAGGTTTTTTTTGAGGGACGATTTGAACTGGGCAGTACATAAATAAGGTGAGAAGCTCTTTTGAAATTTTTCCCTGCAAGTTTTTGTGCATTTAAGCTAAAATCCTGTGCATTTGTTGAAGCATTGATCATTCTTTATCTATGTTTTTAGCTGTCATGCTTTTTCTTTAGTGTTGGTGTCACAAGAAGCTCTAAATCCCCGACAATTTGGAATGGCATTTTCATTCAAATTCAGTCTTTTGAAAGGCCGATTTAGCTAAGCGAAGCTCCTTTTTTTTCAATGTTGATAGAGGCCTCATTTCATTCCTCTCTTAAAATCCCAGCCTCTTCAGTTTAAACTCTATATGTATGCAGAACTGGCGGTTCAGTTTATTTTCAGGTTTTTATTTCCCTTTGTAGAGTGGACAAGACAAAAATGTTTAAATTCTTCTGATGTATTGGAAGGGTTTGTCTTGATTCAAACTCTGTGCTTTTTGTGTTCAATTTGACCAAGGAAACTAGAATTGTAATGGTATAACTATAAGGTTGCATGGGTACGCGTACCCTCACCCCTAGTAAACACATACCCACACCCCTAGAACATGTACACACATACCCACACCCCTAGTACATGTACACATGTACCCAAGTATTGGGTACTCAGTGGAGAGCATCATAGCTAGGGACCTTGATTAAGATTTCTGATTTTTGCTATGGTTTTTTTGTTTGCAAATCAGCTTGTTGTTTATCAAGCTTAATTCAATATGTAATCAGTTTGGAACTTTGATACAATACTGATTAACAATAAACTTAATCACTGTTCAAGTCAGAAGTTTATCATTTACAATATGTCATTGTTATGTGATTTATGATCTTCTTGTTCATCTTTAAAGTCTGCGCTCACTGTTATGCATCTAGATTCTAAACATTTAGCCTATATTATTATTATAAACATTTTGCATAGCTAAAACTGAAAACAATACATTCCGTGTGCAAACTTTATCACTGTTCCTGTTTTGAAAAACCATTGTTATGACTCAATTTTTTTAGATTTTCTATAAAAAATTTAAAAAATTGATGTACCCATCACCTATTTTGAAAAATAGCCGTACGCGTACCCCTACATGTACCCAGAGTACCCAAGTACCCCGTCCCCATGCAACCTTGTATAAATAAGAAGCCTTCATTGCAGTTGTCTGTGAAATGGAATATCTGACTTTTCAGTTTAAATTCTGTTTATATCCTAAAGTATCAGCAGGTCTTTTCTTTTGGTATTTAAGATTTTGGTTTTTTTGTTTGAGTTACATTTACAACCGCTGCTTTCTACATCCCTATTAGGCCTGCATTTCTCTGTAAAATTTATTATTTGCAAGCTGAAATGGGTTTGCAATTGGAAATTGAGAAGGATTGGAATTTCTATAGTTGGAACTGTGAAGTTTTTGTTTTCTTTTAATTTGTAATTAGGTTATTGTTTTTTCAAAGCTTAGATGGAAGACTTCAGTAGTGATTACACCATGCTTTGGTTGTGCATGTTCAGTTATTAGTAATATATTTGTAAAATTTTAGGAATTTACACTTGTTTTTAGTGTTATGCAATCTGATTTGATAGTCCTCTGGGGGTAGATCGGAAAATCTTGTAAATTTTTGTTTAGAAATTTAAAGTTGAATGTTTAAGAGATCACTTTTGACTGCATTATGCAAGTTCATGGTGCTCATAACTTGAGTATTTAAATATAATAAAAGAGGTTTGTGTGTGGTTATCTGAAAATGTTCATTTGATTTGTAAGCCGTAAGGATTGATTCTTATATTAGGGTGTTGAGAAGCCCTTGTGGAATATTTACCCTCATATTCAAGCTTAAATTCTTTGCACTTCTTGAAGGAATGGCAAATTTTGCTTATAATTTAGAGGCATTCTTTTTTAATATTCTGGGACAGTTTTCCTGATTTAAGTTTGAGATTTTTTAAAGATTTCTGTAATTGGAGTCACAAAAACACAAGGTCACCGGGAGACGGGGAGACTTCGAGGTCTCCGGTACTGGTACTGGTACTGGTACGGTAATTTTTCAAATAGGAGACGGGGTACTTGGAGATGGCAAATTTTTTTTTAATAGTTTAAAGAGTATAATACTAAAAGTAAATACAAAATTTGAAAATAGTAATACTGTAAGACTAAAGTAAATAATAATAGTAATGTCACATTTAAAATTAAAATAGACTCATAGAGTCAAAGATTTCAAAACTCACATGATCACAATATTGTATCTCATAGACATATTTGTTTTTTGAATATTGCATATGATCACCATCATATCAGATTGATAATCGCTGAGATTATCATTACATATTCAAATTTTAAATTCAAAAAAGTATAGTTTGATGTTGAATTGCCGATATGCAAACAAAAATGAACACTTTGTACAATAAACAAAAAATAGAAATATATCTAGTATTAGTATGTCGATGGTACTATCATCTACTCCACAAGGTTGTGATCATCCATCTCAAGGTCTTCAGCTATCATGCACTCCAAAAAATCATCACTCTCCAAAAATATTTTAAATGATTTAATCATTTAAATTGTCGAATAAAAATAATTTTTAGAAAGTGTTTCTAATGTTTTTAAAGTTATTAATTTATTAAATAAAATATTTCAAATGATTTAAAAATTTAAATTGTCTGCGGTCTTAATTTTTGCATTAAAAACATTAAAATGAGGGCTAAAATATATAAAATTATTTAATATTATATTTTACATTTATATTTTATCAGGAGACTTCGGGGAGACTTCACTTTTTGGTTTAGGAGACGGGGAGACTTCAGGAGACTTTGTCGTGAAGTCTCCAACCCAAGACGCGACTTTTAGGGGGGAGACGGGTCTCCTGGTAACCATGCAGAAACACTTTAATTTCTCGCTCAAGTTTTAATGCCTTTTGGGTAAGAATATGTCCATTTCTTGAGGCAATGCCCTTTTGTTTGCTGTTATTGTATTTTATTACCCTTTCTGTCAATATTGGGATTTGTCATCATATTGACTCCTTTTGAAGTATATGTTGTCGTGGTCTGCAAAATTTGTTCTCGTTTGGATTTGACTAGCTGTGTACCCAAAATTTTGCTTGCTCTTAATGGTGATATTTAAACAAATAAATTGAACTTGGTCATCTGGAAATTCCAGTACAGAGATGTGGACCCCATCTTCATAACCAAGTCCCGAGTGACTATGTATATACCCTTTTTGATATGTTCAGGTACTCTGATTTGAAATGTCCCACCGTGCTTATCTCTGCAGCCCACCATTATCAGACAGTCTCTTTCCAATCACGAAACCTTTAAAAGGAAGCATATTTTCAATAATAACTTGAACATATTAGTTATCAGCTCTGACTGAAGAGTTGTAACTAGTTCGTTGAGCTGTAAAAGGGACTGTTTGTGGGAGGAATTTGTATTTTGTGAGATCAATTCTTACCTGAATTTTTTTTTATATAGTCTTGCAATATATTTGGTTTTAAGGTGGTATCAATGAATAATTTTATTAGAACAGAGGTCGAATCTGTCACTGGCATAGTTGTTTTTTTTCTATTTGAACCAATCCTGGAAACTTTGAATGATTTTTTTGTCTTTCATTGTGCAGAATGTGAGTGGGGAGAAATTTAATCTTCCATTGTTTTTTAGTCACCAATAGAGGGGGTGGAAAAATATTGTAAAAAAACTGATAACAAAGATCTTTATATTTCTTTTCAGAAACAATTGATGGGCATTGAGAGCCTTTTTAATGGGGTTTGTTAAATAATTATTGTAAACATGGGCAAGAAGACCCTGTTTCATTTCACGAAGCTAGAACTGTGAAGTAGCTGTATTTTTTATTTAATTCTGCTATTCCGTCAAGGTTGTCAAGGTTGTCATCACAATGTCTTTTCTCAGAGCATACACTGTAATGCGTTATGGTTTACAAAGTTGTTCTTGTTTGGATTTGAGTAGTGGCAGCCTGCATTTTGCTTCTACATAATGTTATAGTTTAGATTAATTTTATAGATATAGGGATTAGTCCACGTTCAAAGGTCTGAATTTTGAATCATGAAACCTTGTCTCCATTTTCACATCTTTTGGTCACTATTATCATTGTTCCTGTACCCTATCTTGGAAATTCTTGAAAGGAAGCATATTGTCGAATTTGGGCTTTAAGTTAATTTCAATATAGTAGGGAGCAGCGTTGTAGAGTTCTCATTAATTCATGGCACTGAAAAAGGGACTTTTTTTTGGTGGTGAGAGGATTTTATTTATGGTTTAAATTAAATTTGTATGTTGTGGACTGTTTCTTACATCAGGTTTTTGGATCTAATATATGAATGATAATAGGTTGACCGCTGAAGAAAAAAATTGTGAATGAAACTAGATTTTTAGTTAATCTATCTTTTATAAAATTATCTTTTTCCCCAGGGCTTAGAACCAATCCTATGAAGCATTTGTCTTTAGTTTTTTGCAGCGTGTGAAATAGGGATGACATAAAAGTAATTATTGTAAAGTTAAAATTGAAAAAAAACCAAAATTATCTGGGTAAATTTAGATATTGTACCTCATATTTTTGAACTTCTTTAACAGTAAAGTGCATTCCCCTAACTACTTCATTAGTGCAACTGCTTTTCCACCTTCACCTGCTCATTCTTCTTTTTGTTCTTGTGGTGAGATAAAAATTTATCAATGCCCCCAACATCATTATCATCAACAGTATTCTATATGTCACAAATTAAAGCTATCCCATGTATCTTCCTTTTCTTATTTTTCATGCTTAAAGAGCTCTAGGGATTTCTGTATTCTGTGCACGGTCATTTTTGTTTCTTTTAGAGCTCTGGGGGTTTTCTGCCTACAACGGATGTACATTTTCTTTTTTGTCTTCTTTAGATAATTTCATTTGAAAGGACAAATTAAAGTCCTCATTTATCTTTCGTTTCTTATTTTTCTTGTTCTTCTGGGTTATAGTTGCATAATCATTCTTTATTGTTTTCCTCGTCATATTTTTTTTGTTTTGCTCATAGCGATGTGGGATTTACTGCATCCTGTGAGCAAGCATTTCTGTTAATGTTCTTTTTAAAATTTTTCTTTCTCAGACAGTTCGAAAGAGTTTCAGTCTGCACTTGACATTCATTTTCAGTTTGGTCGTCTCAGAAAATTTCATTTAAAAATGAATTGTGCGCATTGGAATTTTCCTCCGTTTCAGCTACTTTGCCTCTGTTTTTTTTTCATCCTCTTCTTGCCAGAAGTCTTGTTCACCTTCTTTTCTCTTGGTAGACATTACTTATCAGTGTTAATTGTGATGCTTACCTCTAGTTTCATTGCCTCCTTTTTTTGCTCTTGTAACTGTTTGGACAAATTATCATTCCATTTGATTCAGATCCTGTCATGGAACTCATTTTTATTTCTTTGGGGCTGTTTTTGTCCTCTTATTGCCAGAAATCTTGTAACATTCCTGTCCTCTAGCGAACATACTTTTGGGTGGATTGTCAAAGTTTTGCTCTAGTTTCTTTGCCTCTATTTTTGGTTTTACTTTTGTAACTAGCTAAAAAATTAGCTTATCTCTAATATTTGGGACTCTTTTCTCAGGTAAAAGTGAGTTGTCTTCTAGCTGAGATTGCCCAGAGGAAACCTTGGCTGAAAGGAGAGTAAATCTTCTAAATCAGAAGAATAAATACTCTCCTCAGCCAGGTTTTGCTCCAAACAGTTTCTGCTTGAAGACAACTTATTTATACCTGAGAAAGTAGTCCTCCAAAATTAAAATTAACTCCAAGGCTCAGTCTGAATCAAATGACCTGTTAGTTTTTTAAAATAATTCCAAGAGCAACGAAAAAAATATAAATAAACAGGGATTGTTCACAGGATGCAGAATTGTATTTAGTCTTTGCATTGATAAGATAAATTAATGTACATTTAGAGCTTACTGACATCACAAATGGGATTGATTACTGGAAAAGAATGGTTAAAACTAAGGGTAAATTCTGCTTTTTCTTAGTCTTGTAACAGGCATGTTGAGGAGCACACAGAGGAGCATTTACACAGCAGATCTGAGCTTCTGAACAACAGACATTATTGTATTGTCCTCTACTTGTCCACTGGATGTTCTAGATCTTGTGCATCATGTTGGCATTTGCCGTTGCCAATATACTTTGACTACAATTAGTTAGTATGAGTGCTAGCTTTTGGCTATAATAAAGAACAATTTCTTAGAATCAGCAATATCAGGAATTATTAAAACTTGGTTAGAGTCTAAAAAAATGTTTGACAAGCAAGGCTCTTGCTTTCTGGAGATTCTTCCTGGTTTCACTCATTTGGACCACCACTGGCAGCAGAATCAATGGTATTTTATATCATATTTGCTAGAGTTGAAGAAACTTGGGTTGCAATTGAATTTTAAAGAAGAAAATACCAATGGTCAGAAAATAGTACTGAGGGACAGCCAAAAAGCAGCAATGCTTGATATATGGAAAGGTGTTCAGATTGTTGAGATGAAAGGTCCTGATTTGATCCCAATGGATATGGCAGATTGCCCTGGAGAGCCAAAAGATGCAGATGGGAATCAAGAGGAGTCAGATGATTCTCTTCTGCCTGGTCTTCAAGATGATATAGCTATGCAGTGTCTAGCATGGACATCAAGATCAGATTATGGCTCCCTTTCTTCATTAAACAGTCGATTCAAATCTTTAGTTCAAAATGGCTACCTGTACCGCTTGAGAAGACAGCTTGGGGTTATTGAACATTGGATATATTTGGCATGCAATTTGAATGGATGGGAAGCTTATGATCCTAAGCGGGACCGATGGATGAGATTACCTAGGATGCCATCGGATGATTGCTTCACCTATGCAGATAAGGAATCTTTAGCTGTGGGAACAGAATTGCTGGTTTTTGGAAAAGAAGTATCTGGATTTGCAATATGGAAGTATAGTATCTTGACACACCACTGGTCTAGGGGATCTCCAATGGCTTCTCCTCGCTGTCTCTTTGGTTCAGGCAGCAATGGGGAGGTTGCAATTGTTGCAGGAGGATGTGATAGAAATGGAGTTGTCCTCAAGTCTGCAGAACTTTACAATTCAGAATTGGGTAGCTGGGAAACTTTACCAGAAATGCATTCGCCCCGGAAATTGTGTTCTGGATTTTTCATGGATGGTAAGTTTTATGTAATAGGGGGGATGATAAATGCTAGGGATTCGCTTAATTGTGGAGAAGAATTCAATCTCCAAACCAGAACTTGGAGAAGAATTCCAAATATGTTTCCTGCTGGCAATCGGGCTACTCATGCACCTCCTTTGGTTGCTGTTGTGAATAATGAACTGTATGCAGTAGAGCACTCCCGAAATGAAGTAAAAAAGTATAGCAAGCAAAGCAACTCATGGCATGTACTAGGAAGATTGCCTTTAAGGGCAGACACTGCAAATGGTTGGGGGCTGGCATTCAGGGCCTGTGGGGATGAGCTTGTAGTAATCGGAGGGCATAGGGGACCTGAAGGTGAATTAATTGTTTTGAGTTCATGGCAACCTAGCTCTGATGAAAGACCAAACTGGAAAGTACTTACCACGAAGGAGCGTTTAGGAGGCTTTGTGTATAATTGTGCAGTAATGGGCTGTTAGTTCATGGTCTTATTATAATCCTATAAGCTACTTTTCTCTCTAAATGAAATTATATGAATGGATTCTGTCAGATGCATGGTTGCTATTTGCCTAATCCCTGCATCAGAGAGCATATTATTGTCAGCCAAATGGGCAGACAAGAACTGTAGAGAAATGAATTAACTGTGTGTGTGTGCAGTTGCACATGTCAATATTATATTCACTATTTATTCTGTGAGTTTTATCTTACTAAATCATGTTTGCAATTACCTCGCTTGTTCAATACTCCTTGTACATAGAAATTACTAATATAACTTTATAGTTGGCTCTCGAAAGATTTTAGTACTTAATGTAAAATGCTAAAGCATGCTTTTGCACTTTTCCTCTTGCGTTTATAAGGGCATACTCTGCAGGTAAAACATAAAGAAAGATGAGATTAAACTTCCGTTCTTTGTTTTAAATAGGATTCGAAGATGGTTAAGAGTGAGTCTAAAAATATTGATAATAAGTAAATAGCATTGTGTTTCCCGTATAAAATTTAAACTCTGAACATTATGATAATAATATAATTTTGAAGCTGCTTTTCTTGAATTTTGTTAAATAAGATGTGATCATGCTTTTTTCCTATACATGCCAAGAGTATGGTATGGTCCATTTGAATAGTTAAAACAATCCTTGTCTTAGCCGTTAAGTTTTGATATAGCCATGCTTCTAAATCTTAATCTTTTAGCCCCTTTTAAGTTTTGTTAAATAAGATGTGATCATGCTTTTTTCCTATACATGCCAAGAGTATGGTATGGTCCATTTGAATAGTTAAAATAATCCTTGTCTTAGCCGTTAAGTTTTGATATAGCCATGCTTCTAAATCTTAAATTTTTAGCCCCTTTTAATGTTGGGAGTACTCTCTAATTGAGATGAGATTCTGCTTTGTATGACGCTATCAAGCTTACAAGCCTAGTGCTTGCTGCCTTATGGATATGTGGGTATACTTATTATCAGCTCTATATCAATTAAACATGTATCAATGAACCCTGCAAAAAGCTGACAATATGCTTTGCAATGTCTTCTTAATGTATTTAAGTAAAATTTTGAACAGTCAGGACGTGTTGTATAGTTCCTTCTAAAGAGGATACCAAACACTTGAGACTTTGTTGGAAATGTGACTATAAATGAGCAATTGCAGTGAAGAGGCTTACAATACAATGTTTAAATAAAGAAAGGGGACAAAAACAAACGAGTATATACCAACACAATGGGCAACGGTTGCATCTGCTAAGAAGATTGTTATTAACAGATACCCTGTTGATTAAACGAGGCTTAGTTTTATTTTGTATACTTTCTAACTTAGATATAGATGCTCATGTGGGCATCCTGGTGTGGAAGGCGGAAGCAGATGCCACCGGAAGTGGGGATCTGAGGTGGATGCCTGGCTTCCACTCGCTTCTAGATGCCTGGGAAGCACTTCCGGATGGCATTGAGGCGCTTCCAGAAGCCTCTGCAGACCCAGGCCTCAATTTTTTTTATTGCTTTTTGCCACCTAAGTTTTAAATCAGCACATGCAAATAGAAGCTTTTAAATCTATTTTTAGCTCTTAAACCCTAAAACGGCCCTCAAAGAGGTCGTTCAACCATTCTTCATCTCATTTAATCTTATTGAACATTTGAATTTCAATTTGAATAAATATTGGTGAAGTTCCAAGTATCACACTGTCAAATGTTTTAATTTTGTATATTTCTTTGCATTTATTTATATATATATATATATATATATATATATATCCCCCCACCCCCAAAATAAATTCACGCATCCGTGTGCTTGCTTCTTGCATCCGCACCCACATTGGTAACTTAGCTTTCTTAGTATTTTTTAAGATCATGTTATATTCCATTGCATTCCTGAGATATGTTCTAGAGAAATAGAGGGGCAGCAATATTTATGTAATTGCAAATATATATATATAGAGAGAGAGAGAGAGGGAGATCTGTATATAATAATAATAAACAGCAGTATAATAACAGCATATGCAGAAGCCTGCATGTTAACAATATTCTAAAATAAATTTGTGTACCTTACCAACAATAGATGTTATGTTCCATTGCATTTCTGGGATATGTTTTAGAGAAATAGAGGGGCAGCAATATTTATGTAATTGCAAATATAAGAAAGAGAAATTTGTAAATAATAATAAACAGCAGTATAATAACAGCACATGCAGAAGCCTGCATGTCAACCATATTCTAAAATAAATTTGTGTACCTTACCAACAATAGCTCACTGTATGAGACCATGCTCAATGCATCTTTACTCTCTTTTGCAACTGCGATAATAATGGACTCTAATATTATATTAAGAATTATGAATTTTTAGACATTTTTGAACAATGAACTCAGAAATCCAAATTGTTGCTGTTAGTGCTAACTTGCATATAATTAACGTCATTAGCAATGTATCTGAGCAATGGCATATTTACTGCTGTTATATTGCAATAGATGCTATCAGTGCTAACACCATTAATTTAATTGCTGTTTTACCACTTTTTGCGATAGATTCATGGCTGCTATTGCTATTATACTGCTGTCAACAGTCTTTTCTAATGTTATGAACATTCTTTTTAAAGTTCAAACATTTAAACTTGCTTTGTCGTAAGGGATGCCTAGCTGTCCCTGAGACAAATGTGTTGTTTAAATTTGCGATGTTGTAGATTCCTAAGCTTTGAGGTCTTTTAGTTCTCCTGAAATTATCAAAATAAGTGTGTTTCTTTGACATTGTCATTTCTTTAGAGTACTAGTCTGTAAGATTAGAGGCTGTCATCTTAATGATGAGTAATCTAAAAGCGTATATGATAGATTTCGAGGCTAAAGTAGCATATGGGACCCACACACTCATAGTCGGAAACATTTTAGCAACATTGTCATGTTTTTTTTGGAGATCTACTATCATTAAGCTAAGAATAAGTTTTCAATCTAAAAAGATATGCCTAACTTTCGGAGTTGATATAACTGTTCTGTACCTTTGATTATCTTTATTTTCCGTTGCTGCTAAAATAATGTGTTACTTGGGAGCTGTTTGCTTGCCTGCTTGATCACCAGAGTTCCTGAGATTTTAAGCCAAGCAAGCAGATAACTTGCACACTCTAATCAGCCACTTTTTAGTTAGAAGCGATGATGGTAAATATGTTTGCATTTCCCATCACATATTCGGTTGAAGTATTTTGGTCAATGCCATGACAGCCATATTATGCATGGCAACCATAATACGATGCTGCAACTTTGGCTACGTTACGACAGCATTGTCTGATTCTTTCGTACATCCATTTATAGCATAAAGGTCTTGGCGGGCGGAGATTCCTGTAAATGAATCAATTCTCGTCTAACACTGGTTTCGATTCTACTAGGGCCTCTTCCTAATCATAGTTGCCATTTATTTTATACTGGTTTAGATTCTACTATTCCCACTTCCTAGTCATAGTAGCTATTTTATTTTGTTTACTTCTTAACGAAGATTTTGGAGGGTAACCATTACTAAGGCTGCTATGCATTCTCTGAAGGACATCATGCACACTTATAGCATGCCTTATGGAAGGAGGAGGCTACAGATTCTTTTAATCCATGACTATATCGGATTGGAATAATCATAATAGGGAAAAATCATATTCATTGAAACATCTTGTCTCATGCAGCATTGCAACAACGCTGGAAAGTATTAAGTCAACCAACGGAGGCTGAATGATGAAATTGTTATAAATGTATTAATTAATAAGGAGTAAATTGTTAGAGAAACGAGACTCGACCTTGCCTAGACTTGGTGAGGCTGACCTAAGAAATATCGGCAAAGTGTAGAATCCATGTAATTTAATTTTTTTAAAGGATTGAGAAGTTGTTTCATGTTGAAGAGGTAATAGCATCATCAAACAAGAGCTAGAGTCCATGCCTTTCTGATTTATAGAATATGAAAATGTTCTATTTTAAAAAAAAATATTTTATGATGAAAATATTCTATTTAAAATAAAATTTATTTAATGATGACAATGTTCTATTTTTAAAAATAGTATTTAATGATGAAGTAATCGTTTTGAAATTTATATTTTAATCTTTTAATATATTTGAAATAATTTGATATTATGTGAATGACTAATTATATTTTAATTTTTAAGAATCTAATTGTTGTATAATAATTTAATTAAATATGTATGATAAATTTAGTTATCTTCATTTCTTAATAACAATAACAATTCATTTAAGAAAACATGTACAAATTTCTTTTTCCAAAATAAAAATAACCTTTTCACCTTTATCAAAATATTTTATTATTATAAAAATTTAAGAAAACACAAATATTATAAATATATTATATATTAAATATTAAATATAGCGAAGATGAGAAAATGTATTAAGTATAGTGAAAATTAGAAAATGTGATATAAAATAATTTTATTAACAGTTTTATTATTTTTAACACCACTTTTCTTTCATATGTTCTATTAAACAAATTATGTTATATTAATATTCTATTGCTAAAAAAGCAAGTAATCATTGTATTAATTTATATGCATTGGTAATTGTATAGTTTTAGAAAATATCAACTTCAACACCCACACCTATTGTCTATCGAATTGGATGAAAATTGTAACAATAACAGTGGTGGACGAAAATGGTAAGAGTGGCCGGCAGCCATGTCTTAAAAACATTTAATACATTTGACATGCAATAAATTCATCCTTATTTGGAAAAAATTAATAGGAGGGGTATAACGGGAACATTAGTTCCATATAAGGCAGGGACTAATAAAAGTTAATTTATTACTTTCACAAGTAATTATTGATTACAAAAGTATAAATACAAATTGTAGCTAGAGAAAATAGCAACTTGATATATAAAATTATAAATATTATTAAATGTGTAAAAAAGTCATGGAATATGAAATCAATGACAAATGTTAAAAAGATGTATAAGTCAAAAGTGTATTGGCTTTTGATTCTTCACTTGACATTGAATTATAGACATTGACTAAATAAAAGTTAATTTGATTACTTTCACAAGTATACATTGATGACAAAAGTATAAATACAAATTGTAGATGGAGGAAATAACAACTTGATATATAAAATTATAAATATTGTTAAACGTATAAAAAAGTCATGGAATATGAAGTCAATGACAACTGTTAAAAAGATGTATAAGTCAAAAGTGTATTGGCTTTTGATTCTTCACTTGACATTGAATTATAGACATTGGATTACAGAGTGATGAAGACTTCCCTTGAGATGATGCTCTTGTTGTATATTTGGATGACTTCCCTTGAGATGATGCTCATGTTGTAGATTTGGATGGCACTCTTGTTGTTTGTATAATCCCCTCTAGCCATGTGGACCCTCCTATTTGTTTATCCCACTCTGCTCCAATATTTGGTGACAATATGTAGCCTTCTCAACACTTTGCCCCTTGTGTTGATAGTCTCCCTATTAAAGTTTCGCCACTTGTTCTCCCATGTGGTGGGGATCCTAGTGATAATATCACTTTGATAGTTGTCCAACTACATAGAAAAAAATATTTTGAAGGCTTACTTTTTCCCACATTGTGGGTGAGTTGTCTATTGATGCTTGAGGTAGGCTACTAATTTTTTTGTTGGTGTCTTGTTCATGACCTACACCATCTAATGCCTTTAATTTTTATGTGTTTTTTTACCTCTTTTATGCCTATGGGTTGTGGTTGTGTAAGACCCCTTGTTGATTAGTATAAAAAACATATATCAAATGGAAAACTACAAGTAGAATGGCTTAGAGGAGCCTCTATCTCTCCTAAGATAGCATCTACGATAGGTCTTACATGAATCAACAACCAAACTCTACTTGTGACTACATGCCTCATTCACCAACATTAGTTGTGCATGTGATTGCTTGTGATCTATACTCTAAACTACGACTACAACCTTAGCCTCTCTATCTATCTGGTTGGTAAGCTCAATGAGCCACTCAAATCCGAGATTGACTTCCTCTAATGCGATCGAGGTGGACTCGCGCTCCATAACATGTTTTTGTCTAAGACAAAGGTGGTAGTGAACAAAAACCAGATCATTCAAAATCTCCACAAATAGTCAATTGTGTGTCTTAGAGTGTATGTGCTCAAACATACTCCAATTATGCACACATCCCAAAGCATTGCATGGTTGACTCAATTTGCAGAGGATAATCCTTTGAAAGTTTGGTGTATTAGCAACAAACATTTGCCACCACGTATCTCATATAAGAAAAAAAGAACAGTCTTATTTCCAACTTTAAGACTTATAATATCAAACTATGTACTTAAAATGTATTTTTCTTGGTTGTAATTTTGTCTCAATATCTTTGCAAAATTGACAAGAGGAGCTCCCCTTTGCATTTGAAAAGGTCTCTATCTTGTGGATATTCTTGGTATCATCACTACTCATCACAAATAAATTAAATAACACAAGTATGTCTCATAAAAAATATTAGACAAAGCAAATTATAATTTTATAACAACTAAATAAAAAAAGAATTACTTCCAGTTGCCAAAAATGGCAAAAATGGAATAGTGCAATACTACTAAAACTTACGTATTGTACGTCTAGTCGTATCATGTGTGCTCTCAAGCAAGAGTTGGAAACGAGTAGTGTGTGGCTCAAAATAAGAACACATCCTAGATTTATGAACTCTAGGATAAATCCTTAATCACACCACTACTACTAATAGAAGCAAAAGCAAAAGATGAAGCATTAGGACAAAATGGAGGCATTAAAGGAGCCTCTTCAACATATCCTAAAGCTATTGAGCGTATACTCATCAACTCTTCGGTTTGCCTCTTCTTCCTTTCCTTTTCTTTTGCAAATATTTGTAATTCCACATGGCATTGACACATAGTCGCAAGAGGTGCTCAATCACTTGGACCAACATCATGGTTGTGTATCCTAGAAAAATTGTATTTCAATCTATTGGTTCCACCATTAAAATTATTTTACAATATTTACATTCAGCCTCTCCTTTTCTTCTCTAAGGAAAATCCTTCATGTGTATACAAACTAATCCTTCATGTGTATACAAACTTCATCTTCTAAATGATTTTAAGAGTGATCTTAGCCTAAGAGTTATGAGTAGACATTGTGAAAAAAAAAATCATTTTCAAAAGCTCAAGGTTGCTACAATTAGAAAATATTACAAAAATGTTACCATGCATGTATTGGCATTTAAGAGCTTAAAAAATTAGGTTTTTTTTCCCAAAATAATCTAGGGTTTTTATTTTTGACTTTCTTCTAAAAAGATGTAAAATTTACTGGCTATACTTTCTTTGAAATTTGAATTTGAAAGCGAAAGATTTTTTTATTTTATTCTAAAAAGTGAAGTTTTTTTATTTAGAAAATAATAACTAGCATTTTATATTAAAAAGTATAAATAATTTTATTTTGCCATAATTGTTTTATTATATCAGACTAAATATAAACCAACATGAAATTTCCTCATCAGAAATGAACTCTTGAATCCTTCAAAGTACATGTAGCTCATGTATAAGTTAGAATGAATAGTTTTTGTCTTGATTTCAATAATGTCTTCTTTATTACAATCTACTCCTTTCATTTTATGGAGCGATGGATGTGTCCATACACAATTCTCGAGCTTTCCTTAATGAGAAGGTTTGCCAAGGATTTGATATGTTTTTGTTTTACAAGTCTTCAAATCATCTAGGTTCTGCATAGAAGGCTTGTGTTTATATTTTTATCAGTATAGAGTTTTCCTGTTGTTGAAGGGGGTGAAAATGTTGACCTAATGAACACATCATCTCTCAGCTATAAAACCCCATCCTGTCAGACAAACCAGGGTTCGAAGCCACCAACCTTCAAAATCGTAATTATCGAAGTATTTGAGATCTTTTTAATTAATTAATCAAACTGGTTGAATATCACGTCTGCGCCGTTTCCGGGTGGTCTTTTGGCCGGCAGGTCTACTCTTACGAGTGACACATTAAATTTGAGTGTATAATAGTCTATCGGCTAAAATATAAAATAAAAATCAAAGTTACCTTTTAAAGTTACATTTAATGGTGGAAGTTCGGTCTATAATAGTCTATTAGCTTAAAAATAAATTAAAAAAATTTCTTTTAAAACAAATTTGTAATGAGATGTAACCACTTTGCAATAGAACAAAATGGGGCCACTTAAAGGATTGAAGAAAAGAAATAGATCGAAAAAAGACAAGTTATACCAAAATTTATATGAATTTTTTTTATTGTTTGCCTTAATGTTGGTTGAGTCCCAACATTGAGACTCACTTGAAGATCTCCCACTCTATTTATAGGAAATGTTTTTCTTTGTGGCTGTTGGGAACTCCCTTGGATGTTTCCTAAAGGTGGATGAAGTTGCACCTACAATGGGTCATTCTACTTCGCTAGTTTTTTGATTGATGTGGATGTCTCTCAACCGTTTTCAGGGGATGTGGTGCTTATGGTTGGGTAAAGGCCATGGACTGAATTATTGGATTATGTGAGTCTTCCATTCCCTTTTTGGCATTGCTTCTCTTGGGAACATGGCTACCAATTGCACTCTTTTGTGTCAAAATGGTGTTGCTATCCAATGGAAGGCTACAATAATGATCATTTGACAATACATGTTTCTTACTGTTCCTCTAATTCCTCCTATCAGGTTTCACAAACCGATGAAGAAGAAACTCTGGTGGCAAATCTTGGTGATGCCATTATTGGTGATTAGGGTCAGGCTTCTACTACAAATCAAGAACAAGTTGTGGCTACTAATCCAATTTTTCTCATGTTGCAACTCTTGTTGATGCCCCTAATCTTGTTGGTTCAATGCCCTTTGGCTACATGGTCCTCTTTTCTCCCTCAACTTCTACTTCTACTCATCACCATGTTTCTATTGATGATGCTTAGCCTCTACAACACTTTGGTCATTGTGCTAACAATTGTCTTAGTGGTAACTCCTTTGTTGGGGAACTGAATGACGATATCCTCTAGATTGTTGTCCAATGACATAAGAAGAACTCTTGCTCATCTTATATTGAGGCATGAGTTTGGCCCTTTCTTTTTGGGCTAAGTCTTTGAGCTTTACACTCTATTTTTTGTCTTAATTGTGTTGTGCTTTTTGATAGCCCAAATCTCTACCCCTAGGCCTTGATTTTGTAAGGGTCATCCCCCTGGTTAGGATACTTAATTATTCAAAAACATTTAATTGAAACATGTCTCAAGGTTAAAAAGTTTTATAGAAATTTACTTTTAACAACAATCTTTATAAGTGTCTTTACGTTCTCAAAAAACTAGACCAAAATGTAAATCTTGACGGCCTGTGGCTTCTCAGGTTGTTTGCCCTCTTGTTGGGAACTTTGGCGTGTCCCTCTAGTTTGTCGAATGGTTTTCCACAGTTGTTTTATGATCCTCATTGTTATATCTTTCTTGTCCTTTGTAAGAGGTTTCAAGTCCTTTCAAAACCTTTTTTTACTAAATCAAAACAATCTTAATAAGTGTTGGTTTCATCTTTACCTAAAATTGCATAATTCTTCAATGATAACTTTGTATATATTTAGAAGAAGTTAGATAATATTTATATTGATACTAAAATATATAAATGAAATACATTGACTTCAATATACACTTTTACATGCCATCATAAAATGCATAGTGAGATTGTTTAAAGCATGTTTTAAATTTTAAATCAATATATTATATTCTCAAAATAATATTTTTAGTTATTCCTTGTATTGGTGTTTAAATGAAATACATATTATGATATATTGGAAAACTTTACATTAAATTATTTTAAATGTTAACATTTATATATCTTGATTTCATTCTAGTAAAAAATAATAAGCTAATTGTTTAATAAGGATTAAAGTTCAAGTAAGTTTCAATTATAAGTGCAATTATTGTTAGAGTTTGATAATGATAAACTTTACAATTCAATTATAATTATTTGTTTAATCAGGGTTTGGTTTAGGGTCAATTAGAATTCATAATGGTTAGAGCTAGGTTTCAATTTGTGTTATGTATATAATTTGATTATAAACATGAGGTTAGCATTAAGGATGGTTCTAAAATGGACTAAAATAAATGTTAGGATTAGGATCAAATTAATAATGATTCAATAAGGGTTAGGTTTAAGCATAGGGTTCAATCATATTTATGTCTAAGGTCACATTTTGCTTTGAACAAAGGTAAGAGTTAGTATTAGGATTATAGTTAGGATCAAGATTAGATTCAATAAAGATTAGTGTTATGTATAGAGTTTATTCCTAATTAGAATTATTGCTATGATTAAGCTTTAAAAATTATTAGAATCAATAAGAATTCAATTAGGGTTAGAATGAACTATAGGATTTAACCTTAATTAGGATTAGAATTATTTTTGAATAAAAGCGTGAGATAGTGTTAGGATTAAAATTAGAATTAAGGTTTGATCAAAATAAGGGTTAGTGTAGGAATTGTGATTAAAGTGATATCTACAAATTTCTTGTAATACACTAGAATTTTCTAATGTAGAAATTCACTTTTAAATTGGAGTTGGGTCCTCTTTAAATATTGGATGTCACAATTATCTATTACTAACTATTGTACCTTAGTATGCAATAGGTACATGATCTAAAGCCTTCCCTGATGCATTAAAAATCACTCTAGACCTCTTGAAAATGTATCAATACCACGAAAATACAATTATTTCAAAATTCACTCCTCAAATTATCTTTGGGACACACCTTCTAGGCTTCAAAGCCATGTCATGGAAAATAATTAGACTACATAAGGAGACCTCAAATCTGAAGTTTTTTTAAATGCCTCAAGAACCCCAATTGACTCATCTCAATTACTAACAATCAAATTGAAAAAATTACATTAATTATTTTCTCTTTGAATGCAACTAGGTATATTGGGCCTATTTGATTGATTTTTAGGCCATAACACTTCAACACTTGAAGTCAGACACAAACAAAGGTCCTTTTTGGACACCTTTTACAAATTTTCAAAATGTGTCTAAATTTTGGCACACATTTCTTTCAAAGATATTTGTTAGAAAATAGAATATCACTAGTTTAAGACCACAACTAGGTCTATTTTAAAAAGAAAATACCCTACAAACACTCCATGTTTTCCAACCAATAGAATGGACACCTCTATCTTCACTCCAAACTACACGAACCATGACCATTTAAAAAACCTCCCAAATTTACATTAACATTGTGAAAAGTATTTGAAAATCAATCATTTTCTACTCCAAAACTAACCTAGGGCATCAAATTTATTTCAAAAGATATCATCTCCTACTCCAAGACCATCATGATCCTTTAAAGGACCTTCTCATCTCTCATTACACCCATTTTCATATTATTCCCATGGTGGAATTGGAGTTATAATCAAATCTTCTTCAAAACTTGTTTCAACAAGGTTTTTAAGCAGTTTTTACAAAAAAAATGGTCCTTCCTCAAATCTTCACAAGCAATCACCAAACTGGACTTGAATGATCCAAATTATATGCCCGTGCCAAGCAAAACTCAAGGAATGATTTGACTAAAAATGCAAGAAAATCGTAATTTTTATTGATAAGACTTCTTACAAATGGCATAAACAACCTCATTTTTTATTTTTTGGGGCTTATTTATCATCATTCCAAGGATTCTCAATAGTTTCCAATTTCATTTTGTATTAAGGGTCTATTTGAAATAACTTTTGCTAGATGCACCTTGTTAAGAAACTTTTCATAGTTGAAAAGTTGCCCAACTTCTACAAGTTTTGAAATTTTCACAACTTGTGATCAAATACATGGACCAACACTTCCTATCAACCTAAAAACACCTATATATTCCTAAAAGATACTACTTTGACCTTATTACATCATAAAGTGTCATAGAGGTCCCATTAGCAACTTTTGCCTTCACATGAAACATTGGCAATTCTGGACCAATTTTAGAATTAGGACCAAGTATGACCTTTTGTGAAATAAAATGATTATAAAACTCTTCAAAATGGTCCTTGGAGCCTATATATTTTTTACCTTGAATCATTAGAACACAAGATTCATGTTTTTCCTCATGGTGACACCTTGGGTGCTCCAGCACCAATATGTCAAAGAGATGTAGAAGTTTAATGTGAAGAATTGGTTATTTAGCAAATGAAGTTTGTGCAAAAAAGGTCATAATGGATAAGTAATAGTTTGGTATCAATCATTTATATTGTTACATGACTTGAAATAGGCTATTATAGGTGGGCATTTCAACCAAACCTGTCTGTTCATTCAAATCGGAAACCAGATACCATTAGTTGTATTCACAGTTGAAAACTACTCAATGAACAATTAATGTGAATCTTGTATCAATCTTCAACACTAACTATATTTATTCGATCTCTAGATCTTTTAATGATTTGTGAGATTTGTATATTGACTTCTTTCAGACGCATATTTCATCGAGTTAATTTACTGTTAAATGTTTGGTCATATCTTTTGGAAGCTACAATTATATTAACCCTCAAATCACTAATTCAATATGCAATTTCAGTTCACAAATTGTGTTCTTTGATCAAGATTAGAATCTTTGTTCTAGGATTAATATAGAATATCATGAAATGTAATGATTGCAGCTGTGCATTATAAACATTAGTATCATTGATGATTCTTATGATTTTGAATTAGACGTGTTGTGGAAATTCTGCATATAAGATGGGGGATTGTGAGTTATTCTGATAAAGTTATGATAGAAAAATTAAGACCGAGATGTGCAAATTTTATCTCAAGAACTTAAGAGCGATCAATAATTTTTTTTATAAAGATATGTTCAATGAATAAGAGCTTTATAAGATTGTTGAAACACATTTAACATTTAAAAAAAGAGATAAATTAAATGATTAAAAGAAGAATATTACTTATACGATCCTAGATGTTAATGCAAAATTCATATTGTGTAGGTTACTTTTAAAGTAACCAATCAATTTCTAAATGCAATTAATAGTTTGACAAAATAAGCTTCACAATTTTATATTAGAAAAATCACACTTATTATTATTTGTAATTTTCATATTTGATCAATCCTATACAGATATGTATGTGTGTATATATTTATGTATGTATGTATATATGTACATGTACGTATGAAAATTTTGCAAATAATATTTCTTTATTACATTTTAAATTATTATCTTTTAAAAGAAAAATATTTCTTAAAACCTTAAACAAGAGAATTTTTTTTCTTATATTTTACTTTTAAGTTTTTAGTTGTCATTTTCTATAGTCACATCACATCAAAGTTTCATATATATATTAAATGCAATTTTTAAAAAAATTAAAATTAAAAAATTGAATGTCCAAATAGCTCCCAAAACACAACATTAGATGGTAACTTTTCTTCCTTACACTTTAATTCTAGATATTTTATATTTGCAAGTAAATATATCTAAATTGTCAACATGATTCATACATAAGCACATCAACAAAAAATCTATAAATATTGATAAAAAAAAGTCATGAAATAATTATTAATGAATAACTCATGTATATCAAATATTGTTGACTATTCTGAAACCAAATTGTGAACATCCTTCCTTTCAGTACCCAAATCTTTGTGTTGCATGGTGAATATCATTAAGGAACTAATCATATGCCGCAAAATCATGTGAATGTTTGATATTTGAGATAAGTGGTCTATATCCAAGAATGGTTTTTCTTGTGTGCTCTAAGATGTGGACGATTGGTGATAGTATTGTGAGATGGGTGAAGAACGAGTTACAACTTTACTGCAAATATTGGATAATCTGGTTCTCCTCACTTTGTATTTCCATTGTGAAAGAGTGGGGAAATCTTATTTTGTATTAGAGTGTTGTCAAGCTAGAGATTTAGATTCACTTCACTTGAAATAGAAAGTAGGTTTCTTTTCCAAAGAAATTGCCAAGTATTTTATGAGATTGCATAGATTCATATTATTATAAAACATGAATTGAGAATTGAATGTAGGATAATGTATAAAATATAGTTTTAATTCTACATTAATTTTATATATTATTCGTTATATATATATATATATATATATATATATATATATATATATATATATATATATATATATATATATATATATATATATATATATATATATATATATATATTGTTGGTTTATTAGCATCTTCATATTACTAGAAAAATATGAATTACAAATTGATTGTATAAAAGATCTTGTATTTTGATTTTCATTACCATTTTAACCTTTGATTTTGTTCTCTTTATATTTTTTAGCACAATTTGATTTGTTTCATCAATGTCATATTTTTATCATATTGAATTTGACCTTGCTATTAACCACCATGTTCATGTTCCACCAAGTGCTCTATTTTGTCAATACAACTAGTTTCATTATCTTGAAAAATATATTGGTTAATGTCATATCTTTTGTTGCATGCATAGGTGTCTTCCAAAGAAAAATAACTAGTGTTAAATGCTATAAAAAAAATTCACAATTAGGTATTCTTCACATAATATTATTGCTTGTCGATGTCTAAATCTACAATTCATTGACTCACTAAGAAAAAAGGTTTGGCATTCCTAATTAGATATAAAGATGTATCTCTAGTGTGCATATATGAACACAATAAAAAACATAGTATGATGTATAGAATTTATTATGAATGATACATAGTAATATCATAGATTTGCAAGATGATAATTGTAATGCATGTGATGTCTCATTTATAGATATGAATTACCTTCTTCCACTTAAAATAGCCCCTTTAACTAAATCTACAATTACAATGATTAATGATGGGAACCTACAATTACAACCACACCTCGAAGTCATAGACATGGTTGAGTTGGGACCAAACCACAAAGTGATGCCATGATATAGAATGGACCTTTCTGATGGAGTTTTTAAACAAAAAACAACAATTCCAAAGAAATATAATGATTATGTACGCTTGGGAAAAATCATAAAGGGGCCATGGTGTTACTTAGGGGCTATAGTTACCCTACTATTTGTAAATCTAGGAAGATTCTTCTATAAGATTATCCAATAATGTCTACTTTATAACAAAATCAATTTTTGCTCCACCTTTTGTGATATGTTACGATATATAATACTTGAACTTGATATGCTCTTGTAGGTGAATTTTTGTTTCTAAAATATACATCACTTGCTTACATCATGATATTATTGGTGAACCCATCTATTTATGAAAGGAACAAGGCCTAGACTTACATGCAATAGATTTAGGTTCTCCATCGATAAATGTCCTTAAAAAGGAAGATGCTTCAAAACTCCCTTCCAAAACCATGAGGCCTAGGAAAACACCGTCTTTAAAGAGCAAAGAAATAAATCCTATTATTACTCCAATTAGAAACTTGAGTCAATATCAAACAAGGTGGCTTATAAAAGGGCGTGTTACCATGAAAAAATAGATTCAATAATTAAGACCCAAAATGGAGAAGGAAAAGTCTTCTCCTTTGATATTATATATTGTGAGAAAATTGAGGTACACATCACTTGCTTCAACAAGATTGTAGATCTTTATTACTTGAATATCCAAGTGGGATATACATACCATATAAGATGATACTGTTAAGACAACAAATAGGCTCTACAAAAAAAGTAATAGCCAACTTTAAATTTGTTTGGAAGACAATTCAAGGGTTTCTCTTATAGATGATGACCTCACAATTCTAAGACATCAATTTTCTTTCACCCCTCTTGATGAAATTATGCATGCGAAAAATGATTCCCTTGTTGATGTAATTGGAATAGCTATTTGTGTTGATCCATGTACCACAATATCGAGGTTGTGATGATACAAAAGTTCTTAGGAGTGTCAAATTGATGGATATGTCTTCATCTACTATAAATCTAACTTAACAGGGACCATTCACTCAGAAAGAGGGGACATGACTCTAATAACTATACCATTTGCATTATGTTGTTGTTCTTGCAATTAAATCTAGAAAATCCACTGAGTACAATGGAAAGGTCATAAGCACTTTGGCTAGTACTCAACTCTTCATAAACTCACACATAGAAGAGGCAACAAAACTAGGGTTATGGTTTGATCTATATGGGAAGGATATTTTATCACTGTCGACACAAGTTATAGATATGCCCCTACAAATCTAAAGGAAAACAATAGCTGAAATTGAGGAACAATCTATGAATGTCTCCCAACCTTTTCTCTACATTGTAAAGGAAACAATACAATTTATAAAAACAAATCTAGATTACTATCCATCTTGCCCCCTTCGCTCGAATAGTAAACAATGTAAAAAGAAGGTTGTTCAAAATGTTAATGAAACATGGACTTGTGCAAAGTGCAAAGACACATTTGCAGATTGTATTTATAGGTTCATATTTCAACTAAAGCTAGTGGATCATACATGCACACTTTAGGGTTGTTTCTTGTAATGAACCTGCCACCTACCTTCTAGGTGTGTCTACACATGAATTATATATGCTCCAATTCAATGAAGATGCAAAGATTAATGAAGAGACGATAATCAAGAAATGATGTTTGAAATAATTCCTCTTCACTATCTTAGTTGTATATGATTCAAGTGCCACTCAAGGTTGCTTGACGTTGACAATCACCAAAGTTGATGCACTCAATCTTATGGAGACAATGATTCCTTGCTCGAGAAAATGGATGATATGGAAAACAAGAGTTCTTAAATATACCTTTGTTCCTTCTTCTCTAATAATACAAGTACATACTTGTATTTCCAATATTGATGCTATTTACAAGTATATTAAAAATAGTATATATTTGGTGTATTTAAATGTTTACACTTGCATTTAGACAAAAGGCTTCCTTAGTCAAGAAAATTGATGGTATAAAAAACAAGAGAGCTTAAATATACCTTTTTTCTTCATCTCTAATACTACAATTACATAATTGTACTTCCATCATTGCAACTATGTACACCCATGTTAAAAAGCAATATATTTTTGGTAAATTTAAATGTTTGTGCTTGCATATAGTTGGGCTACACAATAAAAAAATGCTAAAATTAATCGATCGTCCCATTGCACTTAGTATTGCAAAAAAAACACACCTTCAACCAAACCCCAATATTGATGTCGATCAACTTCCTAAAGAACTCTTGCTATGTAAAGGCCAACGAACAATGTTAACAACAAACATTTGGATTCAAACATGCCTGGTAAATGGATCACTTGGGGTGTGGTAGACATTTTGTATACATCAGGTTGTAAACCCCCATAATTACCTATATATGTGGTTGTTAGGTTTGATAATTACAGTGGCCCACCTTGGTACCAAGATGACCCAAAAAGTTTATCTATTACATCTATAACCACTACTTATGTTGATAGTAATTATTTATATTTAAATATTTTTTCTTCTAAATGATATATAGGGATCCATTGGGTAATTAATAATGATACGCTTCTAATAAATTAAGATCATGGAACTAAATTGGATTCAACTATTAAGATCAAGAATTGTTAGAAATAGTGATAGACTATAATATGAGAATTGTAGTGAGCTTGGAAAACACACCCAATTGAACTAAAAGGTACTCCTTTCAAGATGGTTGACTAATCAAGGATAGTCCAAGGTACTCCTTTCAAGATGGCTAACTAATCAAGGATAGTCCTATGAAACATGGGGGGTCTTCATAGAGGATTATAAATCTCAACTTGAAAGGTAGTTTCAAGAAGGAAGGTTGAATAATAGAGGTTCATTCCTCATGACATAGGGGATCCTCTGAGAGGGTTAGGAATCTCGATTGAAGGAATCCTTAAGGACATGTAGAAATATTGGCATTCCTAGAGATCAATTACTATAATTGAATTTAATAGTCTATGTTGCTCATAATTTCTATAAGCAAACTTGTCTTTAGGAGTGGGGCATTATAGTTGTATCAAAGCATTATCCTGCTATCCTATGGAACTTGTTAGTCAATGCATCATCACACCTTAAAGAATGATGGCAAGGAAACTAGCCCAAGAAATAAGGAAATTTATAGAACAAACTAATGAGAGATTTGAAAGGACTGAAAACTCTAATAAGGTACTACTAGAAGCTATACAAAAATTAAACACCAATACAAGAAATGTACCCACTAAGTGGAAAATCTGTATTAGTCTTTCAAGAAGAGATGGGAGATATGAAAGAACTCCTTATTGATGAGTTTAGCTTCTAGGACCAAAACTTATTTTTAAAATGGATAGTAGATTGCAAGAAGTTTTCACCCATCAACAAAACATGTGCTTTGGAGGTACATCTGTAATCCTTGTTGGTGACTTAGCCCAACTACCCCAAGTAACATGGATAAACCAATCTATGTATCATACTCAAATTTATCATACTCAAATTCCAAATACCTTTGGGAGCTATTCAGAATGGTTATCACATTGACTACCATCTTTTGTCAACAAGGTGACACTCAAATACAAATTGCTTTTCGTCGCATGTTGCAAAACATGCGCAATGCAGAATCAAATGAACTTGATTGGGAATTACTAATGAAACATACAAACAAAATGTTTTTGAACAATTTGCATTTGACTAGTCAATTCATCTTTACTCTAGAAACAATTTAGTTGGGCTACACAATTTTAAAAATGCTAAAATTACTTAATCATCATGTTGCACTTAGTATTGCAACTAAAACACACTTTTAGCCAAACCCCAATATTGATGTCAATCAACTTCAAAAATAACTCTTGCTATGTAAAGACCAATGGACAATGTTAATGATAAACCTTTGGATTAAAAAAAGCCTCGTAAATGGATCACTTGGGGAGGTGGTAGACGTTTTGTATACATTAGGTTGTAAAATGCCAAAACTATCTCTATATGTGGTTGTTCGATTTGATAATAATAGTGGTCCACCTTGGGACCAAGATGACCTAAAATATTCACCTATTATGCCTATAACCTTGGTTAATCATAGATAAATACCACTATCCATGTCATGGGCACTCACAATACATAAATCCCAAGGACTAACACTTCACAAAACAATAGTTGATATTGGTACAATAGAACAACAAGGTTTGACTTTTAAAACTATATCAAGAGTTAAATCACTAGACAACCTTCATATAGAGCCACCATTCTACTTTGAATGATATTCTTGAATGAAAAATAATCCATATATCACTACCAGAATAAAGGAAGAATCATGATTGCAACAACTCTCACTACAGAGCGAAGAGGTACAAAGTATCATACTTTCGCTTAATGTATGTAACTCTATGTTAAATTCATTTATTTTTAACTTGGTTTTATTTAAGAAATTCAATATCATATTTCCCTAATGTACACAGTTGTTGTGTAATCAGTATGGTGAAAAGATGCCCCTTGTGGTGATGTGATGTGGTTTATACTTTCCCTTAATATATGTGACTCTATGTATGTTTACTTCATTTATTTTTAAATTGGCTACATTTAAGCAATTCAATATCATCTTTCCCTAATGTATAAAGTTGTTGTGTAATAGGTATGGTGAAAAGATGCCCCTTGTGGTGATGTGATGTAGTTTTCTCTGATTGATGGATATTAACATATATCCAATGTCAACTAGTACTGACGGTGTTTACCAAATTTATATTGTATTTCATGTTCATATTTTTTGTCTAGTACAACTAAAAATATTATAACCATTTGAGATAGTAACTAAAGAATGATGGTCATTTTAGGTTCTCTTGCTTAAAAGATTAGGAAACAACATTGTAAGTTAGTTTTTGTTGTTTTAGAAGTATAGTGATAAAATTCCACAATAAGGTAAAGATGCACGATAAAATTAATAATTTTTTTTACTACATGTCTCTTTATGAGCATTTATTTGAGCTTATATACTTGAAGTTAAATTTGTTATATATTTTGTTAATTCACAACACACAAAACTTTAGAGCAATATAATAAAGAGGAGAGCAGGAAAAATATTATCAAGTTCAAGATTTGTAACTTAACCTGCTAAAGATAGAGTACCAATCCAAATTCCATGTCTAATTAGTGTTTTCATAGTTTTGGAATACAATCTTAATAAGCACCCGCTACACTTTGGAGATCACAATAGTGTACTGGTAAGGAGATCTTCCATCTAGATTATTAGGGAAGCCACTTAAAACAAACTATCCACCTATGTTGTAGTAATTTGTAAGCTTCTATGTTGTATCAGGTTGTACAAAGGGAATGTCATCCATTGTACAATGTTGTTTCCTATTGATGAAGAGGCTTGAGCTCACAAGCTCAATGTTTCTAGAAATGGTAATATTTCCATAATAGTGTGATTCTTGGGGATCAAAATGAGGGCCCCTCATTGTCGAGCTCCATCTGCACAATAATTGCATTGCTATATTTAAGACAAAATTAGGAAATCAAAACAAAAATGGGCTCAGCTAAATTCCCTAGCCCTGTTAGAGAATACCATTGTCCCAAGCTAATTTTCAAAACTACTAGATTAGATCTATTTTAAGAATATTATTACTTGTTCCTCTATATTTTCGTATCCATGCCAAGATTTCCTTATCATTGTAGTTATGAAGACATCTTGCAATAATATTAAAAGAATATATTAGTTCTTCATGATGCACATTTATGTAATATTACCTTTGCATACTACAAACTTGCTATGTATTATACATTATATACAATCCCTTTAGGGCATTTTTCACGTAAGTAGAAGAAATTTTAGGGTAAAACTAAATAAAAATTTATGAATAGAAAGATACTTAGACTTTAATACCAAGCACGATGGAGAAACAGTGATAGAAATATGGATATAACTTTCATGCTATTAAAGATTTATATTAAAATGTATATTATTAAGTTTTTCTTATTTCTCGCATTTTAGTAGAAATTTTCAGTATCATTCATGTTAATATTTTGTTCTATGTAATTCAAAGTTCATAATATTGTGTAAATTAATACATTTTTCTTATAACTTAACATCTTTTAGCTCTTGAACTGGTATAACTTCATCTTTTAACTCTTGAACTGATACACATAGTACATACTACAATGTCAGATAGAACTTTTGGGTTGACACATGGACATTGATCAAATGCTATCATGTCTTTTGTGCTTTGTAGCATGAAGATATCCCTAATTGGTATGCACCAAACGTACACTATAAATTATTATTAACATATATGTGCTAATATACATTATACTATTTACATTTTAAAATCTACTAGTATTGTATATACAATAGAATAACTTTATATTAAATATGTTATTGTATACTATGCATTATCTTCTATTTTCTTTTACAGATTCATATGTATTAGCATCTCATATATGTACCATAAATAAATGAACTCAATTTATTATTGTAGATGTTTTAATATGTAGAAATAGAGTCAACCCAAGATTTAATGTAACAACTCATTTCTCCCACTTGCAGTGGAATTGATAATAGGTAGTGAAGACAACAATCACAATTGTGCACAAGCATAATGATTAACAAACATGTAATAGAATCAATTATTTTGCTTTGATAATGTATGACCCTTTTTCAAAATCAAATTTAATAAACATAATAATAATATATATATAGATATAGATATCATCCTAGATAAAAATATCTTACTATGACATGGAGCAACTAACCATTATCAAAGACATCCAAAACTATTATAAAACTCAACAAGAATATTAATATTATAAGTAGTGCTCTCTCGAATGATATGGGCGTATCACAACTACTTACCTATAATTAGGCTATTAGGAGGCAAAGTGTAAACAAAAGATAAGCATTATACATTGCAAACATGACACAAAGTTTTAAGAATGACAACTTACAACCCTTGAACATAAAAGCTATACATGGGATATGAACACATATATGATGCACTATCAATATTGACAGTAACACTTCAACTATTATGTGTGAAAAATTGTTGAGACATTCTAGCAAACACCATCAGAGATGAGAGTAGGGTAAAACAAGGCCATTTCCCCCTTCTCACAGAGCTATACGTGGGAGATCGTTACCTTTTTTATAGCACTCATAATTTTCTTCCAAAGATTGATTGTGGCATTATCGGGCAACAAAATCATGAAGATGGGGAGTCTATAACACCGATGTTCATCGAATAATCTCTATCATTGTAAGTCATTCCATAGAAAGAGATGAATAAGAGGGTTGATGCTACGATTCTGCAGTCACTTGTGAGGAAGCCTTTGGAGTCCTTCACTCTTCCTTTCCTAGACGAGACGCTTGATTCCATTGCCACAAGAGCGTGTCTGGCCTCCTTGGATTCCATTCTTAAGAAAGGCACCTCCAATGTACGCTTTTATTCCATCATGCTCGTATAGACGAGGTCAAGGAAAAGCCTGAGATGACTTGTAATGAACTCCATCGGTGAGTTGAGTTAAGGGCTGCTAGAGCTGTTGACGGAGGAAGTGTGCCACCAAACCATCATGGCTACCCTCAAAATTCTCACTGCAATTGCATCGAACAACAGGTGCAACAAAATGAAAGCCATCAAGGCAGGGCAGTCTCTGCCTTAATTGAATTACTTCCCGATCAGAGAAAAAAAAAGAACCTACAAGAGGATATTATGTCTTCTGGATGTGTTGAGTGGATGTGCAAAAGGAAGGGTTTCCATGGACACTATCGGAAAAAAAATGATGGTTCTCCAATTAGAAGTGCTTGTGCATTCCACCTCTAAACACCAGCTGTTTTATGATTTTAGAGTGCAAAAGATAGGTGATGGATGAAAACAAATGCAACAAGAGCTCTAGAGTCTCTGCCTTATGAAGTTTGGGAATAATGAGAAAGGGGTAGTATGAGGGGCAAGAAAGATGATTGGACTACAATATAATATGCAAGAGAGAGATCATACAGCATTTGTATGAAGGTGTAAATATAAAATTGATCACATGATTAGGCATTCTATTTCACATTCTAGTAATAACAAAATTTCTATATTAGAATTAATAGGTGAGGTGCAATGGTTTAGTCGATTGTATTATGTTCTTAGTAATTAGTCCTCAAAGTGTATCGAGGGGTTATAGTAGTGGCCATTGCATACATACACTTTGCATACAAGCATCAACCATTCAAAAATATGAAATATAATCATATAAAGAGTATGAAGTATATATAGACAATTAAAATTTAATTCTAAACGTACATTTTTCAATCTCTCTCTTTGTCTCTCTCTCTCTCTTTCTCTCAGCACACTATATCAACCAAGCGATGCAAACCAATTGTTTAAAATTGACCGTCCACATTGTAGAACAAGATCTAGAATGCAAAGAACATTAACAATAAGAGAAACACTCACAAACCAAAACTAAATTCACATATATGTTTAGACAAAGAAAAGCAAACAAAAAGTGCAAACCTCACAAGAGAAAAGACTCCATGCTTTCTTGATTTTGTAGATGTGTCCTTTGATGTGGATGTATGCTCAAGATGCTCAAAAGCTGCTTCAATGGAGGTGGGTAATGGCAAATTGGTAGCTTTGTGAGCTCTCAATTTGGCATTATAAGGGTAAGATTGATGGCTTTGGTTCTCAAAATAGCATGGTAACTTTAGCTCAAAGATTGTTGATGATATGGCTTGGGATGGGATTCAATTTATAGGCCAAGGGGTAGAGGGATGGAGGGCTTAGATGCAAGGATGGGAAGATGGTTAAGGAGGGCTAAGATGCACTCAAAGGGGAGCACATGGATTGTGCTTGTTTAACACCAATGGGAAGGTGACACTTGTCACAAGGAGGATGAGTGAGAGAGGGTAGGGTAAAGGGTTGGTTAAAGGCATGATGAGTGGGGTTGAGTATGTAAGGGAGATGTAAGAGGAATGACTGTGGAAGAGGGAAGAGTGTGGAAGATGGATGTAAGAGTCATGAGTGGGCTTGTAAGAGTCTTTTATGGTTTGTAAGAGCACTCATAACTTGGTGGTTGAGATTTTTGAGGGGAGGCTTTGATTTGGTTTAGGAAAGTTTTAAACTTGTTTAGGGAATGTGACAACATTAGGGAGTGGATTAGGCTTGGGTTTAGGATTAGATTAGGAATGTTAGAGATGTGCAAGTGGATGGCATTAATGAGGGTGGGTGAGTTAGTGGCTAAGCTTGGTTAGTATGGGTGGATGGGGTGGATTAGGCTAAATGGAGGATTAGAGATAGGCTAGGGGTTTTTGAATTTGAGGATTTTATTTATCAAATAGATTTATTTAATAAATGGGGATTTTTGGAATTAGATAGGAGAAAAGGATTTAATTGATAAATAATAGATTATTTGATTTATCAATTAAGACTATAGATGATTAATTAAATTGATCAGCTAGGGGATAGAAAAAGATTAATTAAATAAGAATTTAATTAATGATGCCTTTAGAGATGGCTAAATTAGATTACCAAAGTGGTGTAATCAAATTTAGGTGTCTACACACATTACCTAGAAGGTTGTCGAGAATTACTCATTGGAATTTATTTCTTGTTGTCTTTATTCTTTGATCTTTTTACCACTATGCACCTTCAAACCAAGGAAACATTCAAATTTTACTAGCAAGAACTATGCATGGAATCCAAAATGAAACAATAAAAGATCAACAAGAGCACATCATATTTTTAAAACTATTAAAGTGACAAAAAATGTTATGATTATTTCTTAATGTAGATAGTGGAGATCTTATATGTTTCCTACTCTATTTTAAAAGAAGAAATATTACAATTCAGATTTTCACTAGAATTATGTATGAAAATATTAAATATTAAAATTAATACATTATTATTCATTAATAAATTTTTCTTTGATGTGCACAATTTTATGTTTATATGATATTAATATTAATTTTATCATTTTAATTTCAAAATGGCTATAATTAAATACAATAAAAATACCTAAAAATCTAGTACATTAAAATGTTGTTCAAGCATGAACAAAATTAGGCCAACTAATCAATAATCAACGATAAATTTCAAAAAGTCATGAAAAAGATGTAATAACAAAAGAGAAATCCATATTTTGTGCCACTAAAATAACATATTCAAACAACAAATCAGAAATAAATTGTTGTACTGTTACTAAGATTTTATTTACATTGCTTAAACTGAACTGTATTTAAAACTTGTTTAAACTGAAACCCTAGAGTCGTTTATGGCTATTGAAACTATTTGATTACAAAATCAAAATAGTGTTAAGAAATCTATACTGTATTTCTCGAGAGAATGCTCAGGGCATCAAACAAAATGTAAACAAAAGAGTCTAGTTGAAAATCATCCAAATCTCTGAATTTGGCACAGGGAGGATGCTGAAAAAGTTAATGCGTGTTAGCAACCCAGAACAAAAGTTTCGTATAGGGGCTAAAAATCAAATCATTTAATATTCAGTTTGGTAAATCAAATTGTGATATGATGACAAATATCCGCCTTTATTCAAAACTCAAAATAATTAGCCATCATGGTTTACATAAGAAATCATCCTGGGTGTCTTTGTATATGAATCATGTGGCAATGTCTATTGAAGATGCACATATTACTATATTTATTGATTAATTAAAAATCAAAATGAACGGTCAGACATGCATCCAGAATTCTTGATATACAATAAACAAATCATGATCCTATCATGTACATAATTTACAATTGTCTGATGCATACCTTTCTATCTAATTAATGTGTAGTAGGAAGTACATCAATGAAATTTTCAAAACCTTTCAAATTGTTCGGCCCCTAAAATTCATAGAACATAAAATGATTTTTTGATGTAGAGAATAATTTGTTTCCCCTGATACAACTAAAGGAAGGTTTCCTTGTGTAGTGAAGTTGCCAATTGTATGATAACTATATGATTGCTATATATGCACTTTATTGGTATTGTACATATGCTGATGGTTATATGATTTCATGCAAGGAACTTCAAGGATTGGTCAGATATTGAAGCTATTAGCACAATCAAGGTTTTGGTATTCATCTATATAACTTGTAAAGGTGTCTATGTTTGTATGCACAATGAGCTCACCTTTGAATTGTACTTATAACTCTTAATAGGGCCAAGGCTTCAAACAAGGACTAGTCCTCTAACAAGGACAAATACTTTATGCATGTAATACACTCCTAACATCATCAATATCTTTCACAAGATAATTATGATTAGTGGATCATTTTGTGGGTATCATCCCCACTGAGGTTTCCTTAGGCCAAGGTCTCCCTAGTTAAAAAATATGGTGCTATGAGTTTCTTTATGTTATGCATGGTATTATTGTTCAGTTTACTCATTGATGCAAGTTTATGATTTGTAATTGATACCCATAGTTGGGCAAAAAGTTACTTGTGGAATACTGATTCAAACACTAAATAACCATCAAGTAGAGAATAATTTTTGTTAGCCCCAATTGATGATGCAACTGAGAATGCTATGAATGTATGTAAAAGAGTCATATTAGTTGTTATATTTATTTTAAAATAGAACTAAGAAAATGGTGACAACAAATAACAAAAGTATTTTATTAATATGACTATGCACATAAAACATATTACATGGTCTCTATAAATAGAAGACTTCCATCAACAAAAGAAGAGTCTAGATCCCATACGTGGATGGTTTAGTGTGACAACACTCAACTAAACTTGCCATGTGTTTAATGACTTAGTCTATCATGCATGCACATGTAGAAGTGTAATGAAGTTAACTGAAGTTTCAATTACAATAGTAGAATTGGTCTATTCCAACACCCTCCCTTAATTTCTACCACGAAAGACTTATTTTGTGGGAGAAATTATTACAACGAAATAATTCAAATAGGATGGATCCCAGTATTATGCCTTCTTAGGTACCCATTTACAACATAATATTTGTGTTACCCTTATCACTATTACTTTGGAAGATTCATTCCTCTTGTCATAATTCTTGTTGGCTTTTAAACAATTTACCCATAACCATTTGGGATTTCCACAAACTAGTGCAATTGCTCTACTTTAGGATTTTTCACCCAAACAAGTGGTTTTGGCTTGCCATGAACTTAAAGACTTTAGGTTTTTCACCCAAACAAGTGGTTTTAGCTTACCACAAACTCTTCAAAAAATGCTTTAGGGTTTTTCACCCAAATAAGTGGTTTTGGCTTACCACAAGCCCTTCAACAAGTTTCTAGGTATTTTCACCTTAAAAAGTGGTTTTGGTTTATCGCAAACACTTCATAGACTTTTAGGATTTTCACCTAAATAAGTGGTTTTGGATTACCACAAACCCTTCAAACTTCGTAGAAATATTGCTTCATTGGCAGGAAAACCAACTCTGAATTTTTCTCCTGCACAATAATTAGTGAGTCCATATGAAAAATAATCCATCTATTGAGTCACATGGGTATCCAACTGCTGTGCTCGCTAGTTCTCTAGGAATATTTTTTAGATACATGGTTCATCAATATGTCAAATCTAAAAAAAATTAGAGTGTCAAGCACAACAAATAATGCACCTCTTACTACAACCATCAATAATTTGATCTACATGGCTTTTAACTTATTCTTTGGAACTAAACATACCATCACACCACCAATCCAAAATCTATGCACTAAGCACACATGATTTATTTATAAACCAAACCAAGCCTATATGCCTTATATAAATAGAAGTAAATTATGATTATTATCTCCTTGTTATCTTATTAACACTCATTTCTCCCAACCTCATCCTTATGTAGGACATGTGCAGACAATTACAAATAAAAACTTATAGCCAATAGTTTTCATGTAAGAAAATAGTATTCAAACTAGCTTCTCTAGACGAAACGGTCATTGATCCACTTGAATCAACATGCTTGGATGATTCTCAGAGTATGTAGAGAGTGCCTGATCATTCTTGGTGGGGTTGGTTGTATTTCAAAGAATAAAAAATAGTCATAACACTTCCTGTCGTTTGCAATGCTAGTGACAGTGGAGTAACATCAAGCATCAACAATTCTTTTTCTTTCTCATTTCCTTCTCCACTTGAAATTGTAGCCTGGACATGTTCATCAGAGTTGATGCTCTTACATAACTCTGTTCCATTGTAAGTCTTGTACCAATTATTGTAGATTAGGAATTCAAATAGAACCTCATACGAGAACAACACCATGAAAATTGCTCTTATCCATTGTGACATCCTTCAAACACTTCTCAACAGACTTTATGCATTTTTTGAAGAGATCTATATTGTGCTTCTTAGATTTAGCCCACTGCTCACTACCCATGGATTAGATTTTCTTTGATACCATATTGAAAAATAGAACTAAGAAAATGTTGACAACAAATAACAAAAGTATTTTATTAATTTGACTACACACATAAAATAGATTGCATAGTCTTTATAAATAGAAGACTTCCATCAATAAAAGAAGAGTTTAGATCCCATACATCGATGGTTTAGTGTGACAACACTCAATGAAACTTGTCATGTGTTTAATGACAGTCTATCATGCATGCACCTGCAACACTGTCGTGAAGTTAACTAAAGTTTCAGTTGCAATGGTAGAATTGGTCTATTCCAGCAATATTTCCATTGATGTCAAATATTAGTTGATTAGACATTATGCTAATTCAGTTACGTTCCATATCATTTCATTGATGAAGATGATATGAAGGAAGTACGTTGATGACAGAGTTGATAAGTATGGTATTCAATGGGTACTTGAATGAGATGGACAATGATAATGTAATGTTGGTTAGATTATTTTATAATTGTGTAATATTGTAATGTAATGAGCTATACAATGTTGGAATTGTTTAGAATAATTGGGGGGAGGGGGTGAACCCATTATCTAAGGTCCAGATGTAAAAATAAAACTTTTCAATACTTAGTGGACCCATATCCATAAAACCTTATTATGTATGCATCCATTAGATCATACAATGCTTAAACTTTGTAGGTTATTGTCCTTGGGTCAAAACAAGTTTGTAGAAACGTGAACATGAAACATAATAGATTTAATAACACATTTAACACAAGGATTTTACGTGAAAACCCAATTTGGGAAAAACCACTAGTAACATGCTACTAATTCTCACTCTTCTAAAGTGATGCCCTGTTAAAGGTTGCAATACACACTGTTAAATGTGACCTGGTTAGAGGATTTCAATCACCCTATTAGGAGTGAGCCTTGTTAGAGGACTTTATATCATTCACTTGGAGTGTCACTCTATTAAAGGATTTACAAATGACTGTTAGGTCAACCTTAATCCAAAGGATTTACCCTAAACTAGTACAATGATTAGAAAGTAATAGTAAGGCTTGATCTAATAAAAAATTACAACTCACTTGTAGATTATAGATCTTTGTTTCAGTCCTCCATTCTGCTTGGCTTTCACACTCTTCAGCTTTGATAGCTTGTTCACCCTTCAAGCACTCATACTCTTAAGCCTTCTTCCTTTGCATGCCAATTGTAGTCTCTTTTGTTCAACCATTGAATGAATCAATACCCTAGACTCCTTTTCTTTCTTAGGTTCTCACACATAATAACCTTTTCTTCCGACCAACTCTCTCTATAAATAGAGATTTCAAATCTTTTGCCATTTGACCACAATCGTCCATTTTAGGGTTAGGTAGGATACAATGAATCTACCCACTTTTCCATTTGGTTCCTCTAGAAACTTCTTCAATATTTCTTAAATTTTCTACAAAATGGTTTACCTTGAATTCTGTGTCACCAACTCATCATAGTAATCTTCTCCACGCTTTACATAATTCAAGAAAAAAATAATCAGCTCAGGTTCGTTAAATCTATGATTTAACATGAATACTGACACTCGACATCAATATGTTGTCACTCAGCTTCCATACTATTCTTCTACTCATCTTCCACTAGTTTACTCAGTGAACACTAAAGTTTATTGATGCTTGGCACCAACTAAACTTTACTCGGCTTACACTATGTTCACTCAGCATACACTGAATCTTCACTTTGCTTGACTCCAACGGATTTTCTACTTGGCTTGCAATAACTTTGCTTAGCACCTACTATACACTTGGTCAAGCTTGGAAGACACAATTCTTCTTACTTGTTCTTCTAGACTTAATTAGTGTATACAACCTTTGCAGCCTTAAGTATATAAACAATACACTATATGATCATTGTCTTAACTAATCTTTGTACTCCTTTTTCATAAAATAACTCAACCTTTCCTCTAGGTGCTCTTGTTATCTCATTTGATCAAATCCTCTTCATCAATCAAACAAATGATAGTACTCAAATCAACTAAGAAATTGTCTTACCAGCAACTAGCAAGTTTGACATTAGTGACAAAACAATGATGGAAACACATCCTCATATTTGTATCAATATTTTCTTTTCTCAAAAATCTCCCTCTTTGGCATTGATGGAAAGCCAATACCAACAACAATACCAAAATGAAAATAATTCCTTGTATTGAAATCTCTCCATCTATCAACAACTTTCATCTTCTGTATAGGCTACAAAATTATGTTATGATCAACAAACAATCAACTCTTCCTTATGAATCCTTTCACCTGTCATCTTGCAAGGCTTCTCCATCTATTTTTCTCTAATCACTCCCTCTTTCTCATATGCAGGTATCTATCTCTATGTCTGTACTTATATCTTCCTCGATACTTTCTCTCTCATACTAGGTAGATGTATTACTTTTAGTCATTTCTCCCTTAATAGGGCATACATCTCCCTCTTAAGTTAAACATTAGGTACACTACCTCCCTCTTTGACAAAAATGCCAAAGACTTGTCATCTCAACGTGAAGATGTTTAACAATTTTAGTTTCTCCCTCTGTCACCTAACTTGTGACTGCAAATCTTCTAAATCGGCTCCTTCATTACTTTAGGTGGCTCCTAAAGTAATATCCACTGCATCAAGTTGTAAGATACAACATTCATCTTGGTTGATGCAGGGCACTACTCATGTCTTTTAAGTAGCTTTGGATAGGGGTATCACCCCTAGTTTACCTCTTAGATACTCATGAGCATCCTTAGGTAATGCTTTTGTAAAGATATCAGCTATCTGCACTTTTGTATTCACATATTCTATCTTCACTTCTTTGTCTTGAATTAACTCTCTCAAGTAATGATACTTGATTGCAATGTTCTTAGTCTTTGTGTGCATCATAGGGTTCTTTGATATATTTATAGCACTTTTATTATCACAATAAAGTACCATAGGTTTAGTGATTTCCTCCTTCATACCTTTGAGTAGATATTTGATCCATACAATGTTTGTACAATTTACTATAGTAGTCACATATTTTGATTCAGTAGTAGATTGAGATGTGCAATTTTGTTTCTTGCTAGTCCAAGTAAACCAACCTCTTTCCTAAGAAAAATTCTCCTCCACTAGTGCTCTTTCTCTTAGCAATGTTTCCAGCCCAATCAACATTAGTGTAGGCTCTCAACTCAAATTTTTCATTTTTCTTGTAGTATAGACCATAGTCTTCTATTCCTTTCAGATATCTCATAATTCTCTTAACATCCATCAAATGATTCTCCTTAGGATTAGCAAAGAATCTTACAACAATGCCAACAAATAATGTAATGTTAGGTCTGCTATGTACTACATATTGCAATTTGCCAATCATAAACCTATAGAATGTTTGATTCACATCAGCTGAATCATCATTCTTTGACAACTTGTGTCCTATCACCATAGGTGTGCTAGCTAGTTTAAAATCTTCTAATCCAAAAGTTTTCAATATTTCCTTCAGATACTTAGATTGAGTGATGTATATACCATATTTCATCTAATATACTTGCAAACCAAAAAAGAACTTGATCTCTCCAAACATAGACATCTCAATTTCTTTCTTCATTTCATTTGCAAATGAACGTTACATAATCCATCTTGACCTCCAAATATGATATCATCAACAAAAATTTCAACTAGTAAAATAACTTTACCTCCTTTTTTCTTCAAGTACAAATTTTTGTTATCATCAGTCTTCTCAAATCCAATCTTCACAAGATAGTTGTGAATCCTTTCATACCATGCTCTTGGGGCTTGCTTTAAACCATATAAATCTTTGTGTAGTCTACATACCATGTTCCTATTGTTAGCATCAACAAATCTTTTTGGATGTTCTATGTAAACCTCTTCTTCTAATATGTCATTCAAAAATGTTGACTTCACATCCATTTGATAAACTTTGAAACCTTTGTATGCAAAGTAAGCAAGCAGAGTTCTTACTCCTTCCAATCTTGCAATAGGGGAAAAAGTTTCTCCATAGTCTATTCCTTCTTCTTGTGCATACCCCTTGCAAACTAATCTTGCCTTATTCCTTATGAATTCACCATTTTTATCTAACTTGTTTATGTACACCCACTTGGTTTCTATCACATTCTTATCCTTTGATTTGGGAACTATTGTGGTTTCGCAAAGCACACCCCATTTCTCCTAGAAATGGGGACCCCCTAGTAATTTTTTTTGTCTCCCAAACCCCTAGTCCAAGGCTTGGGTCATTTTGGAACTCCACCTAGAGTTTGGGTCTAGCCCTTGTCCTCTAACTAAGAAAACCTAATTATCAAAACTTGAGAATTTGAGAAGATTAGGTGAGTTTTGTGCCAATATGCTCATTAGTGCACCTAGTGCACATGTGTGCCTATCCAAGGTGTGCAAGTGTGCTAGATGCATAATCGTGCTCCCATCTTTGTTTAGAGATGTGCACCTATGCACATGCAGAGGTGCACACCTCTAAAGGGTGCTCACTTACTCAGGCCTATATAGGCCCGGGTACCCCCATCCTCTTCTTCATTGTTTTCTTCATACTCGTTGATCCCACACCTCTGCACCTTCAAAGGTGCACCTCCAAACCTAGAAACACAAAAAAATAAAGTGTTAAGAAATCAAAAGGTGCACACATGTGCACCTATTAAAGGTGTGCATGTGCACATATTTGTTCACAACCTAAAACTAAAAAGGATCTAACAACCTAAGGCAACAACAAGGAAAGGTGCGCACCTCCCCAAGGTGCGTATGTGCAAACCTCCCCAAGTTGCGTACATGCACACCTTTTAAATAACAAAAACTAAGTCTCCTCTACATTTAGGCACAATAAGAGAACACAAAGAAAAGGGAAAAAATAAGCTTAAGTCCCCCCACAATGCACTTGCAAAGCACATGTGCGCATATGCGCATCCTACCAAGGTGTGCACGTGCACATGTGTACAACTACACCTAAAAGACTCTTGGAATGCCTATTTGGCACACCTAGCACACCTTTGAAGGTATGCAAGGTGTGCCATTTTTCTTTTTAGGGTTATTAGGGGGGATTGACCTTGTTTTCTACTATTTTGGTGTTTTGGGTTTAATTTTTTAGCATTTAGGGTTTGTTTCAGGTAATATTTTTAGATTTATGGACTAATGATTTTCTATTTTTTGTAGACAAAATGGATTCCTCATCATCCTTTCTTGCAAAGAAGATTTCTCCAAAACCCGTTGTTTTCAAGTTTCAAGGTGCACTAAAGAAATCACATTTTTAGAATGGACATTTGGAGATAAGAGATATTGAGTTGGGACACATGGACTAGAAGGCATTCCTCATACTCTGAAATATGCCTAAAGAGAGGTCTATAATGGTCTCTGCACTTATTTGATCTAGGTTGGTCAATTTACGATCTCATCCTACAATAGTACAATCCTTCGATTTTATCATGGCATTGGCAGAAAACTATGTGGTGAAAGAAAGAGTTGTTAAAAGTGTCACAGGGGAGATAGTCCTAGACCTTAGACATAGGAATATTGAGAAAGTATTCCATTTCCCTAGAACTAATTAGTATGTAAAGATAACTTATGATTGAGCATAAATATGGTATAGGGAGAATAACAAGAAGGCCACAAAGATCATACAATCATCATTTTTTATTGACAGAACATTGGTAGGACACAAAGACAAAAAGGTAGACATGCCTAGGGGGTATATGAAGGATGATATCATATATGCAATTTTACTTTTGAGCAGAATTATGGGTCTACCGAGAGCTAGGCATCTTCATATCTGGATGGTCCATTTCATAGAAACCATCAAAACAACCAAAATGCCAATTGATTGGGCCACAATGCTGAGTGAAAACCTAGATGAATAGTTGGTAGGAGTTGAAGCTAACCCCAAGTTTTATATGACATCATATTTGGTGTACTTATTGGTGGCACAAATAACTGACTACCCAGGAATGTATAAGAAGGGAAGCATACAAGATGCCAATGCCTGGCCCTATGCGGTATATCCTTAGTTGGTAAAGAAGAAGCTCTCAGATCAAAGCAAGGAGTATCGAATAGTGAATGATGCTTTTATATTTGCAATCATCCAATTTATAGAGGGTGATTATGCTAAACGAATGTTAGTAGAGACAACAACAAGGATCGTAGAGATCGGCACCTACTACATCCAGTTCAAAATATGCACTTACCTAAGGCTAGCAGGTACTGTGGTGAATCTGAAGAAACTCTTGAAATATCCATCGGATAGACTCATCTTATTGGAGATTGCCAAACAACTCACATGTGCATATGACCGAGTGAGAAAATAGCATAAGAAGACATGGGTATGGCCTATAACTATAGGTGCATTTGAGGTCAAGTAGAAAAAACATATTATGACCTTTGATTCATAATGGGATCAATATCCCGTGGAAGCCTACAACTCCCCTTGCCCTTATTTTGATAATATTGGCAGAGTTTAGCATTTGGTAGGGAAGCAGTTTGTGTATGAAGATGCTATAGAAGACCATTGGATGAAAACAATAGATGACGATGATATCTGGATAATGGATTATTGTGGGATGACTCTATATTTGGTGGAAAATGCCTTAAAAATAAAGATCCCACTCAAGGCTATTCAAAGAGACACTCAAGATATCTTGTATCCATTGTACAATCGTGACAAAATCTATGATAGGCTGATCATGAATGCAAAGATAGATAGAGATGAGAATGCAAATATTAATCACAGGGCAAGGCACATAATTCAATTGATGAGGGAATGGATCAAGAAGCCTTTTAACCTTGACCCAGTTACACAGGTTGTTACCCTTCAAGCCACAACACACCCAATTAAGGGTAAAGGTGAAAAAGTTATAGTACCAACTTTCCCTACTCAATCCCCAGTTAGGCTAGAAATGGTGCATCAACATGAGAGGGATGTTGAATACTTTAGGGTAGATAAAGGGAAGAATAAGAGGAAAAGAGAGTCCCCAAAGAGAGCTGAGCCTAAGACTGAAGAACCTCAAGATGAAGAGGTGGCTCAAGCCCAAGATACAAAACAAGTGCCCCCACCTAGACAAGAACAAGAATAGGAGTTGGAAGAAGAAGAATAGGAAGTACCACTAACTAGTCTAGAGGAAGAAGCCTCCCCTTTAGTTGCCAAGAAGGATAAGGTTGAGCTTACAATGAAAAGGACAAGAAGAGGGAAGTTATAGAAGAAAATCATTCCCATCCCTCAAATTCTAGAGACCATCCTTGAGGTAGATGCAGAAGAAGATGAAGACAAAGAGGATAATCTCCCTTTGAGTCAAAGGACTCATTTAGCCAGGGATATGGAAGAAGAATGGAGGAGAAGCTCAACCATAACACCATCATCCATTCCCACGCAACCTACTCAGGTTATAATTTTAAAAGATGAGCAACAACAATGGATAAAAGAACATGAAGGGGAAGAAATAGATGTCTTTGACATTTCTAATTTTGACTTTATGCTAGTAGGAACTGAGATGGCGGGAGATAAAATATGAGATACACCTACAAATAAACCCTAGGGAGAGGATTGAAACCAAATTACACCTCTAACACAAGGGCCTCTAGGCATACCACCACCATCTCAGGATGTCTCATTCTTGGATAAAGGCTTATTCACTCCTCTCCCTCCTGTCATTGATAAAGAAGAAAAAGCAGTGGATGAAGAAGAGCCCAAATAGATGTTAGTTGATGATTTATCAAAGGAGGGACAGATACCTGAAGAACCTCAACAAACTTCTTAGGATATAGAGGCAAGGACTTTGGCTACAATGGATACAAAAACTCCCAACATAGATCTCTCTCAGAAGGAGAAGACTTTGGAAAGGAGTGATAAGGGAAAAGGGCCAGCAGTGCAAACCTCCTTTTCAGCCAAATACATGTCTCCCATGGGCACTACACTAGCCTAGCTAAAGAGGGAGGTTATGGTTTGGAAAAAAAGGTAGATAAACTTTAGTGTAGAGGAGGGAATGGATGAACTAGTGAAAGCCATCAAGAAGCTTGATCCACATATGAGTGATGCACGAACATTGGCCTTCATAATGACAAACCAAGATCAAGACTTGTTTGAACATATTGTCACACCTCCTCCACATGTTGACACTAAGGACTTGACCCCTAAAGACCATCAAATAAGGGAGGTCCTACTAGGGAGACCCATGATAGATACAACCAAGGTATTAGTCACCATAGGTATAAAGGAAATGTTCAGACACATGGACAAAGATGAGTCTGAGGAGATAAAACAAGCTTATGAAAGGCTATTTACATGCAGTAGTGGGCCCCATTGACCTGGATAATCCAAAGATCACTCCTATTGTGACATTAGAGAGGAGAGATAAGGGAAGTATATAGATAGATTCATTTTTGGGCGCATGTCAGAAATGCCATGATAATTTTGAGTTTAAAGATGTATAGATTATACAGGCTAATTTGAACCTATTGTAGCATGTACAGTCTAGTGCGAAAAAGCTAGTGTCTATATTGAACCAAGATTTTAGGCTATTGGATGAGGTACATACCTAGGGAAAGGACCTCCAAGAACTTCAAGAAATAAAGGGTCAAAGGTATCATACACTTATGGAGGTGCACTAGGTTGAGGAACTAGATCAGTTAGAGGATTGGATTGAGAAGATAGTGACTAGTAATAAAGTAATGGAGACATTACATGTGGGTATAAAGAAGCTAAGAGATCAAACACAATAGAAGATATTAGAAGCTAAGAAGTGTTACAGCAATGTTTGCGTTGATATTTTTGAAGATGAGTTAATGACTAAACTCATTCTAGTGCAATTAGTTGTCCAACAGTTTTGAAAATCCTTTAAAGATGCTTCGTTAGAAGAAGATACCAAACAAGCATTCATGATTGAAGAGGAATTATTGGAGTTGGACACTAAGCTTGTGGATTTTGTGAATATTCATATGGAGGTTAGCAATTACCAAAAAATAGTAAAAGATAAGTATAATACTTTGGATTTTCCAGATGCTACCCAAGTGATAGAGATTATAGAGAAATTCAAGAGAAAACATCCAAACATCAATCTTATATAAAGGGGAAGAAAACCCAGATGCTAGAATTTCAATTTTGCCACTTCGAAAATTTTTGGATTTTTTGAACTTGCCACCAAGGTGAACAAGGTGCGCAAGGTGCACTTTTCACAGAGGTGCATCAATAATTTTGAAGAAGTAATAGTGCATCGACAGTTAACTGCCAGTTGCTAACTTAGTGTTTTCCACACACCAGAAACACATTCTGACGATAATTTAACTTCTAAAAATGCCTAGAGAAGGTCAAGCTTCTATTTTTAGAGCCTCCAGTGACTCTCAAATCCTCTTGTAGCTTCCTTCTTCTTAACTACTCCTTCTTTCTTTATTTTAAGACATGTAAAGGCTCATGCACTGATTAATTGATAAAAAAAGGGTGGAGTCCAACTTAGCACCATTTAGAGAGTTAGTTTGTATATAATTAGATTTTTTTTGTTAGTTTAGAAGCATATGTTTTCATTAAGATATCTCTCACTCTCAACAAAAATAAAGGAGATGATTTATTATAAATACATGGATGTAATATGTACTATGTTGGTGTTTTTTACACTACTAAGAAACAAGATACTTAATACCAACATGATGAAGATCACAATAACCTAAGGATTAGCTACTTACTATAAACAACTATATGTTCTTCCGATCTAGACCCAACTTCAACAAAATCATGAAAGATTTTCTACTCTTTTGGCTCTGCAAAACCAAGGTGGGTGCACCTAAGGGATAAAAGATTCACAACCTAATACTACATTCACATTTCATTCATTCCATGGTATTTTATAATAATATTCATCCCCTACAGTAGATTGGTCAGAATTCTTCTTAGATCTACAAATAATTCTGGGCAATAACAACTAACTAAGACTCAGAGGTTAAATGTAAACAAGTGCTAGCCAGCTTTAATATTCTTCAAACATTTAAAGTAAAATTGATTTTGATTTTAAGATTATGCTTTATGCTCATCCACATTTTCTTTGTATGCAAACTGAGCTGAACTGATCAGTGCCTCATCCATTGGGATTTAGAGTCTATCCAATTTCTAGACCTAATTGACTAAATTACAATCAATATTATCAAAAATTCTCTCTTAAACTCATTCTTATGCATATCCTTATTATTCCTTGGAAATCCTATCACATCACTGAAGAATTTACTTGACTCATTGAGTTAAAAGTAATAGTGCTCTGATATACAACCTATCCTAGTTGCACTAAATTGAAAAAGGCTTTGCCTACGCAATTTCAAAAATTACTAGTAAATAACAATGGAGACAAGATTCAAAGAAGAAATCTATATGGGGATAGTTCATCTTTGTATTAATTCTCTTTGAAAATTATATAACACTGGAATAGAACTCAAAACAATTCAAGATAAGACATAATGATCCTAAAAATTAATGCATTCTCATATTTGTAGAGAAATACATTAGAAAACTTGCATCAAGGACTAGACTGAACAAAACTTAGCAAAACTAAAAGTTATATAATGACTCTGACCCTTTCTCTAGCCTTAGAATCTCACTTATATAGCGTGAGATGCAACAAGCTTCAAGCTTAGAGAGTACTGACAACTATCCTTAAAAAAAAAAGATATTTACAATGTTACTGTCACAAAAAGAAAAAAAATTGGTGCAACAAAATGGTTTACATCATGAATATTCTTTTGTAGGGACCACTTCTACTTCACCTTTTGCTACATTTCTTTGTTGATGAAAGTTAACGATTGGATTTATTGATTTTGTTGTTCCTTGAAAGATGTAGCTAATGAATTTGTTTGTGATGGACATGGCTTTGAATTTTGAAGACTTACTTCAACTTGAGGTTCTCCATTCACATCATCATGCACTATTAAAATAATAGTTATATCTAACTCCCCAATTGCCATCTCATTAGTTGGGACCACTATGCTTGTCATTGCAGTTGATTGTTCCTTTTTGTCTTCTTCTGCTTCTACTGATGTATCAGTTGTTTTCTTCTCATCCTAGTCCACATTATCTTCTTTTGTTTCTATTTGTTTTGCATGTACAAAATCCTCCATCCATTTGTTAAAAATTGTGTCATCATGCCAATCAAAACTCAAAACCTCATGTTGTTTCTTGATCACAAAATCTCCTATTTTATTGATTTCAACAAATTCTTCTTTGATGGAATTGTAGAATAATTGCACTTTAACAACTTCCTCAATTGTTTCTACCCATAGCACATGCCCTTTTTCACTTATAACCCCATTTATTTGAAGGCATAATACATCATCTAGTTCTTTGCCCCATTCTTCCTTTTCTTTTATTTTATCTATCTTTTTAAGTGCATGGGGAAAGAGTTCAAATTTCTCACCTAGATATTTAGAAAGACAAATTATTGTCCTTTTTTGTACTGCAACCCTCTTTTCATCAAAATTGGACAAATTATTAGTCATATCAAAAGTTTTTTTTTCTATATGTTCACAAGATAGACTAATAACTAAGACACACAAAAGGGTGACATCTTTATCCCTACTACCCCATTTATTCATGATAGGCTTTAAATAATCTTCACCACTCTTTATTTCATTCCACATATCCAAAAAAATTACCAATTGTTCATAAAATGTTGGCCATTCAATCTTATCTACTATATATAAGATTGTTTTCCTGATTTTATCTTCATATAGATCATTTAATTCTACATGTAAGGCCCAGAGTTTATTCTTCTCTTCTTTAAATTCATTAGAAATGTAGAATTTTGGCCTATGTGGGGTATTAGGTAACTCTACAATTGGAGTTGACTTAAATGGCTCAACTGGGGGGCGAGGATAAGCAATTTGAGGCCTGCTAGATTCTCCTACCTTTCTTTTTCCAAGTTGTTTGTCCATTTGGGCCACTTAAGCTTCTAGTTGTTGTATCCTATTTCCTCTCTCTTCATATGCTTTTAGCATTTATTTTGACTTGGCATTGAGCTCAAGGAATTTTATTTTATCCTTCTCAACAACCACAACCCCAAAGTCCATCATTTCCCTAGTCATTTTAGATAATTTTTCACTGTCTGCCTCCTCTGCTCTATACACCATGAGGCTACCTATATGCTCAGCACTTGAAATTTCCTATATCCTAAATTTGTCCCTTTTTAAATAGACCATATGACTAATTCTTGGTGATCATTACTGTATTTCAATCCTCAATGTGCCTGTAGGACCTCTTCCTCCCTTTGTTTTCCTAACAGAATAAAAAATCATAGCATTGGCTATATCCCATTCAGGCAAGATTAAAACTCTTGAGTCCTTTAATAGCTTCCTTCCCCCTTTAGGGGTTATGTGTAAATTCCTCCATGAAGTCAACTTTAACTTCATCCTCAATTTTAGAGTCCAATTTATTAGGTTGCTCTACTTTAATTAATTTACACTTAGTCGAAATATTACCAATATTTCTCCATAAAAACTGGGCAAAAGCTCTAGACTTTACAAAACTTTCATCATCAATAAAGTTTTGAGTAGCCTGTGCCATCACAGGATCTATTTCCTTACCTCTATAATCTCCAATAGTAAGCTCAAATGATGGCATAGGAGGTTATTTAGGCACTCCTTCAATGTCAGTAGTTGTGACCACAATGTCCCCTTCCCCTCCAATTTGTCTCAGTTTTCTCTCAAGGATGCTTCATCGTCTATTCTAAGTGGAATTTGGGTAGGTGAATATTCTTCAACATGAGAAGATGATCCTTGCTCTAATCTTTGCTTCTTGGTAGCATGTGTGTCAGGTGGGCTCTTAGACCTTGGTCTTTTGTATGGAGGGACATGTTGTACATTCTTGGCCACTATATACTTGGCTCTTTTTTGTAGTGTGTACTGCCCTAGGGTCACAATCATTCTGTAGTACCTGTCCCTAGTTTACATTTTATTATTATTGTCAAGCTCTTTTAGGCCAATTTATGCTTGTTTATTAGTAGCACTATCTTCATATTATCAAATATTGTTTCATATTCAGTTGATTTTATGATGATTATTACAGTGATTTAAGTTATTGATGATGATTAGTTAGATAGATTATCATGTGTTTTCTTATGGATACTTACCCCATACTGCATGTTTATGGTGTGCATGTATATTTTCTTTATGTATGACATTTCTGATGTGGTTAAGGAAAGGAGTTGTAGTCGCCTGCTAGTCGAGATCTACAAGATGCACCACTTCCTGCCATTGCCTATTTAGTTTAGCATATGTGTTTGTACATGCCTGAATTTTAAGCAGATTGTAGGTACTGGGTATCGACTTTCTTAAATTGCCAGGATGAATGTACCCTATCACATTATCTCAATGGTAAGAGAGGGGAGATAAATTCTTAAGTCCAAATCCTAACCTTTAAACCCATTTGTCTTTGAAAAATAGGACAAGTATCTGAGTTAGTTTACCCATCCAAATTCATCAAGTGATGTGAATTTGTGATTTTGACCTTGGAGTTTGATTATGTTCTTTGCCTTCAGTTGAGTTATCATTTTTTGTTTTGTGGGTATGTGGTGATTTTTTGTTATAATTAAAACAAATCAAAAGATAATTTAATGGTTTAATTTAATGAAAATTTTATAAAGAAAATTGATATTTAATTATATTTAATTAATTAAATAAAAGAATTAAATTTAAAAGATTATATTAAAGTTCCATTTTTGACGTATTTATATTTATTTAATTTAATGATAATTATTTAGGACTTTTCTTTTAATAATATACTCTAAATAATGTTATTAATTAAGTTAATAAATATATATTTTTAAAAACATCTCATAAATTGATTAAAAAAAAGAATTCAACTTAAAGATAAAGTTTTGGTTCTAATTTAGGTGTAATTATATTTATTTAAATTAATATAATTATTTAAGAGTTTTATTTTAAATAATAAACTCTAAATAATATTATTAGTTGAATTAATAAATATATTATTAAAACATCTCATAATTAACTAGAGAGAGAAAACATAAATTTAATAAAGTTATTTTAATTAAATTGCATAAAGTGTATGCATGAAATTAAAATATAATAAATTAATAAGAGAGAGTAAGCAATTATTTAATAAAGTTTATTTTTAATTAAATTGCATAAAGCTTATGCATGAAATTAAAATATAATAAATTAATTAAAGAGAGAGTAAGTGACTATTTAATAAATTTTATTTTAATTAAATTGCATAAAACATATGCATGAAATTAAAATATAATAAACTAAATTAAAAAGAGAAAGAATTAATTTAGTAAAGATATTTTAATTAAATATCTAAAAATTTGTGCATGAAAAGGTAAAAGATAACAAGTAATAAACAGTAATTGATCAATGAGTTCCCTCGCATGATTGGACAATTAGAGCCCCAAATTAAGGGAGAACTCTTTATCAAAGATTGTGTGATTGCACAATCAGAGCCCCAAATTAAGGGAGAACTCTTCATCAAGATCTGGAACTCATTATGCAATTACACAAGTTTTGGAGGAGGAATTTCAAAGAAGGAAGTTTTTAAAGAAAGGAGATTATTTTTGCGTGCTTCGTGTGATTGTTGTTTTAGCATCAAATCTAGGTAGGATCTCGTGGTTTATTTGTACAATGGTTTTTTGTCCTTTGAATTCCTATCTTCTCCGTGTCTGTTATGTTTTTGTTTTTAGAATTCTTCTGGGTTGAGACCCTTGTTTTGAATATTCATTGTTCTTCATTTTTGAAAACTTTTGTAAGCAATTTAATGATTGAAAACCTTGTGTGTGGATTTGGTTGTTCATCATTCTCAGGAAACATTTGTATACAAATTAGATACTAGAAAACTCTCGTGTTAAGATTTATTGTTCTCTGTTCTTGAATACATTTGTGAAAGAGTTAAATTGAAACTCTTATTGTTAAATTGAGGTTTTGTATATGGAATTGTTAAATCGAGTTTTGGGTTTTGAAAAGAAAACAAATTTCATTTTATAGAATTTGATTGGTTGGTTCAGATTTCTATAACAGGTTTCTATTTTCAGAAAGTCTCTATTTTTAGTAGGTTTTTATTTTTAAAAAGTCTTTATTTTTAGTAGGTTTCTATTTTTAGAAAGACTCTATTTTTAGCAAGTTTCTAGTTTGGGAAAGTTTATATTTTTGGCAGGTTTCTTTTTTGGAAAGTTTATGTTTTTAGTAGGTTTCCATTTTGGAAAGTTTCTATTTTAGTAGGTTTTTATTTTTGTAAGTTTTTATTTATAGTAGGTTTCCTTTTTGTGAAAGTTTTTCCAAAGTTTAATTAATTTAAATTTATTATGGTAATAATTGATAATTATTATTATAAATAATTTTAATATGTATTCTTAAAATTTGAAATTTAATTATTTGAAATTTTGATTTATTACTTGTTGGTAAACAGATTTGTCATAGAAGAATTGCCCAATGGAGTGTGTGTGGCAAACCGTTCACAACAGTTGGATAGGCCCTTGGTATGCGGCCTTCCTCTGCGTTTAGAGGGGTAGCTCCCTCGTATGATATAATTTTGAAGCTTTTCAAATAGATATAAAATTAAAATTGAAAGGGGAGAAAGCTCATGATGACGAATGCACCACACGACTTCAAGGCTTTCGCAAACTACTAAATTAAAACCGCTAATAACAACAATCAAGATCTACGCTTGAAAACTATTACTAGCACAATGTTGATCCATAGATTCATAAACATCTACCCCATACCGTGAGAATGCTCACTACAAAGAGAATCAACATTCTAAACAATTTAGATTTAGAATCAGAGAACTCAAATTGCATGTTCCTTTACTTTCTTGCACCAAGAACTGAAGATGAATTTCTAATTATGAAGACAAATCTGTACATACTTTCCAAATATCATCTTCTAATCAAAATTTCTGCATAGTGTTCCCTTCTTCTAAAGCCAAAAAGTCCCCTTACAAAGCCAAAAGGTGTACTTATATAGACATAGAGGTTAATAACTACCTCTCCGTGGTTAATAACCACCTCCAAAATATGAAATTTTGGAAGGTTAATTAACCTTAAGAAAATTAACCTATACAAGGAAACTCATAAAAACAAAACTTTAGCTAGAGTTCCTAAAAACGTTTGCATATACAATCACCAATTTTTCTAGCTACTAGCCCTATCTATCTGGACACAATTGATCTATCTCGGAAGGCTCTGTAAGCATCTTGGATGAGCATCATTGATTCATAGTTTGGAATGAGCACATTTTCCATCCTGAGTTTGGCTGTGAGATATCTATCTTGGATTTCTTCTGACTCCTGTCGATAAGCTGAAATGTTATAATCTCCCAGCGTGACTGCAACCAGGCTAAGCTTCATCATAGTTTCAGCATCTGATACACGGTTCTCTATTTTTGAATGAATCTGAACACTGAAGGAATCGAGGAGAAACTGACAATCAACATGCTGAAGATCACTTACTGGCACCCCACCTGTGATAGTGGAGATTAATTCATCTATACTTTTTGCTTTCAGTTGCTCCAAAGAAGTTATTAACTTTTCAAACTTAGTGATCCCTTTGTTGATGTTTATCATCTTCCAACCAACACTTTTACTCCAGATATGTATTTGGTTGTCGCTTGGATCAGCAATAATTTTCTCAAGGAGTAGGGTGCTCGTATCCAGCTTGGCCATTTCCTTTAATTCATCAGCTACTTTTTGCCAGTTGGATTTATGTTCTTTGCTATTTTCTAGCTCCTTAGAAATTTCTTGTATCTGCGTGATGGCTCTCCCACATATCTCTTTTACTCCAGTTATAAGTTTTGAAGCATCTTCTATCATCCTGTTTATCCAAGCCTCGATCATCATACTATATGACTTTTTTTGGTCGATTCTTTGAACAACAGTATGATCTAAAATACCATCAGGACCTGTTAGAATCGGCGGGGTGGCCACGACTTGAGTATTAGAAGGATTGCTGATTGAATTAACATAAGCTACCATCATCTGAAGTTGTTCTTTGAGTTGCTCTTTGGCTCTTCTCTCTTTCTTCGCTCTTTGCAACATCTGAGCGGCAATCAATTCAAAATTTTGAAACTCTCTTTCCACATTAGAAGGACCAAGGTTGACGTTTTCTAGAATGAAATCTGATTCAGATGCTTCATCAACATTCTTTTTAACTATAGGCTTGGCTAATTCCACACACAAATTGCCTGAAGTTTTATCAATAGCTAACCTGGACATCACTTTGGTCTTTTTTGCCTTAGGAGGCTTCTAAAGAATGCTAGAGACCATATCAAATGGAGGTGGAACCATTTGAACAACTTTCTTCCTCTTCTGAAGACTATCCTGGAACCATGAATGTGTAACCTTTGAAACTTGTTCGACACCTGTTACATTTTCAGCAACCATCATTAAGTCTTCCGAATTAGATAACGGGTCATCTAACTGTGTAATATCTACTATGGGCACATCAGGAGGAGGAAGACTCAAGTGAGGAATCGTTACATCACGAGGGGATGCAACCAGAACATGTGATTCAACAATTTGAGGGCTTCTTTGGTCTTTTTCATTCCTTCTACCTTTCATTCTTGTCCTTTTCCTTTGGACTGTAAACTTATCCGGCTGATTCAAATCTTCATCTTGATCTTGAGCATCTATATCCAGTTGTTGTATCTTCTCACTAGAAGTGGCCTCTATCGCCATCTGAGATGATTCCCCTATATTATTTTTCCCCTCTTTATTTTGAGATACACCAGTTGCTTTTTCGGTTCTGAACTTACTGATCCAGTCTCTTGTTCTTTTAAGAACATAGGAAGACCTCTCTTTCAAGCTTTTCAATTCGGGAATTGACCAATCAATAGGAGGGAGCTCTAGCAATTCAATTTTCTCATAATAATAAGGATCAACCAAAGAAACCTCATCATCATCTATGCCTATTACATCAATGTCTAACTTGAAGTCTATTACCTGTCGTATTGTAAGCCGCATCCAATCTCTCTTCTTGACTTCGAAGTCATTTTCACAATCTTCCCAAAAGTCTTCTAGAGCCGAGAAGTGACCGAGACTGGGATTTAACTTCAATTCATTCACAGCATAGCCCTTACTGTCATAAGGGAAACACATCGTGTAAGGATGCAAATTTATCATGGCAATAGATCTTTCAATGTTCCTGGCATCTGATGCAGTGTCACAACTATAATATCCGATGCCGATAGGAAAAGTTATTTCATCTGTCCTCCTGTTCCTAAAAAGTTTATTGATTTGGTTGATTTGCTTGCACATTTCAATTAAGACTAATTTATCATCAGCGAATCTAGGTAACATCAACGGACATCCATCATAGGCAGCTAGCCGGATATAAGTAAACTTCAAAAATTGTATAAAAACACTTCCATATTTTTGCACTTTCATCGCTGCTTCTGGTGAAATCCTAAGCCCAATGTTGCCCTAAATTTCCCTTACAGTTAGCATGGTGAATGTGTCATTCACTCTTCTGAAATGGTGCAGGCTATTATCATACTGAATTGAGGAAGATGATTATAAATGATGGTTGTGTCATCATAAATGCCTTGCCGGTTAAGTCTTGGCCAACTTTTGGTACTTGCAATGGCATAGAAAAGGTATGAAGTCATATAAAAGTAGTCATTTTCTTGAAGTCCCATGAGCTGTCTATGCAGTGAGTCACTGATAATTTCAGCCCAATCAATGTATTGTTTTCCTTCGCAGACCATATTAATGAATAGAAACATCCAACCTTCGAACTCGTGTGAATCTCGAAGACCAACGATCCTGCTCAACAAGGTTACCATGTTCACCACATCTTCTTTCAGTGATGATCTGTGAATGGATTTGCCTAATTGAGATTTGCCCCTTCTTGGTTGGAAGAACCACAATCTTGCCACAGTATTTAAACATTGGGTTTGATTGGCAGTAAAATATTCCTTGGCAGTTCTTAGATTAATGCTGGCATATTGCATCCTAGTGGGCAGTCAAAAAATGATAGCAATAGAGGCAGGGTCTAGGTGGGCAATTGTTTCATTGTTCGGTGAAAGAACTTCTCTAGTGTTGGGATGATAAGCCTTCATGCATTCCAACCCTAATTCTGGGCATTGTACGGAAATGGGATGCCCGCCTGCTTGGGCCAAGCCACTGTTCAATATTTTTCCAGCTAATGGAGTCCTTTCTTCATTTACAAGAGATGACCAGAAGTCTTGAAGACAAACATTTCCTAAAATGGTATCACCGATATCTGGAAGCGTACTTCTTAAAACAGGAGCATAATCCGGCCTCTGATACTTGTACTTCATGGTTTAATTTCCAATCCTTTTCTCAAATATGCCGAGTCACAAAGAAAGTAAGAATGCTGATTCGAACTCGGGTGACTTAATGAGTGGAGCTTCCAAAGCTGCAGGTCAGGAAAGAGTATTTTGTCAAACATTTTGCCAACACCCTGTATGTTCGGTTTATGTTCACCACCTTTTTTTTTATCTTGGCATTACGTCAAACAAATCAGGGGAGATCTCAGGAGCTACTTGCATCCCTATGCAACTTGTTCATGGATCTTTTATCTATAGTGAGATTGTGTCAACGAAGGACGCAGACATCTTCCATCTCTCTGCTCATTATTTCACTGCAAATGTAAAATCAAAATGTTTTGACAATCTAGTGATCCCTCATCAAGCAGCTATATCCCTAACCTTCATCACATATATCTCCGGTGATCACACCTAATTAATTGATGGATGATAATGGAGGAATATCATCAGGACTTGGATTACTGCATATGGCTTTAGATGTATTCAGTTAACTCCAAGGTACTAGAAATACCAAATTTTGCAAATTTATAAAACCTTTGACTGCGGACCCATAACTGAATTATCAGGCTCAGAGGTAAGGGAATGCTGAATGAACTCCTTTTTCTTGTTTTGATTATCTCTTGACAAGATGTCACTAAGCTTGTCGATTGATTCTCTCAAACAAACTCTATTCTTGGCGATGGTATGAGAATTGATCTGAATGAACATGGGACTCATGTTCCTCATACTTTATCATTCTGCGCTTAATTTGTTTCAGAACATAGACCATCGTCCATGTTTGCATATGCACTATGCCAAATGTTTATATACATTTCAACAAATACCTTGATTCACATCCATATTTACATACCAACCACGATGAGTCTCAACCATCTTAAATTTCATTCCTTGCAGAATTGGGCTTCTCCATGCTCACTATGAAATCTCGTGAGCTTACAAATTAATGTTGTGTATTCATGACCTTCATCCTTTGACCCCGGCTTGAAGCTCATCACGGTGGTGGCATTGGGATTACTGTTCCATCATTCATCTATCATGTCTCATCTCCTTGCACATGATCTGATGAAACATGCTCTTCAAAATACACTCTCCCATATTTCTAGTTCGTGTGGTGCATTGAAGTTCTATTTGCTTCACACCGTCCGGCTTGCCAACTCGTAAAGTATCCTGTTGTTGTAGTAGGAGAAATAACCGCCGGTTGAGCAAGCATGGTATGGGGTTTAATCACTTCTTTAAAGATGTCTTTATCGTGCACTTGGTGAAGAGGATGATCTGCATGTGGTCAGATATGTTCCAACCTATTTCCTTCATAAATCTGGACTCCCATAGTTGATGGCAAGCATTCAAACCTCAATATCACACCCACTATATTCAAGCCAAAAGAATTTACATATGGTTTATATAATTGGAAATTTTCAAGCAGGTTAATAACCGTCTCATGGAGGTTAAGAATGACGTGTTTTTAATCACTATCATTAACCTATTGGAGAGGTTAGGAAAAACGTATTTTTAGTGGTTAACATTAACCTTTTACTTGGAGGTTAAGAAAAACACGTTTTTGATGGTTAACATTAACTTTTAAGAAGTTAAAGGTTAAGAAATACGTGTTTTTGGCAGCAATCATTAACCTTTTACATCTTGAGGCTCAGAAGCTGGATTTCAATGATCTCAAGTGCTGTGTGGAACTGCTAACAAGCTGGGGACATGGAGACTTAAAGATTTGCAGATTTCACAGATAGAATGATCAATTTAAGGCTTAAAACCAGGCAAGTTTTAAATACGAACCATGGCTCATAGAATTGGAACAAATTCTATGGTCGGGCAACATTACTTTATTATTTAAATATAATTCTAAAGTAAATTAAAAATCAAAGAAATTAATTGGGAGAATTAATGTTTTCTTTTATAAACTTGGATGTGTTTATATGGTTTAGATATATGAAAATGATTTGTAATACTAGGGAAATTTTAGTATTTGAAAACCTTAGTAATTATAATAATTTGGGAAAATGAAAACTGAAACCCTAATTTTGAACATCGAATCTTGTGTTTGTTTGATAAAAAATTTAACAATGAAACTATGTTTAAATAACTTTATATGAATTAATTGAATCGTCTGGGATTCTAGTGAACTCAAGAAAATCATAGTGAATCTGGTAACTAGAGAAACTGGAAATTGAAACCCTAATGGAGATCAAAAATATTAACTTAATATTTGGAAATGAAAATGAAAACTTGGAAACCTATAGTGAAGTTTAAACTTGTGTGTTTTCCAAAACAGAATGAATTATGGATGTTACTTTTGTATGTACTCTTTCTATGATGTGTGATTTTACTGTTTGGTGTCAAGGTTTGACTTAGCTTTGACCAATCAGGTTGTATTACCAAGGGCTTGTGAGTTTTGTCTGTGATGTCATGATGATGCATTGTATACAATCTTTTATGCTCAACCATGGTAATGTGTCTTGTATGCTCTATGAGGTGTTTTGATCTATTGATTGTTATTGCTTTCTAGTGTTCTTGTGTGAAACTGAGGTGAATGGTGTGACCTATCTAATATGACCTTTGAGTCTTCGATTAATTGTATTTGGATTGCTTTCTAGTCACTTTTATAGGACTGAGGTGTTTGTATGATTGTTTCTTGGTGATATCATGCTACGACATAATTGACTTAACCATTTTGAGTCTTCGATTAGTATTTTGGGATGCTTTCCAGTTGCTCTTAGAGAGTTGATGTGTTATTGAGAATTATCTTTTAATGCTTTCTAGTCACTTGTATAGGACTGAGGTAAAATTTATGATTCTTTGATTTATACTTTTATGAGCCTAGGGTAGGTTATCTATATGTAATGTCAAGAAGTGGATCGCAATGGAGGTTGGGGCCCTAAGTGGCTGCTAAGGTAACCCATTGTAAGTTGTTTAATAAGTGAAAACACTACACTAAATGGGAATAAAATGAACCTAATAAGAGTCTTTGTATGTTCTCGCCCATGCCTCGAGTGCTAGTACAAACTAGGATGAGAGTAGAGAGAACGCTTGGTTGCGACCATGCATCGTTAGTATGCCTTGTCAGTACGAGAGGATACTAGTACCACATAGGATCACTAGGGGGGCAGGGTCCTAAGAGACTGCTAGGGTAACTCTAGCATTGATTTGTGTGATGACACTTGTTCGCTTACATAGTAGGTTTCCTATGTGTCTTTGTGTGCCTCTGGGATTAGATGTTGATTTATCTTGGTAACTTTGAGTTAGATTACTTTTAGGATTTCCTAGAGTTAGAGATTACTTTTGATATTTTGATTGATATTCTATTTGGGAGTTGAGACTATCTCCTTAGCGTGATGGGAGTGGGCCTTTTTGGGTTACCACACTGTTGGGTGGTAGTGCTTTTTACTCTTACCATTGAGATATGTTCATTGATACCATGGCTGGAGTTTCCTTGTCTACATTTCCTTTCATTCTATCTTTGTATCATTATGATGGATGGTTATATCTTATGATGGATGTTTATATCTTTTATGATGGATGATTATATCTTTTATGATGAATGGGTTCATTTATTGTATTGTACTTGTATCATGGATCCAACGAGGATGATGTGATTCTATTTTTATAAATGTATATTCTTTTAGCCTTTCATACCCTGTGACATGCACAGTGGATGATTGAGCATTCCAAATTTTATTGCCAAGTGGCATTCAGAACAAATGTATATTATTTAATGGACATTGGACTTTTAATTATTCTTTCATATGGATATGTTATTTATTAGACTTAGTATTAATTAAAAATTTAGTGTGACTCAATGTCTTGGGATCCTTAAGGAATGTAATCTGTTACGTTTGCTTATGTATGATTGTATGTTATTTCTTCCACTACTTTATATTTGATGTGTATGTTATTCTTTCTTTAAAAAAAAAATGTTTGGCAAACTTAATCAAAACTTTAGTTTAATTCTTTTGGATCCCTTGGCAGGGCATTACACATTCTACTTACTAGTCTCCTCTCCACCTCAATAGCCTTATCTAGGTATGCTTGTGTTATGATTTCTTTATTCTCATTCAATATTTGCATAATCCTAGCAAAAGTTTCCATTAGCATGTCTATTTTTATACCCCAATACTTTCTATCTAATAGGGAATCGTAATCAGGCTCAAAAGCATTTATAAAGTCTAGGATTTTATTGTAAACTATCCATTTTTATTTTCTAAGATTTTGTTCTTATAATGAGAACCTATTTCTAATTATGTCCTTAGGAAAGTATACAATTTTCTTCTAAACTTTGGCCTTACTCCTTTCTTTAAGGAGGTCATAGAATCGCTCCAAGTCTACAAAACAGCCATGGGACTGAGCCATTTGATATTTATCTAAGAACTTCCCCAAGTTTCTCCATCCCTTTTTAACAAAAGCAAAATTATGAACCATAGTAATCTGTGGAAAGAAAGTACATTTATATTTACCAAGAAAATCCCTCTCCTCAACTAATCCAATTTGCCATAACAATTCAGCAATCCCTACTTTCAAAGGCACTTGGTATGGTAACACATGTAGTTTTCCCAAAAATCCATAAACTCCAAAATTAGTGGAAATAGCATATGGAATAATATCACCCCAATTATGGCTCACCAACAACCCTTTAGCATGGTCTTTAGGTCTTATCAACTCTAATAGAGATTGTGGTATCCTAGGGTTGTCCCCTACTAACAATATTCTGAGCCTAGAAGCAAAATATCTTTCAAATCTGATAAAGTTGGCATCAATTACCTCCCATGTCATGTCTACACTCCATAATTGCACAAGGAGTTTCTCTCCATCTCTTTCTAACTCTAGTTTCATCTCCTTGGAGAAAAAGGTAACTCCTATGTATAAGCATATATACATCAACATGGAATACTAGCAAAAGGGCTTGTCAACCTTAGCCTTTGGTATTCCAATCAAACCATTATGAATTTCTTTAGCCAAGTAGGTAGAAAAATAAATAATTGAACTCATTCCATATTGAAAAGTCTGAGCAATAATAAGAATAACAGAGCCAGGAATGTGATCTTGCTCATCCATACCAAGAATCTTACAAAGAGAAAAATGCAAGGCCTATGCCCTAGGGTTAAAGTATTTGTTCAATAAGGGCTTGGGGGTATTTTGTGTGACCAAGGGCAATGATCTAATTTTAACAAAATGTTCTTGGAATGGTCCCCCTCTTAAATAAATTCTTTGTGCATCATACCTACCCTAGTGGTCTTCCATATCTGATCTTTCATGAACTGCATGGTTAGGGTTTAGTTTAAAAACCTCTCTGATAAACTCTGGTGAAACCCATTATCACCCACATGATTCTTTATGATTCTAGTAATTGGATCATACTTTTTTTTCCATCACTGCCTTTAAATCATCATCAAAGAAGACTCCTGGGACAATCAATTTACCTATATTGAATTCTTATACATTTTTCACTGGAGTATCTAATTTTCTTTCTGCAAACTATTTCCAAAAATTTCTAACCCTCCAATAGACACTTTTGCATCCCTTAACCAATTTTCTTTATCATAGAAACCCTCACCGACCAATAATCTAGGGCTTTTTGGAATAAGCTCTCTACCCCTAGCTAATTCATTCATTGATTGTGGCATTTTTTCAAAGAAATCATCATGAACTAACCTTTTTAGATAATCAAATTTTCTCAAAAAATCCTTTCGTGAAGGCATTTTTTCAATTTATCGTAGTGCAATTACAATTTCTCAACTTTTTAGAAGTTTAGATGACTTACCCACCTTTTCTTGCTTATTCCTCTCTATAAATCACTCTGCAATGTGTTGAAACCTTTGAAAAAATATTTCCCTTAACTCTGGAAATATTTGTGCTGCAATAATTCTATGATCTTATGGCTCAACAATGGAGAATTAGGAATTTTACTACAACATTAAGCTCTCACAAAGTGGCATTGATCAGAATTAATGTTCTAATAGTCACATTCTATGTCACACCGTGAAATTTGAAAATCAACCATCAATCATCAAGCATCAAACGACTTAGTTTAAAATCAAAAAGGCTATGTTAACCCCATTTGGAAGTTTCCACGTGTCATCAGGGCACATTCTCGCATTTCATAATATTCAATCATTTTCACGAAGCGGTGAAGCACCAGTCGTCAATCTTCCATAGATCAACAATCATGAAAATCCTTCTATCTTCATAATTTTGGCTTCAAAATCATGGGCCCATTGGTACAATCACTTTCCATCTCAGCAAACACATAGATCATCCTACTAATCATTATGTATCATGTCAATATGCTTTTCCACCCTGGTGTGACTAGGCAACCCTCAGAGAAACCGGCCCCACTTGTCCACATGGCAAGCAGGTGCTTCCTCACATTAGTTAAAGTTTAGTCATTTTCATATTGCGGTGAAGTGCCTTCTATTGATCTTTCAAAGATTGATGATGTCATACATCTTACCTTTTTTACAACCCAATCAGTAAGGTCCACCAATAGAATGATGTACTTTATCCAGTGTGTCCTGGCAATCGCCAATTACTTCAATGCCATTTTAAATTGAGAGGCATAACATGACTGAGTACACATGGAAAGTGGGTGCTTTATTGCATTAGTTAAAGTTCACACATCTTCATGAAGTGGTAATATGCCTACTGTAGATCTTCCCATGATCAATGGTGCAATGTTATAATACCAAAAGATGACCCCACTGCTCATCTTGACTAATGAAATTGCTTGAAATCCTCGATGTGCTCTGACAACCCCTTAAAACTCTAAGAACATTTTGACAACTCTAGTTCTTTGTGGCATATTAAGGAGCTTAGCATCATGAAGTGCTACATGGAAAATAGGTGCTTGCCCACATTCGGTAAAAGTCAGGCAAATTCTCAATGCGAGCGTGTGCCCATTGTTGATCTTCCAAAGATCAATAATTGACAAAAGTAAACCATAGTAGTTAAAACACTTTGTAAAGTATTAAGGAGATAATGTAGGTAAAACCATAGTTTAAAATAAAGGTTTACAACAAAGGATAATTAAATTTTAGAAAAGTAACTTAAAAATAAATACAGGAGAATGTAAGAGACAAAACCTTAGGGTAATGAGCGTCCCACACCAAAATTTAAAATACTATTTTTTAAAATTTAAATAAAACTAGGGCACATAACAAGGATGTTATGAATTTTTTAATAATTTTATCTATGGTTTAACACATTTCAAAAAAATAGACTTAGGACTACTGGTTTTTCACTATGAGTGTAGCAAAATTAGACAAGGTGAAAAACTAGGCCAACAATGGCTTTGTCTAGGGACGATAAATGTGCAAAATTCATACAAGGGCTCAAAATCCCTGGGAGAAGTAGACCAATTTCTTACCTGAAAACTCCGAGAGAGCAACAACACAAGGGCTATACAAGAAGACTATATAAGGGCTATACAAGAAGACACAAAGAATTTAAATAATACATAAAAAACCCTAGACTATTGTTCATGGAAGAGAAGTATTTTTTAGGAAAAATACTTCTTCAAGAACTATCCATGAACTGGTAGTTCAAGAATATTGCCTGATAAATCTTTCAAAATATAAGAGTCTTCCCCCCATGTAGCTTCAATCAAATAGGGACCTAGCCATATAGGATCAAATTTACAATGCTTCCCTTTATCTTCAATCCTAGCATTCCACATGAGGACTAGATCTTCAACTTCAAACTTCTTGTTGGGACGAAAAATTGCATGCTTCATTTTTAGTCCCATTTCAAATTTTGAGTCAAACCAAGCCCTATGAATACCCATAATTGCATATGTACCTGGCTATACCTATGAGGCCCCTAAGGTGTTTAATGTTTCTAACACCTTCCATTTAGTACGCCTACTTGTTCCATGAAGTTAAATAATCATTTCAAGTCATTTGCTGAAGTACTGTTTTGAGAAATTGTCAAATCTACATTTTCCCTTTAGGTGTCAAACAACGACAGGAGGCTGTGTTTGTCGTCGAATATCTCGCACCCAAAAATGTTTTATGACTTTCTACTTTGGGAGTGTCTAATGTCCATACCTAAGAACCTATGTTTTAGATTTTGAGTTGTTTCGAGTTCGTTTGACTAGGTTTTGAATCCCTCAAATTTGGTCAGTTACTGTTTTCATGCTTTTGCAAATGTCCAAAATTCTGGGAGGCCTTGTTTGACGAGTTATAATTTTGACCTAGTTGACCAAAATGCTAAAATTCCTTTTGTTTTGCATTGTAGACATCAGAGACTTGTTATGTTTCAATTTTTAGCTCTTGACGAATCCGTTTGATCAATTTTCAAACGTGATTCCAAATGCAATTCTTATCTTTTTACTAGTGTCAGCATTTGCAGATTCATCAGTACCCCTGTTTGTGGCATTATAATTCCTGATCTGTGATTGGTCAAGTCAAATGGATTGTACCCCTGTGTGGTCCCTTAAAAATTCAAGTGTGCCAATTTTTAAATCTTGATGAATGCATTTGATCAATTTGCTAACATGATTAAAAACCCAGTTTGCATTGTTTTGTTATGGCTAAGGTATCCAGATTTATTCGTACCCCTGTTTGGCACATTATAACTTTGACCCTGTGATTGATTAGCCTAAATGGATTGTACCATCATGTTGTGTCCTAAAAATCCTTGAAGTATGCTAGTTCTTAAGTCATGACGAATCCATTTGCATACTTTCACATGTCCGTACATTTGCCAAAAATTACATTTTGACACATTTCCCAGTTAAAATTTCCAAGTGCCTGTTTTCAAAAATTTTCCAAATGCGTCCTGTGATTCGTCATGAGCCCAAACTATAGAATTATATTCTCTTCATGGCAAAGAACTTATACCCTGGTTTTCAGAACCCCAAATGATCAATAACTCAATTTATAATGCCGAACCTGAGCCCAGTTTACGTTTTTTAACATTTTTTTCCTGCAGGGTAATTGAAGTATGGATGTTCGACAATTAAAATCTTTTGATCGAGAATTCCTCATGGGTTAAAAATTTGCAATATAGTAGAGCGTGTAGCATTGAACACTCATGCCGATTTTCGTGGCCTGGTTACTTGATTGAATCAATTTTTAAGGCCAACTGGTGAGCCTCCAGACACAAATTCACAATTTGCAGATTTGATTAAAAGTGAGTTTTAGACAATGAATTGATGATTGAATTTGAATCCCATCAGTCAAAGATGTCCAATGGGGTCAATGTACAAATATGAGGATGCCAATTGTTTGAAAGGCAAAAAAATTTTAGCCAGACCCGCTTTGGGGTCCGACAATTTCTTCAGGCATGGGTGTTTATGAATATTAAAAGAATATTATCATAATTCAAATTATGATAATGTATGATCAAAGTTCTCAAATGCAATGAAAGAGTTTCCACTTGATGAAAACGTGAAGACTAATAAAAGATAAATTTGATATTATGGGAGCATTCTCTACCTCAAATATTACAATGCTGGAAAACATTGCTAGTAGAAGAAGAGCCACTTTGGAGTTTGTTCTGGGCAGAGGCAAAGTTGCATCAAATGAGAAATCATGATATGTAAGAAGCCACTGCATAAACACAGAGCAAAGGCACGTGGGGAGATGTTTTACATATGCAAGAATATTTTATACACAAAAAAATTGCATACAGGCAACATAAGTGGTGATGTTAATATATAATTACAACTGAAGAGCAATATGATGTAGCTTCCATTTCCATTTAAATATGATGGTATTTATAGGTTTATCAAAGAAATTAAGTTGTCGTTTGTTAATAATTCTTCATTGAGCAGTGATGGCTGGAGATAATTTTTGCAAACATTAAAAAGAAAGCCCATGCTAAGCAAACAGGAGCAGCTCATGCATCAATGCAAATGAGAAGGCAGTGGGTAGAAGAACAGAGCATATCAATTTTTTTTTTTAAAAGCTCATGCCTTTTAATAGGAATTCTACGCATGTGAAAAGAGGAAGCCATCCACAAAGAAGAAGTTGCAGCTCGCAGCCTGTAGATGGAGGTGTCCACTTCTCAGCAACATGTACTATCACATTCCCTTCCTGAGCATCTTGGACTTGATCCTGAATAAATGTAGCAAATGAAGATATTATTTTGTCAAAAGACAAAGAAGCTGAAAACGTTTCAATGCCAAGGAAATCAAGCTGAGTCATCTTAGGCCTGTTGACATTCTTCTAAAAACTCCAGGAATTAGAAAGAGCAACTAGCAAAAAACCTCCACGCAATTTTAAAAAAAAAAGGGAATCCAGTGTTTTCAAAGGGAGTAGAGACACCTGCAAGAGAAAGCCACCAGTCAAAGAAAGAACACACAAATAACAATGGATATCAGGCAAAGCCACCCCACACCAAAGAGACCGGAGGTAGCATTGAAAAGATATGAGAAGGAGGATTTACCGTGGGAGAGGAATCTGCCAGAGGAAGGCCAAAGAGAACCTGCAAAAGCCGTCCAGTAAAACAAAAATGCAGTCAAATAGCACAAAAATCCCACACTGGCCGGTAGGACGAGCTTTATGCATTATAATTACAATTGCACTCATCATTCAATGTAAATTGAAGTAGGAGGCTTTCAGAAGCCAAGGTGAATGTTGTGGTCCCCACGGATGACGTCAGCAGAATGGAGGCAATGAACCAAAATTTTAAACAAACATGCGAAAGTGCTGACATGGCACAAAAAGGGAAGATCGCACCAGGTGCTGCCATGTGTCTGGATCCAGCGGTGCCCGCTTTCCCGCAAAATTAAGTTGTGCACTGGTTAAATATTGTGAGAATGCAGGCAGTTGACATGTGGCACTCCACAATGTGTGATGATGTGGCAGGGGTCGAACCAACTGGAGACTGCCACGTGGCACCCGGATTCAAAGGGCAAGGGAATATGAAAAATTTTAAAATATCAAAAAAATTTAATCATTTCCCAATTTTGAAGTCTCGTCAAGTTTTTATTTTAAAAGGGGTTTTATCTAAAGTTCTAGCTTTAGAATTTTTTAAATTTTTCAAAAATTTAAAAAATAATGAGTTGCAGACCTGAACACTTATAGCAGGGGAGTCATTTTCAAATCAAATTTTTGGGAGTTTCTGGAAAGAAAAGTATGCCTTATCATATACCGCTGGAATCGTGAGAATCTGAATTTTCTAATTGTGAGTTAGTTTTTACACAAGAAGCTGTCTATTCGAGCTACAGGAGGATTTGTCTCAGGTTCCTATTTTGCAATTGTATTCAGGTATGAAAGTTTAGAATTGTTTTCTAATGAGGTGATGACTTGAATATGGTTAAAAGGTAGTGAAAATTCAGTTTGGGTCAAAATTTGTTTAGATTCACTCAATAAAAACCAAATTTCACTAGCATTCTCATAAGGAAGTTAAGATATTTTGGTGACTCACACAGTTTTCATCATTTAGAAAAGGATATTTTCAAGTTTGTTACAAGAAATAATGAAAACAATATTAGATCAGATGGAAGAAAGAGGTTAGAGAGAGTCTTTTTAGTTGCAGAAGAGGGAATTTCAAGTGGACAGATGTCGATTGCAGATTCAATCCAAGAGTTCACCTTTGTCTATATCTTTCTATCTTTCTTCCATTGTAAGGGTTCCAATTTTTGTTACTGAGAAACCATTGGTAGGAAATTTTCTCTGGGTAATACCAGCAGGGTTCCAGTGCTTTACTGTGATACCACATTCTTTAGCAAATTTCTCTTGTATGAATAGCATTAAGGAGGTTAATACAGATAGTCCAGATCTATTAGGTGTTTTCCATGTTTCCATTTTCATGCATATGACTGTATAATTTTCAAGGAAATTAATACAAAGAGTAGCAAAATTTCATTAGTTCCATCTTGAATCTTGTCTCCTTTATTAGTGAGTTTCAGTGTTTTATGGCCTTTGAACAAAGAGCCTAGGTTGTAGTTGCAGTCCCTTAAGATTGTATGTTATTTCATTGTTGTTTATGACTCAAGAAGTTATGTGAATGCTTCAAGGAATTAACAGGGTTGCAAGTTTGCTGATGGGGATATCATGTAAGAATGAGGTTTAGATTGAACACAAATGTCTATTTACAAGTTAAATAGATAGATCAAATATCTGAATATATGTATAAGTATCAGATATCCATATGTATGCATTTGGTTCATGGATTTTCCCAATGGTTAAAGCATTGATCAGCTATAGGATCATTAAGTCTTACTACTACATATCTGAGGGTTTGTTGAAATCAACATTATTAATCAAACGTTCTTTCCATTTTATGTTGAAGGACCTAAATGTTTAACCCTCACTCAGCTTCTGAGATCCATAGATTTGCACCTAGCTACTATAGGTCCATGCCATTTCATAAGTCTTTAGGAGAAATAAAGGTTTTTCATCTACTCAATAGATTCATGGATATGTTTTTGCACTAGTACAGTATCGATTGAATCTTAGGTCCACCCGCCTAGGTTTAGCAGAGCCTGAAGTAGAAGAAGGGTCATGCCTTATGGTTGGCTCGTTGTCTGAAATGGCATGTTGAAAATGGGAGTTAGCTGCCCCTAGGTATGCCAATTTCTTAGTGGGATAATTGAAAACCCTCCAGCATTTTCAAACACCAACACTTCTTACTCACTGTCTTTTTGTCATAAAATGTTTTGACTTGTAACTGCAATTTTTCATTTTTGAGAGAAGCTTCCTTTCTAGTCTTAGTTAGCCCTACCAATTCATCCATCCTTTCCTACATATAATCAATTATATCCTCATTATACATCTAGATGTAATTGTATAGGCCTACTAGATTGTTCCCAAGCATTCTTTCCTAGATTCCATACACAATATCAAAGGGTACTACACCTATTGCTTTCCTTATTTTTACCCTATCAGCCCATATTACCAACTATAGTTTGAAATCCCATACTTTTTTATTATCATCCAAAGTTCTCTTTATGACTTTTAACAAGATCTTGTTTGTAGATTTAGCTTGTCCATTTCCTTGTGGATGACAAGGGGAAGATGTTGACCTTGTTATACCATATTTATCACAAAACTTTATGAACTCCTCTAACCTAAAACACATTGAATTGTCAATTACAATATTCTATGGGCATCCAAACCTTGACATGGTATTATTCAAAAGAAACTTATTCACCACTTTACTGGTAGCATTCCTTGTAGTAATAGCCTCTACCCACTTTGTATAATAGTCAATAGCCACCAGGATCCATGAATAACTAGTACTAGACTTGGGAGAAATTTCACCTATAAAATCCATGCCCCATTGCTGGAAAGGTGCCTTGACTTCAACTAGTTTTAAAGGAGTATTTCCAAAAAAAATTAGCTTACCTACAAATCGTTGACAAGCATCACATTTTCTAACCATTAACTAAGCATCTTTGAAAAGAGAAGGCCACCAAAATCCAGCTCTCATCACTTTGTGGGCAGTGGTTTTAGTCATATAATGTCCTCCACAAACTCATGCATGCATCTCATTCAATATCTCCTTGGATTTCTCTTGATCAATACATTTCAATAACACTCTTTCAAAATTCCTCCACCATAGAGTGTTTCTAACAATAATGTACCTGATGACCTATAACTTTATGCTTCTTTTCTCATTATCTGTTACATGGGATGGAGCTTCCATGTGCTACAAGTAATATATGACATTGGTGTACCATTCACAATGATCCATATCACGTAACCCTGATCTTAAGTCATATACTATCAAATTTATTTGATTGGCATCCAAGTTTGATTGGGCCATGAGCTTTGCTAGTCCTTGACCTCTTGCCAATTTGGTAATCTAAATATCAATGTTAAACTCCTGAATTCTATTGATCCATCTGCAACTTCTTCCAGACACTTCTTATTGAGAAAATATATCCTTTACAACTACACTTGGGACAAATGCAATAACAATAGTACCTACAAGATAACACCTGAAGGCTTTGACTACTTTTACTAGGGCATAAGCCTATTTCTCATTTATGTCATACTTCAATTCAGCAGGCTGAAGGGATCTACTAAAAATGCAATAGATTGTTCATACCCTTCTTCATTCTTCTACAATAGGGTTGCTGCCACAGTATGAAAGGATGCAAAAGAAAATATGTGTATTGGTTTTGTATAATTAGGAGTTCTAAGGACTAGAGAATTTTTTATAGCTATTTTAATGTCTTGAAAGGCTTCTGAAGGTTCAACATCCCAATTGATAACAACTCCCTTTTTTAGCATCTTAGATATTGGTCTACTAATTTCAGCAAAATTTGAAACAAATCTTCTCAAAAATTTTACTTTCCCAAAGATGATTGCATTCCTTTCACATTTTTTGGCTTAGGAACTTTATCAATGGTATCTACTCTTTTAGAATCTATCTTTACACCATCCTTTGACACTATATTTGACCTAACAATCTTCCTTTTTTTACTCCAAATGTACACTTCTATGGGTTTAGGGATACTCCATATCTAAGGCTTTAATGAAAATCTTTTCTAGATGTTTACAATGGTCCTTAGCTTTTTTGGAATATGTTGTGAGGTCATCTTGATACACTACCATAAACTTGTTAATATCATCATGAAAGGCCACATCCATAGCCCTCTAAAAAGTTTCCCTTGCATTACTTAACCAAAATGACATTCTCACATATACATAAGTACCCCATGGAGTTTTAAAAGCTATCTTAAATTATTTCTTTTCATTTACAAGGACCTAGTTATATCCTAAGAATCCATCCATCACAGACATTAATTTAGAACCAATCACTTATTGCAGCATGGCTTCCATGTTTGGTAATCCATAGTTGTCTTTCAAGGAGGCAATATTCAAGTTCCTAAAGTCCACACATAGCCTTATGTCTCCATTTTTTTTACTAATAGACACTAAGTTTGATACCCAAGTGGAATACCGAATTGGTTTAATTATCCCCTCATCCCTCAACTTTATTAAGTCTTCTTGCATTTTGGGAGCCAAGGTGGGGTTTACTGGTCTCTTCTTTTGTCTAAAAGGTTTAACATTTTATTTGAGTGGTATGCCATGTTGGAATAGGTCCTCTCTATAGGCCTTATGGTCATTATAGGACCATGCAAAAAAATGTATTTACTTCCTTAGCAAATTAACCAAAGGCTTTTTGATTTCAACTGATAGGTTTTGACCAATATAAACTTTCTTTGGGGCTTCAGTAGTACCAAGGTTTATCTCTTCAAGTTCCTATGGTTTATGATCTATGATTCCAGACTTCACCCTATCTTTCTTATCAAACATGTTCTCCAAGACCACTAACCCTTTGGGTACTTTATTGGTTTTCAATTGCATAATCTCCTGACCAAAGATTGTTTCCTTCCCATCTGTTGTCTCAATTAAAGCACTACAATATAATTCTTGGCCATGGTATTTATCTTCACTTAACAAGAAATTTAAAATATCTCTATCATCCTCAAAGACTTTCCAATGCTCTATATTGTGAGGTATTGAAGGTCAATTTTGTACCTCAATCTGTGAAATTGCAACAAATGATATATCCTTGGGCTTGATAGCTACATTCGCTAACAGATCAACCATCTTGTTTTAACTCCTTTCCATCCAAGAAATACTAAATGCATCAAATAACTTGATTTGATCCCATACAATGTTTCTATACTACTTTAATCTTTTTTTTTGATGCATAAGTTTCTCTAACTTGGAAAACTACCAATCCAGAATCACCAATTACATGTAGCTTTTTAATTCCATGATCTATTGCAACTCTTAATCCTAATAAGTGTGCTTCATATTTTTCTATGTTATTGGTATAAGAAAATTTCAAGGTGAATGAATATCTAAAAGTGTTCTTCTTAGGAGAAACAAAAACTACTCCTACCTGTGAGCCTTCTTTAGAACTTGCCCCATCAAAATACATGGTTCAAAAAATCTTTGAATCCATGCAAAATTCAACCTCATGTACAATTACAGCAGGGAGTTTCTCAACCTCTTGGATAATCAGTTCTACTTTGAATGCATTTACACCAGTATCTAGAAAGCAAGTGGAATCCCTATCAATTTCATCTCCAAACATATGATTGACCCTTGGTTCCTTGTCTACCCTAATAGCCTTATCACCTATATGGAAAGTAGCATAAGATAACTCACATTATAGGCTACCTCCCATAGTAGTACTCTATTTTTTAGATAGCAACATTTTCATAATGTGGAGGAATATCAACTACAAGGACTAACATTGTCAATTCTACATCAGGGTATGTAGCTAGTTTAAAGGGTAATGCCTTGATAGTGCCTATGACAGGTACTTCCCTAGCACCCATGCCTTTTCATCTACCTTGTTTGGTGTCTACTTTCAAGCCTAGGGCTTCCATAACTTTGAAAATCATAATGGAATTAGAAGGTCCTAAGTCTATCATGTAGTTCCTAAGAGTTTTTCCCTTTATAATCAAATTGAGAAAAATGGGTCAACGTCCTATAAATAAGCCATAGATGAATCATCTAAGAATATTTGGGGGATTTGGGAGACAATGCCACTATCTTTAACTACCACTGGGGTTTTCTATATTACCCTTTCTTCAACAATATCTCTACTATTACCTATTCCACCCAACCATAACAAGGCTTTACTCTAATGTTCATCAATTCTAAAAAATTCAGATAAAGGCACTTTGGCAGTTATTTGGGATAGCATAGATATCATGTCAATGGGTTTAGATACAATAGGTTTTACAAGGATACCTGGAGCTGTAGTCTTTTGAATAGTAGACACTATCATTTCCTTAGTAACATTAAATCCTGATTTCTTCTCTTGTACACTTGCTCTAGCTATTTCATTTGTCTAAAATTGAACCTTTTTTTTGGGTTCCCATTTCTTGACCTTACTATCTTTAACCTTTGTTGTCTCTACATTATTTTTCTTACTATCATTCTTCATCTTATGAGTAATGTCCTTTATAAAAATACTAGAAGGCTTACTAGTTTCATTACCAATTGTCCAGCTTCTCAAATTATAATTACTATGAACTTAAGAAATCATTTCTACTGTAATTCTATCAATCTCCTCTTTAGAAGACTTCCTTAGATTTATATGATCAATAGCTGAGGATGTAACAGATACCTTATCTTCATCATAGTCTTCATCATTTGAAAATATTTGATGATGGTGTAATTGGTAAACAACTCTCTGACTAGCAATGTCATTTTCATGTTCTTTTAGGTCAAAATCTATATAGTCATCACACATATTAACCATACTACAACTCACATCATCATTGCCTTTTTCTTCTTCTTCCTCCTCATTTTGTACATTTTGATTTGTAGCAAATGATTGAGCAACCACACAACAATCTGAGGAGTGAGGTGACTAGCATATGATGCACCATGGCACATCATCATTCATGTTAATAGAATTCTTTTGTACAGGATCTGGGGTACGCTTCTCTTTCACATTTTGGGTTTGATTAGGAATTGGTTTACCATCTTTTGATTAAGTAGTATTATAAGGGTAATTCTGCATTTTTGGTTGCCTATTGAAATGATTGTTGTTCATTGGGGCCTTTTCACCAGCATTGGGTTTATGTGTATTGAAAGTTGGTGGATTCATCTTTTTCAATAGATTCAACGCTTGACTCATTGTGACTTCCTCAGGTTTCTTACCTGCAAAGGATTTATCATTATCTTTCTTATTGTTCTTGGGATTGAATAATTTTGGATCATCTCTCCTTCGTAGCTTACCAAATTTTTTTCTATTATTTTCAATATTCACAGCTACCTTGTAAGCATCTTTTAAAGTTTTGGGATCTTTATCTCTTTAAAAACACCAACAAAATGGAGACTCTACTGGGATTATGCAAACAAAATATTTAGTAGCGTAATTTTGTTGGTGTTTTTAACAGTATTAAACAACAAAATACTTAATATCAAGATGATGAAGATCACAATAACCTAAGTATTAGCTACTTCCTATAAATAGCTATATGTTCTTCAGATTTGGACCCGAGTTCAACAAAATCATGAAAGATATGTTATGCTCCAAGCTGTTATTTTGATACAATAATATATGCTATTAGTGCTCTCATTCTAAGTGTAGTTATTCTCGTCGGAGTGTGTTATTTTTTTGGATTATTGTTCACAAATAATAATGGAGCCAATGGTTTTATTGTGTTGATTTAATTGTGTGATCTTTTAGTTCTAGTGTTTGTCGCACATTGACAAATTTCACTAACATACCGAGTTAGAGAAGAGATCACCCTATTGTTCCTAAGAAGCTTCTTGTCTTACATGAGAGATCTTTCTGTTGCCTTGTGATTCGATGAGAAGTGAAACATCTTTTGGTTTATACTAAGTTCCCATTGAAAATTGCATCAGTAGATTTGAGGAAGCATTGTTCCTATTTTTATTGGTTCCCTACCTAATCTTTTCAACGATTTAACTTGCAAATGTGTTGTTACTGTGGTTTATGCCTGTTAGGAATTTCCCTTTCAAGTTATTTGCTTTAATTTCTCATTACCTTTTTTTTTTTCTTTTCTAATATTTGGTTAAATTTAGAATTCATATAGTTGCATTGTTAGATTGCATTCATCATAAAATGAAAAATACCAAAAATATATCTCTTTTGTGGTTCCTTTTGAGACAACAAGCAGATTGAAAATTTTATCTAAAATTGGTCAGAACCAGCAAAGGCCTCCATCTGAACAAATACATTTATCTTTAATTGAGCAGATTTCAGTAGGTTGCAAGATCACTTGAAACCTTGGAGTTGATCCTATTGTGGCCTCACAATGCACACCCCATTTTGAGTCACAAAATGGGGACCCCCTAGTTTTAAAATTCCCTATGAGGCATCTAGTTTGAAGCTTCAATTGTTTTAGACCCTCCTCAGGGTCTAGGTCAAACCCCAGTGATCTGATTTAAGAAATGGGCTAAAACACAATATCTAATGAGAATCAAGTACTTGCGATATCAATGCTCAATTTTTGAAAAAACTTACAAAATATCAAAAGAGTTGTATGCAAAGCAAAAGCCATCATATTATTCGAAAATGTTAGAATATATACAATGATGGAACATCAAAAGTCACCATAGCCATTCATTTCAATAGTATATGTGGCTACAATAAAAACAAAAATATTTAACTAAAACTATTCAAAACTAGGTGTTTTTTTACCCCAACTTGTTAGGGTCATAACTTTTGACCTAGAGCTCAAAATTCAAAATCGCTTGCACCGTTGGAAAGAAGAACTAAACATCTAATTACAGTCCCTAAAATAGTGAGCCTTTGGCTTCCCATTTATAGGGACCAATGAAAGTTTTGACTTGAAATTTTGAGTAGAAGAACTCTAAAAAAGCCAATTAAAAAAGGCCTAGAAAAGCCTTTTTTTTAATATATAAAAAAAATTCAAACATTTGATCATTTTGGATAATTTGGATCACCTGGTCTCTGACCGAGAAGGATCAGGCAGTCAAAGAGAAGAAAAATCAAGGAATAGACTTTATCGTGCATGGAGATGTGCATAGCATGAAGGTGCATAAGTGTGCATAACACGAAGGTGCTATGCATGATGTGCAAGTGCGCAGATTATCATAGCATCTTCATTATCAACAACAATAGAGATCTCACCTAAGTTGTTAACCTTCACCTTTAAAGGAGTCACACATAAGTTTTGATTAATGAATTTATAGTGAAGATCAAAGATACAGATGTTGGACACATGAACCAGAATAGGTTCCTTGCCTTATGCAACTATTAATGACAAGATCTAACACATGTACTTTGGGAGTTCAGATAGAAGAAGTAGAAGGAGTTCAAGTCTATGACAATTTTTAGATATAAAGAAGGTGTACGTCATCAAAAAGGAAAAAATAAGTACACAAGAGTGTTCCTAAACCTCATCTAAGAAAAACCTAGAAACCATTTTCAAAATAGAGAACTTTGATTTTTTTGTGAATTGAGCACCTTGCACAATTCCTTGAAGGTGCGCAGGTGCACAATTTGAAGATTTAGTGAATAAATTATCTCTTAAGGTGCACAGATGCACATATCTAAAACATCTAGAGTTCCCCCAAGGTTTGAACATTACCATGGCTTCCTTGTCTTTTGTAGAAGCTAACATCACAATCAAACCCATGAATTTCAAGTTCCAAGGAATGCCTAAGAAGTCACACTTCATGATTTCCACAAGGAAGTGGGGGTAAAGTATGAAACTTTAGACTTATTATCTCCTCAAGAAATCACCTCTTCTATCCAAAAGTTCAAACGAAAACATCCACACATGATTTTGGTTGAAGGTCAACAAGACCCAGATGATGGAAACTAGAAAATTGTGAAGTTAGAAAAAATTCTAACTCTGGAAAATATTGAAGTTAGAAAAAATTCTAACTCTGGAAAATATTGAAGTTAGAAAAAAATCTAACTCTGAAAAATTGTGAAGTTAGAAAAAATTCTAACTCTGAAAAATTGTGAAGTTGAAAAAATTCTAACTCTAGAAAATTGTGAAGTTAGAAAAAATTCTAAATCTAGAAAATTGTGAAGTTCAAAAAAACTCAAACTCTGGAAAATTATGAAGTTGAAAAAAAATCAAACTCTGAAAAATTGACACTTAGAAGAATTTTTGGATTTTTGGGTCTTGTCACCAAGGTGCACAGGTGCACAAGGTACGCTATTCACATAGGTGCATTAACAATTTTGAAGAAGTAACAGTGCACTGATAGTTAACTGTTAGTTCCTAATTTAGAGCATTCCATGCACTAGAAATGCATTTGATGACAATTTAACTCTTAGAAACACCCAAAGAAGGTCAAGCTTCCATTTGTAGAGCTTCTAGTGACTCTCAGATCCTCTTACAGCTTCCTTCTTCCTATCTCCTTCTTCTTTTATTGTTTTAAGTCATTTAAAGGCTCATGCACCCATTAATTGATATAAACAAGGGTGGAGACCTACTTAGCACCATTTAGAGAGTCAGTTTGTATATAATTAGATTTTTTTTATTAGTTTAAAGCATATATTTGCATTCTAAGAGCTTTCACTCTCAACACAAAAAGAGGAGATGACTTCTTATAAATACATGTATGTAATATGTACTCCAGGCTATTATTTTGATGCAATAATATATGTTATTGGTGCTCTCATTCTGAGTGTAGTTATTCTTGCTAGAGTGTGTTATTTTTGTGAATGCATGTTCATGAATAATAATGGAGCCAATGGTTTTGTTGTGTTGATTTGATTGTATGATCTTTTAGTTTTGGTATTTTCCACATGTTAATGAATTTTGCTAATGTGTCGAGTTGGAGAAAAGACCACCTTGTTGTTCCTGCATAGCTTCTTGTCTCACATGAGCATACTTTCTATGGCCTTGTGATTCGATGAGAAGTGAAACATCTTTTGATTATTACTAAGTTCCCATCGATAATTGCATTAGTGGATTTGAGGAAGCGCTGCTCCTATTTTCATTGGTTTCCTACCAGATCTTTTCAATGATTTAACTCACAAATGTGTTGTTACCATGGTTTATGTCAGTTAGGAATTTTCCCTTTCAAATTATTTGCTTTCATCTCTCATTACCTTATCATTGTTAATTTCTTTCCTAATACTTTGTTAAATTAGGAATTCATATAGTTGCATTGATAGATCACATTCATTATAAAATAGAAAATACCAAAAATATATCTCTTTTGTGGTTACTTTTCAAATAGAAAATCAAATGTCTTATCCGAATTAGTTCAAACCAGTAAAGGCCTCCCTATGAATGAATACATTTATCTTCAATTGAGTGGATTTTAGTAGGTCACAAGATCATCCGAAACCTTGGAGTTGATCCTAGATTATCTTTTCAATAGAGGAGTTTGAAAGGATTCCTATTGTTAAGAATCATGAAAATGACAGCTCAATAGATCCTAGATTATCTTTTCAAGAGAGGAATTTGAAATGATTCCTATTATTAAGCATCATGAAAAATGACAGCTCAATAGGAACTAGAGTCCATATCTTGTTCTTCTCAATCTGTTTAATCTCTTCTTTCATGGCTTTACTCAAGTCCACATTTTCTAAGGAATCTTTCACTTTCTTAGGCTCATGCATGCTCATCAAACATGTATTACTTCTTAGAATATTTCTTGTCATTGGTCTAGCATCTTTGTCTCCAATAATTTGATCAATAGGGTGATGTCTTTTGACATACTTTAACAATCTTGGTTCTACTCTACCTTCCTCATGTTGAAAACAATTGGTTAATGGTATATCATCTTTGATGTTACACAAAATTTCATATCTTTACCAGTTAGTGTATGCTAAGCTCACTCAATAATTAAAGACAGTTTCCTATGTCTGTTGAGCATTCCAGTGTTTGCCAAGTTTAGAAGTTAGTGTCTACCGAGTTCACTCACGTGTTAAAGAGAAGTTCACAGAAGTTTAGTGTTAACCAAGCTCACTCGGGTAACAAAGGAAAGTTCGATGGAACCAATGTTAACTGAGATCACTCGGTTGCTAAAGGAAGTTTGTGAAGATGTAGTGTTAACTTAGTTCACTTGGTTAACATAGGAAAATCATTTTTGAGTTAGTGTCTACTAAGCAGGGTCGACTAACAAAAGATTTTCTTGTTTTGGCATATTGAATTTAATTGATTTGTTTGTTGGTTACAGCCAACTAAGGAGATGAATATTAATTATTCTAAGTTGTATTCAAGCTAACCTGATAATGGATATGATATAAGTAAAGGTCAAGTGGAGGATTGTGTGTGTGTGTGTGTGTGTGTGTGTGTGTGTGTGTGTGTGTGTGTGTGTGTGTGTGTGTGTGTGTGTGAGAGAGAGAGAGAGAGAGAGAGTATATGGAAGAATAGAAGATGCTTAGAGGAAGCAAATTAGAAGGATAAGTAGAATATCCTTGAGGAGTTGCAAAGATACATTCGATCATGAAGGATCAAGTATTCAAGCTAGAATTAAGATCTAAAATCAGCAATATAGTTGCATCAAAAATCAAGTCATCTCATTGTTACTCTCTAACTGTTGTAGTAGTGATCTAAATCTCTTAATAGAGTTGGCTTAACAACTATTTGTAAATCCTCTAACAAGGTGGCATTTCTAGATTGAAGTGTCTAAAGACCTCTAACAAGGCCACTCCTAATAGGGTGATTAAATCCTCTGATAGGGTCATACCTAATAGTGTGTTTTGTAACCTTTAATAGGGTTGGCTCCTAATAGGGTTCACTTTGAGGGAGTGAAAAATAGTAACTAGTTGCAATTGGTGGTTTTTTCCAAATTTGGTTTCCATGTTTAATCTTTGTGGTACTTGTGTTCATGCCATTTCTTTCATGTATATGCAACTAATTTAATTAAGATTAATTACAGATAATATCCTAAGATTTGAATGTTAATCATTTGTGTTATTATTTCAGTGGTTACCAAGTTACATCATATTATCAATATTAACCAAGTGCTTGTGTGTTTACCAAGCTACAATATTTTAGAGTTTATGTTCTGTGCTGACATCTAAGGGATCTAAGATTTTTTTTAGTGGTAATAGATCCACCCCTCCCCTCTCGGTTACTCCTCTTATATCTCCAACAATTGGTATAAAAGCTTTTGGTGCTTCTAGAAAAGGTTTCAAGGACCTAAGCTAAAAGATCAAGATGTCTTGTAGAAGAGAGATTCCCAAGCTAAATAGAGCTAACTTTGGGGCATGGAAAAAACTTATGAAGCTGCACCTAGAAACCATCAGTTATTTAGGTTTGAAATATTTGAACAATACTTACAAGGCTTCTACTAGAACATTGATTGTGGAGGAGATTGCTGAAAAGAAAAATCATAATATTATGATGATTGACATTGCATCAGCTCTTAACTATGTTGAATTTGATGAGGTCAAAGAATGCACTACTAATATTAACATGTGGATCAAATTGAAGGATATCTATGGAGGTTATAATAATGTGAAAAGAGTTAGAAAAAATCTTGAGAGGTTAGTTTGATCAGATGAAGTTGAAAGAGGATGAAAACATTACAAAATATGTTGAGAGAATCAAAGCTAGTGTCAGTGCAATCAAATCCTCTAGAGGGACAATTGAAGATGTAATAGTAGTAATAAAGATACTCAAAAACCTTCTTCCTATCTATGCAATTAGGGTATTTTCTATTCAAGAGATCAGATGTGATCCAAATAACAAGATAACTTTGGATGCTCTAGTTGGAAGATTGAATGCATTTGAGCTATATAACTATGATACTTATACTCCTAGTTCTAGCAACCTTGAGTCTGCATTTGAAGCCAAGTTATCACTCAATAAGAAAGATACAAAGTCTAAAGGAAAACAATCTAAAATTGAAGAGGAAGAAAATTCTGATAGTAATTATGAAGCCATTGAAGCATTTCTTGAAATAAGGTATCACAAAGGCAAAGGAAAGTGTAAAGGTAAAATTCCTTTAATCTATTTTTCTTATGAAAAGTTGGTCACATTGCTACAAGGTGTCCGAAAAAAGAAGACAAAGATGAAATGAAGCACAACAAGTACAAAGGAAACAAGGATTTCAAGAACTGGCTAAAGATTCATATAGTAGCGATGATGATGAAATGGTCTATAGTGTTGTAAAAGATGAATTTGATGATGAAGAAGATAAAATGACACTTATCTCTCATGTTAGAAAAAATGATACATGGATTATTGATAGTGGATGCTCACATCATATGAATTGTGATAAAACAAAGTTTGAACATTTGGAACATTATGATGGTGGAAGTGTAAGCTTTGGAAACAATGAACCATGTTGCATAAAAGAAAAAGCTTGTATCTCACTAACCAATGAACTTAGATGTGATAATGCTTATTGGGTTGAAGGACTAAATAATAATATACTAAGTGTGGCATAATTGTATAACATTGGATTCAAGGTAGAATTCATGAATGGGAAGGCCAAGCTACTAGATGGAAAATAAAATCTAGTTGGGTCCGATAATCAAACAAAAGGTAATCTATTCTACCTAGATCTCAATGAAATTGTATGTTTCATTGCTCAAGTAGAAGAAATCTAGTTATGGCATAAAAGGTTATGTCATGGGAACTTTGATAATCTGATCAAGATAAGCTAAAAAAAAAAGATCGGGAGGTATTCCTAGCTTGAGGAAACCTGATATGGGTCTATGCAAAATTTGTCAAATTGGTAAGATGGGCAAGAAAAGTTTCAAAAGCAAGAACTATCATTCTGAAGAAGTCTTGGAGTTGGTTCATATTGAATTATGTGGACCTATTGGAATTAAGAGCTATAGTGGAGATAAGTACTTTATTCTTTTTTTTTATGATTATTCTAGAATGATGAATGTAATGTATCTAAAAGATAAGTCTGAATTTTTTCAAAAGTGTAAGTGGTATTTGGCAAGAGTAGAGAAAGAAATAGGAAAGAAGCTAAAGTTTTTGAAATCAAATAGAGGTGGAAAATTCATTTCCAATGAATTCAATGTATTCTATACTAAAAGAGGAATCAAAAGACAAGTATCAACCTCTAGTACGCCACAACAGAATGATATAGCTAAAAGAAGGAACAAATCCATCATGGATTGTGCAAGAACTTTAATGATAGAAAAGAATGTTGCAATCAAATATTGGAAGGAAGTAATTAGTACTACAGTGAATACCTTGAATAGAGCACAAGTAAAGAAAAATCAAATCAAACTCCTTATGAACAATGGTATGACTACAAACCTAATGTAAGTTACTTGAAAGTATTTAGTAGAAAATGTTATATTTTGAAAGATACTAGGAAACGTAAGTTTGATGCCAAATGTGATGAAAGCATAATCCTAGGATACTCTAGTACAAGTAAACCATATAAATGTTTGAATTTTTCCACTCATAAGATCATAGAAAGTGCACATGTGAGGATTGATGAGTTTGTAGAAAAGAGTGAAGAAGAGAGTAGCAAAGAACCTAAGAACTATAGAAAGTTTATTTACTTTGAAATTGATACATTTCTAAATCCAATTAGAAGTCAACAAACTTCACCTCCCGAGTCCCCAAAATCTCCAGAAGCACCCAAGTTGCATCCAATGCAACCCAAGTCACAGTATGAAGGACCTAAGTTGTAGTTAGAAGCTACTAAGTTACAGCTAGAGAAAATTGAGTCTAAAGGACCTGAGTCACAAACAGTGGGACCTGAGCTTAATACAGAAGATCACGACAAAGCTACTGGCACAAGTTCTAAATCTAAAGTACCTATGTTAGCAAGATATGTCAAAAGGCATCATGCACTTGATTAGATCATTGGAGACAAGTTAGGTGGAACTATGACAAGGAACAAATTGAAAGGTACATGTTTGCTTACTAAATTTGAACCTAGATCAATTAAAGATGCTTTAGATGATGGAAGTTTAATTGAAGCAATGAATGAAGAGATAGAATATATAGAAAGGAATAAGACTTGGACTCTTTTTCTTAGACCCAAGGATAAAAATGTTATTGGCACAAAGTGGGTTTTTAGGAATAACTTTAATGAAGATAGAGAAGTTTCAAGAAACAAAGAAAGGTTAGTATGCAAAGGCTATTCTCAAGAAGAAGGCATTGATTATGATGAAACTTTTTCTCTTGTTGTAAGATTAGAAGGTGTTAGAACTTTACTTTCTTATGTTGCATATAAAGGATTTAAAGTTTATCAAATAGATGTGGAATGTGCATTTTTGAATGGAATTATTGAAGAGGAAGTTTATATAAGACAACTTGAAGGTTTTGTAGGTCCTAGAAAAAAGGATATGGTTTGTAAACTTTACAAAGCATTTTATGGTCTCAAGCAAGCTCCTAGAGCTCAGTATGAAAGACTTCATAACTATTTGATGAAGACTAGTTTTCAAAGGACAAATGATAACAACAACTTGTATATCAAAGAAGGACTAGACAAGAAGATTATGTTGGCAGAAATATTTGTGGATGACACATTGTTTACTAGAAATGATGACTTGTGTACAATTTTTTTAAAGGAAATGAGTAAGGAATTTGAGATGTCCATGTTTGGAGAGATAAAATTCTTTGTTGGATTGCAGACTCAACAGAAGAAAGATGGTATCTACATTACTCAATCCAAATATATCAAGGAGATACTAAAAAAGTTTGGAATGGAAGATACACAACCAGTTGGAACACCTATGTCTATTGGACCTAAGCTTTCCAAGAATGATGATTCCAAGGAATTAGATCAGACCACATACAGATCAATGATTGGAAAACTACAATATGTAATACATACAAGGCCTAATATTGCATTAGCAATTGGTATGGTGACAAGATTCTTAGCAAATCCTAAAGAAAATCATATGATGGAAATAAAAAGAATCATGAGGTATCTGAAGGGCACTGAAGATTATGGATTATGGTACAAGAAAGTAGGCACTTTAGATTTGAATGCCTTTACTGATGTTGATTGGGCAAGAAGTGTTGATGACAACAAGGGCACTAGTGGTGGAGTGTTCTTTCTTGGTAAAAAACTAGTATCTTGGACATGTAAGAAGAAAAATTGCATTTCTTAGTCTACAACAAAAGAAGAGTATGTTGCATCAGTAGCTAATTGTTCCAATATTGTTTGGTTCAAGAAACTGTTAACAGATATGAAGGTAGAAATCAAGGATCCAGTGGTTACCTTTTGTGATAACACTAGTGCAATTAATATATCAAAGAATCCTATGATGCATACCGAGACCAATCACATTGCAATAAAATATCATTTTCTAAGAGAATTGGTGCAAGATAAAGAGGTAAGATTGGAATATGTGAATACCAAAGAACAAATTGCAAACATATTCACTAAGCTATTACCTAAGGATGCATTTATGTATCTAAGAGGTAAGTTAGGGGTCATTCCCCTATTTGAAGCTCACTAAATAAAGTTTAATGATGGATCAATTAGTGCATGTTGAAGATTAGTCAATTTGATGCAATATTGAAAGGGCATATTGCATATGAATTTGTACATGAGGTACATTGGAACTCACTGTATATTCTCTTTTGCATGAAATGTCAAAGAGGGAGAGTTTTTTGTCATATCACAAAAAATATCTATAGAGGGACAATTGTGTGTATCATATCAAAAAGGGGGAGTTTACTCATACGTTAGTCAAAGATGTCAAAGAGAATGAACTTGGTCTAAATTTAAAATGGCAGAGTTTTTTGAAAGAGGGAGAAACTAAAGTCATAGGGAGTTCACACTGATAAAGGGAGTTCTCATGGATGAGAATTCTAATGAAACTAAGGACATTTTCCTTACTTTTATTTTTCTCTAAAATTTCATTGTATACATGTTGTATTGACATCAATGCCAAAGAGGATAATTGTTGAAAATAATTAGTCAACAATATATTGTCTTTGATGTTACACAAAATGTCATATCTTTACCAATTAGTGTATGTCGAGCTCACTTGGGCAATGAAGATAATTTCTTGTGTTTGTCAAGAATTCCAATGTTTTCCAAGTTCAAAAGGCAATGTCTACTGAGTTCACTTAGGTGTCAAAGAGAAGTTTGCAGAAGTTGACCGTTAACTGAGCTCACTTAGGTAAAAAGGAAAGTTGGATAGAAGCAGTGTTAACTAAGCTCACTTGATTACCAAAGGAAGTTTGTGAAGATGCACTATTAACCAAGTTCACTTGGTTAACATATGAAAATCATTTATAAGTCGATGTCTACCAAGAAGGGTCAGCTAACAAAGGATTTTCTTGTTTTGGCATATTGAATTTAATTGATTTGCTTGTTGGTTCTAGCCGACTGAGGAGATGAATATTAATTATTCTAAGTTCTATTCAAGCTGACTTGACAATGGATATGATATAAGTATAAGGTCAAGTGAAGGATTGAGGGTGTGTGTGATTATATGGAAGAATAGGAGATGCTTAGAGGAAGCAAATTAGAAGGATAATTAGAATATCATTGAGGAGCTGTAAAGATACATTCGATCAAGAAGGATCAAGTATTTGAGCCAGAATTGAGATCTAAAATCAGCAATATAGTTGCATTAGAAATCAAGCCATTTCATTGTTACTCTTTAACCATTGTAGTAGTGATCTAAATCTCTTAACAGAGTTGGCTTAACAACTATTTGTAAATCCTCTAACAAGGTGGCATTTCTAGATTGAAGTGTCTAAGGACCTCTAACAAGGCCACTCATAACAAGGTGATTAAATACTCTAACAAGGTCACACCTAATAGTGTGTTTTTTAACCTTTAACAAGGTTAGCTCCTAATAGGGCTCACTTCAGAAGAGTGAGAAATAGTACCTAGTTGCAATTGGTAGTTTTTCCCAATTTGGGTTTCCACGTTAAATCTTGGTGTCACAGGTGTTCATCCTATTTCTTTCATGTGTATGCAACTAAGTTAATTAAGGTTAATTATAGATAATATCCTAAGATTTTCATGTTAAGCATTTGTGAAGTTACAGTTGTTATTTAAGTGGTTATCGAGTTACAAAATATTTTTAGTATTAATCGAGTGCCTGTGTGTTTACTGAACTACGATATTTTAGAGTTTATGTTTTGTGCTTCCATCTAAAGGATCTAGGATTTATTTTAGTGATAACTAATTCACCCCTCCTCTCTCAGTTACTCCTCTTATATTTTTAACACCTCATTAGTTTTGTCAACTTTTGAATCACTATGTACTTCTCTATCAGGTAATTCAACATTTATTTCATGTACACTAATCTTAGAATCAGAATGTGCCTTAGCTTCTATCTACAACTTAGCTCCTAACTATAGTGCAATTCCTGAATGCAACTCAACATTCATTTTATGTGCTTTGATAGTTATTGAAACTTGTTGTTGATTTGCAACTTGGTTTATAACATCTTAATTAGTAGGCATACCTTCATAAAAGTATACAAAAGATTTATATTCCTCTAGTTCCTTCATAGGTTCAGCCTCATGCACCTCTATATATTCATCAACTTTCACATTTGCACTTTCCACAACTTTCTTAGTATTAGTATTTAAACACTTATAAGATTTACTTGTTGTGGAATGGCCAAGGAATATGCCTTCTTCACTTTTATCATCTAATTTACCATTCTTAAAGTCTTTATAAGAATGTAGCACTTTCTTCCAAATACCTTAAAATATTTTACATTGGGTGAGTATCCATACCATAATTCAAAAGGTGTTGAATGAGTACCTTTATTGACTTGCACATGGTCCAAGGTATAGACAACTGTACTTATAGCCTCTCTCTAGTATTTCAAAGAAACTTATTCTCTATCATGAGTGTCAGCATAGTTCATTATAGATATGTTCCTCCTTTCAGCAATTCCATTTTGTGGAGGGGTCCTAGGTGTATATGTCTATCTTTTGATTCCTTTGTCATTATAGAACATCTCAAACTCATTTGATGTAAATTCTCCACCTTTGTCAGATCTCATACATTTTAGGCTTTAGCCTGTCTCCTTCTCAACTCTAACTAAGTACCACTTAAACATTTGGAAAGCATCTGATTTCTACTTTAGAAACATAACTATCATCATCCTAGAATAATCATCAAAAAATAGGATAATGTACTTGTCACCCTTGTAGCTTTGCACATTAATTGATCCACAAAAGTCAGTATGAACAATCTCTATAATTTCTTGAGAGGTGTGAGTCTTACTTTTAAAACTAGATTGTGTCATCTTGCCTAATTGACAATGTTTGCAAATTATATTATTAGGTTTTCTCAATTTAGGCAAACCTCTTACTCTTTTCATGTTACTGATACTCACTAAGTTATCAAAGTTAACATGACATAACCTCTTGTACCATAACCACACATCATCAAATTCTATAACAATACAAGTAGCATCATTCATATCAAAATAAAATAGATTATCTCTAGTTTGATCACCTTTTCCAATTAGTTTCACATCAGTATCATAGATTTTAGTTATCTTGTTCTCAAACTCAACCTTGCAACTTGAAATATTTAGCTATGACAAACTCAACACATTATAGTTAAGTCTAACATAATAAGCATTGTCACACAATATTTTCAATGAGTTTGATAGATCCTTTTTCTTTTTATCAGACAGGGTGCATCATTACCAAACCTTACATTATTTCCATCATAATAATTTAGCGTAATGAATTTACTCTTATCTCTAATCATGTGATGTGAACACCCACTATCAATGATCCATTTGTCACTCTTGTTCACATAAGACACCAATGTAGTTGCCTCATCCTCATCAGATTCATCCTTCATTGCAACATACAACACTTCATCACCATGATCATTAGATCCATCTCTAGTTTCTTCTTCTACAATCTAGCAAGACTTCTTGCCTTCATCTTTGTAATCTTTGTTGTCCTCATCTCTTTTGTAGAAGTTGTGAAAACCAATTTCACAGATTGCCAAGATCACCTGCATGAAAATAACCTGTTGAAGAGAAACTGAAAAAGAAGGAAAAAGCAGAGCTTGGAAGAACTCAACAAGATGAGAAAAAATTGTATTCCCAGATTGATTGAATGAATGCTTGGAAAAAGAATTACAAGAGTTCAACCTTAAAGGTGAACGAAAGCCCTAAAGAATAAAAAAGCTAGGTTGCACAATATAATTAATATAAAATATTAATTATATGCACCTAAAAGCAAGCTTAAGAACTAGGGTAATAAATCATTTAATCAACTAAATCAAGATGATCTAATTAATAAGTGAAAACAAAATAATTACTCTAACACCCCCCCTTAAGCGAAGCTCAGGAGGAAGCTAACCTAGCAAAGCTATGAAAGCAGGAAAAAATGGGTCCCGGTAACAAGGCTTGATCAGGTACCCAATATAAAGAAATATCTATAAATTGGAGACAAAGGAGAAAACCCAGTGGGAAAAACCCCTCTCCAAAAAGAGATAGGAAAGAATGTTCCAAAATATAGGAACAAAGAGAAGATCATGAAGTAAACCACTGAAGCAGAAGAAGCCGCAAACTCTGTAAAAAAGAAACTGTTGATCTGAAGATCCTCCATGGAAATAGAAGGCACAAACTGAGACTGTCTATATGGTAGGTGATCCATCTCACCGAAATGCATAGGTAGCTAGCCACTACAATCACCTAGTATGTAGGATCAAATACTAAATACATAACTCACTCCAATGAACCATCAAACCAAGGAAGCATGAGAACCAACAATATAACACCCCCCTTAATGCAAATGGGGTGAGGTGACAGACAACTGAAAAGATGGGCCAAAAATCTCCTACAACACAGGAACCAAACACATCAAGAGTGAGGTATAGACACCTATAAAGGCATGTGTCACTGACACTGCATGAGGCAAAAAGAGGAAGAGGGCACAAAACCAGCAAATAACTATCCCCCCCATGGCACTTTATAAAATAGTGCGAGTACAACAAATCACAATGATGAAAAGGATCCCAAAACGCAAGAGTGGCACTTTATCTCAGTGTGTTTGCATAAAGATGCTTACAATGAATATCAACAATGATCAAAATAGGAAAAAAGATGATACAAAAGATAGTACAACCCAAAAGAAGAGATCCCATGCTAAGAAAATGATCCCCGGACCTGAAACACCCAAGATATCCAGCATAGACCAAAAAATTCAAAACAATGATAGAAAGAGCATGTGGCAGAATCTAGAAGAAATTACATCATTTTTGAAAATTAGACAGAACCAGCTTTCCAAAAATATCACGTTTTCAAAAAATGAAGATGGGACGCACAAGAAACGCTCGTCAGAGTCAAAAATAGAACTTCAAACTTTAACTACAAAAATAGGAAGCTAAATTACATCAAAACCAAAAAACTCCTACACCACTGTCTCTATCTCAGAACCAGCTTTCTGGCACTTCTTTTGGATATGAAAAAGACCTCTATATGCTCAAGATATGGCGAAAACACTGTGAGTAGGTCGAAAAAGGACTTGGAGTGCTGGCAGGTATGCTGATGTAGGATGATGTCATGCTGACATCAGTAAATCAAGGAAAAAAATTTGATGGCCACGGTGCCATCGCAGCCAAAAAGGGCCACATGGCATCCACGTGGCAGAGGGCTGACATGGTAGGTGACGTGGCAAGGGCCACATGGCAGATGCCAATGTGGCACCCAGAAATGAAGCCAATATTCGTAGAAAACTCCATGTGGCTAACATGCTGGTAGGGTTGTGGAGCGGCGACAACTCCTAGCAACAGTCACTGCAGTGGTGGCTTAAGTTGGCGCCACCGCAGCTGCAGTGGGCGATGGGTGGTCCGTCTGCAGCAGTCGGGCCAAGGTGGTCGGAAGGAGGCACGATCGGTTGCAGCGAAGCATAGGCTGCACGCTGGCATGGCCGTGGTGGCGCAGCGGTGGCTGTCGGGCTACGCACTGGCGAAGCACCTAAAATGATTTTTTTAAAAAAAAAATGTGCAATAAATGCAAAATCTCGTCCATACAGCCTCCCTGGGGGCAAAAAAATTTTGCCTGACGCTATGAAAGCCAAAAAAGACAAATTTTATATGGATCTTGATTATAAATGGCATTCTGGATCTAATGGTAGCATCTGTTTGGGCCCAAAGTGCTCTGAAAAATTGATTTCTAACTCTGAATCGTGGCTTCAAAGATCATTCAACAAAGAAGCAACATGGAGGCTCTGATATCATGTAGAAGTTGTGAAAACCAACTTCACAGATTGCCAAGATCACCTACATGCAAATAACCTGTTGAAGAGAAATCGAAAAAAAAAGGAAAAATTAGAGCTTGGAAGAACTCAACAAGATGAGAAAAAATTATATTCCCAGATTGATTGAATGAATGCTTGGAAAAAGAATTACAAGAGTTCAACCTCAAAGGTGAACAAAAGCCCTAAAGCCTAAAAAAGCTAGGTTGCACAATATAATTAATATTAAATATTAAATATTAATTATATACACCTAAAAGCAAGCTTAAGGACTAGAGTAATAAATCACTTAATCAACTAAATCAAGATGATCTAATTAATAAGTGAAACAAAATAATTACTCTAACATCTTTTACTTATGTATTTGTCCCCACTTTTGTTCTTCTTCTTCTCTGGACATCTAGTAGTAGTATGACCAACTTCATTACAATTAAAACACATGATAGGCAACTTATCTTTAAATTTGCCTTTGCCTCTGTGAAATCTTCTTGTTAGCAGTGCTTCAAGTTGTTCTACATCTTCCTTGTCTTTATCACTATCACTAGAAACATATTTAACCTTTTTCTTCTCTTTAGGTTCCTTTAATGATAGTTTAGCTTTGAAAGTACATTCAACATTGTCAAATTTGAAATTATCAAAATTAGACAGCTCAAAGGCAATGAGCCTACCTACTAAACCTTCCAGAGTTAGATTAGAACTTGGTATACATCTTAATTTGTGTATGGAAAAAACTCTAATAGCATAGATGTGCAACAATGTTCTCAATACTTTACTTAATATAGTATCACCATTTATCTTTCTAGTAGCTCCTCTTATAACATTAACAACATCTTTTATTCTAGAGCAATAATGAGCAACATTTTGACCTTCTTGCATCCTCATATCATTGAGCTTGCCTCTAAGATTTTCAAATTTGAGTCTTAGAACATTTGTGTATCCTCCATAAATAGTGTGAAGAGCATCTCACATCTTCTTTGCAGAATCACAACCCTTAATGTCATCAAACTCAAAATGACTTATGGTAGAGGCAATCTCCACATTGCCTAATTGTATTCTTTCTTCTTTTTCAAATCATCACAATTAGGGCTCCATCAGGATTGACATGCTCAGTGATGATGGTAGATTGTCTCCAATACCTCCTAGGTGTAGCTTCATTAGACTTGTCCATGTAGGGAAGTCATCCTTGTTAAGCTTGGGTACTTGTCTTTTTGATATCTCGATCTTTTGCTTCGAGTACCTTCAAACTAGTCCCCTTAAGCACTATGGCTCTGATACCAATTATTGGAATGCTTCAAAATATCTGAGAGGGGGGTGTGAATTAGTTATCCAAGGTCTAGATGTACAAAATAAAACTTTTCAATGCTTAGTAGACCCATATCCATAAAACCTTATTATATATACATCCATTAGATCATACAATGCTTAAACATAGTAGGTTACTATCCTAGGTCAAAACAACTTTGCAAAAATGTAAACATGAAACATAATAGATTTAATAACACATTTGATACTAGGATTTTACATGGAAACCAAATTTGGTAAAAACCACCAATAATATGCTACTAATTCTCACTCTTCTAAAATGATGCCCTATGAAAGGCTAACCCTGTTAAAGGTTACAATACACATTGTTAAATGTGATCTAGTTAGAGGATTTCAATCACCCTGTTAGGAGTAAGCCTTGTTAGAGGACTTTAGGTCATTCACTTGGAATGTCACCCAATTAAAGGATTTACAAATGACTATTAGGTTAACCTTAATCCAAAGGATTTACCCTAAACTGATACAATGATTAGAAAGTAGCAGTAAGGCTTGATCTAATAGAAAATTACAACTCAGTTGTAGATTACAGATCTTTGTTTTAGTTCTTCATTCTACTTGTCTTTCACACACTTTAACTTTGATAGCTTATTCACCCTTCAAGCATTCATACTCTTAAGCCTTCTTTCTTTGCATGCCAATTGCAGACTCTTCTATTCGTCTACTGAATGAAGAAATACCCTAGACTCCTTGTCTTCCTTAGGTTCTTGCACATGAAAACCTTTTCTTCTAACCAACTCTCTCTATAAATAGAGATTTAAAATCTTTTTTTGCTTAACCATAATCATCCATTTTAAGGTTAGGTAGGACTAGGTAGGATACAATGAATCTACCCACTCTTCCATTTGGTTCCTCTAGAAACTTCTTCTTCAATCCTTCTTGAATTTGCCACAAAATAGTTTACCTTAAATTCTATGCCACCAGCTCATCATAGTTATCTTCCACACACTTGACACAATTCAAGAAAAAAATAGTCATCTTAGATTCATCAAATCTATGATTTAAAATGAATACTGGCACTTGGAATCAATATATTGTCACTCAGCTTCCATATTGTTCTTCCACTCATCTTCCACTAGTTTACTCGATGAACACTAAAGTTTATTAATGCTTGACACCAACTAAACTGTACTTGGTTTACACTATGTTCACTCAGCATACACTAAATCTTCACTTTTCTTGGCTCCAACTGATTTTCTACTCGACTTGCACTAAATTTTCTCAACACCTACTGTGCACTCGGTCAAGCTTGGCAGACACAATTCTTCTTACTTGTTCTTATAGATTTAATCAAGGTATCCAACATTTGCAGCCTTAAGTAGATAAATAATACAATATATCATCATTGTCTTAACTGATCTTTGTATTCCATTTTCATACCATAACTCAACCTTTCCTCTAGGTGCTCTTGTTATCTCATTTGATCAAATCCTCTTCATCAGTCAAACAAATGATAGTACTCAAATCAACTAAGTAGTTTTCTTACTAGCAAGTAGTAGGGTTGACATCAGTGACAAAACAATGATTAAAACATATCCACATACTTGTATCAATCTTTTCTTTTCTCAACATACAAGCTATATCAAGTGTGACAAGGTTAAAGAAGGAAGACAATGTTCACTGAGTGACTACAGTTGTCACCAAGCATTTGACAAAGAGAAATGAAAGTTTAGTGTTAATCAAGAAAGTTTAGTATTGACCAAGTGATGTTTTACTTGACTGAAATGTTATGTTCACTGGGTAACAACAAGAAGAACAAGTTTATAAAGAAGGAATCTAGGACCAATTTTTGGTGAAAATAAAGAGTTTGAGTTCAAAGGCATGAGTCAAAGTTTGTTTCAAGATCTACAATTAGAAAAATGAACTGAAGATTTGATGATGGAGATTGAAAATGGATAAGGATGAGAAAAAAATTCTATGAAAGTTCTATTTTATAAGTGACTAAATGCAATGAACTTGAGACCAACGATTGTGGTTAAGCAGAAAAATATGTAAGCTGATAGACTATTATTTAAGAAGATGGAACAAGTTTTAGCTATAGATGGAGTTTGTGGTTAAATATGGAAAAAGGATATTATAGTGCCAAGTTGAAAAAAGCTAAGGAGAATCGAGGAGAGCAGAGAGGGGATCTAAACAACTCTTAAGTGAAAGAGTGAAAGAGTGAAGAATTGAATCAACCAGAAGGAGGTCAAAGAAGAAAGAGAGTGAGTAGAACAAAGATATGAACAACAAAGGTAATGCTAAACCTAATAGATTATTTGTATTCTTACTTTCTAACAATTGTAGTAGAAAAATCTCTTAATGGAGTGCACTTACAAAGTTTGTGAAATCCTATATGGTAACATTGATTAGTGGTGTTTATAAGTCCTTTAGAACAAGTCACTCTTTAGATAGGATCAAGGAGCGATAAGGTATAGATGATCTTTTAGTATAAATTCTCTAACCAAATCGCATTAACAATGTGTATGTAGACCTTTAACAAGGTTGGCTCCTATTAAAGCTCACTTTAGAAGAGTGAATTTTTTTGGGTCATCGGTCCTAGGTGGTTTTTCCCTTTATGAGGTTTCCACATTAAAAATATTGGTGTCAAATGTGTTATTGTTGTTAATTTGCAGGTTAATTTTTATGATATTTACTTTTTACTAGAACTCGGTAACAACTAGGTGACATAAAAATTATATTCTGATATTCAGTAATAACAGAAATAATGAGTTAATAGTTTGGAGTAAATTGATTATAATAGTTAATTGTGAAGCTGAATAAGATCACCGAGTAAATATTTATGACCATTATGAAATTTGATTTGGTACCAAAATGTTTGAAGGGACTATAGGATAACTAGACATAACTTATTCAACTCCAACCCCTCTCTCAACGATCTAACAATTGGTATTATAGCATAGTGCTTGGAGGAAGAATTTTAAAGGAACTTGAGCCAAAGATCTAAAGATGTATAAGAGAGAAGAACCAAATCTAAATAAGGAGAATTTCTCATCATGGAAAGACAAAATGAGGCTACACCTATCTGGAATTAGAGATATAATTACACACTAGTTGGACAATCAATATATTGCACCTACTGCTCCTATGATTATGGAACAAGTGACAGAGAAAAGGAATCAAAATAGCCTGATGATTGACATTGCATCTATTCTTAATGATGTCAAGTTTCAAAATATCAAGAATTGCACAAATTCTAAACAAATGTGGGACAAATTGGCACTTGTACATAGTGGAGATCCAAATGTGCTAAGAGCTAAAGTTGGCAATCTTAGAGGCAAGGATGATGACATGAGAATGAAAGAAGGTGAGAATGTTACACAGTATGTGAACCAATTAAAATAAGTTGTAATTGTAACTGTAGTTATTGGAGGTATTATCAATGATAGTAAAATTGTAAGTAAAGTTCTTAGAACTCTTCTACATGTTTATGCTATAAAAGTATTGGCAATTCAAGAAATTATGGCTTTTCCTAGCAATTTTTTGACACTTGACAATTTGGTTGGTTGATTGACTACATTTGAATTGAGTATTTATGATAATAGCATGGTTACACTTGGAAATTCTTTTAAGCCTTAAATATCCATTGGAAACTCAAAGAAAAAGAAGAGAAGTAAAGAAGAAATTGAATCTGAATCTGAAGATGATATGGATGAACTTGAAGCATTTCTTGCAAGGAGGTTATCAAGAGGTAAAGATAAGTTCATAAATTTCCCCTAATTTGTTTCAAGTGCAATGAAGTTGGTCATTTTTCTGGAAAGTTTCCTAACATAAGTAAGAGTGATAGAAATTAGAAGAAAGATTACAATTACATGAAGAGAAAGGACTATAAAGACAAAGGGAAGAAATCATGCTACATTGCTAAAGAAGAGCACACTAAGTCTAGTACTGGTGAAGAGAAGGAATTAGTTGAGATGGTATATATTTCCATCAAGGAAGATACCTATGGAGAAAGGTGTGAGAATGAAATTGTCCTTATTTCACATTTTAGCAAGAATGATTCATGGATTATAGATAGTGGATGCTTAAATCATATGACTAGTAAATTAAATAAGTTTGACAAATTTGAGGAAATTGATGATGGTGGAACTGTTGAGTTCGGTAATGATGTCCCATGTACAATGAAAGGAAAATGATCACTAATGTTGAATGATGAGATCAGATGTGATATTGCTTACTAGGATTAAAGTATAATGTTTTGACTATTTCTCAGTTGAACAATTCAAGTCACAAGTTGAAGTTTCATGACAAAAAAGTCAAGATCTATGATGATTAAGGAAATCTAATTGGAATTGGGATGCAAACTAAGGTAACTTATTTTATCTTGATCCTACTAGTGAGACATGTTTGTTTCCTAAATTTGAGGATGTATGGTTGTGGCATAAAAGGTTATATCATGTAAACTTTGAGAACATGAAGAAGGTTAGTAGAAAGAAAAGTGTTGGAGGTTTACTGAATCTGCAAAAAATTTGAGAATCTTATGTGTAAAGAATGTCAACTTGGTAAGATGATAAAATTAATATTTTCAAGCAAAACACACACTTCTAATGGAGTTTTGGAACTTGTGCATATTGATTTGTGTGGACTTATTGGTACAAAAATTTACTATGGTGACATATATTTCATCTTGTTTGTTGATGACTATTCTAAAATGACAATTGTCACATTCATGAAATTGAAATCACATGCTTTTGATGTGTTCAGATGGTATAAGGCTAGAGTTGAGCAAGAAACTGATAAATCGTTAAAATTGTTAAGATATGATAGAGGTGGTGAGTTTATGTGTATTGAATTCACTAACTTTTGTGCTAAGAATGGTATTAAGAGATAGTTGTCTACATCGATGACACCACAACAATATGGTATTGTTGAGAGAAGAAGTAGATCAATTGTGGATTGTGCAAGGACATTGATGATTGAAAAAAAAATTGTGAAAATATTTTGGAGAGAATTTGTTAGCGCTGATGTATATACTCTACCAAGTTCAGTTGAAAAAAGGAAAAAACAAAATACCTTGTGAAATCTAGTATAGTCACACACCTAATGTAAGCTATTTAAAAATATTTCAAAGTAGTTGTTACATTCACACAAATGCAAGGAATGGTAAGTTTGATTTAGAAGGAGATGAAGATATATTCCTTGGGTATCATCTGAGAGAAAAATTGTATAAATGTTTGGACAAAGAGATTATCAAAATGATTGAAAGTGCAAATGTGAGAATTAATGTGTTTGTAAAAAAGAACAAAGTGGAAAGAAAGAAGGAACATGAAGATTACAAGAAGTTTGTGTATATGTATTAAGAGGCACCAAACACACTACACAAGTTACAAAAAAGAGTTTTCGAGCATCAAACAATACTTACCCAAGTCATAGACTACCTTACCCAAGCAATAAAGGGTACAACCTAAGTAAGAAGTTGAACCCTTATGGAGAAAATATTGAGAATCAAAGAACTAAACATATATTAGCCAAATATGTGAGAAAGAATCATTCAGCTAAATATATTAATGTAGATAGAAGCACTGGAGTGTTGACAAGAAATAAGTTAAGAGATAGTACATGCTTGATGTCTTATACCAAGAATAGTTAAGGTTGCATTGGAGAATGAGAATTGGATAAATGCTATGAATGAAGAAATTGATTAGATAGAGAAGAACAACACATGGGCACTAGTACCAAGTCATTCTAACAAGAATGTGATTAGAACAAAATGAATTTTGAGAAATAAGATGAATGAAAATGGAGAATTTGTGAGAAACAAGGCAAGACTAGTATGAAAAGGTTATGCTCAAGAAGAAGGAATAGATTATGGTGAGACTTTTGTACCTATGACAAGATTGGAAGGTGTAAGTACATTTATTGCCTATGCTACATACAAGAAATCCAAAGTATGTCAAATGGATGTCAAATCTACATTTATGAATGGAATACTTGAAGAATAAGTCTACATAGAATGACCAAAAGTATTCATTGAACCTGATAAAAAAATATGGTTTACAAATAGAAAAAGACATTGTATAGACTAAAATAAGTAGTAATAGCACAGAAAGGCTATATTCTTATTTGATTAAGATTGGATTTCCTAGAACAAGTGATTTCAGTAGTCTATATTTTAAATGTGAATATGATGACATGGTGTTGATTGCTAAAATGTTTGTGGATGACATTATATTTAGAGGAAATATCATGTTATGTAAGAAATGTGTTGATCAAATGAGTAAAAACTTTGAGATGTCTATGTTTGGTGAGATCAAATTTTTCATTGGCCTACAAGTTCATCAAACAAGGAATGATATATATGTTACTCAATCTAAGTATGTAAAGGAAATCATGAAAACATTTGGAATGAATGAGTCTAGACCAATTGGTACACCTTGTTGAAATTTTAGTCATGTTTATTATTAGTGACATACACTTATTTAGATTGTAAGTATCTATTGAGCATATTGTACAATTAATAGTGTTAACCAAGAATTTTAGTTGCTGCCGAGTTCTACAGTTGCTATTGATTCCTTTAGATAGTTTTCAATTTGCATCAAGAAGTTACTACAAAGTTGTTCATTAGTAGTGTAAACCAAGCATCATAGTGTATGCCGAGTTTATCAGTGCAAACTAGGTTGTGCAATGCTTACCAAGTTCACAGTTGATGTGATGAGAGCTAGTGTTAACTGAGTTACTCAGTGTTACCCAAGTGACTCAATTTTTACCAAGCTCGTAGTGATAGCATTGATCAAGCTATGTAGTGTGAATCAAGTGATTCAATTTATATCTCAAGTTTCACAGTATTTACTAAGTCACCAATGTAGACCGAGTTCAAGACTACTTGGAAGTGATCAGTATGGACTGTGCTTCTACATCTATTGAGTGCATGATGATGTCAAGCATTGATAGTGGATGTCGAGTATCAAAACCTTACCAAGCTAGTCTTCAGAACCTAAATTTATTCATTTGAGCCAACTTTCTATATTTTGTGTAATCTTGTATTGCGGCCGACTTTGTAATTTGTAAATTGGATTGGTATATATGTAACATATTGTAGGAGATAAGATGGAATAATGTAATGTAACAAGAAGAGGAAAGCAGAAGAGTGAATTACAAAGGCTACAATGGTATAAGGAGCAACAAAGATTTAGGTGATTTCTACACTCAGAGGAATCTCATTTAGCAAACCAAGTTGTAGATCAGAGATCAGCTATTGTTTCATCCTAATAGGTGGATTAGTCAAATCCTTTAACAAGGTAGACCTAATAGTCTTGTGTAAATCTATTTACTGAGTGCATAATTTATTGTATGTTTGTAAATCCTTTTGCAAGGTGGACCTTGTATATGCTACTTTAGTATGTTAGAAACACTAAATTAAAACAATCAAAAGCATTTGCATACTAATTTAACATAACATCATGAGAGACAAAGTGAAGTCCTCAAATGAGAATATGAGCCATGGATAGACTCTCTCAATGAGGATGATCACTTGATGTAGATGTGTGTCTAATAGCTAAGATGGCTTGATTATGTATGTATGCTCAAATGCTCAAATGGGCTTCAATGGAAGATTTTTGATAGATTTTGGTGAATGGATTTGATATAAAAAATGGCTTCTCAAAATGGCATTATGGCTTTACTTTCTAAATTGTGTTAAAATGGCTTGGGAGAGGATTCCTTCAATAGGCAAAGGGCTTGAGGGATCAAGAGCTAGGATGTAAGGATGGGAGAAAGCTTATGGAAGGTTTAGATTGAATGAGAGGAGAGCACATGGATTGTGCTTCCTTACAGCCAATCAGGGAGTGACACATGTCACAGAGTCATTGGTTAGAGCAAGAAGGGTTGAGGGGTCAACAAAGGAGGCTCAAAGCTCATAAAGACCCTCATATGGTTTGTAAGAGCAATGAATGAGCTTGTAAGAGTCATTTATGGCTTTGTGGGCTTCATAAAGTTTTATGGTTGGGATATTTGTGAGAGAGTTGAGATATTTGACTTGGGTTGGATTAAGAAAGTCTTAAGCTTGTTTAGGAATGTGCAAATGATTAAGGCTTGGATTAGGCTTGGGTTAAGATTAGATTAGGGATGTTAGAGATGGGCAAGTGGATGGCATTTAATGAGGGTGGGTGAAGGAGGAGATATTTGATAACTTTGGCTTGGGTTAGCAAGTTTTAACCCATGTTTAGGGAATGTGACAAGGTTAGGGGGGGATTAGGATTAGGATTAAAGATAAGGATTGACACCTTCTAGAAGAGTCTAGGCTTTGGAGGATGATGAAGACTTTCTAGAAGAGTCTAGAACTTCCTAGGATGAGAATAAATAAGGTTTTTAGGTAATAAATAAAATTTTATTTATTTCAAGGGTTTGGGAGAGGAGATATTTATTAAAATATTTTTAATAAACATGAAGATTAATATTTAATCTTAATTAAATATTTTGAGTTGGGATTAGGGGTAGGAAATGATGGGATTAGCCTTTAATCAAAATTAAAGAAGGATTAGAAGATTTTGGAAGAGGTTAGTGGTCTTAAGGAAATTGGCCAAGTTTTGGGCAAAAAATAAATAAATTATTTATTTTGGGATTTTTGGTCAATTTATTAATTAAATAATTAATAAATAAGGAAATAATGTTTAAATAAGATTTAAACATTTTTGGGAGGGATTCCTTACTTAAATATTTTAATTAAGATAAAGGGATTTAATGGCATAAAAATAAATTAATGAATTAAATAATTAATTAATTAATAAATGATGATGTCATTAGGGACTTTTTCAGAAAATAAAAAATACTTTATTTTCTAAAAGATTTTGGTGTCTACATTTTGCCCCTCTTTGATGTGATGTCACAAGTGGCATGGCATCAAAGATAAGAAAATAAGATGCCCAAGGCTAGAGTAGAAGAGGAGAGAATGGACTGCGAGATGCCCCTCAAGAAAGCGACAGGGAGAGAAAGCGAGGCTCGATGGCTTCTTGAAAAATACAAGAATCTTGGCAGGTGGGAGGACGAAGAGTAGCTTAAGAGAAGAGGTTTAGTTAGCTCAAACTCTCACTATGGGAGAATGATAAAGGAGAATCAGATGCACAAGAGGAAGAAAACTTAAGACTTTAGGGAAGGTGGAGGATGAAGGAGTAGAGCGCTATAAAAAGGAATCTAGGATAGGGAGAAGGATGAGGGGATTATAAAGCTGATGCAACATGATTTTAAAGAGTCAGATTGATGGAAGATGGGTTTCGGAGATCCCTAGGACTAGGATTGTGGATCTCGAAAGATGAGGCTTGGTGGAGTGATTGGATTAGTGGATCCCTAAGACTAGGATTGTGGATCCCTAAAGCTAAGAGTGATGATTGATTCTAAGAGATACAGATGCACAAGCTGGGGTAGGAGAGACAGATGCTGGATATGGATGGGGGATAATGGAGATGAAGGGAATCCATTGAAGCTTTTTGAGCAGGGGGATACTTCAAAGAGAAGTTCCACCATGTAGTTGAGCACTAGATTTGCTATAGGACTATTGGTTAAGTGCCAAGGTTACCAAGAACATCAAGGCCATGTCACCAACTATCTAGAGGACTGACGAACTGACTCGATTAAAACATGCAAGGATTGCCCCAACATCACACATGAATCTCAAAAGAATCAGAGTGGAACCAACACTGGGTAACCCACAAGCAGAAAAGAAAAACAAACAAAAGACTTGATCGAGACCTTACGCCTAGATTGCTCCATTCGTAGTATACCATGATATGGAAGATCATAGCAACCGTGAGGAGGGAACAAAAAGATTGTTTGGAAAAGATGCTTCAAAACCCAAAAGGGAAGATTCCAAATCAAAAGAAAGAGAAAATCCAAAAGAGAACCGTTTGCCAATGAGATGGGTGGGACAAGGTACTAACAGACCAAGATCAGACATGAGGAAAGCTATATCCTACAAGGATCTATCGGAGAGCACCTAAGTTGATGGATTTTGGATCAGTGATGCACTTGGCAAGCTGAACTAAGAATGATAACACTTTGATGACTGGAGATCTAGCTAAAGGATGCATTGGAATAGCTAACCAAGATTTGTGCGATGTGTGCAAGATGCTAATCAAGGATGAACTGACACAAAAGCTAGATAGATACAATGGTACTAAGCTAAAGAGGATGTACAAGCTGATGGACCAAGATATGGTATAAATGTACAAGTTGTTTTAGACAAGATTGGATATACAAGCTATGATACAAGGTATGATACAAGCATTGGATACAAGATTATTTACAAGTTGTACAGAAGCTCTGGATGATAAGATAGCAGGATGGCTCAAGTTGGTGCAAGATGTAGAAGCTAAGGATGAGGTGATAGCAGAAGATATGGATTTGGTAGGATGCATCCAATGATGATGATATATGTGCGACCAAGGATGGGGACAATGCTAAGGTTGGTGTTAGCTGAGTTGATAGATGGCGCTAGAGTGAATGGCTAATGAGAGGATGACATTGGATTTGCATGAGGATAGCCTAGAGCAAGATACCAATGACAAGGGAGGATGGACAAGACAAGATCTAAAAAGGAATACAGTGCCCCTAGTCAGAAGATGACATGTGAAAGGAGGTCTTACGATGGATGTGATAGGATTGAAGCTAGGATGGAAAAGTTGAAGACGTTAGGGAGATGGATGATAGCTAGGATGATGGGGTCAGGTTGCAGAAGATAAGTGGATAGTGATCGATAAAAGTTGGAGGATGAAAGATAGGTGGATAAATTGGAAGATGGAGTTGGATGGCAAGATGTGACCAAAAGCATGAGGATGATAGGCTAAGCTAGGGATGGCTGGATTATGCATGACACTTGTTTGCCAAGTTTTCATCATGGTACTTGTCCAAGGCGCTTGAATTGCCAAGTTTTCACCAATGGACGCTTTATTTTTCTTTATTATTTTTTTTTGACTTTTTGACTTTGGACTTAGCTGGAATGTTTTTGGCTTTCTTCAGCTGTATTTGGCTTTTTTTTGGGATTTTTCACTGGCTATTGGAATGTTCAATTTTGTTGCTAGCTATTGGTACATCGGATGTGTGATTTATGCAATAGATCGGATTAGATGGGATTGATGGTAGGAGATGGAGGGATGAAAAGGCTAGAAAGGAGCATGAGATGGGGATGCTTGCAGGATCAACATTGGCACATGTTGGGACAGGTGTGAAAAGAGCATATGGGGGATAGATGGTAGATGCAGGCTTGATGGAAGATTTGCAGAAGTGCGCTTGGGGATATAGGCACCCAAGATGGAGTTAGGAGATGGGGGACATGAATCACTGGATGGAGGATTAGCAATGGTGGATGCCATTATGCATTGGGTTTCAACTTTTTTCTTTGGGATCCACATGGTTTTGGATTTTCTTTTCATAGGCTTTTGCATTTTTTTGCATTCTTTGATTGGATTTTGCCTTTTTGGAGTATGTCTTTTAGAATAGACATATGATTGCTTAGGATGTGGATTTTTAGCTTTATGCATTTTGAAGTTGGCATTCACATTGTTGTGGTAAGTTTTGGGAAGATGGTTAGGAGAAGCTTTGTGAGATGGAGAGGATATGGAAGAGCATGTAGGGGGATGATGATGGATGGTGTGTCTGGATATGTGCCTTTGTTGATCCTGAATAGGAATGAAAGGAGTGGGATTTTTATGCTGGATGATAGGAGGATGGCTGATGGTAGATTTTGGTACATAGGGACCCAAAATGGATTTAGCGGATGAAGGGGGGATATGGTAGGTTGTTTTGGGTTGCAAAGATGGTGGAGGGGGGATGACATAAGATTTATTGAAGGAGTGATGGGAGGCTGGCATGGTGGGCCTGGAGATAGGCTTGGTTTGGGGATGGCATGTACCAACACTTTTAGATGGTGAGCCTTTGGATAGATATCCAAGACCATGAGATCCTGGATTCTTTTGTACAATAATAAGCTTTTTGATTGCTTGCTCTTGTGGTCCTAAACCTTGACCTTGATAATGCCATTGATTGAGCATTTGAATGAGCTGAGGAAAATTTTTTCTTGTAGAAAATGGTAAAAGTTCTTTATTAGATGCACTACAACAGGGAGATATTGTTCTTAATTCTTCTGCTAAGAGGTAGCCACCATAGATGAATGTAAGTGAACCAAGAGGGTAGATTATAGATGGTGGAATAGCTTGGATAGGTGGTAAGATGGAAGCATGGAGCGGAGGAGATGGTAGGATAAGATCTTGATTTAGATGATGGGATGAAAAGATATCATGTAATAGAGGAGGTATGGCTTGAGGTTTTGGAGATGGAGGGGATGGTGACTATACTATGGATGGAATACATGGTACAATGATATCTTCGTTTATGCTTTGGGGGATGTCAACATGCTTTTGGGTAGGATCTTGATAGGATTGGATTGGAGTGGATGGTGCGATAGGAGGTGAAGGGATGGATTCTTCAAAGGCAGCAGATGGATAGATGGGAGATTTGGTAGTGGAGATGGGTGAGTAGAAGATGGATGCATAAGGGTCATTACGGGAGATTTGGGAAATGCTTGGAGGTAATGTGGATAGGATTTGGAGGGATTTGATAGGTGGTGGGATTTTGATGCTTGCGGGAAGTGGAAGGATTTTAAGCAATTTGATGGATGGTATGGGGATGACAGCTATGGGAGATGGAGGTGATATTATAGATGGGGAAGCTTCATTACTGACTACTTCACATGGTTGGATTAGATGACATGACTCATCGACTGGAGGAGATGGATTGGCTTGTGGTTCCTCTATAACTTTCCTTGGAGACTCACATATCAAAAATGGAGATGGAGGATTGATAGGAGTAGCTGGTGTGATAGGGGTGGAAGATTGTGGGCTTGGTTGATTGGGTGATGGAGGAGAAGCTGGGATATGAGATGGCATGACTAGATAGTTTGGAGGAATGCGTGGATTTTGGAGGATGCTTGGGGGAATGTTTCTAAGGCTTTCAATATACCTGTCATAGTCAACAAGATTTTCATCATCATTGGAATAGAAGGTGGCAAGAGCAAGGACAATGTGACCAAACTCATCATGATAGGATTGGGATTTCATGTGTTGACGATGAGTTTGATGGGGATGAGGTCTTAAATATGGATGAACACAGAAGCTCATGGTTGGATTTGGATTAAGCTCAAATTTTGGATTGGGTTTGCAAAGATTTCCTAGGGAAAGTCAAAGTTGCATGATAGACCTAAGGAGGATTGGCTGGGGGATTTTAGGCTTTTCTAAGAATGGAAGACTTCAAGGGCATGCTATCAAAAAGTGAGGGTTTTTCTTTCTTATGCACTGGATTTGGTGGTGGCTGTGTCAACTTGAGGATAGACTAATGATCCTATGGGCATGACACAAGATTGACCACTTGTGGATCCCAATCTTTAGCTCAAGGTGATGAGGGATACAAGTGACAAAGCAAAATTACCCTAGACAATGCTTTGTCAGAGGGATAACCTTGGTGAGATTGGTTGATTGGTACGATTGATTGGATAGCCAAATCTGGCAAAGTGACAACAACTCTTTAAAGGCTTGGGTGATTTTGGATTGGGTTGCTAGCTGGCTGGGGGGATAATTTGGATGGACTTTGGATTTGGGATTGTTCTAAAGCAAAGAACTAGATAGATTTGGTTGCGGCGGGGGAGCTTGGATGATTCTCTGATGAGGCAGTGACTACACTAAGTATGCCTTAAGCTAGAATTGACCAAGTTTGGCAAACATTCATTCAAAAAATAAAAGATCAAGCAATAGATAGAAACAACCAGATAGAAGTTTTGATTCTCAAAATGTGATACTTGTGCCAAGGAGTGTGTATGTTTTACAAATATTTTGATCAGTCACTTCAAACACATTAACATCCTAGATGGTTGTCTACATTTTTGACAGTTGTTTTTAGTTAGGGAGTCCTCGATATACCCAAGGTACGTGAGGCCAAAATCTGTAGATGAAACCAAAAAAATATCACATAGCCAAGAGGAGCGTTAACCCACTTCTCCTCTTTCACTCCTCAAGGGTATAAAGTTCCTTTAGGCTTAGCCCGAGTGACAAGATTTTGATTCCAAGAGAGGTGTCTTTGGATTCACCTCCCAATCTTTATACTCCATCGGATTGCTAGAGTTGAGGTTGTCCCAAGGGGTGATGAAATCCCCAAGTAGGCCTCCTAAAAAGAAACAAGGTTTTGGATCTTAGTCTTATGCACCCAAGATAGCCTCGAAAGACAACAAGGGGAGGGAAGATTTGGATGACCTTGGGCTAAAAGACAAAGTTCTTTTCCAACTAACACTTAAGTTTTCTGAGCTAGAATTTGCAAGCACTCATGTTTAAGATACAATGTTTATTCCAACTTTGAAGCATTCAACAAAAGTAAAATCGATCAAAGAATGCAAACAAGAAGAAGAGTTAAGGTCAACAAAAAAGTAAACCCGTGCGCCTAGAGGCCCTCCATGTCAACTATCGATTAATTTCTTTTAAGGCATTCAAGAGTTAGTGTGATTTTGTTTTAAGCCCAAAATAAAGATGTGTGAAATTTGATTTCAAGCGTGCGCCCGGAGGCCCTCCACGTCAAGATTTGTTCAAATTTTAATACCCAAATGAAGTGTTAGCGAGCCTAATGTGCATTCAAGGAATTTTCTAACTTAGAAAAACCACTAAAAACCCAAGTGAGTGGAGTTTGATTTGCGTGGAGCACTTAACACCCTCTTAGGTAGACCCATCGCCATAGATGGCGCTGAGATTGCAACTAATGGTTAAATTGATGGGTGATTAAAGAGGGTGAGTCCAACTACAAACTCACTCAAAGCGTCTTTAATTAGTTTTTGTAACTTAGGAAATTTCTAAAATGTGGATTCTTTTTATGCCCCAAAAGATGAAGTGTGATGTATTGTAATGATTAATTGACCCTTTTGCATTCAAGATTGGATTTGTTGTTTTAATTATGCATTCATAAAAAAAAAACTTGATTTTAATCCATGGCACTCAAGAGTGATTTTAGTAACATGCATTCAAAGACAAATGATTAAATATTCAAGTTTTTTCCTTTGAGCATTCAAGATTGAGATTCTGTGTGTTGTTTTAAGAACTTTGAAGTGCTTTGTTTTAACCTTAGATCATTCAAGATTGTTTTTTACTCAAAAGTGAAAATGACTTCTTTGGACTTTGGTTTTCATTCAAGATTTTGTGTTCTAGTTTGCATGTTTTAAGCCCAAAAATGATATTCCTAGATTGTTTTGATGCATGAAAAACCTAAGAAAAATTCAAGATTTTGCAACAAGACATTTGTTTGGAACAAATAACAAAGCTTTTAGGACAATTTTGGCAACCATTTAGGACTCTTAGTTTTCATAAGATTTTTAAAAGAACTTAAAAATATTTGCAAATGAGGTTCATTTTATCCTTGATTGATGCTTTGAGTTTGATTTAGATTTTAGTGTGCACTTAGTGTTGATTTTGAACCTTTTGAAATGGAAACTTAAAGTTCTTTTTAAATTCCCAAAAATGAAGTGTTCCTAACTTTGCATGAATGCATCTTAAACCTTGATGTTGCAAGGATGCAAATGATTGGATTGGTTTAGTTTCACTTGTTAAAAGTATTTATTTTTATTTTTGCAAGTTTTTAGTTTTTAATGGATTTAAGTATGATTTGGGGGTTCATTTTAAGCACTAAAAAGAAGTGTGTATGATTTTGCTTCCTTAAAAAAAAAAGGCCAAGATCTCCCACAAGAAGAAGAAGAAGAAGAAGTAGATGGAATAAGAAGAATATAGACAAGAAGAGGAAGAAGAATTCCAAGTGCTTTGTCCACCTATAAGCTTGAAAAATCTACAAGCACTATAATATAGACTATGAGTTCTTTTGTCTTCTTCATGCTCATGTGGACCTAAAAAACCAATTTATACAATCCTAACAATCACAAAAATAAGCAAAATTAGCCAAAATTATCAAATGACATACAAAACTTGACTAAAAAGGCTAATTAAGATGACTCATGCGGGGTCCAACCGGGCGTGCCAAAATGTATATGCTACTTTAGTATGTTAGAAACACTAAATTAAAACAATAAAAAACATTTGCATACTAATTTAACATAACATCATGAGAGACAAAGTGAAGTCCTCAAATGAGAATATGAGCCATGGATAGGCTCTCTCAATGAGGATGATCACTTGATGTAGATGTGTGTCTAATAGCTAAGATGGCTTGATTATGTATGTATGCTCAAATGCTCAAATGGGCTTCAATGGAAGATTTTTGATAGATTTTGGTGAATGGATTTGATGTAAAAAATGGCTTCTCAAAATGGCATTATGGCTTTACTTTCTAGATTGTGTTAAAATGGATTGGGAGAGGATTCCTTAAATAGGCAAAGGGCTTGAGGGATCAAGAGCTAGGATGCAAGGATGGGAGAAAGCTTATGGAAGGTTTAGATTGAATGAGAGGAGAGGACATGGATTGTGTTTCCTTACAGCCAATCAGGGAGTGACACATGTCACAGAGTCATTGGTTAGAGCAAGAAGGGTTGAGGGCTCAACAAATGAGGCTCAAAGCTCATAAAGACCCTCATATTGGTTTGTAAGAGCAATGAATGAGCTTGTAAGAGTCATTTATGGCTTTGTGGGCTTCATAAAGTTTTATGGTTGGGATATTTGTGAGAGAGTTGAGATATTTGACTTGGGTTTGATTAAGAAAGTCTTAAGCTTGTTTAGGAATGTGCAAATGATTAAGGCTTGGATTAGGCTTGGGTTAAGATTAGATTAGGGATGTTAGAGATGGGCAAGTGGATGGCATTTAATGAGGGTGGGTGAAGGAGGAGATATTTGATAACTTTGGCTTGGGTTAGCAAGTTTTAACCCATGTTTAAGGAATGTGACAAGGTTGGGGTGGATTAGGATTAGGATTAAAGATAAGGATTGACATCTTCTAGAAGAGTCTAGGCTTTGGATGATGATGAAGACTTTCTAGAAGAGTCTAGAACTTCCTAGGATGAGAATAAATAAGGTTTTTAGGAAATAAATTAAATTTTATTTATTTCAAGGGTTTGGTTTGAGGAGATATTTATTAAAATATTTTTAATAAACATGAGAATTAATATTTAATCTTAATTAAATATTTTGAGTTGGGATTAGGGGTAGGAAATGATGAGATTAGCCTTTAATCAAAATTAAAGAAGGATTAGAAAATTTTGGAAGAGGTTAGTGGTCTTAAGGAAATTGGCCAAGTTTTGGGCAAAAAATAAATAAATTATTCATTTTGAAATTTTTGGTCAATTTATTAATTAAATAATTAATAAATAAGGAAATAATGTTTAAATAAGATTTAAACATTTTTGGGAGGGATTCCTTAATTAAATATTTTAATTAAGATAAAGGGATTTAATGGCATAAAAATAAATTAATGAATTAAATAATTAATTAATTAATAAATGATGATGTCATTAGAGACTTTTTCAGAAAATAAAAAATACTTTATTTTCTAAAGGATTTTGGTGTCTACAGACCTACTAGTCCTTATTGCTTCTAATAAGGAAAACCATCAGAAGTGATCATTGTAAGCCTTAACAAGCCAACTTTATATTGCAGTACTAAAGCTTGTGGGTATCATCCCCACCCCAATTTTACTTTCTATTTGGAAGGTTTCTGGGTCACCAAATTATGTGTTAAACGTGTTATGTATGGTTTAATATTTTTAGTTTCTCATGCATGCAATTAGATCAGAATATACAAAAATGATTAATTTCTAATTAAGTATTAAGTTTTATTAGTTACTGATTCACCCCTCCCCTCTCAATAACTTAGCCTATCATAATATTTCCAACACACTTATGGTGATTGGAATGAAATTATCAAAGGAAGATACTAAAACAGAGGTAAATGAAACACAATATAGATCAATGAATTGTAAATTACAATATATTATGCACAACAGACCAGATATTGTACATGTTGTTGGAATTGTTGTAATATTTTCATCTAGTCAAAAGGAAACACACATGACTATCATAAAGAGGATATTTAGATATCTTAAAGGAACTAAATATTTTGGCATATGGTATAAACAAGATGGTGACTTTAAACTTAAATTCTATATGGATGTTGATTCATTTGGTAAAGTGGATGATAGAAAAATTACATGTGATGGAGCTTTATTTTTAGGAGAGATTGATAACATTTTCAAGCAAGAAATAAGTTGTATTTCACAATCCACTACTAAAGTTGAGCATGTTGTTGTTACAATCAATTGTTCAAATATTGTATGGATTAAGAAATTGTTGGTAGGTATGCAAGAAGAGATAATGGATCCTGTTACAATTTATTGTGATAACACTAGTGTAATAAATATATCAAAGAATTAAATGATGCATGCAAAAAAAAGCATATATCAATTAAGTATCACTACTTGAGGAAGAAAATACAAGAGAAATAAGTTAGGCTTGAAAATGTGAAGTTCAAAGAATAAATTGTAGACATATTTACAAAATTATTTCCTAAGCATGTTTTTAAGTATCTAAGAGATAAACTAAGAGTCTTGCCCCTATCCAAAATTCACTAGGTGAAGATGCATGTTGCACAAATTCATGGATGAACAAAAATATCTTTGTGGAGTTGATGTAAGAGTTCCTACTTTAGGATGAAGGGAAATGAGAGCACCCCAAAAATTCATCTGAGATCAGTATGCACATCCTGTATACAATAGTTCCTTGTACAACTTCTAATCAGCAAATACAAGTGCATACTACTATGCCACAAAAGCGAAAACAGACATAGTTGATTTTCCACAATTAAAACCTTAAAGGAAAGTGATTGCAATTTACTGATCTAAACAAAATTCAGTAGCATTACGACATATAGATTATTACTCTACAATCATAGAACTAGAAGAATTAGACAGAATAGAGAACACAGATATACGTGGGGAAAACCTTTCTAGGTAAAAAACCCCACCCTCCAAACCATCAAGCTAATGTATTATTCAATAACAAGTTACAATACATCTTCAGCCTTCACATGGAGATTTACATCTTGCTCCATTCTAGAGAAAATTCGACAGCATAACCCTGTGCAAATATCTTTTCATCTCACTCTTCCATTCTATTGCATTACAACATGCAATACTCCTTTTATGAACATCTTAAGACCCAACAACATGCCCACAAAAGAGTTGGGAATTTTCATGGCTCAACCACCAAGAAACATGCACAATGCCACATGTACATCCAATACCAAGAAAAGGGCATCCATCCCTTGAATAGGCAATGACAGCTTGTCATAGAATCCAACAAAAATAGCGGTCACAAGAGAAGTGTAAAGGAATCTGTCATACCAACCTATTTTTGGCATATTCTCTTACACACACCAACCACTCATTCTTGGCCACCCAAATAGGCCTCATGTCATAAGATGCTCTTACACCTGTCATAGCTCATTCCTTAAATAGCTCTTACGCATCATAGGAATCGGTCATAAACATTTCAACCATGATCTCTTTCACACACTTCAAGATGCCGACACATGTAAGTGATCAACATGCCAACTAGACATGTACACTCACATTTACATATTATTTGCAAAAATACATTTTACAAAACAAATAATAATAAGAATAAGAATTATACAAGGTTGAGACACCTTATTCCTAACATTCTCCGACTTGTCGAACACCTTGTAAGAGCAACAGGAACATAACAGGAACTAACCGCTATAGGCCAAAAGGCCCATAGACTCCGAACACCATCTGAACTTCTCAGTACCCACTAGTTTCGTTAATGCATCTGCAACATTGTTCACAGTATCTACCTTCTCCAAATTTACCTTTCCATCTTCCACCATATCTCTCACAAAGTGAAACTGCTTATCAATGTGCTTCGTTATGGCATGGAAAGTTGGATTCTTCGCAAGGAAAATAGCACTTTGACTATCACACCAAATAGTAATCTATTATGCATCAACACCAACATCAGAACACAATCTCTTAAGCCAAATGACTTCCTTACAAGCATCAAAACCAATGAAACTATATCATCACAACCATCCATGAAACAACATAAATCATAACATATGCTCTCATGCTCCAACTAGACACCTGTCCAAATAACACAAGCATAAGATCCATGTGATAACAAAGGCTACACACACTACAACCACTCCACTATTCTCATGAGCTACACAGAAGCATCAAAAACATCAACTTCTTAGCCCAATAAAACTGTGAAGTCATCCTCCAGAAAACACGATAAAACATCAGCCAGAACAACAACCAAACTATTTTGTCCAATCCAACTGATAAACCCATGAGATTGAAAATAGCATCCACAATAAATGCTAACTCATCCAATCACCCATACCTCAAAGGTATCGAACACCAGAAAACTCATGCCAGCAACATAACTAACCAATAAACTACAACCTCAAGCTCTATATGCAAACCAATCGATGAAGACCAAAAACATACAAGAACTCCCACTGCATGGATAATGTCAAATCTAAAAAATCAAAAGCATACTGAGTCTACTGATAAGAACACAAAGAAAGTGAAACCATGTAGTACCAAGGACCATCCATAAAGATATGCAAAACCTGTAGCATAAACACTACAAGAAGCATCTCTCTCATCTAGTCTAAACAAATCTCCTATGTTCTCCACATCCAACAAAGACAAGAGATAAAGGAAATGGCTTTTCATCACCAAAAAATATTGAAGTACAAGTGATAACAATTTACCACAAAGGAGTGACCACATAGCTCCAACAAATCTCAAAAAACAATGTTATGTGAACCTAAACATTCAAGAAGATAACCAAGATCAAAGAAAAAAGCTGCAAACCATAAGCATGTAGCATTTCCTTCTACAAACACTTCTAAATGTCAACTGTGCCAAGTATGATCTCCTTCACAACCCCAAGAGAAAAGCCACAACAACATCCAAAACTATTCAACCTCAACATATCAAACATAATATGATATCACGAATCTACATGGATGTAAGCCTCTCAAAGAAGATCAAACAACTCCATTTCCCATTTTAAGAAATCAGCCCACTAACATCTCCTATTGTCATCATAAATGAAAGTACACCTCAAGGAGATAATCATGTTATTCATCTCTTGCAATGAATCCTCTAGAACCATCTAAGTGCAGCTCAAGATCCACATATATGAAAGAAAAAATAAAGTACCTGAAAGTAACATTGGGAAATACCTCTCAAATGATAAACTACCAAGTAGACCAAGAGCGGGGAATGAGAATGCTCCTCCAAGATATGCAAGTCACCCTATGACTTATCAAAGAACAATCTCCTCATAGGTCTCTATTGAACTCATGTCCAACAAAGGTGTAGGCTCGTTGGACTTTCTACTGAAATCTCATCAAGAGTATACATCTCAACAACATGTCTCTCATCTCAAGAGAACTCTAGCCTCACCTAAGTTTCCAAGTATCCACAAGCACCTGTAATCAATCACTCCATGCAAAACTCCACTGCAACATAGCACTGTCATGAAGTATCAAGCAAATGATCAAAGTACTCAATACCAAGAAACTAAAACAAGATCAATGTCAAAGCTCCAACCATGGAATCAGGGACATAATCATGACATCATGATTTAAACCATCTCCTCCAAAGACATAACATGCTTCATGTGATCATATCAAATAACTGTATCATGTCACAACTCTAAACTAGTAATAAAGAGAGAACCATGACATAAAAGACACCATGATAACATATCAAATAAAAGCATAAACAACATCTATACCAAGGACCCCTTGAATCCTAAAGATGTCAACATCTCCAATCGCATGAAGATACCATCTCCAACTAGTGAACCAACAAATATGAAAGACCCTTCTGCAGCAACAGGATCTAAGGCATCCTCCAACATCTGCAACACTAAAGAAGATCATCCATCACCATATGATGGAAAAATACAGCCATTGCTAAAGTTCCCATTGAAGAGTGATACCAAGCTCTCCAAGCATATGACAGAGCATCCTCCAAATCTAAAAATCATCCAGGTCCACACATCACACTGGGTGAAACCAAGATCTCCACACTAAGGAAATTCACCATGCTTTAGGACTCCATAACTAACTATCCAAGTACTCAAATATCATCCATCCTCTCATATCAAAGCAACCACACAAATGCACAAGTGACCACAAACAAGGCCAGCTAACAAGTCTGCACCAACACTGAATCAAAACTGGTGGATATAGATATTCCACATCCAAGTTATCCCACTGCAATTAAATGGGCAGCCTACCCACCTGACTGCATAACTTGTAGATCCAATCATTGCAACATGCAAACCCACTATTGCATTAGTGACATATACAAATGAGATCAAAGAGAATAATCATGTAGACAACATGACTCAAACACCAAATCAAGCACAAATCTAATTTGCCATTTATGTCCACATCAAGCACCATAGTCTAGGAATCCAACAAAGCATCACCATAGAAATGCTGAGTGACTGATCGCGTACCAACATCTCTATGCAGAGAAAGAAAAACACCTCCTCTCACCATGCACAAAGAATGCATGCATGTAGAACTGCAACTCTCATCTAGTACCACTCTAAAGGAAAAAGAGTCCAGAAAATAGCTCTTCAGTAGATCTACAAAAAATCACAAGCTTTTTATTTTAGCATGAAAAACTTGCAAAAACATTGTGTTCAAGAACACCCATGCACATCCACACCCACTTGGCATCTGGAAGACTCAAAGTCTGAAAAAAAAAAAAAAATACCAAACAACTGAACCCAGAATAATGGATTATCATAGATGAACATCACCATATATTTTTTTAGGAAAATCTATAAACCCCTCAAATCCAAAAAACAATAATCCAAGCCATGCATTCAAACATCCAAGAGGAAAACATAGTACTGGAACTTCAGGCCCACTTGTAGACCAATCCCACAACCACTACTAGTACATGCATCTGAGAGAGATAGGCTATCCAAAAGCTTCCATATCATCCAATGATCAACTCCATAGCCTCAATGCATTCTAGGTAACAAAAGAGACACCTTCAAATACCCATGCATCAAGAGTTATTCTGTTGTCAACCAAGAGCTCCAGATCAATGTCATTTCAACAAGACTAGCTCTATTTTCTCTGTCTTCACCATCCTTCAAGAAATGTCTGTTGTCTCCTGAAAGAATAAATCAATTGCAAGACTTCCACTCATCAAAGGATTAATTATCAGTTAATTTCTTCAAAACAAACTTCTTCAAGCTCTGCAAACTAAGAAATCTTAATAGAAGAAATACCCAGAATGAAAAAACTCTGTGAATCCTCCCATGCAAACAACATGCAATTCACAAAAATGGGCTCTGATACCAATTGTAGGGAAATGAGAGCACCCCAAAAATTCATCTGAGATCAGTATGCACATCCTGTATACAATAGTTCCTTGTACAACTTCTAATCAGCAAATACAAGTGCATACTACTATGCCACAAAAGCGAAAACAGACATAGTTGATTTCCCACAATTAAAACCTTAAAGGAAAGTGATTGCAATTTACCAATCTAAACAAAATTCAGCAGCATTATGACATACAGATTATTACTCTACAATCATAGAACTAGAAGAATTAGACAGAATAGAGAACACAGATATATGTGGGGAAAACCTTTCCAGGTAAAAAACCCCACCCTCCAAACCATCAAGCTAATGTATTATTTAGTAACAAGTTACAATACATCTTCAGCCTTCACATGGAGATTTACATCTTGCTCCATTCTAGAGAAAATTCGGCAGCATAACCCTGTGCAAATACCTTTTCATCTCACTCTTCCACTCTATTGCATTACAACATGCAATATTCCTTTTATGAACATCTTAAGACCCAACAACATGCCCACAAAAGAGTTGAGCATTTTCATGGCTCAACCACCAAGAAACATGCACAATGCCACATGTACATCCAATACCAAGAAAAGGGCATCCATCCCTTGAATAGACAATGACAGCTTGTCATAAAATCTGCCAAAAATAGCAATCACAAGAGAAGTGCAAGGGAATCCATCATACCAACCTATTTTTGGCATATTCTCTTACATACACCAACCACTCATTCTTGGCCGCTCAAATAGGCCTCATGTCATAAGATGCTCTTACACCTGTCATAGCGCATTCCTTAAATAGGTCTTACACGTCATAGGAATCCATCATAACCATTTCAACCATGATCTCCTTCACACACTTCAAGATGCCGACACATGTAAGTGATCAACATGCCAACTAGACATGTACACTCACATTTACATATTATTTGCAAAAATACATTTTACAAAACAAATAATAATAATAATAAGAATTATACAAGGTTGAGACACCTTATTCCTAACATAGGAACACTTCTAAAGTTGTGAATATTACTATGATGAAACTAGTGTAAACCATACATGCAAGATACAAGGATAACTACAAGGTTTTATGAGTTTTATATTGGAACTTATATTTATAATTGGCATTTCTATTAGAGGAGGAGAGAACTAGTGGATAGAGTCAGTAGCAAGAATCAGTAAAGAGTGTTGGTCCTTAGATGGTTTTGACATTTGAGTGTCAACACACTTAACCACTTTCTACATTGAAGTTGAGTACACTATGTATGTCGAGCCACAATGTTTGCCGAGTCATTATTTTGTGAATTCAGGTGTTGCGCAGTATATAAATGTCAAGTGATAGATAGCTGTTGAGTCACAGTTGATGTCGAGCAAGTCAAAATGCTTCATATGTCAAGTGAGTCTAAATCATATATGTTGCGAGTGAGACAGAGTGTAATAGGTGTCGAGAAATCTAGGATAGTATATGTGTCAAGCACTAGTAGTCCAGTATGTGTCGAGTAACACAGAATCAACATATGAGTTTGTGCCCTCACAAACTTAGATGTAAACCATTTTTGGGGCTGACATAGAAGGATTTTGAAGGAGAAAAAGCATAAGGATGAATATTTTACATTTCCTATGCGATCAACATGCAACCAATCAGAAAAATGGAGAAGGCATGCAACCAATGAGGTGAATACAAGGAATGAGTGAGTACCTAAAGATTTAGATCCATACCTAACCCTAAGTCTTCACAATCTTTAAAAGGAGGTTGAAAACTCCATTTCATATTTGGTAGAGAGTAGTGTATGGGGAGACTATAGCGAAATTCAGTGATAAAGTGGATGACATTATATTTAGAGGAAATATCATGTTATGTAAGAAATGTGTTGATCAAATGAGTAAAGAATTTGAGATGTCTATGTTTGGTGAGATCAATTTTTTCATTAGCCTACAAGTTCATCAAACTAGGAATGATATATATGTTACTCAATCTAAGTATGTAAAAGAAATCTTGAAAACATTTGGAATGAATGAGTCTAGACCAATTGGTACACCTTGTTGACATTTTAGTCATGTTTATTATTAGTGACATACACTTATTCAAATTGTAAGTATCTATTGAGCATATTGTACAATTAATAGTGTTAACCAAGCATTTTAATTACTGTTGAGTTCTATAGTTGTTATCAAGTCCTTTAGATAGTTTTCAATTTGCACCAAGAAGTACTACAAAGTTGTTGATCAGTAGTGTAAACCAAGCATCATAGTGTATGCCGAGTTTATCAGTGCAAACTAGGTTGTGCAATGCTTACCAAGTTCACAGTTGATGTGATGAAAGCTAGTGTTAACTAAGCTACTCAATGTTAACCAAGTGACTCAAGTTTTACTGAGCTCATAATGATAGCATTGATCAAGCTATGTAGTGTGAATCAAGTGATTCAATTTATATGCCAAGTTTCACAGTATTGACTGAGTCACCAATGCAGATCGAGTTCAAGACTACTTGGAAGTGATCAGTATGGACTGAGCTTCTACATCTACTAAGTGCATGATGATGCCAAGCATTGATAGTGGATGTCGAGTAGCAGAACCTCACCAAGCTAGTCTTCAGAACCTAAATTTCTTTATTTGAGCCAACTTTGTGTATTTTGTGTAAACTTGTATTGTGGCCAACTTTGTAATTTGTAAATTGGATTGGTATATATGTAACATATTGTATCACATCCAATATGAGGAGATAAGATGGAATAATGTAATGTAACATGCAGAGGAAAGAAGAAGAGTGAATTTCAAAGGCTACAACAATATAAGGAGCAGCAAAGATTTATCTAACACAACATGGTGATTTCTACACTCAGAGGAATCTCATTTAGCAAACCAAGTTGCACATCAGAGATCAGCTATTGTTTCATCCTAATACGTGGATTAGTCAAATCCTTTAACAAGGTAGACCTAACAATCTTGTGTAAATCATAGACAATCAGGTGATTGATGTGCACCTAGCTCTACACAAAGTGGAAGAAGCCAGAGAAGAATTGAGAAAGTCCTTAAAAAGAAGGAAGGAGATAGCCATAGCTGAAAATGACATACACTATAAGGAGATTGATACCACACAAGTGTTCTCAAATGGAGATTCCAAGGAATTTGATGCAACAATAGTAGAACTAATGGAGAAAAATAGAGCACAAGCTAAAGAAACCATATTACTCAAGATTGAATAAGAATCACAATCCATAATGCTTTGTGAAGTGACTAAACAAAAGAAAAGAGCCATTGAAGACAAGGCCATGATAGAAGATGACAAGAGAAATCTTACCAATAGACTAGAGGAGAAGACAATTGAGTTTGAAAGGATCTCAAACATGCAATTAGACACCTTGAGTCAAATGATGAATGCTCATCATTAGCTAAACATGAAGGACATTGATATTTCCACTCTGAAGATGGAGAATGAACAATTGCATAATGAATTGAAGAGAGAAAAGGAGATAGTAGAAAGCTTCAAAAAACCCAATGAGGCTATCAAGTACTTTGAGCAACTACTGAAATCACCAAGGGCTAGTAATGACACTTCAAGACTTGGTTACACCAGCACTGAACAAGGAGAATCATCCAAGACTGCAGAAGAAAGGAGTAACAAAGGTAAGAACACTAAACCTACTTGTCATTTCTGTGGTAAAAATGGACACACCTCTAATGTGTGCAGGAGCAAGAACAGTCATCGGCATGATAAGCCTACCAATGCAAGCTTTTGTCACAAGTGCAAAAAACAAGGACATCAAATACATGAATGTAGAACCAAGACTATGAGGACACCAAGATTTGAAGGTCACTTCTACAACTACAAAAAGTATGGGCATAGAGCATTTGAGTGCAGAACAAAGCCTATGTGGACAACTAATCAACCTGCAAGAGGAAACAACCATGGTCATCACTACAATTGAGATTACAATACTAGGTGTAGCTATCACTATTGTCAAGAGTATGGACACATTCCTAAAAATTGCATAAGGACACATTTTAGAGGGAGTTACAACAAATGGTTGAGCCAAACCACATGATTTAGTTGCTTGAAGACTAGACATATCAATAGGAATTGCCCAACAAAGTCAAAAGCACCCAAGGCAGAAGTCAACAAAGGAAAAGAGAAGGTTTATGTTGAACAAATAAGAGGACAAATGAACAAGACTTGGAAGAAGAAAGATGAGTGCAACACATCAGATGGAGGGATCACTTCACCCAAGAGGTCAAGTGATCACACTTCATCCAACTAAGCAAAAGAAGAGTGTATGGGACTAATATACAAAGTTATATCACACATCAATTCCAAAACAAAGAAGTACTGCAAGGAAGAAATCTACATGAGCAAAGATTACAAGTCAAAATCTAAAGTTTTTGCAAACACTGTCGAACTTTCCTCAGATGTCGAGTAAAGCCTCAATGGATGCTGAGTTGCTAATAGCAACCAAGTTGATGGTTGACACCGAGTTGAGATATGCTAATGGAAGTTGAGTGAAGTAGAAGTCTAGTGGAAGCTGAGTAAATGAAATACAATGGGAGCTGAGTCATATTGAATCCCTCAAGTGCCAAGTTTATAGCTGTATGCACGAAGCATTTAATGCTAGGTCTTTGACATGTATAAGGTCAATTTTTGTTCATTTTCACACCATTCAAATGAAGAGAAAAGATGAGAAGCTTGAAGAAGTGATAAAGCAACAACCTAATAGCCATTTGCATAGATTTTGACAGCAATTCAGCATGAACTCATCTATTTAAAGGTATTTATTAGGTTTTGAGCTACACAAAGTTAAAGTTTTTAATACATTTAAAACCCTAGTTCGATAAAATGGCCTCTAGTTCAAGAAATCCCAAAGCAAAGGAAGGTCATGAGATTCAGTTGGTTAGCAATGAAGTAAAGCAACCCAAGTTTAGGCCAATACCCAAATTTTCCTATAGACATGACCCAGCTGGTGCATTTATATCATTCCACCTAAAATAGTCATGGTTCAAGATGTGAGAAAATGTTACAACTACAAAATTGGTGTCATAGGTGATCTTGAAATCTTCCATGCCTATGACAAGTTATGTGACAATGGAATATTGAAAGATGAATTTCAGATTGTTGAGAAGAAGGGTCTAACAAAAACCCTAGTTTTTCCTATGATGTTTAAGACTAAATGGATTCACATTGTTTTGAATTGAATTCATGATGGTTGTCTATGGATGGAGATAGGACCTATAAAGATTACGAAAATAATAGTGCATAGGGTTATAGGACTCTCAACCCTAGATCAACCAAAGACCTTGAGAAGTGACAAAAAGGAGGTTATTGAGAAGAATATAGGAGCCAAATGGAACAATAGGGGAATGATCATAGAAACTGTAACTAAACCCCTACTTGACTTTGCTATGAGAATAACATCTCACAAATTCTACCAATCAAGTAGACTGAATAGCATACCTTGTATAGCTGCTGATGTAGCTTACAAGTTGGTGAAGAAAGATCATACCTATGATCTAGCAGAGCTAATGCTTCAGCAAATAAATGAAAATTTGGGAGCTATAAGAAGATCCAAGGGAGCACAATGCAAATTTGGATCAGTATTAGTTTGCATATTCTTTTATGTGATGGAAGAATTCCCTTCAATTGGGAAGATAAATTGGAATTCCAAAAAGTTTGCAATCACACAAATTAATGAGTTCATTGATCAGATGGGTAATAATTTTGAAGCTCAGATGACTAGTTATTTTGAGGACTTCAAGAAGTCCATGAAGCAGAGAATGAGAATACCAGTTTCATTGGTAGAGAAATATGTTAATGAAATATGCTTCTTGGTTGACATTGATTACACCTATATTTAGGTAGCAATACCAAGAATAAGATGGCTAAGGCCATTGGGATATGAGCTTGATTTAGATGAAGCCTCAACAGCAATCACACCATTGCTTGCAAAAGAAATAGATAAGGAAGCTCCTTACTTTGGAACATATGATGTTGTCAAGTCCAAATTAGAAACTAAATTGAAGACAACTTCTATTACCAAGAAGAAAGACAAAATAATGAAAAAGATAAAGAAGCAATTTGGAGCAAGCATTGAAGGAGAAGAAGGTGAAGAAGAAGTAGAAGTAGAAGGAGGTAGTGAAGAAGAAGGAAAGCAAGTGCAAGGCCCAGTAGAGCTAACACATGGCTTAGGGGAAGACAAGGAGGAAGGTGTATGTAGATTTGAATGATTTAAAGTCTCTTAATTTCAATAAGCTCAGTAGGGAAGAGAAAATTAAAGTAGAGAAATCTAAGTATGCTATGATGGCAGAATTTAAAAACACACCTCTAGAACTTGACAATACCATGCCCAAGGAATTGTATGAGATAATTGAGAATAAGTGGGGCTATTGTCTAAATATGGAAAGGGAGATTAGAGAATCTACCCTAGCTCAAGTAAAGCTTGACATGAAAAAGGCTCAAATAACAAAGGCAAACAAGAAACATAGTGACAAGTTTGCACCTAAGTACAGAGCCTTTTGCATCCTTCAAAACAACATAGAGGATCTAGTGAATAAATCCACACAATTGTGGAAAAAAATATATAAGATAACTGATGATAAGGTAGAGGAAAAAAATAAGGTAGAAACTAGTACCAAAGAAAAGGTAGAGGAAAAAAAAATAGAGGAGAAGAAAGGAGAGGAAGAGAAGCAAGAGGAGGAGAAGGAAGCAATAGAAAGAGCTGAGGAAGAAAAGAAGAAAGAAGAGAGAGATAAGAAAGTTGAGGAGGACAGAGAAAAAGGTGAGGAGGAAGAAACTGTGGTAATAGTTGAAGAGTGGAGTGTGCAAGACACACATATGCCACCTCCTAATCCACCTCATACAATCATCACACCTGCTAAAACAATAATCATTAAGGATGTTCCTGACAAGTCAGCTCAGAACATCAATCCCCTTACTATAGAGGATCTCTCCAAGATCCTTCACCAATCCACTCTATAGGCACAATTATGCACAAGCCCTATATTGGTGAGTGTTGATGAGTTACAAAAGGTAGTAGTAGCACCACAAAAAGAAAAGGTGAAACCTAAGGAACCACCTTTCACATATATAGCTACTTGCACTATTTGATGCTTCCACCACCACCTCCACCAAGTGCAACAAGTGATAATGTTCAAATGTTGAGTGTAGAGGAAAGGAAATAAGATGAGAAAGAGGATACCTTGAAAGAAAAGGAGCAAGCCGCCATTCAGACATTGGTAGAACTACCAAAGACTAGCACTCCTACAAAGACCATTCAGAAAATGAGCAATGAAGCCATTGCTTTGCAATTCTCAACTCCAAGCTTGAGTTCAACTAGAGTGGAAAGGGTACTTCATTATGGAGACCCTAAATTAGATGAAGATATTGTGATACCTTCCTATGATTACAGGACTATAACAATGGAACAAATGACTGAAATGCAAAATGCATTAGACAGAAGGATGAGGCGAGAAATACTAAGGAAAGAGTTCAAACATAAGCAAGCACTTCATGACATTAAGGACATCTTTATTGATTCCTTCAGCTTGCAGTCACTAGATGAAGCAAAGCCAATAATAGAGCAACTATCAGTTATAGTTGACCAAGTGACAAATGAAGACTAGGATACTAATGTTAAACTCATGGAATGGTCCGAGAGAAAATTTCAAGGAAAAGTGAATTAGAAGATATCAAGTGGAATAACACTTGAATAGGTAGAGTTGGCCAAGAAAATAGATAAGATCAAAGTTTTCTTTGAAAACATTTTTTCATTGTATAGGAAGCTGTGTGATTTTTCCAATTTCACACAAGAAACAAATTAGAGAATAATGAGCTTGGAAATAAATTTGAAAATCTCTAGCATGCAATCACCTAGAGATCCAGCTCAAAGTGAGAAGCATAAAGAAAGTTAGCTATACTTACAGTAGAGGAAGCTAATATTAAGGCCAAATTGATGCAAATTCAGTAATCCATAACCCCACATTTAAAAGTCCTCCACAAGGAGCAAGTGTATGCTAAAACATTTTTAAAGAAAGATCCAAATCTTTCTATGCTTGATGGACTTGTACACCTTGCTACAGAGACTGCCATCCAGCACAACTCACTTGATATTGCTTTGGAGAATTGGGAGCCAGCTCTAAAAACAATAATGGAGGTAAATAGTAATTTTTTGGCTAAATATGGTATTACTCCTTAGAAACCTTTGACATTAGTGTCAAAAAGGGGGAGATATATGTTTTAGAGGAGATATAAGGGAGATATAACTAAGGGGGAGAATACTATAAATTTTGAGTACATGAGAAGATATATGTTTTGGGGGAAATACAAAATTTTGGACAAAATTTTTGGCAATCATAAGGAAAATACAGATCACATGTACAAAATATAGGAACAGGGCAAAGGCAAAGAGTATCAGGCACATTCAACATAGAATTTTGGTTACAAGAATGACAAGGCACAAATAGCTCAGGGGAAGTTATAAGGTATTTTTTGAACAAATTTTGAAATTTTGTGGATAAGGTACTCATAAGGACAGATTAGTAATGTTTAGTTAAGTGTTTTTGACACTCATGTCAAAGGGGGAGAATTTTGGTCCTTATATGGTTTTGAAATTTGAGTGTCAACACACTTAACCACTTTCTACATTGAAGCCGAGTACACGATGTATTCTGAGCCACAGTGTGTGAAGAGTCAATATTTTAATAGGTGTCAAGTGACTTCAGGTGCCAAGTAGTATATAAGTGTCGAGTGATATATAGGTGTTGAGTCACAGTTGATGTTGAGTAAGTCAAAATGCTTCATATATCGAGTGAGTCTGAACCATATATGTGCTAAGCGAGATAGAGTGTAATAGGTGCCGAGTAATTTAGGATAGTATATGTGTCGAGCACCAGTAGTCCAGTATGTGCTGAGTAACATAGAATCAACATATGAGTTTGTGCCCTCACAAACTCAAATGTAAACTATTTTTGGAGCCAACATAGAAGGATTTTGAAGGAGAAAAAGGATAAGGATGAATCTTTTACATTTCCTATGCAATCAACATGCAACCAATTAGAAGAATGGAGAAGGCATGTAATAAATGAGGTGAATACAAGGAATGAGTGAGAACCTAAAGATTCAATATGGATCATAGATCCATACCTAACCCTAAGTCTTCATAATCTTTAAAAAGAGGTCAAAAACTCCATTGCATATGTGGTAGAGAGCAATGTATGGGGAGACTATAGCAAAATTCAGTGAGAAAGTGAGTAAGATTTAGAGGAACAGAGCAACAATTTCATATCCAGTTGATCAAAATAGTACAAGGGACAAGGGACACTATTAGATATCAGATCTTAGAGGATCAAGGTCAAAAGGAGCAGATCAAGTGCCCAAAATCAGCAATTGAAGATTGCATGCAATCAGTTCAAAGATTCCTAATACTTTCTTGCCATTGTATTAGATGTTGGAAATTCTATATTGATAGGTTAGCTTAATAGCTAGGTAAGAAAACCTTTCGAGAAGGTGATTGAAAATCCTATTATATTAGGTGGGTTTAACAACCTATTGTAAATCCTTTAATAGGGTAACACTTCATGTAAAGTGTTTGTAAATCCTCTAACTAGGTCACTATTGACACAGTGTAAAGCCTTTAATAGGGCAGGCATTTCACAGGGCAGACCATCAAAAGTGGTCAAACATTTATTGTTGGAGTGATTTTTGTGGGTATCATCCCCACCCCAATTTTACCTTCTTATTCCTGGAGGGTTTCTAGGTTACCAAATTTGGTGTTATGTGTTATTGCATGTGTTTACTTTATGTTCATTTATATGTTTACATGCATGCAATTTACTTTTCAGTTATACGCTTAAAAGGTTGAAAAAAAGGTTAAAAGTGTGGTATTTTTTATTCACCCCCACCCCCCCCCCCCCCCCCCCCCCCCCTCTCAAAAGTACTCTTCCCATTTTGAAAAATCCAACAAAGAGGGGAGATTGAATAGGGCGAATATCACTAAGAAAGATTAAGCCCAAAGGAGGAGTAGAATAAGTCAAAGAGGAGTGAAATACTAAAGTAAGGATGAAGATGATGTAATATTAAATGATGTTGTTGCTTAACAAAAGAAGATCATATCCTAAGAGGGAGAAATATTGACAAATTTTGTTGCTGAAGATACATATTGAGATACAAAGAACCTAAAGATGAAGACAAAGAGCGAAAAATTTGTATTGTTGTCAATGCATACATTTGATTATCTCGTATAATGTTTTGTAATGAAAAATCATATGTTCTATTTTGTCATCAATGCCAAAGGGGGAGATTATTAGCCCCAACTGATGATGCAACTAAGAATGCTATAAACATATGTAAAAGATTTGTATCAGTTGTTATATTGTCAATGATGTCAAGTCTTATTTGATTATACATTTTGCTAATTCAGTAGAGTGTCATATCATTTGATTGATGAAGAGGATTTGAAGAAAGTATGTTGATAAAAAAATTGATAAGTATGGTATTCAATGGGTACTTAAATGATTTGAAAATGATAATGTAATATTGGTTTGATTGTTTTAAAATCATGTAATATTATAATGTAATGAGATATACAAGCTATACCGAGTGACAAGGTCAAAGAAGAAAGACAATATTCACCAAGTGATTATAGTTGTCACCAAGCATTTGACAAAGTAGAGTGGAAGTTCAGTGTTAATCGAGCAAGTTCAATATTGATCAATTGATGTTTTACTTGAGAAAAATGTTATGTTCACCGAGTAACAACAAGAAGGCCAAGTTTATAAAGAAGGAATCAAAGGCCAACTTTTGGTGAAAATAAAGAATTTTTGAGAAGTTCAAAAGTGCAAGTCAAAGTTTGTTACAAGATCTGTGGTTAGAAAAATGAAATGAATATCTAATAATAGAGATTGAAGAAGCATAAGGATGATCACAGAAGTATCACACTTTTATCCTTAAAAACTTTGAACTGAAAGTAAATTGCATACATGTAAACATATCAAATAAGCATAAAGTGAACACATGCATCACAACACATAACACCAGAATTTGGTAACCCAGAAACCCTCCAAAATGAGAAGGTAAAATTGGGGTGGGGGTGATACCCACAAAATCACTACAACAATAATGTTTGACCACTTCTGATGGTATGCCCTATTAAAGGCTTTACATTGTATCAATAGTGACCTATTTAAAGGATTTACAAACACTTTAAATTAAGTGTCACCCTATTAAAGGATTTTATCACCTCTTCAAAGGATCTACAATCTAGCTGTTAAGCTAACCTATCAACATAGGATTTTCCTTTCTAATACAGTTGCTAGAGAGTATTAGACTAAATAAACCTGATAGCTTACAATCCTTGATTGCTGAATTTAGGCACCTAATATGCTCTCTCTAATCTTGATCCTCTGAGATCTATTATCTATTTGATTCCCTTGCTTTGTTATGATCAACTAAATACTGCAATGTTGCTCTATTCCTCTAAGTCTTTCCACACTTCTCACTAAATTTTTCTATAGTTTTCCCTTACACTGCTCTCACCCACACATATAATGGGGTTTTGTCCTCCTTTTAAGGATTTTGAAGACTTAGGGTTAGGTATGGATCTATGATCCATATTGAATCTTTAATTCCAACTCATTCCTTGCACTTTTCTTATTGGTTGCATGCCTCCTCCATTTTTCCTATTGGTTGCATGTTGATTGCATAGGAAATATAAAAGATTCATTCTTATCTTTATTAACCTTCAAGATTCTCTTATGTCAGCCCAAAAATTAGTTTACATATGAGTTTGTGAAGGTACAAACTCATATGTTGATTTAGTGTTACTCAACACATACTAGATTATTGGTGCTCGACACATATATGATTCTGGTTTGCTTGACACCTATTACATTCTAACTTGCTTGGCATCAACTATGACTTGGAACCTATATATCACTTGGCTCATATGGTTCACTCGGCACCTGAAGTCACTTGGCACCTGATCTTCACTCAGCACCTGAAGATTGCTCGAGACTTGAAGATCACTTGGCACCTACTAGAATTCTGACTCGGCACATACTATGGCTTAGCATATATAGTGTACTCAGCTTCTATATGAAAATTATTTAAGTGTGTTGACACTCAATTTTCAAAACCAATAGGAGATGGAACAATTTTTAGTTGTTGGCAGAGTTACTAGTTGAATGTGGAAAAAGGAGATTATAGTATGGACTTGATGAAGCTGAAAGAAGATAAGGAGAACTAAGTAGAGAAAAGAAGAGATATAAGTAGAGTTAAGTGAATCAACTAGAAAGAGATCAAAGAAGAAAGAGAGCAAGTAGAACAAAGATATGAACAAGCATGGTAGTGTTAAACCTAACAAATAATTTTTATTGTTACTTTCTAACAATTGTAGAAGAAAAATCACTTAATCAAATGGACCTAACAAGTTTTTGAAATCCTATATAGTAACATCGATTAGTGGTGTTTATAAGTTGTTTAGAGCAAGTCACTCTTTAGAAAGGATCAAGGAGTGATAAGGCCTAAATGATCCTTTGGTATAAATCCTCTAACTAGGTCATATTAAGAATGTGTTCATAAACCTTTAACAAGGTTGGCTCCTACTAAGCTCACTTTAGAAGAGTGAAAAAATTTGAGTTGTCAGTATTAGGTGGTTTTTCCCTTTACAAGGTTTCTACGTTAAAAATATTGGTGTCAAATGTGTGATTGTTGTTAAGTTGCAAGGTAATTTTCTTGATATTTAATTTTTACTGCAACTCGATAACAACTAGGTAACAATACAATTATATTGTGATATTCGATAATAATAGAAATAGTGAGTTAATAGTTTGGAGTAAATTGATTGTAAGAGTCAATTGTGAAGTTGAATGAGATCACTAAGTAAATTTTTATGATGATTATGAGGTTTGATTTGGTACTGAAATATTTAGATAGCCTATAGGATAACTGGACATAACTTATTCCCCCCCTCTTAGTTATCTAACAATTTTTTTACCCTATTACAACTAAATTGTATTCTTGATTTACATACAAAATCATCTTGGTTTCCTTTGTATGTGAATCATGTGCCAACGTGTATATTAGAGATACTTTTGAGGAAAGAAGAGGAGATTTTTTCTAAGTATTTATGTGTAGGACTCTTTACCTTGGTTCTTAGTTTCAATTTTAGATTGATTTATGTTAAATATGCATTATATTATTATTAAATATATGTTTGGGATTGCTTAACTTGTGTGGTGCCAAATGTAATGTTTCATATGTAAAGTCAAGTTTATTACAAGTATTACTAGTTTCATATGTGTTTATTCATTTAATTTCAGCACCTTAGTCTCTTTTTTAAAACTCTTTCTTTTATTGTTGTCACTTATTTTGGCTCTTGCACTATTTTTAACTGCATGTTCATTGTCAATCTGCCTTTAGCCTATTGGGTAGTTTCAGCCAACTTTGGCATGTTAATTCATCTTTGTCTTCTTTTGTATCTAACACCTCTTAGTGCTTTCCCAAACTTTTAGTGTCTCAAACTTCTATCTCTTATACCTATCTTTCATCTCATTTGCGTTCATTTTTACCTTGCATCATTATTTTGATTTTTTTATTAAAAAACTTGTATGATGTTAGTATCTAGTTGCAACTTTTATTATATTTCTCATCTTTTAAAGAGTTTCATCTTAAAAAATTTGTGAGATTTTTTTAATTCCTTATAGTTAATGTGCTTTGATTTCTAGAAATCATAATCAACAATCTAAGTATTATTCTAATTCTTAATCTTAAAATTAGTGAACATGCTTTTCATTTTATTGGAATAATATGATCTTACCTAAGGCATGAATATTTTCTTAGCTTGCTCTCAGGGAAATAATCCCCACATTAGATAGGTCAAACAAAATTAAATTTTCTCTATCTAAATGTGTTTTATGTGAGAAGGAATTCGAGACAACTGATCATTTGTTTATGCAATGTTCCTTTTCTATGAAATATTGGTGTTTTGTCATGAACAAATTAAATAATCACATCCTCTCACTATGACACTTTTGGATTGGTTCCAAGTAGGGCTCATACTTTATTCAAGTATGATTTATCCTCTCATGATTATGTGGTCAATAGGATGGGAAAGAAATAAAATAATTTGTAAAAGAGGGGCTAATCCAACTAACATAGTTCAAAAGTTTATTGAAAAGACAATTTTTGAAATTGTAACTGTTAGCCCCAATTGATATTATAATTGATTGTGGGAGATTTTTAGGTGATGATGTTATGAATTTTTGTAAAAGAGTCATATCATTTGTTATATTGTCATTGATGACAAAGTCATGGTTGGCTAGACATTATGCTAACTCAGGAAAGTAACATATCATTAGGTTGATATAGAGGATTTGATTGATGAAGAAGATATGAAGAAAGTATGATGAAGTCATAATTGATATGTAGTGTATTCAATGGGTACTTGAATGAGTTGGACAATGATTTTGTAATATTGGCTTGATTATTTTATAATGATGTATTATTGAGAAGTATTGAAGATCACAAGCTTAATCGAGTCACAAGGTTAATGAAGGGAGTTTGTATTCACTGAGTGATTATAGTATTGCTCGAGCAATTGCAAAGGAAGGAAGATCATAGTGTTTCCCAAGTGAGTCAGTATTAATTGAGTTATATGTTGCCCAAGTAATTTTTATGTTTACCGAGTGACAACTAGATGATGTTTGAGATATCAAAATCTCAATCTGACTTTTGATGAAATTTTTGAAATTTTGAGAAGGTCTAAAGCGAGACTCAAATTTTGTTACAAGATCGACGATGGATAAAATTTAAGAAGGATATGATGAAGGAAATTGAAGAAGGATAAGGATGGACACAAAGTTCTATGTAAGGTTATATTTTCTATGTGTCTAAATTCATTGTATGAAGGAATCTACTTGTAAACCAAAGATCAACGATTATGATTAAGCGACAAAAGATGGAAGGATCTAGAAGCATTTAGAAAACCATTTAAGGAGGATAACAAAATAGTTAATGTTGCTGAGATAATAAAGAGTTAATGTTGGTTCAAATTTGTTATTGATTGTATTAATAAAGAGGATATCAAAGTGAAAATGAGAAGAAGCTTGAAGGAGCTAAGTGTTGAGCCAAGTGAACCAAGCCGAGTAGAGAAGACAAGAAGAAGATTTTGTAAAAGATAGAGTCAACTGAGTGAGTTAAAGATAGAGAAGGAACAAGAGAAGAGATCTGAACAAGCAATAAGTGAAAATTGATTCTCAAAATGCACTGCAAACTTTTCCACTTTTGTAGTAGCCACAACCTTATTCTTGTCATTATTATTCTTACTTGGGAACTGGCCAACGTAGTGACACAACTAATGGTAGCAAAAATACTTCACTTTACTTAGATCTTTCTTTGTCTCGCTCTGGGAAGAAGAGTCTTCACTTAGCCCTTTCTTGGCCTTGTTCTTTCCTCTAATTACAAGAGAAATTTTATCTTCATCTTTAGCCTTCTTGGTATGATTTCCTTGTTGACAATATTCATAGATCTCCTCTTGGAAAAAATCATCCCACAGCCTTTCTCAATCAGGTAGTCAATCGATTTGCCAACAACGCACTTGAAAAACACTTCCTAGTGCTCTGAAAAATCATTCAAGGCTATACACACCAACTCATATTCAAAAATTATTTCTCCAAAAACAACCAAATCATCCCTAACCTAAGTCAACTTGGAAAATTAAGATGTCACTCACTCTCCCTCAAAAATCTTGGTATTATGCAATTTGTCCTTGAGCATCATCTTATGACTCTAGTAGTCAATCTGAAAGAGTTTTGTGAGCATATTACATATCTCATTGGCATTGCATTTCCCTGGTAGATGGGGAATTAAATGATCTCTTATTGCATCAATAATGATTCTTTGAGCTTTGGTCTCCTTGACTTCATGCAAATCCAAAGCAACAGGATCGTTCGCAGGTGGTGTCACTATTATACTAGCAAAGATCTACAACCTAGTCTTATTGAGAATAGATGTTACTCGAACCTTCCACTACAAGAAGTTAGATGCACCCTCAAGCATGTCCCCCATATTGAACACTGGTTGCCATGGCCACAAGAAAACCTGGGGACAAAAATCTAAAATCTGTGTCACAAATCTTAGCTTTCTATTTAGAGTTTAGTGCTCTGATACCATGTAAATTTATCATTGCTCTGATATCATGTTAAATTTTCATAACCCAACATCTGATTAATTGCACAAAAAATTCACAAAAAAAAAAATCTACCTAATTCATAATAATTGATACTTTGGATTAATTAATTGAAACTAAATAGCAAAAGAAAAATAAGAGAATCTAATCACACATAGATAATAACATAGATATACCCAGGAAACTCCAAATTGGGGAAAAACCTGTAACTATTGGATCTTCTATTCATCCTAACACAAGACTTTCTCTCAAAGTCTAATAGAATCCAATTACAAGTTTTCTACTGCAATCTTACATATATAGATATATAGAGTCCAACCGCTTTACTTAGCCTATAAGAAAAGAATGTTTTCTTATTTTCTTTGGCTTTAAATTATATACAAAATCACTTCTTATTTTTCTCAAACTCACAAAATTAGAAATATTTATATTAAATAATAAAAACAAAGCTTTTGTTAAATATCAAGTTCAAGTTACTTCAAAGAAAATCTGCTCCACCTTCTAAACTAAACAACAAAATAAATAAAAAAGAAATGTACAAAATGCTCATTAAGCTACATTAACACTTAAGCTTTATGGATTGTATTTTTCACAAATACTTCCAAAATCCACCATAACTATTCTATAAGCATAATTAGCGAAGAGTGTTTGTGATGCAAGATGCTTCGAAGCTCTCTCATATTGTAAGAATTTGGAGTTCTCTCATTTGGAGAATATTGTAATGAATTTCAAGTATTAATGGATGCTTTATGAAGCATTTTATCATCTCTTTGTCTCCATATTGTTGTGATTTTGGTTATGAGTTGGTAAGGGTTGTGTGGCCCTTCATCATTGATATTAGAGCAGGAGTTCCTAAGCATGTGGACAGATCTCCGAACGTTAGGTAGTTTGCACCAGGACCTTGGGTAGGGTGAAGTTTTTTCAAGAAGAAGATCTTGAATGTGTAAATAGATCACCGACTATGAGGCAGCTTGCACGAGGATTTTGATTTCAACTAAGTGTGTACAAGATTGAGAGGCATTTTGCATGAGGTACTTGTGTTGGCTGATATTTATCTTATGAAGACTTGATTATGGAGAAGATAAAGAAGAATATGACTTTTGTGATTAGATGGATTTTGAAGATTCCTTGACTTGAGAAAATTAGAGCAAGACATCAAGAGGCATTATGAGTTGCATTCATTGATTAACAAAACCAAGTGAATGAATTAGAAGTAGAGTTGTAGAGGAGAAGAGCACATCACCAAAAAAGAGATGTTGATAATTCCTTGGATGCAGAAAAGAAAGAAGATCTAGTGGAGTATCACACACATGATACAAAAGAAGAGCAATAGGATGAAGAGGAAAATATTTGTGAACCTAAAGTAGAATAAGATGAAGAGAAAGAGCATGAAGATGACCAGATTTGTTAGCCAAAAGCAAATGAAGATGATTTGAAAATTGTAGCAATGGAGGAAGAGTACAGTGCCTTAGTTGGAGATCAAGCAAGTGAAGTAGTTACATGCAGTGTTGATGACATGAAAGAGGCAAGCAAAGATGAATATGTCAAAGAGGTAAATTCTTATGAATCATGGGATGTTATCTTTGAGGTGAATTTGAAAGATGATGATGATGGTTTGCATGAGTATCTTGTTAGTGATGTGTGGTATGGAAAGGAAGATTGGTATAGTGTTGTTGAGTTTCTTACAGGTGTATTTAATTCAACAAGATTGGAAGATGAGATTTATACTTGGATAGAGTTCATTGCAGAGGAGAATTTTTAACAGTAGACACTTGTTCCAGCTAAGTGTTGGAAAACAAGAAAGAAGGAAATATATCGACAACAGATACTTGTTCCGGCTAGGTGTTGGAAGAGAAGAAAAAATGTCATTTTCATTGCTTTGTTTTGTGAATTCATATCCAAAAAAAAATTCCTACCATGGGTGTCTGATGCAGGAGCATCTTGCATCATCAAAAAGGGGGTGTGATCAAAATTTAAATTTTTTAAAAAAAAGGGAGGAGAGAGAATGTGACAAAAATTAGAGGAAAAATAATTTAAAATTAAAAATAGAAAAAAAGGTGAAAAAGAGGAATTTCTATTTTCAAGGTGCATAAGTGGCGTAAATAGAAAAATAAGAGAAATAGTTTTCATTCCATTTATTGAGGTGTGTAGGTGGCATCTTAGAAGTTTATGGAAAGTTCTTGAAATCACGCATTTAATATTTGTTGTGATCCACAAAAGAAATGTAGTTTTCTAATTAGGCCACATGGTGATGCTTAGTTGTATTTGGGTGGGAATTTAATTTTTTTTTAAGGTAGTTGTATTTACCTTTTATCCCACATTGGTTGTGTTTGTAATATCTTGGGTGGTAAGTGCCTATATAAGCAAGGTTTATGATAATTTGTAATCAAGCTCTTGAAGTATAAGTTCTTCAAGTATAAGCTCTTCAAGTGCAAGCTCTTCAAATATAATCTCTTGTAGTGAATCTCTCATGGTGTAATCTCTTGTAAGAAAGCTTGGAGGTGAAAGTTTTCTTGGGGGAAGCTATTGGTGAAGCTCTTGGTGTGAAGACTCTTCTTGTGGAAGCTCTTATTTGCGAGTTCTCTTATGTTGAAGCATTTGTAAACTTCTTGTAGAAGAAGCAATATCTATTATGTCATATTGTTGATGTTGTAAGAATTTTCAAGTATAATAAAAGCATGCTTTGTGAAGCATTTTGTTATCTCTTTGTCTCCATATTGTTGCATTCTTGTTTATGACTTGGTAAGGGTGATGTGGCCCTTCGTCAGTTTGTCATTAGAGGAGGGAAAATATAAGGATTGTTACATGTGTTCCAATTGTAGATGATTATATTAGAAATAGGGCATAATGAGAAGGGGGGTGAATCAATATTCTACAAACTTTCACCCAAAACTAGATATTATTAATGCCTTATAACTTGCATATAAAAGTAAACCAACTATGTTGAATAGTAAAAATAACCATACACAAAGAGAACTCATAACACCATATGTTTTTAACTAGGGAAACCCTAGCCAAGGGAAAAACCCAATGGGGATGGTACCCACAAAATGATCCACTAAACAAAAGTATCTGGTTAAGGATATTGACCCTATTAGGATTCTATTTCATACATATAGTGTCACAGTCCTTGTTAGAAGTATAGACCCTATTAAAAGCCTCAACCCTGTTAGGAGTTGTTATGTACAACTACAAAATGTATGCAAGATGAGCCTACTACCCAAACATGCAATATACAAAATAGTTCCTTGATACAAAAGAGATAGATACAAAAACCTCTTTACAATTTTGATATCTTCAATATCTAATCTTTCCTTTGCTTATGTTTGCATACCTGTGATCATAAATTATGTTTTTCTTCACATATCATACATATAGCTTTCGCATAACTTCGTATATCACTTACAACTTTCACAACTTTGCATATTGCATTCTTTCCTTTATACCTTTACACTTTACAAAAACTATCCAGTCAGCCTTCAAGATTTCACATGCTTGACAAAATTCAATACTAACTGTTGTTCTCTTAGGGTTAACATCTAAGATTTCATCCCTAATTATTCAAGTAATTATTTTATAAGTAAAATAATTCCTTAATTCGTAATTACCTATTTATTGTTATGCTATGTTTTGCTTGTATACTACCGCAACTAGTAAAACTACCATAGCTCCTTTTATACTATATGCACTACCTTGCACTCTGACATATGTCATCCTGACACTATGTACTATTTTTACTCAACTTCACATGTTCCAATAATATTTCTACTAACCGTACACATCAAAATTCTCTCTGTTCTATTGGATAACTAACATGTACTCAGACAATTTTCCATGTCTAACTATGAAATCTTCAATTATACATAGTACCTTCTTTACACAAATTACATGTTTCCATAAATGACAACTCTAACAACATTCCAACTTATCCTCCTTAGCCAAATTTCCAATAGATTATCACATGGATTACACGCAAATAAACCAAAAAATCAAACTTAAGGTTGTAAATTGGGAACTATTACTTACTGGGAAGGTAATGAAAAAGTCTATAATCATATCTTCAATATTCATCACCTTTATTATCATTGTCTTGTAAGGAGAATCATTTTTTAGGAAGTCTTCAATCTCCAATCCCAAAGGATTTTATGTCCCTCTCAATCACTCTTAGTTTTCTTGTCAAAATTCAATGGATTTGCTACAATCATATTCCCTTCTGAAACTAACAGTTGAAAGAATTGTTGAATCAACTATGATTGATAGACCCAAAATTTTAAGAGGTATCATTTTTATAATGGCTCTATAGATGATTGGGGTTTTTTTCCTAGGAAATACTAGCTAAATGGTCATTCTTACGTTGTCATTTATGAAGGGATTAAAAGGACTTTAGAACAAAAGAGAATAGGACATATGATAATAGCTTTATAGAATAATAATCGAGTGTTGGGGAAGGACATGGCTCTCAAAATTCATCAAAAAATAAATTATCTTCTTGTCCTCCTTTAATATGATTTGAAATTTCATGAAAGATATTCTAAATTTCAACAAATTTCTTGTGCAAACAATGAATAATATGGAAGTGGTTGGGAGGTTCATAGAAACGATGAAGAGCATGGAACTGGTTGGGAGGATTGTGCAAACACTCAAGAACAAGGAACTAGCATGAATGATGTTGGTTGTGATAGATACATTCAACCAATGGAAATGGAGGAATAACACATTAAATATCAAGTCAAAGCTCATCTGCAATGAGTAATTATTCATATATAGTTTTGGTTTTTGTATGAGATTTTGATACTGCCATTAAGATAGTTCTAGCCAGCCTATATAATTACATCTATATCTATATGTCAACATTTTGATGTAATTTTATAGGAATTAGTAATGTTTGGGAGTATAAGCTTTAGGATTTTTAGTTTGGTATCTCCATAATTATTTTTTGAAGGATGTAATTTGGCTAGTAAAAGTCTTTATTTTATTCATTGAATCTTTAAATATTAACATATAATATTGGATTTTCACTTTTGATTAAATAATAATAGTAGTAGTAAATATATTCAAAATAAATAATATAAAAGACATCATTTTTCTTATTGTGGTAAGTATGGTCAGTGAAAAATTTTGTATTTGAAAAAGAAAAATCAATCAACAAAATAAATGTTATCCTAACAAGTCTAGTAACAATAGTAATCAATCTGACCATTCATTTGCATTGTAGTTTCAATGTTTCCCAACCATTTGAATGGATGATTGATTCAAGTGCTTCTCAGCATGTTACATCTCATAGAGATTTTTTTGGTTCTATTCAAACTATTAATCTTCAATTCACAAAATAATCATAGTTTTAATGTTAAGGCTATTGGTGGTGGTAATTTGCCTAATGGTAAAGTGCATGATGTATTGTATGTTCTTGAATCAAAGACTAATTTGCTTTCATTTTCTAATATGTCAAGATTATAAAGTTGAACTCTATAAGGATATGTGTTATGTCATTAATTCTAAGAAAATTATAGTTATTTCTAATGCTAAATTGGATCACGAAAAATTGTAGTTTTTATGAATTTTCTCAAGCAAAATATTTGTTTCTTTCTATTGATTGTAATGTTTAGCATGAAAGAATTAGCCATATCAATTCTAAAAATATTTCATTGATGCAAAGTACTAAAATGGTAGATGGTTTTTGTAGCATCATTCCTTTTAAGATTTTATGCACTGAATATATGAATAGTAATATGCATAGGGAGCTCTTCCATATAGTCAAGCATGGAGGGCTACTCACAAGTTGTACCTTATTCATAATGGCCTTTTTTGACGCATGGAGGATACCTCCATCCAAATATCAAGGTATTCTCTTACCTTTATTGATGATTTTTCAAGGAGATCTTGGATATGTTTTCTTCATAGCAAAGATCAAGTTCTTGATCTATAATTTTTTATTTTTATAAGTTTGTTCTGCGACAATTTGACTAAGATTAAAATTCATAGAAAAAATTATGGGAATAAATAGGTGAATAGTTAATTTAATTATTATTGGAAATCATATGAAATTAATAATAAGCTTACTATTCCCTATACACTTCAAAAAAATGTAGTGAAATGAAAACATAGAACCAAAATTGAAATGGCTAGGTGTTTGTTTTATACTATAAAATGCAATATAGATTTTGGATTGGGACTAGGGCCTATACAAATTATCTTATCAATAGGACTCATAGTAAAGCTCTAAAGGATATGGCTCTTGAAGAAGCTTGGACTAGTAGTGTTGGAAATGTAATAGGGAAAGTGAGATGCTGAGAGGGGGGTGAATCAGGATCTATAAAACTTCTCACACTTCAAACATGAAACATATTTTATATCTTCACATAAGCCCTCATTTGAACATTTATCTCATATCAATATAATCGATCACATCAACATAATATTAGATCTACCTTCTAATTGCATGAATGAGAACTCATAAAATAACACATTAACACAAATATTTGGTAATATAGAAATCCTCCAAGATGAAGGTAAAATTACAGTGGGGATGACACCCACAAAATCTTCACTACTACAATAGTAAAGTTGTGTCTATTAATACTACATTGTTTTGATCACTTTTTATAATCTATCCTATGATGGGTCTTCCCTGTTAAAAGCTAAAAGAACTTCTAAGTAATATGTTAAGAGACTTACAAAATCCTATTAAAGCCACTCTATTAAGAGATTTAAACCTTGAAACACCTATTATAATGTTCAGTACCTATTCCTTCAGTATGCACATATAATGCTAATATATCTACTATATGCAATGTATTATCACCTTACTGAGATTGAAATTCTTTATATTTTCCTAAAACTATTCATTGCATTACTCGATCTCTTCTATCCTCAACACTCTGATTCACTTCCAAAAATTTGTATGCAAACAAACTCTTCATCCATACACTCACACATGAAAACTAGGTCATGTATCCTCCTTATATAGTTATTTGGGTGAACCTTCTAGATCCAAATCAACCATCTAGATTCATTGATTTTGCCACTTAGTCCTTAAAATTTTCTAATTGATGGATTGCCTCACATAGAGATTAATGATCTTCCATTTGACATTTAATCACCTCCTTGATTACTTCCTCGATCTTCAAAACACACTTCCATCTTGATAAAAATGGTTAACATAAGATTTAGTGTCATTCCAAATTAATATGTAAAATTGCATTACTTAACACTAACACCATAAGCTTAGCATAAACTATTTCATCATGTTGTCCCTTGGCCTTAACTACACTCAACATATACTAAATTACTCAGCCTCTATATCACTCGATGTCAACTACTATCCCAGATAAACTTACAAATCATAGGAGTACTTGATGACCATTATCTTGCTTGGCAGTAACTATTGCTCGATACATGACTTGGAAAATTTACAAGTCTTCGATACTAAGCTTGAGCTATATAGGATGACTCAGTCATAATAATGACTGAACAAACTTGCCTTGTGAATGACTATGTGTTTGACACTAATAGACAACATCACTTAGGGATCAACAATTAGTGGAAAAAATACTTCTTCATGATCAAAAACTTTTCATTACAAAAATGAAATACAAGTAATCCCCCTAGGAATATAATCCATACCTTATCTTGGTATATACTACACATGGTCTAACTCTACACTCAAAACTTCAAATTTTCAAAATGTCAAAATTTACTCCCCTTGATCATCCTTATGCATTATCAATGTCATCCTAAATCATTATCATTATCTATCTCCCTTTATTACTTATCATATTCATTTCCCCCTTGTTTTGTCACTCATGGTTGTTGGGGTGGAGATAGACCAAACTTATCCAAAAATGGTTTATGAATTTGCAAAATGTTGCTTAATGTGTTGTCCCAAGTAGTCCTTATGGATTCAATGGCACAAATCTCTATTTCCAATTTTTTTGCAAGATTCACCATATTGTCAACAAATGATAGATTTGTATCTACTTGGACTAACTCTTTAGCATTCTTCAAATGTATCTGCATAACCTCTAGATGAGGTGTCATCATGGCTTGTATTGAGATCAATTTAGCTCTTATTCTGATATACTCAACAACTAACTATGTGAGCCTTGTGTTAGTTCCTTTTTCCATCAAGGCTAAATTTTTTAGATTTATGGTGAAAAGTTTTACTTGTTTGATATGGTTGTTTTTATTTTTGTTCCATTCTTAGAATAAACCCTAGTTTTTACATAAACCTGATGGATTGATTCAAGCCCTAACCATAACCCGAGGCCATTTGAATGAACGAGTTTCCTTTTCTTTAAATACATTGTTTCTTATGATGTTATGATGGAGGGTTAGCAGAGTATCACAAGCAAGGGTATTAGCATCTTGAAAAGATTTTCATCAAGGCTTTGGGGTATGGTGTGTCTTTAAACCCAAGGAAATGTACTTTTGGGGTCAAAGAAGGGAAACTTCTGGGACATATAGTTTCAAAGGAAGGGGTAAAGATTGACCCTGAAAGAGTAGCAGCAATTGACAAGGTTCTAAAACCAAAAAGTGTTAAAGGTATACAGTCTTTCTTTAGACAAGTTAATTTCTTGAGGAGATTTGTAACTAACTTTGCTGAGGTCAGTAGGCCAATTTTTAAAATACTCAAAAAAGGAGCTACAATCAATTGGAAAGGTAAGCCTACTATTTTTTTCCAAGAACTAAAAGATGCAATCAGAAATGCTCAAGTCCTTAGGACCCCTAATTATGAAAAGCTCATGCATATTTTTTCTTTTGCGTCTTTTCATACTGTTGCAGCAGTTTTACTTCAAAAAAATGAAAATGGGTATGAAAAACCTATGGCATTCTTTAGTAAATCCCTACAACCTACAAAATTGAAATATGATATTAATGAGAAGCAGACATATGCTCTTGTTAAAGTTGTCAAGACTTTTAGATGTTATCTTGTAGGTGTTATTGTCATAGCTTTTGTGCCAAATGCAGTAGTAAAGGATATTTTCTCTCAGCAAGAAGTATCTGGCAAAAGATGTAGATGGATTAATAGAATCCAAGAATTTAATATAGATATCCAGATTACTAAGCTAGTAAGAGGTCATGGATTGGCAAAGCTCATGGCACAAACAAATTTGGATGCCAATCAAATAAATGTTGAAGATCAAAATCCTCACCTTGACATATGTGATATGGATCAATGTGATTGGTACAAAGATGTGATATATTATCTACAACATATGCAATCCCCACCTAACTTGACAAAAAATCAAAAATGGACTATAAAATTACATGCAGTAAGGTATACTTTAATAAAAGGAGAATTGTGGTGGAGAAATTTGGACGAGGTATTGCTCAAATGTGTGGATCAATAGAAATCAAAGAGAATTTTGAATGACATGCACTCAGGGATATGTGGGGGGCATTACATGGAAAAGACTACTGCTCATAAGGTTATGAGGGCAGGCTTTTGGTGGCCTAGCTTATTTAAAGATGCTCAGGTTTTAGTTAGTAGATGTGATTCATGCCAAAAGTTTGCAGGGAAATTAAGATTTTCTAGGAACGCCCCTTTAAAATCAGTCAAGGTTCAGGCACCTTTTCAACAATGGGGAATGGATTTTATAGGTGAAATTTCACCAACCTCTAGTAGTGGTTTCTCATGGATCCTCGTTGCAATTGATTATTTTACAAAGTGGGCAAAGGCAATCCCTACTACGAATTCTACCAGCAAAGTGGTAAATAATTTCCTACTCAATAATATCATCACAAGGTTTGGATGTCCTGAAGGATAGTAACTAATAATGCTATGTGCTTTAGATCTAAGGAATTCACAATTTTTTGTGAAAAATATGGTATCACTAGATCAATTTCATCAACTTATCATCCATAAGGGAATGGACAGGCAGAATCCACCAACAAAAACTTATTGAAGGTCATTAAAAAGACTTTGGATGATAATAAAAAAGCTTGGGATTCAAAGTTGTAGTTAGCCCTTTGGGCTAATAGAGTAACAGTAGAGAGAGCAATAGGTGTGTCACCTTTTGACCTTGTATATGGGATTCAAACTAGAATGCCCCAAAACAATCTAATGGGCTTGTATAATTATATTCAGATGTATGATGATGATATTGTTGATGACACGCATGAAAGAATTGATGAACTAGTTGGGTTAGCTGAAACAAGGAAAGAAGCCTCTCTCAGAAACATGAAATTGCAGTTGCAGATTAAGCATTTGTATGACAGAAGGCAATGGCTAAAAAAATTGAATTTGGTAATCTTGTCTTAATGTGGAATGCAAGATTAGAAAATAAAGGTAAACATGGGAAATTTGACCCCATTTGGCTTGGTCCTTATTTAGTCGATTCAGCTTGGGGTGAAGATTCATATTTCATCAAAGAATTATCAAGGAGCTTTTTGGAATTGCCAATTCATGGGAAATTTTTGAAGGAGTACTTTTCTTGAAGGTTTTTATCTTCCCTGAGTAGTAATTAAGTTTTGATTTTGTGTACATATTTGTAAATACTTGTACATATGTGAATAAGTTTGTATATATGTTTTTTATCCTAGCAGTTTGTTTTCTTAAGCTCTTAGGCTTTTGGTATGCTCCAACTAGAAATTATAGATCCTTGTATGGATATAGGTTATCTATCATCCCCAGATAGAGCCTATGTTAGTTCTTTTTTCCACCAAGGCTAAATTTTTCAAATTTATGATGAAACGTTTTACTAGTTTTATAGGGTTGTTTTTATTTTTGATCCATTCTTAGAATAAACCCTAGTTTTTACATAAACTTGATGAATTGATTCAAGCCCTAACTATAACCCTAGGCCATTTAATGAATGGGTTTCATTTTCTTCAAATACATTGTTTCTTATAATGTTACGATGGAGGGTCAGCAAAGTATTGCAAGAAAGGGTTTTAGCCTTTTCCAATCTCACAATTGTTATTGTGTCATGTTATCATGGAAAAAAATTTAAGTTTCCCCGATCATACAATATCCTTGGTATCATATGATCGTATATCATATTACATGGTTACATTATTTTATTCTCCAATATTATGATGAAAGGCTTATCATGGTGTCGTGAGCAGTAAAAAGGCCAGCTACAATCTTGTGACAATGTGTTCATCGTGGGATCATAAAATAAATATCAAAACATTGTGATGGCATGATATGTTGCTATCATAGGATCATAAAGGTGATAAAGGTGAATAAAGTGATGAGCTGTCAGACAAGTGTATGTTTCCTGATTGGATAGAGAAAATATACGAGTGCCAAGTATGTATGTTATTAGAGTTAGTAGGACCAGAAAAGGTTTTATAATGCATATTGAGCGAAAAATTATGGTCTCCAATCCTACGATGAATGCTTCATCATGAGATCTTAATGATAACAAAAGGGGCTTCCTAATGTTACGATATGAAAGTTTCAAGGGCGATCATAAAGGAAAATGGGATCATTGGCGATGTTACAAAAAGGTGAATGAAGTTGCGATTGTATGATCGCAGGTTAAGAAAAAGTGACCCGTGATGCTATGAAGCCACTTGTCATGTGATTGTGGAAAGAGATAAAGTTGATGTTGATGCTGCGACAAAAGGGATGTCATAGGATCACAAAGGGTTTTCCCGCCGTGTTTGACTAATTGACAAGAGCTTATCAAAGGGTGTTCGTAAGATTGAAAAGCCATTGTTGTAATAGTGCGATATTACGAAAGGTCTTTTCAACTATCCTTATCATAATATCATAGGATCTTATTTTGATAGAAATATAATGACAGGGAATGGACAAAGGACTTCTCGACTAGTAAGATTTTTAGTGTAGTGCGAAAAGTGCATAGTTGGATATTAATGGTGATGCTCCATGAAGTTGATAGAATAGATTGATATCATATTTCAAGCATGCTGAAATCAATGCAAGATAAATGATAGTCTGCACATATCAGCAGGTTTTCTCTTCTCATAATCATAGTTCACCATTTGCAAAGAGAAAAGAATTCAAGCATTTCTTATGTTTTCTTAGCTTTTTGAATTGTCATTTCTAGAGCTTATTAAGAACATAGTAGTTTCTAATTTGGGTGTTTTATCTGCATATTTTCAAAATGTCTGACTAGGAAGTAGAGGAAATTTAGGCCTCAAATATGATAGTTTCAAAAACTTCAACTTCCAAGGGAGGCAAAACTAGATAGAGAAAACCTAGTAGATTTGTGGTAAATGGATAAAACTCTTCCCTGGTTCTACTAATGCAAACTCTATAGATGATCATGCCTTCTTTGACCCATATACTAGATTCATAGATGCCATATCCCCTGATGTTATAGGTTCTAAGCTTTTCTATTTCTTTTATTGTAATAGGGAGAAGAAAATTCTTGTTTGTAACCCATGGAAGAAGAACCTTGCTAAGTTGATTGTCCCAGAGGTCTTCATTAATGTAGACTTAATGAAGGCCCTATTTTGATGTTATAATCTAGCCACTAAGTCTTTCCATAGGAAGGATGGAATTGTTCTCTATACTTTGGACTAAGAGTCTTTCATTAAGGCTTTTGGATTAACTAGTGCTATGGGTCAACTTGTAGATTTAAAGGATTTACAAAGGAGTTTTGAAGTGAACCCCAATGCTTTCATAGGAACCTCAATGCTGCAACATATCCCTAAGGATTTGAAGAAAGTGGGTGACTACCCAAAGAAGATCCAAAAAAAGATGCCACTGGATAAATTCAAAAGTTATTTTGTCAAAATTGTATATGGTGTCCATAAGGTGGAGGAAATGGAAACAAGACTGGCCGAGTCCATACATGATTACATTGATGTTAGGAAGCTCTATGAGAATGAACTTAGGAGCAACCATGTATATAAAGAAAAAATTGTTGAGCTTGAGGCCAAAATTCAGGGACTTGAGGATGAAATCACATCTCTCAAAGAGAAACTAGCACAAGCAGAATAGAGGATAGCTCTAGCTCAAAGAGAAGAGAGACAAGGGACATTAATGCCAGTCAAAGACACTACTAAAGCCCTAATTCAAATAGAAGATATAGAGGAGGGTGAATCATCATAGCCAAGAAGAATGAGTATTGATAATCAATTCAGCAAGGAGGAGATGTGAGGACAGAGATCCTTAGGAATATGATAAGCCATAGGGTTGATGTTTTGAAGAACATATCACAATAGGCTCACAATTTATATATTGCTTTACAAAATGATGAGTAGTTTTGAAATGAAGCACTTTCATGGCTAACACCTACTTTTGGCCTATGGGGGCTTTATATTCAATTTTTAGATGGACTGATTGTATTGAAGGCAAAAAATGCAAACTTGCTAGACAAGATTTTAACTATAAAGGAGAGCCTAGAAATGGTAAGAGAATTAAGTGGCTTCTTTACTGGTAAGCTGCAAGTTATACAAGGAAAACTAAAAGATTTATTTGAGGGAGTGGAGCCCTGCATACCATCAATGCTAGATGCTACCAATGTAGTAAGAGATTGGTAGGAGTGGTCATCTTCTTTTGATAACATTTTGACCAAAGAGACTACAGTAGCAATTTTTGAAGATGTGTATGATTCCCCATTCCATGCTTTAGTTGATTCTCTTTTCAAGGCAGAAATAAATATAAATAAGTTTATTTTTGAATCAAAGGCAATTGTGGATTCCAAGTGGACCAAGGCTACTCAAGATTTACAAGAAGTAAAGAATATCGACTAGCCCACTAAGAGGGAAATTTATGTTTGGGAAGTAGTATGTGAAATAAAGGCTCTACTGATAGGACCTAGCTGAGATATTTTGCAAGCAAGGTAAATGAAGTATGAGGAGAAGGAAAGACTAAAGGATAGATATAAATGTTTTTCTATCATTTCATCTACCTATCTTTTTTATCAATCTTCTGGGAGATTGTTTTGTAAAAATTGTGGTTCTCATCTTCCAAATTTTTTGTTTTCCATTAAAATTTTGACGTGTGTCCTTTTCTCATTTGTAGCTTGTTGCAATCCTATATATGGATTCCCAAGATGAGAAGTAGAGGTCGGTTATCTGTAGAATTTTCATATATGTCATATTATTATTTTGTAGTCTGTCCAGAGTGTTATGTGGTTATTTGAATGAGTCATTTGTATGCATACTTGAATACAAAAAGGAAAACATTTTGGAAAAGAGATTTTATCTCTATGTTGTATTATGAGTTTTATTAGCAATATTGAGAAAAAGGCAAAAGGATTTATCCTTAATTGTCATTATCTTTGAAGTTTTGTTTCTTTTCCATGTGTCTATAAGCTTTTAGATTGAATAAACAAGTTTTTCTTCAGTTTAATGCAGCTCAAATGGTTGTATATCTCATATTGATTGCTGCTAATTCAAAGAATTGGGTAATGGCTTTCTATAATTGATAAGGTTTAGGGTTTACGAAAAGGATGAGAATCAGAATGAAACTAAAATTTTATTGTTGATTCTCTTAATCACAAGTTGATTAAAAAGGTTTAAGATGTTAATGTTTGGCTCTATAACCCAACGGATAAGGCACTAGCCCATTCTAAAGTTCAAGGGCACACTAGAACATTCATATAACTACAAGACATTCATACAACAACAAATCAATTTTCCCTTTTTATGTATTGAAGAGCTAGAAGTGTTGGTCATGACTTATTTGTTGTTACTTTCTTTGCTTGTAATTAGCTACTGTAATCAAAAGGTTTGTCTACAAATTGTAGAAGAATATTGATCATTGCTACTATAGGGGACAATCTTACAGAGAAGAATATCAAGATAATAAGATAAATCCCTTAGGTTTGCCTGCCTTGGCTTAGCAAAGCCTAAAGTGAAGTAAGTCCTAATGACTCTATTAATGTTGGCCTAGAACTAAGATTTAGCCTTGCTAATTATAGGATTTAGCTCATCCTTAGGCTTGTCCCTATCTTTTTTTCCTGGTATCAGGTTTAAACCCACCTGATATGTTCTTTACAAGAAAGAACTCCAACACCTTGTATATTGAAAATTAACTTTGGATAAGTATGTAACACTAGAAATGGCATTCATAGTTAGTGTGTAGTGCCTACCCCTAGTTTACTTTTCATGTTATATTATTGAATTCTTTGGGGCTAGCTTTTATGGTTATGTGTTATGGTTTAGTGGTACTTGGTTACCTGATTTGATTGATGTTATTTCATACTTAGATTAATTTGGTGAGCTACTTGATACTCGATTATTTCATGTGTTCATGGTTATTCTGTCTCGATGATGCGTTGTATGCTTCATATAGTGATTTTAGTTGTTTCATGATGATAGTTAGATGGATGATTTATATATAGTTTTTATGGTTACTTACCCCATACTTGCATGTGTATGGTGTACATATATATTTTACTTTATGTTTGACATTTCTGATGTGGTTGAGGGAGGGAATCGTAGTCACCCGCTAGTCAAGATCTACACAATGTACCACTCATCGCTATTGACTATTTAGTTTAGATATATATATACATGTATATGTATGTATATGTACATGTTCAACTTTTATATAGATTGTAGGTACCAGGCATCAACTTCCCTAAATTGCTAGGATGAGTTATCCTATCGCAATATCTCAATGGTAAAGAGGGGAGATAGTTCTCAAGTCCAAATCCTAAACCTGAGCCAATTGTCCTAAAATATAGGACAAGTATCTGAGTTATTTATCTTTTTGTATTCGTCAAGTAACGTGAATTCAAGATTTTGACCCTTAAGTTTGAATTCATACCTTGTCTCTTAGATGGATTTTCTTATTAAGTTTGTGGGTCTACTAAGATTTTTTATTTTAATTAAATCAAAAAAGATAAATCATTTAATTAAATAAAATATTTATAAAAAGAAATCAATTTTTATTTTTATTTAATTAATTGGGAAATTAATTAAATAGAAGAAAAAGATTTAATTTAAAGGATAAATTTGGCATAAATATGTTTATTTAATTTAATAATAATGAATTCAAAATAAATATTATTATTAGTTAAATTAATAAATATACTTTCTAAATATGTCTTATTATTTAATAAAAACAAAGTGAGAATAATTTAAATAAACTTTATTCTAATTAAAACAAAAAAGTATGCACAAAGAATTATATAAATTGAAATAATAAAAGAAAAGGCTTTTGTGTGTTCATATTACTAAAACCCTAGGTTGAGAATTTCTTTATTAGGAGTTTAGAGCTCATCTCTCCACATAGAGGTTTGGGGAGCAACCAAAGCTTTGGCAAGATATTTTTCTTGTGGGTTTTGGACATAGAGAATTGGTGGGCACAAGGCTACATCAAAATTGTTAGCATCAGATTGAGGTAGGAATTTGTACAATCTCTTTGGGAATTTATTCAAAAATCCTCTATCTTCTTTGTGCCTAGAAAGAAAGATTGTTTGTACCAAATATATGAAGTTCTTGAAGTATTTTATTTCCATGAAATGTGAAAACAAATCTGCAACTCTTGTTGAAATCTTAATTGTGCTAATATCAAACAACCATCTCAAAAATCTAGAAAATTAAGAGGAGAGACAACTAGGGTTTGATTGTAGAAAACCAGCTAGGGTTTGATTGGAAATTACAATTTGGATTTTAGAACCAATTTATCTTGTTTCAAAAATATATATAGATATACATATATATACATATATACATATATATACATATATACATATATATACATATATACATATATACATATATATACATATATACATATATATACATATATATGTATGTGTGTGTGTGTGTGTGTGTGTGTGTGTGTGTGTGTGTGTGTGTGTGTGTGTGTGTGTGTATACTTGCTAGAAAAATTTTCCCTACTAGACTATACCTACAACTTTTTCAAAAGAAAAAATACTTGATATCATATGAAAAATGGTAGCACAGAAAGTGAAAAATGTGAATTTCAATGCATGATCTAAAGCCTCCATGCAGACTACTTCTGGTTACGAACACAACCATAAAAAATAAGGATAAAACAAGGGAAACAAGGGTGTGTATCTTCCAAAATTCTACCTGCAACCTTCTCTATAGCAACTGCAAACATGTTTTTGGTATTAAACGAATCAGTCATCCCAAATTTGCAAAACAATTAAAGGTTTCTTCCCAAAAAAAAGATGGCATTAGCAATTCTCCAGAATGCTTCAAAATATGAAGGAAACAGCTCATTACAAGGAATTCTAGAGGTAAAATAAGGTATTCTCTATTCTTGACCGATTATATTCTCCATTGATAAACTTGATAAGCAAATAAATTTCTACAACCTCACCAAATATGCAAATTTAGGGTTCTTTCAAAAGTCAAAAACTTCATTAAATCTAGATCCAAATGCCATAAATTCTTCTTAAAATCAGCCATTTACCCATCATTCTCAAGCCTACATCTCGCCCCACCAAAGGAAAGATGGATTAACCAATCTTGTCTCTGTGATAAAACAACCAAACAAGGATCAATTTAGAAGCCATCTAAAACCAAAACAAATCTCATTATCATCAGCAATCAAAATAGCGAAGAGTGATGGTAGGAATGTCAAAAGGTAGGTATTTTTGCTTTTTGGAATGGACCTATAGTAGAACTCAACAATATCATAGACTAGTTGGAAGACTTTTGTGAAAACCAAGTAAGTATATCTCACTTCTCTAATAGACTAGTATATATTCATTGCGTGAACAAATATGTTAAAAAATATTTTTTGTATGAATCAGATTGCCATTTTAAAGGATATGTTGTTAAATTTTTTGAATGGTATCTAGATTGCAAGGAGGATAAGTTAAATTTTATAATCCTACCCTAGATTACTCTTCAATCTTTGCCTCCAGAATTAATGCACATAGAAATAATTAAGAAAATAAGATTTTTTATCGAAGATTTGATTGGGATAGATGCTTCTTTTGAATATTGTAATAATGTTAGATTATTGTTAAACTGTAAAGTAAATTCAATAAACTTTAACCTTATTAAAATCATTTCAGCAATATCTAAAATAAATTTCTTTAGAAAAGAGACTAAAATCTCAGAGATTATCAGATTAAATGATGAAAGGAAAACAATTTTTAAAAAGATTCAATTAACATCAGATCTTGAGGATATCTTTCCTATGATAAGGATTAGAAATTGGAAAGAACACAAAAAGAATGATCTAAACCTCTTGAGGACAACTCAGGATCTAGAAAAGAAAAAAGAAGTAGACAATGGAAAAATTTCAATAAGAGAAGATAAGTCTACTCAATCTCTTAACACCAATATTGAAAGTTCAAAAATAACTCCAAAGGAAGTTTTTGGGAAAGTGGTAGAACTGGCATATAAAATCAACAAGAACTGGCTAGTGGGAAATTAGAAAGTCAAGGAAAGATAAAATGATTCAGAAATTATTAAAAGGATCAACAAGAATATCAGCCCTATCATATAGGAGATTGAAGAAAATAACACCCTAAAAATAATTTCCAAAAGCAATGAGAATTTCACTCAAAATACAAGTAGCATTAGACAACAAAACTCCAGAAATGACAAAAAAAAAAGTAAAAAGAAAGTATAGGAAAATAATAGAAACTCAGCATCCATGGGAAAAAGAGGTATCAAATAAGAAGATAAAAGACACAAATAAGGGCCTTCCCTCCAAAGAAAAAAATGGAAAATAAAAATTCTCACATATAGTAGAAACATTAGAGGTTGAGCAACAATAGGAAATAGATCTAGAAGACAGAACTCTGAAGGATAAAGGAGAAAAGAAACTCACAAAATTCTGGGAGACTCTAGTCTTCTATAAAAGAAAAAGTGAAAATAAGGTTTAAAAAAGTGATCAAAGTAAGGAAATTGAAAATATAACACAAAATTTATATGATTTTTTGAACATTAATTCAAGCAGCAATCAGGAACTAGATAAAGAAATTGATGTTGAAGATGAGAAAGAAAATTTGGAACAACTTACTAAGGAACTAATTCAAGTATTCAGTTTTGAGAATTTAGACAAGAGCAGTGCAGATCAAAAAGAAAGCTTATTACAAAGAATGCTCAAATTGGGTGGAGATGATTACACTTATGAAGACTTTAAAAAATATATGTTAAGTATAGAAGAGGAAGATTAAAAACAAAAAAAACATATATAGAATGTTGAGAATAAAGCTAGGACAGCACAAGACATTGAAAAAGCAGAGATTCAAAATACCATGGCAGAACAAATCCTACAAGAATTTAAAAATGAGGAAGAAAGTGAAACAAAAAGAAAACGTTATGATACTCTTGCAAATACTAAAGAGAATATAGAGCAATTGGGCATTTTAATGAATAAAGAAGGGATTAAGGCTCCTAGATATGGTAAACTAAATGTCAAAAGAGGGAGGAAATCTGTGAAAGGACTAAGAGAAGCAGATGGGCAGGCAAAAGAATAGTAAAAGATTAGTCACAAATTTAACTCAAGAAAGGGGAATGTCCTTCCCATGTCAGCATGAAGATCGCTACTTGGAATGCTAGAGGCTTAAATGCCCCTATCAAGAAAAGATTATTAATCCAAAATTTAAAACATTTTGATTCTAATATAATTATGCTACAAGAAACCAAACTAAATAAGGAAGAAGAAAATAGGTTAGAAAAGAAATTGAGCAAATGGAATACTTATCTACAAGAATCCAGAGGGGCCTTAAGAGGTTTAGGCATAATTTGGAATCCTAGGAAAGTCATCCTCAATATCTTAAAATCAAGTCCTTCATGGATAAGTAGTAAATTAAAAGTATTAAAACCAACTTGCAATTTATTTTAATAAATATATATGGTCCAATTCATAATTCAAATAAAAAAGTTATTTGGGAAGAAATCAGTTTATTTACTAATGAACATAGTAATGAAATCATTCTTCTAGGAGGAGATTTTAATACTCTTCAGAATTTAGAAGAAAAACTTGGAGGTTCACAATAAATCTCTCAAGCATCTATAGATTTCAAAATTTGGGTAGAAAGTAACAATTTAACTAATGTTTTGACAAATAATGAAAAATTTACCTAGAATAACAAAAGGAAAGACTTCACCTACATAGCAAAGAAACTGGACAGATTTTTCATTAAAGGAGTACGTAGTGATTTCAATTTCAATATCCACTCCTCTATCTTTCCTATAGCAGGATTAGATCATTATCTAGTTCAAATTGTCTTTTCTGAACCAAATAAACCATATAGAAATTTGTTCAAATACAAAAAAATGTGGTTTCTTGACCAAAACTTCATGAATCTTATCAAAAACTGGTCGAAACAAGATTATTTTAAAGGATCCAAAATGTACATCTTTGTTTCCAAGATGAAATTGATTAAAGAAAAAATTCTCAAATGGAACAAAGAACACTTTAAAAATATCTTTAAAGAAAAATTAGATGTTGAAGAAAATTACTTAAACTAAATACTGAAGTAATTAAAAATGGAATGAATAACAATAGCTTCTTCTTAGAAAAGGAATTATTAGCAAAACAGGAAAGTATTTTGGCAAAAGAAGAAACTTTCTAGAGACAAAAATCAAGAGAGAAATGGCTAGAAGGAGACCAAAACACCAAATACTTCCACAATAGTACACTTCAGAATAGAGAAATTAATAGAATAATTAAAGTAAAAGATGCCTCAAGCTCAATCGTAGACAATCAGATAAAATAGTGGAAACCTTTGTAAGTCATTTTCAGCATATTCTCAATAATTTTGATAGTTCCAACTTGGCAGCTCAAGCAAAAATGTTGGAAGCAATACCCCAAATTGTAACACTAGAAGAAAAAAAAATGTTAAACAAACCCATCTCTATGGAAGAAGTCAAGACAACTCTATTTAGCATGAATCTGGATAAATCACCAAGGCCTGATGGATTCCAAACTTTCTTGTATCAGAAATGTTGGGATATAATTGGTCTAGATATTTGGAAAGCAATTGAAGTCTCAAGAAATGGTGGACCTCTATTATCTGAGATTAACTTTACCTTTCTAACTTTGATTCCTAAAGTAGAGAACCTAGAAAGTCCAAGAGATTTTAGACCAATAGCCTTATGTAATACTATATATATAAAAAATTCCTAGATTTTAGCAAATCAGTTAAAACCTATACTTGCTAAGCTTATATCTGAAGAACAAATAGGCTTTGTTCTAGGAAGATCAATCTTAGATGGAATTCTAGTAATTCAAGAAACTATTCATTCAGCAAATAAAAGTAGAATACCAAGCATGTTTATGAAACTTGACATCTAGAAAGTATATGATATAATTGATTGGAGGTTCTTATGTAAAACCCTAGAAGCTTTTGGATTTTCACATCAAAGGATTAATCTTATTTACCGATGCATCTCAACAACCAAAATTTCAATCCTCATTAATGGCACCCCAAAAGGTTTTTTTGACACATCAAGAGGCTTAAGACAACGAGATCTCCTATCTCCATTTCTATACATTATAATGGTAGAAGCAATTGGGAGAGCATTCTCTAAGGCTCAAAATGAGGGAAGAATAAATGGTATCACAATTACTGAAAACATTACCAATATTACTCATCAGCAATATGCAGATGACACTATTCTTCCAAGTGAAAGTATAATAAAAGAATCTCTAAATATCAAATTGATCATCCAATGATATATGGAAGCATCAAGGAAAAAAGTTAATGCTGCCAAATCTAAGATTTTCTTCATTAACACCAATCTTAATATTTAAAAATAGATTTGTAATATCATGGGATATAAAAAAGGAAATTTTCCATGTAAATATTTAGGAATAGAATTAGAAAATGGAAACAAACATAATAAAGTATGGAACCTGATCCAAAATAAATTAGATGCTAAAATAGGAGGCTAGAAGGACAAATGGCTAACAAAAGCCAAAAAAATAACCAAGATAAGAGCACTTTTGTCAGCTCTACCAATCTACCCTCTATCATGTCTTCCACTACCCAATTTTATCAATAAAAAGTTAGAGACAAAATTTAGGAATTTTCTTTGGAAGGACTATGAGGGTTCTAAAATATTAGCTCTTATCAAATGGGATAAGATATGCAAACCTAAGGAGCTAGGGGGTTAGAAATAAAAAAATATAAACTAGCAAAATGAAGCATTAGGTGCTAAATTAACCTAGCACCTTGTTAAAGAAAAGGATAAAAAATGGGCAAAAATCATGTATAATAAATATCTCAATGTAGATGATCCCTTTTCAAATTTTAGAATGAAATACCTACCCAAAGAGTCAGAAAGTTGGAATTTCATAGCAAAAACCAGATCTCTTATTAGTAAATATCTCACATGGGATGTGTGTTGGAAATATTCAAGATAAGATAGGTTACTAAGAGGGGATGGGTGAATCAGTAACTTATAAAACTTTTAAACAATTCAGCATTTTAATCATTCATCATTCATTCATCTAATCTACTGCATAAATGAAAGATCAAGCATTCATTGCACATGTACCCAGAGATTTGGTGACCCAAAAATCTCCAAATAGAAAGTAAAACTAGGGTGGGGATGATGCCCACAAAACTTCAATACTGCAACATAAAGTTGGCCTGTTAAGGCTTACAATGATCACTTTTGGTGATCTACCCTGTTAGGAGCAAGTAGGGCTACTAGATCCACCTTGTTAGAGGATTTACAAACATACAGTGAAGTATGCACTCTGTTAGGATATTTACAAAAAGACTGTTAAGTCTTAAAGGATTTATAAACTAATTCACCTATTAGGATGAAGCAGTGGATCTACTTACAACTGTTTGCTGATAAGATCCTTTTTGCATTGATCACCTAATGTGATAGATATAACTTTTATGCTCCTATGTTGACCTTGTTGTATTCCTTTTACTCTACTGTTGATTCGCTTTTACTTATCTCAAAAATAGCAACACCTTCTTCACATGCGAACTTTACTATCTTCATACCACCATTTTGCAAATGATATCATACATTACATATATACCATTCCAATATTTACAATTGCAAGGTCGGCCAAAACACAAGTGAAAAAAATATTATTGAGTCAGCTTAATAGTAAATAACTCGAGTTCACTGAACTGACTCGATGACCTTCTAATACTCGGCATCCACTACATTACTTGGCATCATCATGCACTCGGTAGGAGTAGAGGCTCTATTCATACTAGCCACACAACATTGCTTGGAACTCGGTAACCATTGGTGACTCAGTAGATATAGTGTCACTCGATAGAAACTAACTTCTTTGTTTACCTTGCTTTGCTTGGTGAAAATTGAGTCCTTCATTTACCTTTTTTACTTGGTAAACACTGAGTCCTTTGTTTACCTTTTTCACTCGGTAAAAACTGAGTCCTTTGTTTACCTTTTTCACTCGATAAACACTAAGTCCTTTGTTTACCTTTTTCACTCTTTAAACACTGCTGAACTTCTCATTCACTTGGTATCTTCTGGAATGCTCGGTGAGAACTGTTTACCTACTGAACTTATAAGGTAACCACTGAATGCTTGGTATACACTGTAGACTGAGTGATGAGCTAGATAAGCATTCAAAATTGAATAAGTGTTTGCACTAATGACAAATGTATCATAATTCCAACAATGTGGGTAAAGGGGAGGAAGCTTTATTCTAGGAAGATTCATGGGATGGTCATTCCCCAATAGATAATATGGGCCTTCCAAAGAGTAGCAAAGAACTATTTATCAATCCTTGGGAAAGCAAAGTTAGTGATTATAAAACAATGAAAACTACTAGCGAAGGAACTAAGTGGGAATATAAATCTGTAGAAAACTTGGATATAGATCCATCAATAAAAGAAGATTTTAGGAAAATTATCCATAAAAGGAGGATAAAGCAAGTAGATAGGAAAGATATCCTCATCTGGGCAACATCAAAAGAAGGTAGATATAGTGTCAAAGAAGGTTATAGAACCATATTAAACTCTCAAAAATGGGGAGAAGTGAATATTCCACTCAATCTATGCTGGGATGTCTCTTGTCTTCCAAAAGCAAGATTCTTTCTATGGCTGGCATTTCAGAAAAAGATTCTTACTACTGATAGACTCCAGAAATGGGGTATTCAGGGTCCTTCAAGATGTGTCTTTTGCAAGTAAGATAGTGAAGATGTTGATCATTTATTTTATAGTTGTAATTATGCTCAATTTTGTTGGGAATGGCTCAAACAAATGATGAATTGGACTTCCCCCTTGCCTAAATCCTTAGTGGATCTCCTTTTAGAATGGCCAACTAACCATAGGTATGGAAAATATCGAAAATTATGGAATATTTGTCCATCCATTCTTACTTGGGAAGTTTGGAAAGAAAGGAATAGAATAATCTTTAGAAATCAAGAAATGCAATTAGTTGAACTTATCAAAAAAGTTGATGCTTGTATAGTTGAAACTCTGAACTCATATATTAGGAAATCTCAAATAGAAGAAGGATATTTTTCAAACTAGGATGGTTTAATGAAAAATAACTGGGTAAATTTGATTAACCCTCCACAAGTACAAAAAAATAAGGAGTAAAGAAGCAAGAAACAATTGTAGATGGACGCCCCCACTCGTGGGCTGGGCCAAACTAAATTTTGATGGAGCTTCAAGAGGGAATCCAGGGAAAACAGATATTAGATGCATCATTAATAATAAGGAAGGTAAGTGGTTAGTCAAAATGGCTAAATCAATAAATCCTACCACTAATAACCTAGCAGAACTAGAAGCCCTCCAAGGACTTCAGTTATACTTAAATATAGGAATATCTAAGATTATAATAGAAGGTGATTCTCAAATTATTATTAATGCCCTCAGAAAAAAAAAAAATACCTAATTGGGTTTTAAATTCAAGACTAGAAGAAGTCATCAATATCTTAGACCAATTCAAAGAATCTCAGATGAATCATATTTTTAGAGAAGGCAATACAAAGGCTGACAAATTAGCAAATATAGGTGTAGATGGTAATAATTTGTTAAGATATAATGAGAAAATAAGAAACCAATCTATATTTTCAATAAATAATTAGGAATTTATTCATTTTCCTAGTCTTATTATGATAGTCATCAAAAAAGGAAATAGACTAGGCTAAATTAGAATTATAATTACTCATTATCCTAGTCTTAGACTGAAATTTATCAAACAAAGAAAATAGACTAGCTTAAATAAGTATTATAATAATCAATGAATTCATAAAAATAGAATATGCTTCCACCTAAATTAAGTAAGTATGGATCCTTATAAGATTGTAAGTGATCTCATTAAGTGATCTCATTTATTTAGTTTCTTCTTGAACCCCAAATTCATTCCTTTTAATGATAACTGTCATTATTTAGTGAGAGCTGGCAGTTAGGTTTTAGAAGGCATTACATCATCTCTCTTGGATCTTCTAGATATTTTGGTTTTAAATATATTCTTATTTATTATGTCTTCCATGTCTCTTTCAATTTAACAAATGGCCGATATGGAAACCAATATCAGTCTTTTTCATGCATCAAAAGTCAAAACTATGGCTTTTAGGGGTAAGGTTAAACCTGAAAGATGGAACAGGGTACTCAACCAGGTGGATGATATGTCCTACCTAGCTATTAGCCATGTCTTAGGTGAAGGTATCTTTGATTATGAATTTTCTTGGAAAACAAACAATGACATAATAGGGGCATTCATTGGTTGCTTGGCCAAGGCCAAGCTTGGTAAATGGGATATGATAAAGTTGTGTTCTAATCTTTTTAACCCTATTTGGTGTGTCGGCATAGAAGAAGCTATTATGAGCCTAGATGAGAAATTTAGGATTCCCCTTCTAGAAATGTATATGGCTCATCCACCTAGTAGCTTTGATTTAGCCATTGTTCCCAGACGCCCAACATTGGTAATTCGAGATAACACTGCCTTCTCTCAAGCTTGGCCAAAAATGGAAGCTAGTATTAATTTTCTGCTCAGATGGAGAGGGATTATGGATGACCATGGTCAAGCTTGGCTCCAAGCTTATCTCAAAATCTTTAAGTCGTATGTAGAGTTTGGAATTGACTTGGATGATTTGGAGGCCCTGGAATTCTGCATTCCTAATTTGGAAAAGACTAGTAAGGAAAGAAACACCTTTGTTTTTCCTCCAAATTTCCATTCTAAAAATCCTAATGAGATAGCTAAAATAATCATGGTTTATCAGAAATAGGAGTAGATTTGTTTTTTTTCTTACAAGGTTCTGGTTTCAACTTTGGTATTAGACTATTATGGTTTCTCTATTTTGGTCTTTCCCTTTTGATATTTTTGTTTGCTATTGTTCTAGGTTAGATTACAGTTTGCTTTACTCATATAAATAATAGACTAGAAATACATGTTTAAGTTTATAGTTGTCTAGTCTTATATGCTCAAATTTTCTATATATACTTAACTTCTAAATAGTTTTAGGTGATATGTTTCTTAAACTATCCTATATTTTTTATGTAACAACGAACTCCTACTATTATTTGTCACTAAAAGACTAATTTACTAATTCCTTTTGTTTGATATATCAATCTATTTGTTCTAAGGAGTAGTAGATAGAATTTGGCAATAGAGATGGCTTCTCTTCATATTAGAATCAAGGTATCTTTCCATTAATGAGGTAGCAGATATGAAATTTATTGCTAATAAAAAGATGATTTCAAGTAATAAGATTAATCTTCTAAATAGTATCCATCTAATGATCTTGGTCTAATTTTAATAAGCAGAGAATGATCAAAATATAGATTTAAGAATCAAAATATGTTCCAATTGTCTCTCAATGGAATTTTATAATTTAGGTAAATAGATAGAACAATCTTATCAAGGAGAGATATTACACCATCCTCTCCCTCATGGTTAATCTTGACCCCATATGTAAGGATTACTTTTATTTTATTTACCCTAACCAACCTAACGTGTGATTTAAGTGTGTTTCAGAATAGGTATATTACTAAAATAGAATCCAAGTCAAGGATTGTAATATGATTCGAACTTCTTGTACTATCACTCTTCTGGGTCAATGCAAGAAGTTGGGTCTCACTTTTGGCCAAAAAGTGGAAGTGTTTTTCCTATTTTTGAAATTTTTTGTCAATTGATGTCAAAACTTGAGGCATTTAGAGATTGAATATAAAAAAAGTCCAGAAATAAAAAATTTAGTGTTCGAAATCTAGTTTTTGAATATGTAATTTATTTGCATACCCATATGATAGATTATTTTTTTGGTATGGATCTTTAAAAACTACTTTTTCAAAATGCTTGTTTCAAGACCATACCACGCTCGTGTACAGACACCATAATTTGACACAAATAAATGAATTTTTGCAAATCCTTTTAAAAGAAGTTACCTAATACACCTAAGATTGATGAAAATATTTTTCCTTAAATTTTTATTGAATTTTTTTTATTATTAATTATTAATTGGCTATAAAGGTAAATTTTAAAACCTCTCGTTTACGGACCACATAATTTGATCAAAATCTCACTTTTTTCAAAAAAAAAATTAACCTCAAAAGAATTGTATGTAGATTGATGACATATAAATTAATTTAAGAAAAATTATAAAATAAAAAAGTTATTAAAGTTTTAGTGAATGTCAATTTTTAATGTTTAGGAGATAGTTTTGATTAATAAATAATGGGAAAATAGCAAATAAACTAATATCACTAAAAATTTTACATTTTTAGAATCAGAACAGTAAGACCTATAATGGGTTTTTGTTTCATCAAAAAATTCAATGGGGATGACTATAAAAAAATTATGGCAATACTAGAAATTGTCGATTAAGTGCCTTAGGAAAAAAATAGATCATAAAGGCATGGCTTGGTGGGACCAAGCCTATGCCATGCCTCTCCCCAAGGCAAAACCCCATGCAAAAGTTGGGTGCCATACCAAATTCCCACTCATGTCTTGATTCCTTTCAACTATTGTACCTGATTATTTATAAATTGGGTACCTAATTTTTAAAAAATTGGGTACTCAATTTTTAAGCAATCGAGTACCCGTTGGGCCCCAAAAGCTATCCCACAAACTGACTTTCAATGATTGAAATGATTGAATAATAGTTTCAATCTCCAACAAAGAATTTTGTCATAGTTATTCTATTTTCTTGTCCTCATACAATTTGCAAGCTACTAATTCAAATTCAAAAGTGGTGCAAACATGGGATCAAAACAACGAAGAAAGAAGAAAGCAAAAGTTCTGACAGATGAGGAGATTGTAGCAAATAAAGAGAATGAAGCATGACATCAATGAGAGAGAAGATAGAGAATTAAAGACTTGAACAATGTTTCAAAGGGACAAGACATTGAGGATACCATGATGGATGAAGAGGTCAAAGAAGAGAACCCAACACAAGAAAATTCAGGTGCACATTATAATCATGCATTCAATATAGGTGTGTCTCCAAACTCTCAAATTTTCTCTCGTGATGAAATTGGTGATTTTTTAGAAGCAAGTTATGATTTAAACGATTTAGATTTTCTTCATGAGAAGCAATTGTCAAACGATCATGCACAAAAAATTGCAATTGAAATGCATGCCCTGAAAGAAATACCAAGAAAAATTCAAAATGACATTCAAATCCCAAATAACAGTGAAAATAGTAAAGTGTCTGAAAATAAAAATTGCATGAATGTAGAAATAAAAACACCAACATGTCAGAATGATAGTAAAGTGTCTAAACATAATTTTCATAGTCCTAATGATGTGTTAGATAATCTTGAGGGATTGGTTTCATGGAGACAAATTAGGACACATGCTAATAGATTGTATAGCCATTTTTTTTATAATAAGAAATTTGGGTTTCAATGTCAATTAATGTTGCAACTAATTAAAATGTCTAAAATGTAAAAAGTAATGAGAAGGTTGGGAATGTATGCAAAACCCAAGAATAAAAATGAGTGTTTAAAACAAGTTGTATCCATTGTTGCTAGTGCCTTTAATGTTATCGAAAAGAGAAGTTGGTCTAAAGATATGAATGTAGCACGATGAGCAATAACAACAGCTTTAGTTAACAAATCAACATCTGGCAAAAGATTGATTAGCAACATAAGTGGATATCTTAATGTGAATCGTAAGACTTTAGAAAGAGTTGTAAAGAGAAGGGTTAACTTTGAATGTGATCCAGCAAATATTTTATGGACTTCTAGTGGTAGACCTTAAAGATGTGATATGAAACTTACTAGTGAAGTCAAGAGTTTAATTGAAAATTTTTGGCATGATAATACAAGAGTATCACCTAATTCAAGAGATGTTCTTAAATTGAGAATTGGGTCAAAAATACGTGATCCACATCCTAAACACCTTTTGGACATGACTCAAACTGAATTGTTTAAAAATTTTCTAAATGATAAGGTATTAAATATTACCATTAGTCAAAGATCTTTTGAAAAGTGTAAACCATGGTATGTAAGGATTAACAAGGAAAGAATCACATGTTGTTGTAAAACTCATATTCAATTTTGTTACCATTATGATGTATTTCTATCTATACATGGTACCATGCATAGTAAAAAAATGTTATAGGAATGTGGTATAAAAATACCACCTCAAACTATAAAAGATTCCATATCAGGTTTGTTTTGTAAGCCACCTAATGATCAATACTTTCTTTTCAATGCATGTCTTTCTAGTACATGTGATATGTGCGGCAATCTTTCTTTGTTAGATGAATGTTTGCATGAAAATGCTTTGACTACTTTTGGACAACAATTAGTTGAGGTAAAAAGATTCAAAACTATTGAATATCCATTGAAGGATGGGAAGATTGGAAGAAGGTATGATCTAGTTACAGATAAAGTTAGTTGTCATGCATTTATGGATGAGTTTAAGAGTGTGATCATACCAAAATATGTTAAACACTCTCAATATTCTAGATGGCTTGATGGAAAATTTTGCATATGTAAGAATACATTTCCAATTGGTACTATACTTTTAGTTGTTGACTTTGCAAAGAACTACATGCTTGCACTGCAAGAAGAGGTACAACCATATTATTACAATTCAGTGCAAGTAACAATTTATGTTCATACAGTTTATAGGCATGCACTTGATAGTATAGAGAAGGATTGAAAAATATTAAGAGAGTACCATTTTTTATATGAGTGATAATAAACTCCATTCATTTGAGTTTGTCCAATATTTTTTCAAGGTCTTTTATGATAATTTAAAAGAGAGACAAATTCAAATGACACAACACTGGATATGGTTATATAATTGTATAGGACAATTCAAGAATGCTAGAATGTTCTATTGGTTGAGTAGGACACATAGGAAAACTAACATCCAACATGTGTGGAGTTTTTTTGAGGCTAGACATGGTAAAGGAGAACATGATGGTGCTGGTGCATTCGTGAAGAAAGCCCTTAGTAGAGAGCAATTAAAATTTGAGGAAAAAGCTAAATTCAAAAATGCACATGAGATTGTCGAATGGTGTAACAATTATTTATACACGAGATCAAGTCAGAACTCTACAATCAAATGTTTCTTCTACCTAGTTGAAGAAAAGAATATCCTTTCAAGATATGACTATAATACAATTAGTGGGTCAGCTAAATGGCATTCATTTAGGAGTTCAAATTCTAACACTTGGACTATATGGACTAGGGAGCTTGCTTGTTTTTGCCAATTTTGTCTTGCAGGTGAATGGGAAGAATGTGAGAATACAAAATGGGTTGAAGATTGGCAACAAAGATCATTAGCACCTACTAACACGCATTTTGAAGATGATATAGTAAATGAAGACCATAATGTTACTTTTGCATTAGAAGAATATGATTGTATTCTAGACCTCATAGAACTTGGTATGCACAATTTAATTAGATTTTGTTGTGATATCATGCTTCAATTTATATAATCTGCATATGTACACTCATGTGATTAAAGTTTTTATGTACTTTATCTTATTTTGTAGGACATGTTTATGCTATTATTGCACCTAGTGATAACGATGAACAAACTAAGTATTGGCTAGCTAGATGTGTGGAACCTAAGAAAAAATTAATATGTCATCAAGTAGATGATGATGGTTTTGAGTATCCAATTGGGTCTGTCATTGTAGTTGGCACCTAGCTACGTAGATACCTAATAAGAAGAAATGATTTGCCAGCATTTGAAGACTACCAAACTGAAAAGAAGATTTTACAATATTCTCATTTGGTTGTGGCAACAAATATCAAATTAGAAAGATACAAAGGGAGACCCGCCAATAAGGTATTATGGACAATTTCAATGGATGAGCACGAGACAATCATAGATGCATTGCAAAAGAGAGAGGATGTAGATGGTATAGTGGGATGACTACATTTAAATCAAACACATGTAAGTTTTTTCTTTACTATATTATTTTTTTATATATGTACTTATATAATTTAATTACATGTATGTTTGTGTTGTCAATACCAATATAGAGAACTTATATATACCTCTTATTGAGGTCTCAATTACAATTTATGCAAATTTAAATGTTAAACTGGATCGAACATCAACATCTTGTGCAATTTCACATAGTAAGTACATAAAAATTACACATATATTTACATAGTTAAGATACCTCATATTAATCTATGTGTTTATTAACATGTGTTTTTGTTTTACAATTTTATTTTACATGACCTTGTTTGAAGAGATGTGTTGAACCAAATTTATATTTTGAGTTCACTTCTATAAATATATCATTGACATTGTCTTACATATATTGTGAAATATGTTGTACAAACTAATTTTAAAATGAGAGTTTACTTCTATTTGAAAGTTAAAGGTATGCACTTGATAAATTATAAATTAATTGTCAATTTAAGTAGTGACCTCCTATTTTGTTACATTACTTTTACATTCAAGCATGTTTAAATTAATGTTTGTTTGGAGTTTCAAATTACTATTGATTGTAATATTAAAAACAAGTCAATTTAAAGATCATTACTCATTGTATTGATTATATGTTATTGTTATGTTGATAATTGGCATGTATGTTTAACCATGTTAACCATGTTAAGTGAGAGGGAGGGAAGGATGAAGATAGTGAGAGAGTCCAAGAGGTTTCTAAGAGGTTTTGATGGATTGTAAGGGTTCCTAACGGGTCTTAAGGGGAGATAGGGAGTCCTACCAAGTCATCATGTGTGTTATGTAATAATGAGTCTTACTAGGTAATAATGTGTTATGTAATAATGAGTCTTACTAGGTAATAATGTGTTATGTAATAATGAGGCCTTATTAGGTAATAATTAGTCTTACATTACCAAATGACACATAAGGACCTCTTATGGTACATTTCTAGGTAGTTTTATCCATATATATGTTAAGGGGACCTAGGGAGTCCTACTAGTTCATTATATTTGTTATAGGTTATAATAGGTATTGATATAATTACTACACATAATAGGTATTATTAGTTAATAATGAGTCTTACATTACCAAACAATACATTAAGATCACTTATGATACATTTTTAGGTATGTTATCCATACATGTGTGTCTTAAGGGGACATAGGAGTCCTAATAGGTCATTATGTCTATTATAGGTTATGATAGGTATTGATATGTTTACTAGCACATAATAGGTATTTTTAGGTAATAATGAGTCCTACATTACCAAAAAATACATTAAGATCACTTATGATACATTGTTAGGTACGTTATCCATACATGTGTGTCTTAAGGGGACATAGCAATCCTAATAGGTCATAATAATTTTTATAGGTTCTAATAAGTTTTAATATGTATTATTAGGATATAATAGGTCGTATTAGGTAATATTGAGTCTTACATTACCAAACAACACATTAAGGTCACTTATGATACATTGTTAGGTACGTTATCCATACATGTGTGTCTTAAGGGGACATAGGAGTCCTAATAGGTCATAATAATTTTTATAGGCTCTAATAAGTCTTAATATGTATTATTAGGATATAATAGGTCTTATTAGGTAATAATGAGTCTTACATTACCAAACAACACATTAAGATCACTTATGATACATTGTTAGGTACATTATCCATACATGTGTGTCTTAGGGGGACATAGGATTCCTAATAGGTCATTATGTCTGTTATAGGTTCTGATAGGTATTGATATGTTTACTAGAACATAATAGGTATTGTTATGTAATAATGAGTCTTACATTACCAAACAACACATTAAGATCACTTATGATACATTGTTAGGTACATTATCCATACATGTGTGTCTTAAGGGGACATAGGAGTCCTAATAGGTCATTATGTCTATTATAGGTTCTGATAGTTATTGATATGTTTACTAGAACATAATAGGTATTGTTAGGTAATAATGAGTCTTACATTACCAAACAACACATTAAGATCACTTATGATACATTGTTAGGTACGTTATCCATACATGTGTGTCTAAAGGGGACATAGGAGTCCTAATAGGTCATAATAATTTTTATAGGTTCTAATAAGTCTTAATATTTATTATTAGGATATAATAGGTCTTATTAGGTAATAATGAGTCTTACATTACCAAACAACACATTAAGATCACTTATGATACATTGTTAGGTACGTTATCCATACATGTGTGCCTTAAGGGGACATAAGAGTCCTAATAGGTCATAATAATTTGTATAGGTTCTAATAAGTCTTAATATGTATTATTAGGATATAATAGGTCTTATTAGGCAATAATGAGTCTTACATTATCAAACAACACATTAAGATCACTTATGATACATTGTTAGGTACATTATCCATACATGTGTGTCTTAAGGGGACATATGAGTCCTAATAGGTCATTATGTCTATTATAGGTTCTGATAGGTATTGATATGTTTACTGGCACATAATAGGTATTTTTATGTATAATGAGTCTTACATTACCAAACAACACATTAAGATCACTTATGATACATTGTTAGGTACGTTATCCATACATGTGTGTCTTAAGGGGACATAGGAGTCCTAATAGGTCATAATAATTTGTATAGGTTCTAATAATTCTTAATATGTATTATTAGGATATAATAGGTCTTATTAGGTAATAATGAGTCTTACATTACCAAACAACACATTAAGATCACTTATGATACATTTTTTGTTACGTTATCCATACATTTTTTAATCTAGTAGGTCAATTTTATTTGATGAATCTCAAAGCATAAATTTGATGTGATATTTATCTAATAATCTTTTTTATATTGGTACTAATTCTCTATAAATAGTTAAAATTATTGTTCATCTAGCATATATAATTACAATATGTGTCATATGTTCATGAATAAAATATGTTAGAATAAAGAAAATGGTTTGAATACTTAAAACATGATGAAACATAATAATATATACTACATAGACAAGCATGATAAGAAGTCATAAAAAATAGTACATGGTCTAACATACATCATAACATGATCTATGAAGTTAAAAAATACATATATAATACAGTTTTAACTATCCTAACACAAAGTGTATACATCATAAACAATATACATCATAAAAACACAATCTACAGGTGCCAACAAGACCTAATCTATCTGATCAAATGTCCTCTTTACTCCATGTGAAGAGGACTCAAATGGATCGTCATGTGTAATATGAGTTGTCTCATCATGTGGGACACCCTATGAGGTAGATGGATCAACCTGTGTAACATGAGGCACATCTCATCATGTACATAATTAATTGAAATGGGTTTCAAAATCTAGCTTGCAAATAAATTAAATATTCACTACATGATAAAATAAATACCACATGAGATGGGTGTCCCTCAATAACAAGAGGAGGTGCACTGTGAAAACTACCAAATATAGCAGTAGTGAGGTTCTATAATTTACAATACATGTTGATCGATAAGTAAGATTGACAAATGAGTGTCAACACACTTAACCATCTTCACTATACATGCCGAGTGACACAGTAATCCTATACAAGCCGAGTAATTCAGGAATCAATAGAAGTCGAGCAATGCAGGAAACTAATAGGTGCCAAGTAAAGAAAAAACTACAATAGATGCTGAGCAATCTAGAATAAATGGTGCTAAGCATTAGTATTACTTCATGTACTGAGAAATGCAGAATCAGCATAAAATTTTGTGCAATCACAAACCAAGATGAAAAACAATTATGCATGACTCATTGATAGGATAAAAGGATAAGATCAAATCCTCACAATCACCTATGCTATCCTCATGCAACCAATTAGAAAATTAGAGATTGCATGCAGCCAATAGATGAATTTCAAAGGTTTGAGAGGGAACATTTGAATCAAGGATGCATGACGGACCACTAATCTTTATAAGGGAGTCTTGATGCCATTGAATATAGAGAGGAGAAAGGAATCATGAGAAGAAGGAAAAGCAGAGCCTATTAAGGTCATCGCAGAAAATTGGTGTCAAATATTTAAAGGAAAGGACAACATTTACACATTCAGTTGATTAGAACAGAACAAGGAACACAATCAGTAGATCAAATCTAGTAGAGATCTGGGATAGAAGAGTAGATCAAGAGCCTGGGATCAGCATTAGAGATTGCATTAGTTCAAGTGTATTATTCTAATACTCTCTCATAATTGTATTAGGAATTTGGAAATCCTATTGAGTTAGGTAGGTTTAATAGCCTTATTTAAAGCCTTTAATAGGGTGGCATTCTAAGTTGAATGTTCTTAAGTCCTCTAACAAGGCACACTCCGAACAGGGTGTTGAAATCCTTTAACAGGGTCACATTCAATAGTGTGTTGTAGCCTTCAATAGGGCAGGCCTTTAACAGGGAAAACCATCAGAAGTGGTTGAAATCAATTGCTGTAGTAATTTTGTGGCTATCATCCGCACCCCAGTTTTACCTTCTTATTCCTGGAGGGTTTCTAGGTCACCAAAATCTCAAGTGTTATGTGGTGATGCATGTTTGTTTCTCATGATTATTTAATATTTATATGCATGCATGTTAATTTCATATATATGTTATTAAGGGTTTAAAAGTGGTTAAAAGGCCAGTACTTCTGATTCACCCCCCCTATCAGAAGCATTCCTCCCATTAAGACATTCCAACAATTGGTATCAGAGTCAAGTTCTCTCAAGAAGAAGACTAACAACTTGGAGGAAAAGATCTGAAGATGGAAGTTTTCAAACTTGGGAAGATCATTGAGAACTAGGTGCTAGATGTGCATCTCGCTCTACACAAGGTAGAGGAAGCTAGAGAGGAATTAAGAAAATCCTTTAAAAGAAGGAAGAAAATAGCTATAGCCAAAAATGATATTCACTACAAGGAGATTGAAACCACATAAGTATTTTCCAAAGAATTTGATGTAGCAATAGTAGAACTGATGGAGAAAAATAGAGTACAAAGAGAAGAGATAAGAACTCTTAAGATAGAGCATGAATCACAGGCCATGATGCTATGTGAAATCATTGAACAAAAGAAAAGAGCAGTTCAGGATAGAATCGTGATGGAAGATGACAAAAGAAATCTTGCAAACAGACTTGAAGAAAAATGTACTGAATTAACAAGGATCTCAAACATGCAAATGGATACACTTGCCCAAATGATGAACCTTCATCATGAACTCAATATGAAAGATATTGAGATCTCTACTTTGAGGATGCAGAATGAGAAATTACAAAATGAATTGAACAGAGAAAAAGAAACAGCAGAGAATCTCAACAAGTCAACTGAAGCTATCAAGTATTTTGAACAGTTGCTGAAATCGCCAAGGTCAACCCATGATACATCAAGACTTGGATACTCTAGCACTAAAGTTGGGGAGTCATCAAAGAATGTTGAGCAAAGAAGTAACAAAGGTAAGGATTCTAAACCCACTTTTCATTATTGTAATAAAAAGGGGCATACTACTAATGTTTGCAGGAGTAGAAGGATCAATAAGCCAAACACACCCAAAAGAAAGGGTTACTATCACAAGTGCAACATGCAAGGACATATAACACAAGACTACAGGTCTAAAGTCACAAGGACACAAAGATTTGATGGACACTACCATAATTGCAAGAAGTATGGACATAGAGCCTTTGAATGCAAATCAAAGCCTATGTGGACACCAAATCAGCATGTAAGGAGGGACAACAATGTACACCATTACAATTGGGATTACAATACAAGGAAAAATTGTCACTATTGTCAAGAGTACGGACATATACCTCAAAACTGCATAAGAACACACTTCAAGGGGAACTATAAAAGATGGTTGAACCAAACTACTTGCTTCAGTTGCTTGAAAACTGGACATGTCAGCAGGAATTGTCCAATAAAGGCCAAGGCACCCAAGACTAAAGTAAATAAGGGCAAAGAAAAGGTTGATGTGGAACACATCAGAACAAACATGAAGAAGACATGGCAGAAAAAGGATGGATCAAGTACATCCAATGCAAGGGTCACTTCACCCACGAGGTCAAGTGATCATTTCTCATCCAACTAATCACAAGATGAGCCTATGAGATTGATACATATAAGGAAGTATCAAACATCAGCCCTAAACCATGATGACGCACTACAAAGTATAAATTTGAATGAGACAAGATGCTAAGACAAAACTTGAATGATGATGTCGAGCTATCTTTGGTTGCTGAGTAAAACTACTATGGTGGCCGAGTTATTAACAAAGTCAGTAGATGTCGAGTGAAAAATAGTTGTTGAGTGGATGCCAAGTTGAAAAACCTTTGGAAGCCAAGTGACAAGTGAAGGTACAAAAATGCATTAAATGCAAGGTTTTTGAGCTGCTTAAAAGTAAAAATCAATTCATTTTGAGTCATTCAAACGAAGAGCAATTACTAGGAGCATGATTGAGAAATTTTTGAGTATTCAACCAATAATTTGTAGTGATTCAACATCTACCCAAGCAATTTAAGCATTTAACCAGGTATTTCCTTCGGGTGCCAAGTTTTATAATTTGTGAAGTTTGTTTTAAACGTCAAACCCTAGTTCAATCAAAATGGCGTGTAGTTCAAAGTCCACCAAAGGGAAGGAAAGACATGAGATTCAACTTGTTAGTAATGAGGTTAAGCAACTCGAATTCAATCCAATCCCAGAAGTTGCACATAAAAATGATCCCACTGGTGCCCTATCCGCCATTCCTGAAAAAGTTGTTATGGTTCAAGATGTGCAAAAGTGTTACAACTACAAAATAGGAGCCATAGGAGACTTGGAAATATTTGATGCCTTTGACAAACTCTGTGATAATGGTATATTGAAAGATGAGTTTTCTATCATAGAGAAGAAGGGTTTAACCAAAGCCCTAGCTTTTCCTATCGTATTCAAAACTGAGTGGATACACATAATACTTATGAGAATCCATGATGGAGCATTCTGGTTAGAGCAAGGACCAGTTAAGATTACTAAGAAAATGGTTCATAGGGTCATAGGTTTTCCAACCCTAGATCAACCAAAGACATTGAGAAGTGACAAAAAGGAAACAATTAAGAAGAAAACATGAGCAAAGTGGAATAATAGAGGCATGACCATAGACACCATAATTGATCCACTTCTAGACTTTGTTGTGAGGATCATATCACACAAATTTATTAGTCCAACAGGTTGAATAGTGTATCTTGCATAGCAGTGGATGTGGCATATAAGCTTGTAAAGAAAGACCACACCTATGACCTTGCAGAGCTCATGTTGTAGAAAATTAATGAAAATCTTGGAGCTATTAGAAATTCCAAGGGAGAATAATGTAAATTTGGGTCAGTGCTAGTTTGTATGTTCTTCTATGTGATGAAGTAATTCCCTTCATTTGGAAAAGTCAACTGGAGTCAGAACAAAACAATTGTTGATCAAATAAATGATTATATTGCACAAATGGGAGATAGCTTTGATGATCAAATGTCTATCTATTTTGATGATTTCAAGAATGCAATGAAGAAAAGAATGTAAATGATATATGCTTTCTTGTTGATATTGACTATACTTATATCCAAGCAGTCTTTCCAAGAGCAAGATGGCTTAGACCATTGGGATATGAGCTTGATGTTGATCAAGCTTCTGTAGCCATCACAACATTACTTGTAGAGGAAATGGACAAATATGCCAAGGCATTTGGAATGTATGACACTGTCAAATCAAGAGTTGTTACAAAACCCAAGACAACCACAATAGTAAAGAAGAAAGACAAGCTAGTGAAGAAGATAAAGAAGAAATTTGGTGTAGTAAAAACAAGTGTAGCAGGTGAAGCAGAGGAGATTAGTGAAGGAGAAGAAAAAGGTGATGAAGAGAAAGATGAAGATGAGATAGAACAAGAAGATAAAAATAAGAATGTCGAGGAAGAAGAAGCCAAGGAAGCACCCATCAAAAAAAAAGTCATCAAAAGGAAGGCAAAGACACCTCCTGCTCCTCAGCCCAAATCAAAGAAAGCTGTCATGCCAACACCTAAGAAACCAACAACCAGAGCTATAACAAGGGCCTCCACACAAAAAGACAAAGAGGAAGCTACAAAGAAGAATAAAACAACCAAGAAGGCACAGGAAGAGCCAAGGAAAAGGAAAAGATATATGGCTCAACCTGATACTGATGAAGAAGATCAAACTGAAAAGGTAAGTCATCCTTCTATGTCTTGAGGTGATATATTATGTGAAAATATTAGGAATGGAGACTTAAGTGATATGAAAAAGATTGATTTCAATAAGTTCAGTAAAGAGGAACAGAATAGCATAGAAGAATCAGTCTATGCATTAATGGGACAATTCAAGTATACACCTCTTGAACTTGATGGACAATTGCCAAAGGAGTTGTCTAAAATTGTAGAATACAAATGGCATTTCTGTTTGAAAATGGAGAAGGAGATGAGGGAATCAACCCTAGCAAGCATACTTCCTAATTTGACAAGGGAATAGATAACTAAAGCAGTCAAAAGGAATAACACTAGGTTTACACCTAAGTATAGGGCATTCTCCATTTTATAGAATAAAATTGAAGAAGTTGTACAGAAAACCACAAGATCGTGGAAGAATTTATATAAGAAAATTGAAGATGTCCTTGAAGAGGAATACAAAGAAGAAGTTGATGCTAGACCAAAAGAAAGAAGGAAGAGGAGAGAAGAGAAGACAGAAGTAGAGAAAAAGGTTGAAGAGGAGGAAAGCAAAGGTACTAATAAGCAGCAAAGTGTGCAAGACACACAACTACCACCTCCTAGTCCTCCTCACTCTACTATCACACTTGCAAAAATCATAAAGATTAAGGATGTTGTTGACACCTCAAGTCAAAACATCAATCTACTAATTGTAGAGGATCTCACTGAGATCCTTGACCAAACAACTCTTCAAGAACAATTGTGTACAAGTCCTATATTAGTCAATGTAGATGAGCTTCAAAAGGTAGTAGATAAACTCAAAGAAGCCAAGGTGTCACCACAAGAACCACCTCAGACCACTCAAACTACTAGATTCCCATTTCTACTACCTCCATCACTACCAAGAATAGCCATGCAAGCTCATCGGGAGCTGAGTGCAACAACAGGGGAAGTCATAGGTACACCAGTATAGACAACAAGTACACCCCCAGCAACAGTGACACAAGAAGAAGATAAGGAAGAAACATCAGATAAGGAGGAGTCTGGAATACAAACTTTGGTTGAGTTACCAAGAATAGGAACTCCTACCAAACCTGTTCAGTGGTCGAGTACTGAAAAGTTGACCTTACAAGTCAGAACACCAAGCTCAAGCTCTACTTGGGTAGCCAAGACCATTCATTATGGTATTCCTGAGCTTGATGAAGAAATTAAAATACCCTATTATGATTCAAGCACTCTAACTAAAGAAAAGATGAATGAAATACAGAGTGCATTGGATAAGAGAAGGAAGTAAGAGGCATTGAGGAAAGACTACAAATACAAGCAGTCAATGAATGAGATCAAAGATATATTCATGGATGTATTCAGCCTACAACCCTAGATTCAACCAGACCAATCCTTGAGCAACTATCTAATATAGTTGACCAAGTGAATAATGAAGATCATGATACAAATGTGAAACTCATGGAATGGTCAGAAAAGAAGTTTCTAGGAAAAGTCAACCAACAGATAGCCAATAACATTATTTTGGGACAGGTTGATCTAGCCAAGAAACTGGATAATGTAAAGATTGTATTAGGGAATATCTTTTCCCTTTATAGCAAATTGTGTGATTTTTCTAGGTTCATATAAGAAATAAATCAAAAAAAATTGAACCTTGAGAGAAACCTTAAGCTCTCTAGTATGCAACTACCCTCAAATCCTGCATAGAGTGAGAAGCATTTTACTCAAACGCTTCACATTCAAAGGGAATTAGCTTCATTATCAGCAAAAGAGGCTATTGTTAAAAAAAAGCTTATGCAAATGAAAGCACCTATCACTCCCCATTTAGAAGTCTTACACAAAGAGAAAATGTATGTAGAAACAGTCTTGAAGAAGGATCCAAATATTTCTACACATGAAGTACTTGTTGATCTAGTAGCAAAGCTTTCAATCCAACACAAGTCATTGGATATTGCACTGAATAACTAGGATACAGCTCTCAAAATTCTCCTTGAGGTAAATTAAACATTTTTGGCCAAGCATGGCATTACTGTTTAGAAAACTTTGACATAAGTATCAAAAAGGGGGAGATAATGTAGAAAGGGGGAGATAATATAGAAAAGGGGAGATAATGTAGGAGATATATTAAGGGGGAGCACAATGACAAATTTTGCCAAATTTTGAAATTTTGTTTAGCTTGAAGTTGATTGACTGTAAATAGAAATAAAGGAGTCAAGGGACATGCAAATTTTGGTAATCACATGAAGACAGGGTCATCAAATAGAGAACAAATAGGATCAAAAAGCAAGAATAGGTCAAAAAAAGAGAACGTCAGGCACAATGGCACAAGATATCATAATTCATGACATGATAAGGCATAATCAACTCAGGGGGAGTCATAAGGTATATTGTTGATTACAATATCTTTTTTGAGATTTTGTAAGTGAAGAATGTACACATAAGGATTGGATCATGAATGATCAGTTAAGTGTTTTTGACACTCATGTCAAAGGGGGAGATTGTTGATCGATAAGTAAGATTAACAAATGAGTATCAAAACACTTAACCATCTTCACTATACATGTCGAGTGACACAGTAATCCTATATGAGCTGAGTAATTCAAGAATCAATAGAAGTCGAGCAATGTAGAAAACTAATAGGTGTTAAGTAACATAGAAACTACAGTAGGTGCTAAGCAATCCAGAATAAATGTTGTCGAGCATCAGTATTACTTCATGTACCGAGCAATGCAGAATTAGCATAAAAGTTTGTGCAATCGCAAGCCAAGATGAAAAATGGTTATGCATGACTCATTGATAGGATAAAAGGATAAGATCAAATCCTCACAATCACCTATGCGATCCTCATGCAACCAATCAAAAAATTGGAGATTGCATGTAGCCAATAGGTGAATTTCAAGGGTTTGAGAGAGAACACTTGAATCAAGGATGCATGACGGACCACTAATCTTTATAAGGGAGTCTTGATGCCATTGAATATAGAGAGGAGAAAGGAATCATGAGAAGAAGGAAAATTAGAGCCTATTACGGTCGTTGCAAAACATTGGTGTTAAAGATTTAGAGGAAAGGATAGCATTTACACATTCAGTTGATTAGAATAGAACAAGGAACACAATCAGCAAATCAGATCTAGTAGAGATCTAGGATAGAAGAGCAGATCAAGAGCCTGAGATCAGAATTAGAGATTGCATTAGTTTAGGTGTATTATTCTAATACTCTCTCACAATTGTATTAGGAATTTGGAAATCCTATTGAATTAGGTAGGTTTAACGGCCTTGTGTAAATCATTTAATAGGGTGGCATTCTAAGTTGAATGTTCTTAAGTCCTCTAACAAGGCACACTCCTAACAAGGTGTTGAAATCCTTTAACAGGGTCACATTTAACAGTGTGTTGTAGCCTTTAACAGGGTAAACCATTAGCAGTGGTTGAAATCAATTACTGCTGTAGTTTTGTGGGTATCATCCCCACCCCAGTTTTACCTTCTTAGTCCTGGAGGGTTTCTGGGTCACCAAAATCTCAAGTGTTATATGGTGATGCATGTTTGTTTCTCATGATTATTTAATGTTTATATGCATGCATGTCAATTTTAATTATACGTTATTAAGGGTTTAAAAGTGGTTAAAAGGCCAGTACTTCTGATTCACCCCCCCTCTCAGAAGCATTCTTCCCATTAAGACATTCCATCAATACATACATTTTTAAAATTTGATTTTAGAGCATAATGAACTATACATTATGTACATAAATCACAATACTGACCTCAAAGGACGATGTAGGAACCTCCATCTAGCTAAGTTCTATGCTCTCAACAACACTCATGGTGACATAGTCCTAAAATTATGGATACATAAACATTTAGTCACAATTATATATACATAAATAATTACAAAGTATGCAAACTAAAAAGTACATAATTTGTACACTACAATTTTTATACAGTATAAATTTAACATGTATATATATGATACCTAAGTGGTTGCCAATGTCACAGATGTGTCTACAAGTATGCTAGCACGATGATCATAAGATGGAGTCAAAAATAGGCTATATCAAGGCCTATATGGATGAGTACAATATGGCTCCTATTCATAAAATCAAAACACATAAAATATATATGTACATGTGAGTCAAAATTGTTTAGATTATAAGTTAATAATAATGTACATACATAAAAATAGTACAAATTATTTGTCTTCAGTCAAAAGTTCATACCATATGTATTTGAGGTTATGCCTCAGTGGTAACTGGAGTAGGACCTATACTAACATCAAACTGTGTAGCTGCAGACAATCCCTACAAAATCAAATAAAAAGAACATATGAGCACATTTTATTAAATTCGAGTTTGAATGTACATTTTATAGTGTAATTCAAAGTGCATACCGTATAAGGGAGGCCAACGTCTATAGGTCTTGAAAAAAGATTGTACTACCTCCTAGGAGGAACAATATCATCCATCCTTTGTTATTGCAAAATTACAAATTAATATGGTTAATACAATTACACATGTATGTAGAAAGTAAATAATTATGTGTACTTTATATTTAAATTAAAATTAAAAATTTTCCTGCTGCTCTTGACTCTCTCCAGGCTCTCCGTGCTGCATGAGGTCAACAAATGATGACACATCTATCTCGTCACTACCATCACCATGGGCAGCATATACATCATCATCAAAATCAGCACCCTTAGCATAATGGTCATCCTGTGCTACATCAACATCTCTCTGGGGGCATATGCATATGCCTCCACAACTAGTACAAATATGTCCTAGTGGAGAAGCATGTGTCTCCTGCATCCACTATTGTACTAAATTGCCCAAAAGGGCACTCAAATGGGTAAGAGCAAATGAAACTGCTCGATGATGGTGAGGAGCAGGCACATGAAGAGGTTCAAGGGGTTGAGCTTGCCTGTGGTTTCTCATTCTATCACTCAAATTTGCCCTAGGCCTATCCTGAGGCATCATCCACCAACCCCCTAAAATGCTTTCATATCAAAATAATTGGGTTTCAAACCAAATTCAAACTCAGCCCATAGCTTCCTAAGGAAGTACATAGGCACCTCATGGTTAGCATGTGGTGGATGGTCAAATACCATCCACCACTGCTCCCAAAAATGTGTTGCTATACATGGATGTGTACACCACCTAATGGAAATGTGAGGCTTCTTCTCATTAATTTCCTCACCTATCTTAGGGTTTAAAAAATAACTTTTAAAATTCTCTTTACCTATATTGATGTTATGAACCTATCTGTATGATAAGTCATCAGAATAGAAGGCACACATGCTTTCACTCCACGATCTAAATGAATCAATGTCAGAATCTAAATGATGTATGGAGTGAATCATGCCTTGCATGCTATCTACAAGATGTAGTAGGTGACGAGGGGGGTGGGTCTCACATCAGATAGCCTCTATATCATGCATAAGGTCATTAAGGTTACGCCTCATGCTCTCATGAGCTCATCTACAGTGGGTGGTGGAGGTGGGGGTGGAGGTGGAGGTGGAGGTGGAGATGGAGGGGGCAGAGTCGGGGGTGTGGGAGGGGGAGGGGGTGGCAGCGGGTCCATCAAATATAATCTACATATATGTTTAAACAACATAAAAAATTACAAAATTACTATTTAATAAAATTTAAATCTAAAATATCAACTCGATATAAATGCGCATATCTTTATTAAAATCATATCAATTAAATAAATAAAGTTAAATAGTTAAGTCAAATTGAACATTAAATATTGAATTTAATTCTAATCATAAAATAATACTCCAAAAAACTATATCTAGGTTTGTTCAAGGTTTCTTTTCTTAAAACAGGAGCCACCTAGCTAATTTTGCTTTCATGTACACTTATTTTGTGACACCGGGGGATTGTATTCTCATTATGGATTATATGTTCATCTCAAGATCAAAGAAAGTTAAGATTATGGCAAGGTTATGGTTTACAATTTTTTTATGTTTACGGTTTTCATGATGGCTAAGATTAAGATTATTATAATGATTATGGTCCTTTAATGTTAGGGAACTTACCTAGGATTATGGTTTTAGTTAGAATTATATTTAGGTTTCAGATATTTACTATGGTCCTATTGTTTAAAGGATATATAATAGATGGCGTTAGGATGAGAGTTAAGGTTACAATTAGAATGAAAGCTTAGAGATAGAATTATGATTTGATTTTAAAATTGTTTATGATTATAGTTTGAATCCTAAATATTATCCGCTTTTTAATGCAAACTATAAGTCTAGATCATGTCCTAATGAACTAATACATGAACCCTATCCCTGACCATATAATAATCCTAATTCTAATCATAAATTTACTTAAACTTCATAAATTATCATTTTTCTTAAGGTGTTTTAATCAGTTGCTGGATATAAACCTTAATTGTAAACTTTAATCATAAACCTTAATCATAAATCTTAATTATAAACCTTAATCATAAATCTAAATATACTTATAAAATCTAAATTATAATAGTTTAGATCCTATTTATATTCTAGAATTGAATACAAATCCTAATACTAGATCCTAATCTTAAATACATTAAATGTTAAACCCTAACCTTATACATGTAAATCATAGTTAAGGTACAAATTAGGGTTTAATCTTTAAGCATAATATTTTTATTTAGAATTAGGAGAAGGGCTTAGCATTTATGATTATTTTTAGGATAAAGGTTTACCATTTAGGATAACTTATTTAGTCTAAGGGTTAAGAATTTAGGATATAAAGGTTTAGGATAAGGGTTCTGACTTGACATAATTAGAATTTAAAAGTTAATGTCAAGGTTTAATATTTTGTAAATTAGGCGCATGCAATCATAAAATGGATGTAATCATATGAACTCAAGTCACACTAAATAAACCCTACATGATGCTAGAAAGCTATAAAGTGTAATGAGATTATGATCTTGTAATATGGATTAGCTCTTGAAAATGCCCATAATTCACTCAGAAGCACTTGCAAATCACCTAGAATGATTTGCATAACCTTATTGCAAAAAATGTAGATATCTCAAAAGCTTGAGTTGATGGCACGTTTATAGAAATCTCTGAGAGTTTAATGGTTTGGATTCATTCTCCATGAGTGGTGGAGGTTGAATCCTTGATTGATCAATACATGATTAAGCTTTATTGGTGGGAATTAATTTCATTTTCCATTAGTGATGATATGGATAATTGATCATTTTAATTAATGCATTTAATTAATAGTTCTAGCCATAGGATTTAAAAATTTGATTTGATTAATTATGTTAGGATTAATTAATGAATCAATGCCCCTTTTAAAAAAAAAAAAAATTAATATTAAATTATTGATGCTTTGTCATGGGCCTCTAGAGCAGGAAGCCAAAGGAGAGCCCACATAAGAAGATGTCATTAGGGGACTCTAGAGGATATTGAGAGTAGCACAGTACCAGGTGATAGTCTAGACATAGGTGGTCATCTAAGCTAGCAAGGTTTACTATTATGATGAATACTCACTTAGGATATAAAGGTTTAGGCATCTAGTGGAAAGACAAGTTATTCACTTCTCTAGATATATTCTTAGGCATCCAAGGGTATAGTCCCTCCTACTCGCACTGATGTTCCACCTCCACCTCTTGATGGTGAGGGAGGGTTATTTAATTAGATGCCTGATTCGTTCTTCTCTTCTAATTTTTTTATGATGTATCATTTTGAGACCTTGATATCAATGTTTAATTAGTTTTAGGATTAGGGTTCAATTTGGTTTACTGTTTGATTAGGTTTATGCTTAGGTTTCAGTTAGGACAAGAGTTAATAAATTGAATTAAGTTTTAAAGTGCTAAATTTGGTTTTAGATATAGAATTATAGTTAGAGCTTTTACATTAAAAACTAACATTAATTCAAAAATGTTAGGTTTAAATTTTGTTTTAAAAGTATTGAATATATTATTGAGTTAGGTTTAAGTTTAGGGTGATTTGGTTTAGTCTTAAGGTCAACGTTTAACTTGGTTCAATCTTAGGGTAAGGATTCAATTTGGTTAATGGTTGAGGAAAGGATTCAAGGTTAAATTTGGTTTGTACAGTTAAGTTGGGATATATAATTAGGTTTATGAGCATTGTTTAATTTAATTTGGTTTATAAGTATAATATTAAGTAGTTAAGGGCCAAGGTTAGCTTTCAATCTAGTTTGATATTCAATTTGGTTTAGGGTTACCCAGGGGTTAGTTTATTTTAATAATAAATTAAGATATAATGCTTTGAAATCACTCATTTTTTGATATTTTGATTATATCACCCCCATACATTGATAGTATAGGTGATGAATCTTACAAATATTATTTGATCTCATTACATGTGTCATGGTAAAAAAATTTAGTTTATGTACATGAGATGCTCCTAAATGGTGTTTTTCTTTTCTTATAATATAGTGTTATATATAAATTTACCTAAGTACCCTTCTTGATTATCTATGATGGATGTAGTAAATGACATATCTCTATATGATTCTTTTGATATGATATGCATGGATAATATAATGAAATTGTTTAATCCTTTCTGTGCAATAAATGATGTAGTTAGATATGTAAATATTTTTAGATTCACATGTATGACATGTAGATGTAGATATGATGCTCCTCTAGGATAAATTAGTTTGTCATAAATAAGGTTACAATTACGGTTTGACATTTATAAAATTAGTACTTGGTTCTTAGGATCTAGTTATTTAATTATTTATATATTACCTAGTGTAGGTTTTAGCAAATTAAGATTATGGTTAGGATGACAGTAAGGGTTATGATTAGAGTTTTGGTTAAAATTGGGATTATAGTTAATCCTAAATGATGCCTAGCCAAGGGATCCAAAGAACTAATCAAAAGTTTTACTAAGCAAGCAATAACATACATACAATAATTTAGATTTATAAAAAAACATAAGAGATTACATTCCTTATCGAGTACATTTACATTTCATTTTTAAATAATTATAAGTACTAAAAGTAAAATTTAAATAACACATCTACATGAAAGAATAACTACTTGAGTTCAATCCATTTAAATAATATACATTTGTTCCAAATGCCACTTGGCAAATTAATTCAGAATGCACAATCATCCACTGTACATGTCACAGGGTATGAAAGGTTGAAAGAATATACATTTATAAAATAGTTTGCATTATCCATTTTCAATCCATGAAACAAAGTACAATACAATTTAAGTAAAATCATTAAATACTAAGTTTTGTGTTTGGATCCCTTGGCGGGGTGTTACGTGATTAAGTACTTAGTTATCTATGTTTAGGGTTTTAAATTGTACATAACTATATGGTTAGGTTGAGGTTATAGTTTAAACAATGAATTTAGGTTGAGGTTATATGGTTCTAGGTCAAGGTTATATTTATTTGTAATTACATGTTTTAACAATGAATTTACATCTAATCAAAATCATTCAATATTGTAATAAATACATAAATTAAATACATTTCAAAACATCTAAAATAATAATTTTTTAAATAAACATTTACAAAATTATATTTTAATTAATAGATACAATAATCTAAACATATACTCATTAACAATGTAAATTTACAATTTTACGTATATATTAAAACTGAAACAAAAAACAATAAATTAACATACATATAAAATGTAAAACTAAAAAACATTAAGTAAAATAGTACAAAACATATTAAAATACCTAGTATATCGAAGACTAGCAATAGGGGGTGGTCGGTAAAGCTAAAATCAGGCTCCTGTATCTATCTCTAATCGGGCTCCCATTTTTGAAGTCATGAAATTGATGTCAAAAATGCCAAAATCGAGGGTTATATTAGTTTTTGAAATCGGGTACCCAGTTTATAAAGCAATCGGGTGCCCAACTTTTAAGCACCTCAAGCACTTGATCCGAGTTTTAAAAATTGGGTACTTGATTTTTAAATCTCGGCTCAGCTACCTGAAGCATGAATTTAGAAACGGGTGCTCAATTCTAGCAAAATTGAGTACCCATTTCTGAGAAGTACAATTTCGTGGATTTGACTTCTGCAGAATTGTGACCCAACTTCTTGCGATCACCCTTCTTATAGAATATAAATCAAATGTATCAAGAATAAGTTGGATTTTAATTAAGTTTGTAACTATCAAAACCGGGGTATGCCCCTTTTAATTTGTAATTATATAGGACTAAAGTCTCAGGCAAGACTGGAGGTTTTCTTCTTCATTCTTTCCTACTAGTGTTCATTTGAACAAAGCTACTTCATTGTAAAAAAATTGTATTAATAATATAAACAAGGCCTTGGCCATTTACAGATTTTAAAAAAAAAACTTTTCAAAAAAAATATTAAATGGGGTGTTTTATTTTTTTTATATAAATAAAATAAAATTTAAAAATATTTAATATTTTAAAAAAAGGACAGGGGCCAAGACTCCCTCACCCTCCTTACCTCCACACGGCGGGCTGTTGCGCGCAAGACTTAGGTTGTTGCGAGTAGTACTAAGTTTTGTCGTAGCAAGCCAAGGCTATCGTGGCCAACCAGCTCTTCATTAGGGCTATTAAAAAATATATTTAAAATTGGTTTTTTTTAATTAAATTTATAAAAAAAAAAAATTTTAAATTATATATTAATATAATGCATAAAAAATTAAAAGAAAGGGGTTATTTTATTAATTTCAATTTAGTTTTTTTTTTTAAGATTTAAATTTATATGCATTAATTATTGATTAATGATTTAATAACTTCAACTATTAAATTAAACTATATTATTGTATTCAAATATTATGAAATAGAGTTAATATTGGTTATTGTCATTGAATCTCTACAAACATTGTTAAATGGAAGTCCGATGAAAAGTTTTAATAAACTATTTGACTTAATATGTGTACTATCATTAGACCATAATAAAACACAGCTTATTTGGATAACATAAATGGGTAAGATATGTCCATGGAACTTTTATTTTAATAAAATTAACTTGAAAATACTATCCAATTGGAAAACTTCAAAAAGAAAATTGGGGTCTTTATTATAAATAGATGTTTATGAAATTTTAACAAAAACTCATTTCTTTTTTTTCTCAAATCAAAACATTAGAGAATTACTATAGAAAAATGGAATGGCCCAAATAACTGCACTTGTTTTAATTACTTGATGAGATGTTATGTTTCATGATGGGGTTTGGGAAAAAACTAGTATTTTGGTCAGTTAGGTATGTTTACCAAAGACTTGGGAGGTGTTCAATTTGTAAGGTTGTTATGTAATGCTATGATTTTGTAATGTAACCTTAGAAGGATTGATCTATTATTTATTGGGGGTTCTAGTTTCTTGTATAGGACTGATGTGGACATTGTGATTTTAAGAGATTATTTGTTATGAGTTTAGGGTAAGTTATCTTTGTGTATGCTAGGAAGTGGCTTGCAATGGATGTTGGAGCCCTAAAGAGGATGCATGGGTAGCCCATTGTAAGTTGTATTAATAAGAAATAGCATTTCATTAATGGGGTTAAAATGAATTAGCAAGAGTTAGTGTATTACCTCGCCTATGCCTCGAGTGCTAGTATAGGCTAGGATGGGAATAAAGAGGATGCTCAATTGTGACCTTGCCTCATTAGTATGCCTTATCTGTAAGAAAGTATATTGATGCCACATAGAGTCACTAGGAGGTTGGAGTCTAGAGAGGTTGTCAGGGTAACCTTAGAATTGGCTCATGTGATGACACTAGCCCACTTACATAGTAGGTTTCTTACATGTCTTTGTTGCCTCTAGGATTAGATGTTACTTGATTACTTAGTACCTTTGAGATTGACTGCTATCAGGATTCCTTGACCTAGATTCTTGTTATGACTTTTGGATTGTTATTTGTTTGGGACTTGAGATTATCTCCTCAGCACTATGGGAGTGGGCCATTTATGCTCCATGAGGTTGGGAGGTAGTGTTTCTTATACCACTGATATTTTGATAGCTGGATGTTAACGCTAGATTTTTTTTTGCAATTGTTTTATCCTTCTAATCTTGTGATTTTGTTCTATGGTCATATGTTGATTCACCATACTTTGATTATCTGAGATCTTATGAGATGTTGTATCTTATCTTGATGTATATTATTTTAGCATTTCATACCCTATGATTTGTACAGAGGATGATTATGCAATTTTCGTTATGCCATGTGGCATCTTGTGTACTTGTATGCTATATCATTTTATTTTGTACTTATGGTTATTCTATGATGTGGACCTTGTTTATTTATCAAATTTAATCTTAACAAAATTTGTATGTGATTCATTGTCTTTGAACCCTTGAGAGATGTAACTGTTAATGTATTGCTTATGTATGTATGTGAGTTATTGCTTCAACTATGTTATTTCTTCTTGTTTAATCTTTTGAAGAAAAAAATGTTTAGCAAACTTAGTGACTTAATAGGTGAATTTCTTTTGGGTTCCCTGGTCGGGCATTACATAATGCATTGGCACTATACTACAAATCAGTTTCTAACTTATCCACCTTTTTTTTTATGCCCTTTTTGTATGTTGAGCTATCACACAATTTTCTAAACATTATATGTACATTATTTGAAATGTGTTCCAAATTAGTCACAAGTTGTAATAGATCAGCATGTCTTACAACAATTTCTATTGTTACCTTTCCTATTACTCTCTTTTTCAAACTTCTTTTCTGACCATTACATCAATATCTAGTTCATTTATTCTATCTACAATCTTTATCAATTTCTCAACAATAGGAGCATTCTCATCTAAATTATCAATAACAAAATAATCAAGAAATATATCCTTTATGTCATATAGAACCTTTTTTTGTACTTGCTTTTGTTGGTGCTCTCATCTTAGCTCGGCTTGTTTTTTCTTTTCTAGAAAATAATTCACTAAGAATCTTCATTTCCTCTTTAGTTAAAATAGACTTGTCCCAATTTGATATAACTATCTCCTCATCAATCATAACAAGCTTAGCTTGAAATTAAATAGGGGACTAGACTCTCCTTTTCTTAGTCTTCTTATTTGGGGTATTAGAGCTCGACATGGATACTTGCAAGATTTTTGTTTGGAGCTCCACACTCAATATATGAGTCTCAACTTTCATTTGTTCAGCCTTCTTAGGCTCACTACTCTATTCCTTCTCATCAATATGTTTGAGTTCAACTATGGAACTTTTTTTCCTTCCTCTTTTGCTCCCTTAATCTAAGGTCTTGAGGCTTGTGGCATTTCCTCGCTTGTAGTAGATTTGTCTCCTTGATCATTATGATCCTTCTCTCTCTGTTCTCCTTCAACATTTATGTAACATTCCCCTAATGGTTGTATTTTTCTTTGTCATATCTTCAGTAGTGACCAACCCACTCTATTGCTTAGCAATAATTACATGATCATCACCTTGACTATCATTTGTACTCAGCATAACAACATAAGTAGTTGCAAGTTCAACCAACTATGTTTCCACCTATGTCTCGATCTTAGGATAATCTTTGATCTAAACTAACACAATATTAGAGTCCAATATTTTTGTAGGGACTAGACACTAAATAGAGTTGACATGAACTTGGTTCTCAATTTGTGATGTTGGCTCAGTCATTACCTTCATAAGACTGGTGTCTGATTCATCATTAATTACCATAGTCTCACTCATCTACACTAGGTAATTGAATGTATCACCTAGATTTCTAAGATCATCCACTTCTTTTGTATTGTCAAGTTCTGCATGAATAGCCTCTTTATCCTCTTCTTCCTTATCATCATCATCATTAGGCATGAGACCAAAAAAAATCTTCCACGTTGTCTTTCTCTCCTGTACAACTTCAATTTTATTCTTCAAAATCATATATGTCCTTCTTTTTGGCACAAACTTATTAATGTATTCCTTCATAACTATAGACATATGTTGTTTACCTAAATCAGGGATAACTTGGGCTAATGTAGCCTTTCTCATCTGTCTCTCTATGGTTAGAGCATGTTTCCAATTATTATCTAACTTATTGTACAATTTCTTTGGAATTAGCTTTCCTAGCTCTATAGGCGTATACTTAAAATTGGTCATCATATCAATTAATGCCTCTTCAACTTTCTCTTTATCTTCTCTACTCAACTTATCATACTTAATGAAATGAAAACATAATAACTCTACAGTATTTCTAAGATTGTCACATACCTTGTCAATATTCTGAGGTTTCTTATTTACTGCACCTTTAAATTGACTCAAGTCATCTAACTCGATCCTTTCAACTTCTTTTTTTGCATCATCTTCCTTTAGTATGAGCATTCTTCTAGGTTTCTTCACTAATTTGATTAGCTTAGTCTTTTTAGATGTTTTCTTTCTCTTTGTTGCACTTGGAACTAATGCAAGCTTGATGATCTTCACAACTCTTTTCTTCAATGGCTCGACAGCTACAGGACCAGCTACCTTGGATCTTTGTCTAGTGACCCTTTGAGGTGTATTTGTGGACTTGGTAGCCTTCTTCTTAAATATTTGTGTCACCTTTGATTCAATCACAAAAGCCTCTTTTCCTTTCGTTTCCTTGGGCTTGTAAAAAACTAACTATTTGCCTTTACCTTCATGTGTTTCTTCATCATCACCTTTATCTTCATCTCCACTACTAAGGTCTTCTCCTTTTCTTTCTGTTATCTATAGTGGTGCCTCACCAAAATTACCCTCTAATATTTCTATCATCTTTTTTCTTTTATTGTCCATCTTAGGAACCTTGGTTTGTGTCATCATCTTCATTTTTGTTGTCTCATAAGTACCAAAGGGTTCAGCATTTTTGTCCATCTCCTAAGCCAACAATATAGTGATGGCCACTAAAACTTCATCAATGTTTACCTCATAGTGAAGAGGTTTTTGCCATGCAACTCTTGGAATTACAGCTTGAGCATAAGTGTAGTCAGTATGCACTAAGAAACATATGTCATCATAGTATTAATAAACAACAAACTTAGGGATCCTGAACTTGTTCTTCATCTTCTTCTTGAAATTCTAAAAATACTCATCCATAACTGTCTCAAAATCATCACCTAACTAACCAATAAAAAATCATCTATCTACTTAGTAACTGACCTTTACTTGTTAAATGGTTTTTTACATAAAAGAATATGCACAGAATGAGAGAACTGAACTTACATGAGGTATTATTTGCTTTCCTTAGTGCTCCTCAATTCTCTCTCATTTGGGTAAGTTGTAGGTCGATCAGATCATAGTTACGGTCCTTCTTATCAAATTTTTGGCCCATGTCAATGGCTACACATGACACATTTAGTCAGCTTGACCGATAAAACTTATGTGCAATAACTCAAACAACAAACTTGATCTCTAGATCTTCAATACTATTGATCAACAAACCTTTGTTGTTCAATTTTTCCTTCATGTTGTTTTCAGTTACATCTCTTCATTGACATCAAATGGTATTTACCCTATCTAGAATAGGGTATCCAATCACATGATGAATGATTGACTAGTTGATTCTTTCTGGTCCATTATCCAACCACAATTTCATGTGATATATGTGACTTAATACTATCTTTACCCACTCTACCATATAAACCTTTGGAAACTCTAGGGAAAGATTTAACCCTTTCTTAGCCACAACTTTGTGCTCATCATTCAACTTGCTATTGTCACAAAGCTTGTCAAACATACTCCTCAGCTCAAAATCACTAATCTCTCTAATCTTCACATATAGTACGACCTAACATAATGAACCATGATTACCCTTGATGAAATCATTGACAATGCCTCTGAAGAATCTCATGTCAATGTGATATCTAGGTATGCCTTAAACGTTGGTGGAGGACATGCCTCATTACAAACAATTTGTTCATTTCTATCCTTCAATGCCTCCTTCTTTCTAGTAGATGTGGATGATGTCATCTTCATAGTCTAGGGTTTAAAATAAACAACTTCATAATTTAGCTTAAATACAATTGTGCGCAATCGATGACATGCACTTAAATCTTTAGCAACTTTACACAAATTTTCTCTGCAATCACCTGAATACTTCACTCTATAAATTCTTGACAACTTTGTGGGTTGAAATGAGCTTCAAAATCACTATATAGCCTCAAACGGTCAAATTAGGTCTTCAATTAACACTTCATACATATTATAAGTGCCCAACAGGTGTCTCATCTTACTCAGTGAAATTTGATACACAATCTTCCTTCAACTTTGCTCTATCAGTATCACAACTCAGTTCATACTGACATTTAGTACTAGCACTCAATCTCTGCAAGATTTTCAACTTGGCACCAAAAGTCACTTTTCTTTTCAAACCTTAGATTTATCCTTAGACATCTTCTATCATGGAAGTTTGGACTTACATGCAAATAGTATTAGGAACTAATGCATAATTTAGCAATTTGAAACATAGTTCCATACATAACTTTCCATCTAGTTTGAGGTGGGGGAATACCTAATCCATTGGATTCAATGATCACAACTTCACCATTTACACTTATGTCTCTATCAGACTTCTTCCTCTATGTTTAATTCATTTCATTCTTTAATTCTTCAAAATTGACCTTTGTATTTCCATTGTTTACTTCAACATTGGGTATTGATGCTCGATTCATACAGTCCTTGTTTAGGTGACTAACCTTCTAAAAATTGAAACATATTGATCTAAAATTTTGCCAATTTCTAGATCTTCCTCTGAGATGTATCCTAGCACAATTTATTGCAATGTGTCCATACTTTCCACGATATTCACAATTTACCCAATATTGTGATCCTAGTTTATGTTATTACCTTGCTTAGGTGATTTTCCTTGACCTTTAGGTGTCCAATTGTTCTTTTCTTTAGATCTGCAATCTTGTGCCTTATGACTATACTTTTGATATGTATAACATTAACCTTCAAATCGAGAAGTAGTTGGTGTCTTATTGACCTTTGACCTAAACTCATGTGCTTCATGACCTTGTTTGTTGAAAGTGAAATAATAACCATTGAATTTTGGTTTAGGTTTTGACTTACCAACCTTTCTCCTGTAGATATTTTTTGTATGACATGGTTTTCTATAGTGATAGCATGTAGGCTTTTTGCTGTTTGGTTTTTCATTTGCATTCATTTGTTCTCCTTTCTTTGATGATTCTCCTTGCTTGGAACCTGATAGGAACTCGACATAGCCTAGTCCAAAGGTGTCATGAGGTCTCCTTGGTGCATTCATCTATTCATTAAGAAATCTAATAGCCTTTTGTTGCTTAATAGTTTGTCTCCCTTATCTTTTTGGTTTATACCTTGATGCTTAAACTACCCAAAGGCTTATGGAGGACAAAGAAGTTAACAATAGAATGGTTCAGTGTAGTAATCTATCAAAGACCCCTGAATTGAAAGGTATAGCTCCCTTTTAAATGCAAGATTTATAATGAATTTTTTTTTCAGGTTTTAGGGGTATGCTCTTAACTAGAGAGCAGAAGAGGCAAATCCCAGATTGCTCAACACTTTAAACAACCTAGGCAAGTGAAAATGGGACTAACTCAAAAAATGCAATCTATTCTGATCTAAATGCATTGATATGGAAACATGCATGACTAACTACAAAAATAAAAGAGTAGGAAGGATGGTAGAATGGGTAATTCTCATATGGCAAAGTTAACTAATATGTTGACCATAGTTGGATTGTCTATCTCTCAGCTACTCCATTAGTAAATTTATGGCCCTCTCATACAACGAACTATACCACACACATGAACTAAGGCATATATCAGAGAGAACAAAAAGATACTTATGCTGAAGAAAGTAAGACATACAATCTATTGAACAAAGGAAATAAAACCTAAGTTCATTCATATTCATTCAATTTTCAACAATAGTACATTTATTCCACATCCTATATTGAAACTAAATGAATAGAAAAATTACTAATGGACTTAGAGTCACATAGAGTAGTCTTGGCTACAGGGGTTTACCCAAAATTAATTTTGTCAACTTTATTAACTTCTCAAAAAGTTACATATATAGGTCTTCTCAAAATGGTTGGTTACACTGGATAATTTCTTTGTAGAGCATCTCTAAATAGAATAAGCTAAAAATAGGAAAAGCTTGAATCATTGTCTTTTATAGAGACTAATAAAATGCCATAATGGTAACAAAAAGAAGGGGAGGGAGAATGGAAAATGTTTGGAAAAGCATCAGAACATCATCCCTTCTTAGGAGCAATTGCTTTGGCTCTATAAGCTTTCATGGTGTTAGTTAATTTATCCAGTTCCTTGACATTTGGAATGATGATGTTGTTAGCTCGAATCATCCAATAGTCATGCATCTCAATCAATTCATCAATTCTAGCAACCTTTGATTGGAACTTTTTTGAAGCTCTTCTTATGATTGAATTTGTAGATGAGAGTTCTTGAATCTTTGATATTTGGAAGTTGAGAAGATCAATAGCTTTTTCAACAAATGCCAAGAATTTTGACTTCATTATTTCAACATCCACAAGTTTACCATTTACAGACACATAGGACTCTTTGTGCAATATCTTTGAATATTCATATAATTTCTCAATGATCTTCTGCACCAGATTATGTACATCCTTGAGCTCATTTGTAGACCTCTCTATAATAAAATCCAAGGATTTTTTCTAGTGAAAAAATGACTCATTTCCCATCGTGAGGATCCCATGGGTAATGGCAACATTGGTCTTCATGTCAATAACTTCTTACAGTAGGACCAATTGCTTTGTTAGTCTGTCTGCTACCTTTTGTATTTTGGTTTGATAATATGAAGTTGCCTCCATTAGCTTGTGAGCATATAACACTAGACTTCCAAAATTTTCAATTAATGGGGGATCTTGAACCTTCATCTGGTCTACCCATGTTCAGCCAATCTACCTGAATTGCCTCTCTTGTTGCAACTTTAGGAGTAGATTTGTGTTCCCCTCTACATTCAAGTCAAATTGGCTTGATGAAGTTCTCCCGAGTGTAGACCTAATGTACTCCATCAATTCTTGTTTGAGGCCTTCAAGACCTCCTTTTCTTTTCTAAGCTCTTCCAACTTATCTTCAATCTTCTCATTGGTGGACTTCCATATGTTCACCATAGAGTCATGAAAAGGGATACCAAGATCCACCATTCTAATCTAGAAGTCATCTTTAAAAAGCTCATCAATTTTTCCTTCCTTTTGTGGCTCAGAAATCTCTACCATCATGTGGCCAGTAGTTGAATCAATGGCCAATGCAACAATTTTTTTCTACTTCTTCATTTTCTTGGATGGCTGAGAAGAGGTGACTTGTGTAATCAAGTCCTTTGATGGAGCCGCTTATTCATATCTTCTCTTCTTCCTATCAATGGTCTCCTTGAGCCATGACTTAGTAGAGAACATATCGATAGTAGACTGCTAGGTAGTAGGATCAAATAGCTTCCTCGATACTAGAGGAGTTTTCTTGCTTTGGAAAGTAGCAGGGAAGGTAGAAACCTGAGTCACTAAGAGGGCCAAGGCATCCCCTTGCTAAGATGTGTCTTGTTCTTGGTCATTCATGGGGTTGGTTTCACCATCCAGATTGATAATTTGGACACATGAGGTAGGCTTTGCCACTGATATCTCATGTCCCTTCTCCTTCTCCTTGTCCCCTTCCTTCTCCCCAACTTTCTTAGTGTCCAAAAGAGAGCCACCTATGCAGGTAGGAGTGATTGTCACATTCTTCTCTAGAGGTTGGTCTCCACCTTGATCAATATACTGTAATGGGCTTGCAAATGTTGAAGTAGTGGTTGTGGTAGTGGTTGCCGCAGTTGACTAGGTAGCACCAGAAGTTACTCCCCCCATAGAACTAGTGCTCTCAATCCTCTTCTTCCTCACTTGGGTCCACTCTACCCACTTATCTATTCTTTTGACTATTCCATGCATGAGGACCTCGATGGTGTCTCTGACAGGTCCTACAGGTGGGGTAGACACAATAGGAGTGTCTTTGATCTTATCATGAGATGTGTGGGGTGCATATAGGCTCCATCATCTACAAGGTCATAAAAATCAACAAAATTGTTATATAACTTAATTTCATCAATTGTTACTCGTGATTAGAATTTCTCCTGAGTCTAGTATTCATTGAGACACCTGATCCAGAAGTCCTCGATATCTAGAACATGCCTGTAGGCATATCCCAACTTCAAGTGATCTCTTACAAAGTTGACTAGTTCATATTGAGGCATGAGTACCTCATAGTCCACCAATTTGATTTTGTTCTCAAAACTCTTGACCATATTTTGAGCATCAAATCTAGAAGCATAGGAATAGGGTCCAACCACTATGGGGAAGGGAATCCCAGCTATTTTGTTCATGTTTGAACACAAGGTGTTCACTTCAAGAATCTATTGACATAACTAGACTAGAACCACCTTGTCCTTCAAGTACTTAAGCAGTCTCTTGGGAAAACCATCAAAGGCACCTATCCACAGATATGAGAAGCTCAAATATTGGATGAATGAGCATCTAAATTGGCTAATAGTTGAGATTGGTTCTGGTGAGAATCTCCTTTCAGGGCTTCCTTGCAATTCCTAGCATAGCCTCATTGTAAAGGCATCGTTTACTACCACATATTGTAATGCCCCACCAAGGGATCCAAAAGAATTAACCTAAAGTTTTACTAAGTTTTCCAAACTTTTTTTTTTTTTGAAACAAGAAAGATAAAACATACACATCATACACATAGTAGTGGAAGTAATAACATACAATCAACTAAAAGCATACATAACAGGTTACATTCCTTAAGGATCCCAAGACATTGAGTCACATTTAAATTTAATTAATACTAAGTCTAATAAATACCATATCCACATGAAAGAATAATTAAAAGTCCAATGTCCATTTAAATAATATACATTTGTTCTGAATGCTTCTTGGCAATAAAATTTGGAATGCTCAATCACCCACTGTACATGTCACAGGGTACAAAAGGCTAACAGAATATACATATATGGAAATAGAAATACATCATCCTCTTCAGATCCATGATACAAGGTACAATAAAATAAATGAAACCATCCACCATACATGATATATACATCCATCATAAAATATATAAATATCCATCATGAAATACAAAGATAGTATGAAAGGAAATGTGGCCACGGTAGCAACAGACGGATCTCAATGGTAAGAGTAAAAAGCACTACCACCTGACCGTGTGGAACCTAAATGGCCCACTCCCACCGCATTGAGGAGATAGTCTCAAGTCCTAAACAAGATATCAATCCAATGTCAAAATACTCTCTAAGTCTAGGAAACCCTAAAAGCAATCTAACTCAAAGGTTCTAAGATAGATCGACATCTAATTCCCAAAGGCACACAAAGACACATAGGAAACCTACTTACTATGTAAGTGGGCAAGTGTCCTTGCATGAATCACATTAGAGTTACCCTGGGAATCCCTCAGGACCCCAACCCCCTAGTGATCCCTATGCGGCCACTAGTATCCTCTCGTACTAACAAGGCATACTATGGAATGCAAGGTTGCAACCAAGCATTCTCTCTACTCCCATCTTGGTCTATACTAGCACTCGAGGCATGGGCGAGAACATACCAAGACTCTTATTAAGTTCATTTTAATCCCCATTTAGTGTAATTTTTTCACTTATTAAACAATTTACAATGGGTTACCCTAGGAACCAATTAGGGCCCTGGCCCCCATTGCAAGCCACTTCTTGACACTACATATAGATTACCTACCCTAGGCTCATAAAATCACAAATCAATAATCATATAAAATCACCTCAATCCTATACAAGTGACTAGAAAGCATCAAAGATAAATCATAATAACACATCAGTTCTCTACGAGCAACTGGAAAGCATCCCAAAAATAATATTGATTGAAGACTCACAATGGTTAAGTCAATCATTTCATAACATGACATCACCAAGAGCAAAGAAAACAAATACCTCAGTCCTATCAAAGCAACTGGAAAGCAATTCAATTACAACTAATCGAGGATGTTACCAATTTAACATACCTCTTAAATTGTTATATTTTACACTAAACTATATATGTTTTATCTACTGACTAAGCATGTTTAGTTGTTGAGAATACACATTACAGAATGAAAAGAATGCAGAATGGAAAGTACAGGAATCAATAAATAAGAGAATTGATCACTTTTTTCAAAATACAAGTACCAAAATAGTACATTTTTTATTTCAAATATCCAAAATTATTTTGAGGAGATACAAAGTGTTCATGTTTACACAGTACTTGAATATAATGCATTCAGATATTACAAGCATTCCTAGCTCCTAACATAAATATTTGAATTAAACACATTGTACAAACAAAAAAGTATTGAAAAGGAGATAAGAGGAAAGGCATCCATTGCCTGAATGGAAGGTTTGTTGTGCTCAATGCTGACGGTTTGATCCCGCATCTCCATCTAGAAGTAAACCTGCAAAAAATCAAAGAAGAAATGGGTTAGTTCATATGAACTAAGCAATGGGAAACTTTCCTATCATCTATACTCTGTTGTTCCTACAATGTCGTTATTCATATAACTATGTTAAAAAATGCAAGAAGGCAAGAAAAATCCTAAGAAGATAAAATATGTTTATACTAATGAGTTTGTTCCATGTGTAGATATAAAGTTTAAAACTTGAGGCTATTGAAGGATCATGCGTAAATTACATGCATGAAGCCTTTTCATTGAGTTTGTTCGGGAAAAGACAGAAGATATTGGGGAGACTGTTGAGGGGGCATACCTAAGTTTCAGGTATGAGACCTTCTGGTTAAACCAATGTAGCTGATTGAAGACATTGAGGAGATCATTGAAGGGACACGCATAAACTACAAGCGTGAAACCTTCTAGTCAAATCATGGAGGGCTTATATTTTTTTTCAGTCTATAGGATGAACGAATTTCAAGGATATTTGCAAGTATACTTCAGGTATTTTCATAAAGAAGTTTAAATTAGCAAATAAGTTGTTTGCTATCATTAAAGAGTTTATGATTCAGAGCATAAGCAATCCAGTTACAATAGAGAAATTTCAGCATATAGAAAAGAATAAAGATGGCTAAGCATTTAAAGTATTTCCAGCACAACATGACAAAGTCAACTTTCAAAATATAAAGAGATTGATTACTTTTTTTTTTTAAATGCTAAGAAAAAGGGAAAAATCTACTACAGAAAATATAATGTGCATAAGTAGGGCATCAATATCAATAAAAATCATCAATGCATACTATCGAGAGAACTGGTAAAGATATGCATGCTGCTGAAACCTTGCTAAATCAAAAATCAAATGACATAAGTAAGACTGATAACAGTATACTGGCAGATTTATTTCTTCTTAAGATTTGGAACAGAACAACAAGTAAATGTGAATCACTTATTGATATTTGTGCAAAACTATGAATCATCACAAGCTAATGTTGCATCTACACGTGACATCATTTTATCATGCGTGTTGAACCTAGAAATACAATTGGGTTCATATTTAGTGGATTCTACATTCTCCAGGAAGTTGATTTCTATAACTATTTTTTGCTCAAATAAATATGTACTTTATATAACAATAGTTGTTTCTTATAAGCCCTTAGGTTGAAGTTTTTGGTGAAAAGCAAGGTGTTACACATGAATGTCTCTACAGTTAATGAGGATACTTCTAAAGCTATAAGGATAGCTATCAAAGCTATTGCAAGTGATAAATCTTTCTATAATGAGGTTGGTCCATTATTAGACTTAATGGGAGAGCCACGGTTTTACCTTGGTAATGTGATTAATGATGCTGCAATAAAGCTAATGGTCAATATGATAATAGGAAGTGTGATGGCTTCAATCTCAGAAGGATCCCTGGTTAGCTTTGGCAATGGCAGAAGAAGTGTCGCAATCTACTCTAATCTTTATTTATCTTAGTAACAGCAAGAAGGAAAATAAAAAATAAAACCCTCATTCAAAAGAAATAGCACGTAACTATGCAAGGGTTAAAGTATTATGTAGGAGAAATCATACATATAACACAAGGAGACTAGTTTACCTCGAGGCTAGCTAAAGATGAAGCAAGATCATCCAACAGAAGTACCAGTAGCTCACGGCTAAGTAGATGAAACCTGCAAGTTAGCTCAAAATACTGGCATCTAGCAAAAAATGTGGTGCCCAAAGCAGATAACCTAGCAAAATATGGTGTCGACAGCCATGAAATAACAAGAGAAAGACATCAAGAGGTTTTTTCGTCCATGGCCAAACAAATAACCAATAGAAAATGTCCAAAAAGCCAGCTCACGCATGCATAAAAACCATGAAATGAATGCCCAGAATCTGCATCATGTATGGAGTCCTAAAATGCCCAAAAAATCATGCCCAGTAATAGTGAATGGAGCCGTCCAAGTAAATATGATAACCAATATAGCCATAGAGGAGCCAAATTGTGCCCACTCAAAGAAAAAATGGTGTCCAAGAACTCAGATCTGAGCTACCAATAGCAAAATATAACCCAAAATCATGCCCAACAGCAAGAACAAAGCTCATGCAGGAGAACAAGGCGGCATGGTATCAAAAAAATGCCCATAAAAATCATAGACCAGTCTCCATACAGCTAGGGTTTGGGGAAAAAACCCTCCATTCCTTGCTCTTGCATGAATGAGAAAAAAAAATGAAACAAAACAAGTGCCTCCATGTTTTTCCCTCAATGTTTTTTCAATCTTTTCCTTTGCCATGTTTAATAAAAATTTTGGGTCCATTGTATGGGATTTTAGAGTTAGGCGATTTTTAATAAAACTCTATTTTTATTAGTTTCATATGTATATGAAAAAATGAGTGGTATATTTATTAATCACTTTAAACATATAAAACTAATAAAAAAAAAAAAAAATTAATTTCTTCTATTTATAATAATACTAATATGTTTTTTAAAATTAACAAGTATAACGTTAATTTTCTATAGACATATTAATATTAATATAAATAAAAGAACTAAAAATAAATAATTTCCTTTATAATATTAATTTAATATTAAACGTGTTTATAAAAAATGATAAAAATAATGATAAACATGTTTATATTAAATTAATATAATAAAAAGGGGCTTTAATTGTGAAATTAATATGTCAAGTGGTCGTAATTATAAGACCATTGATTTTATTAATTAATTAATGGAATTTATAAGAGTTTTAAATGTTTTATGCCTAAATGCAAGGAGAGGAGGTTGGAAAGCTATTTTTTTAAAGGAACATTCAGTTAACAGGGGATATTTTTGGAGGCCAAGTACAATTCTAGTTTCTGATGCATTGATGCGGTTATACAGTGCTATTTTTAGCTGTTTATGCAGCAATTATGATCAGTTATACATGCAGAGCTTATTTTATGCATATATTGCATAATTAGGAGCAATTTTACATGCTATATTTGTGGGTTACTTGATGCATCCGAGTTTGGGTTTTTGTGCATAATTTTGAGGAGCTAGAGGCAGTTTTTGAGTTATCCATCAATTGGGCAGGTGGTTGAGAGCAATTTTCCGAGGCTTCTTCATAGTTTTCATCATTTTTGGGTAATTTTTTCTAGGCATGATCTTGGAATCCGAGTTAGGGTTATTTTTCTATATATTGTACTTTCACCTCATTATGAAGGACCTTCTTTCAGATTCAAATTTTTGCACATTGCAGATTTTGAGTTGATTGTAAGGGCATTTGTAGCAGAGATTGTTTTTTAGAATTGATTATAGAGATTCAGTGGTTCCTTCTCATTGGTTCTTGTGCAATATTTTGGATTTTTTATTGTAATGTTGTGTTTGCTTTCATTTTAGTTACGACCCTTATTGCAGATTTGAATCTTGATACATGTGATTATAGGTCTATGTTTGTGATTATTGTCTTTTTGCATAAAATTGGTGAAACCTAGGTATCCCTTTCAAAGCAGAAGATCTCGATCCTTGCATAGAAACACTTTTGTGGTTACGTGTTTGTCTGAGTATCGTGAATCAATTATCTTTTCGTAATTCATGCTAATTTGATCAAAGTTACATTCAAAACCATTGGTGCATCACCTATTTTAAGTTTTAGTATCCAGTTATTCACATACATTCTCAATCCTTTTCCCAAGTTCAAAGTTAGTTTCATAGGTGATATCATATAGGAATCGGCCTAGAATCCAAAGATTTTTCTCTCGTTCTTAACCCCACCATTTGAGAGAGGTTTCCATGTTCCAACAGGATAGCTAGATTCTTATCTCACTATAGGCGCAATCCTGATTGACAATAGAGGACTCAAAAATGGTTAAGTCAAGAATGTCATACATTTCACCTCAATTTCACAAGAGAACACTGGAAAGAAAAACAATTAATGCATCAAAACATCTCATAGAGCATACCAAACACATTACCATGGTTGAGCATAAAAGGTCGAGATCAAACATCAGCATGGCATCACAAACACATAACCCCCAAGCCTCTGGTAACAACCTAAGACTAGTCAAGACTAGGTCAACCCCGAAACCCCAAAGCATAGATAGTACATAGAAAAAATAATAATCTCATAGTTTGGTTTGTTTTGAAATCGCATGGCTGAGTTAAATATAAGGTATCAATTTTTCGTTTCAAAGTATGTTTTCAAATACATAGGATTCTTAATTTACCCTACCAAGTAATTCCTTCATTATTTAATTAAGGTATAAGATTACCCCCATTGATATATTAAGTCATGTCTCTTAAAATGCTCTAAGGATTTTATATATATATATATAATTTTAAAAATTATTAAAATGATCCTCATTGCATTTTCAAATAAAATAATTACAAATTAATAAGGACGAATATTAAAATCTCCACCTTATTATCTAACCCTCATTATTAAATAAATTTAATTTAATTGTATTTCATTGAATTTTATATATATATAATTATATATATAATTATTAAACTAATTAATAATTAAATACTTCAACTAACTATATTTTAATTACTTATTAAAAATTAAAACAATTAATAAAATTTTATTTAATAATAATATTTTATTTTTTAAAACATATTAATATTAAATAACATTTAACACATTTAAAAAAAAAACAAATCTCAAAAAAATCAAACTTAACACCCATGTGATTAATAATCACAGGCGGTCATAAGCCTATGGCTGTTGTCGCAAGCACGGCTACGACAGTCATTATTGGCTTTATAATTGTTTATTATAATGTAAGGGGGGTGGGTAATTCCCCCTCCCCATATTAAATTATATAAATTTTATTTTTAAAAAAAAGATTCATTTATGTAACAATTTAAAATTTTGTTTAATTATTTTTATTTATTATAATTATTTTTTATAAAGATTTAAAACAAACAATTCCCCTCCAATTAAATGTCCATATATATATATATATATATATATATATATATATATATATATATATATATATATATATATTTTTTTTTTTTTAATTATATTTTTTTTCATATCATTTGCAAATATAGTCTGATAGAAGAATTACTATCAACCATTCGAATTTCCCATTTTAGAATTTTCTTTTCTTTCAAAACCCTACCTAGATTTAATTTCTCAATCTCATTTTAATTCAAACCCAAATCCCAATTTAATTTCCAAATTTTGATTCTACTGAGGAAGGATTGCAATGATATTTTAATCTCCCACAACCAGACGAAAACAACATGCATACCCGAATTCCAAATTACAAGATCGAAAGATTCATCACAGAGAACTATTTAGACAATCAATTAACAGACACGATGAAGATAGGAAAGAAAAGAGCGTAATAACTAAGCAAATAATCACAAGCGTCTACCTAAACTCTGATGCTAATCACTGTGCTCAAGACGTTTGTAGAGAAATTCCTCCTCTCAAAACCTTCTCCTTTCCAAAAATTTCTTCCTTCTCCAAAATTCGCTCTCCAAATTTGTGTCCCTCGAAAATGAACCCCCAAATTGTGATATGGAGTTCTCTCCTAAAATCGGGGCACTAATTGTGCTTTCACCCAGGAGAACTCTCTGCTCATTTCAACTCTAAATTAACTTTTCTTTATTTTTATTTTTATCTTTTACATGCACATTAATTGCATTATAAATTAACTTTATTAATTTTCACTTCACTTCGCTTTTTTATTAATTTATTAATTTTCAATCTCATGTGCACTTTTAAAAATATCTTTATTAAATTCACTTGTTTTATCTTTTTAATTAATTTCTTATATTTTAATCTCATGCACACATCATGCAAACTTAAAACTTTTAATAAATTAATATATTTTCACTTTTTAATTAATTTGTTATATTTTAATCTCTTGCATACTTTATGCAATCTTAAAACTCTTAATAATTTAATATCTTTTCATGCTTTAATTAATTTTTGAAACGTTAATTGATAAAATATTTATTAACTTTAATAATAATAGTATTTAGCATTTATTTAAAAATGAACTCTAAATATATTATTATTAAATTAAATTAATATTATTGTGTTCTAAATTTATTCTTATAACTTTTATCTTCAAATTTAATTATTTTTATTTAATTAATTTCCCAATTAATTAAATATAATTAAGTATTAAAATACCATAATAAATTTCCATTAAAATTAAGTCATTAATTTAATAATTTAATTTGACTTAATTAATAGAAACATCACCAAAGACTCATAAAACAAAATACAAAAACCTGTCATAACAAAACACATACAAAATCAAACTAAAGGGTTATAATCACGAATTAACATCATTTGATGCATTCGGAGGGTAGTTAACTCATTTACTTGTCCTAATTTTCTAGGACAAATGGCTTAAAGGTTTAGGATCTGGACTTAAGAATTTATCTCCCCTCTCTTACCATTGAGATAATGTGATAGGGTATGCTCATCCTAGCAATTCAGGGAAGTCGATACACAGTACTTACAACTTGCATAAAATCCATGCATGTACAAACACAATATTCTAAGCTAAACAAGCAATGGCAGGAAGTGGTTCATCGTGTAGATCCCGACTAGCAGGTGACTATGACTCCCTTCCTTAACCACATTAGAAATGCCATACATAAAGAAAAAAAAGCATGCACTCCATACACATGCAGTATGGGGTAAGTATCCATAAGAAAACACATATGATAATCCATCTAACTAATCATCATCAATAACTGAAAACACTGAATAATCATCATGCATACATGAAATATAGAGTACCAAGTAATCTCATCATATAATCAATTGAATGTAAAACAATATCCAATAATCTCAAAGCAATACTACTAGTAATCAAGCATAAAATTGGCCTAAAAGAGTTTGGCAAAAATAACAAAATGCAAACTAGGGGCAGGCCCTACACATACTCCTCAAAACTTCTTTGCAGCTATAGATGAGGGTAGAACTCATATACCTTCATGTGTTCATCATAGTTTTGGATGCTAGGAAGGTCATGCCATAAGTGGTGAGTAGCCAAGGCATAAATTAGATAGGAGGACATGTAAAATTGTTTAAATCCTTTAGTCAAATTCATCAATGAGGCAAGCTTATCACAAATGATTTGTGCCCAATGAATTTTCATACCCTCAAAAAAAATAGCTTGCACCAAGAATAAATGGTGCTCGATGAACTCTAGAATTTCCTCCTTTCCTTTGAGTCTATGCAGCAAAGAAAGAATATCTACTCTCTTTTTCAATGTTTGTCGAACAGGGTCTTGGGCATTTTTCTCTTCTTCGAGCGACGAGTCTGGAACCATGTCCTCTGCATGTCTTCTCGTTCGACGTTCTTCTTCTCATTTAATATAGACATAGAAGAGTCGAAGTCAATATCATAGTACTCCACTTTTATGGAAATGTTGAATGTGGACTGTATCGGTGCATTTTTTATCGAGATGAGGATGGATTGATCAGGAAATAGAATCTGCTTTGTTTCTAGGTCATATCTCTTAATACATTCCCTTACAAGCTCTAATGCATGTACTGCCATTGGAAAATTAGTTGCCTCAATTAGTTTGCTCTCTTTAAGCTTTTGAGTGATCAATTGAATTAGCTGAGAATTGAATCTCCTGTGGAGATCACCCAAATCGTAGAATTTGGATGACGTATTTGTCAACTCTTTCAATTCACTCTCTAGGCCTATTAACTTATCATAACCCACAACTATGATTGTCATTCATTATGATTGCATAGGATACTATTCTTGATAAATAGTCATTTTAATATACTTGAAGAAATAAATTTCAAGCAATTTCGATGAAATAGGTATAGGAATTAGAATGTTGGTGCCACATGAATGAAATTAAGTGTTGGATACAATTGATTAATTGTGTATTTTCTTTGATGTTACACAAATGTCATATCATTATTAGTCAGTGTATGTCGAGCTCACTCGGGCAGTGAAGATAGTTTTTTGTGTCTACAGAGTGTTCCTGTGGTTGCCTAGTTCAAAAGGCAGTGTCTACTGAGCTCACTCAAGCATCAAAGGTAAGTCTATAGAATATGAGTGTTAACCAAGCTCACTCAGTTAATGAAGAAAAGTTGGATGGAACCAGTGTTAACTGAGATCACTCAGTTGCCAATGGATCTTTGCAAGTTTGTAGTGTTAACCAAGCTTTTGTTGTTTAACACAGGAAATTGTTTTTGAGTTAGTGTCTACCGAGTTGGATTGGCTAAAGAAGAATTTTCTTATTTTAGCATATTAAGCTTAATTGATTTATCTATTGGTTCTAGCCAACTAAGGTGATGAATATTAGTCCTTCTAAGTTGTATATGAGCCGACTTGACAATATGAAAGACATAAGTATAAGGTCAAGTTATGAATTTGAAAGCATGAAAGAGTGAAGATGTGATGAATGTATTGAAGATTTAATGATGAAGAGAGGACGCAAAATTTGAAGGATAAGAAGAATATCCTTGTGGAGTAGAAAAGCTATATTCAATCAGGAAAGATAAAGTACAAGCTAGAACAGAGATCTATAATTAGCAAATCAGTTGCATTCAAAATTAGGTCATCTCATTGTTACTCTCTAACCATTGTAGTAGTGATTTAAATCTCTTAACAGAGTAGGCTTAACAACTATTTGTAAAGCCTCTAACAAGGTGGCAGTTCTATTGAATTGTCTTAAGACCTCTAACAAGTCCACTCCTAATAGGGTGATTAAATCCTCTATCAGGATCACACCTAACAGTGTGTTTTGTAACCTTTAATGGGGTTGGCTCCTAACAGGGCTCACTTCAAAAGAGTGAAAATGGTAACTAGTTGCAATTGGTGGTTTTTCCCAAATTGGGTTTCCATGTTAAATGTTGGTGTCAAATGTGTTCATGTTATTTTGTTTTATGTGTTTTCAACTAAGTTAGAGTAATGGTAATCATAGATAACATCTAAGATTTGCATGTTAAGTATTTATTGAGTATATTCAGTACTTACCGAGTTACAGCATTTATGTGCATCAGTAGTATTATGTTTTCAAACTTTATTTTGTACTAACAACTAAGGGATATGGGATTTATTTTAGTAGTAATTGACTCACCCCTCCCCTCTCAATTACTCTTGTTATATTTCCAAAAATTGGTATCAAAGCTTTTGGTTCTTGTAGAGAAGGTTTCAAGGACCTAAGCTAAAGATCAGGATGTTGTACAAAAGAGAGATTCCCAAGCTGAACAGAGACAATTTTGTAACATGGCAAGGACTTATGTGGTTACATTTGGCTACTATCAGTGACTTAAGATGCAAATATCTTGATATTGAATACAAGACTCCCATGGGAACATTATCTATTGAAGATATTGCTAAAAAGAAAAATCATAACATCATGATGATTGATATTGCATCTGCTCTTAGTTATGCTAAATTTGATGAAGTCAAAGACTACAAAACAACTCATGAGGTGTGGACCAAACTAAAATACATATATGGAGGAGATGAAAATGTAATAAGAGCTAAGATTGAAAGTCTTAGAGGTCATTTTGATCAGATGAAAATGAGAGAAGATGAGAATATTGCAAAATTTGGAAAGAATCAAAGCAAGTGTAAGTGCAATCAAAGCATCTAAAGGAGACATTGAAGAGAAAATAGTTGTAAGCAAGGTACTCAGAACTCTTTTTCCTATTTATGCAATTAGAGTATCTACTATTCAAGAGATAAGATGTGATCCAAATAATAAAATATCTTTGGATGCTCTAGTTGGAAGATTGATAGCTTTTGAGTTAGATAACTTTGATAACTATGTTCCTAGTTCAAAGGTTATTGAGTCTATTTTTAAAGCTAAACTCTCACTCAAAGAAAAGGCTAATAAATCAAAGTCTAGTTAATCAAGAAGTGAAGAAGAAGAAATAGAAGAAAGTTCAAACAATAATCTTGAAGTTGTTGAAGCCCTACTTGCAAGAAAGTATTCCAAAGGCAAAGGAAAGAAGAAAGGTAAAGTTCCTCTGATATGTTTTTCTTGTGAAGAAGTTGGTCACATTGTTGCAAGGTGTCCAAACAAAGAAATCAAATATGAAAAGAAAATAAATAAGCACAAAAGGCAAGAAGAATTCCAAGAACTACAAATACAAAGGTAAGAAACCTTGTTTTATAGCAAAAGATTCTGATAACAATGAAGATGAAATGGTATTTATTGTTGTAAAAGATGAATCTGATGATGAAGGAGATAAGATGGCACTTATCTCTCATGTTAGCAAAAATGATATATGAATTATTGATAGTGACTGTTCACATCATATGACTGGAGATAAAACAAAATTTGAGCACATGGAATATTATAATGGAGGTAGTATAAGATTTTGAAACAATGAACCTTGTAACATAAAACGAAAAGGATGTATTTCATTGACTAAAGAACTTGTGTGTGGCAATGTTTATTGGGTTGAAGGACTAAAGAATAATCTACTGAGTGTGGTACAGTTGAATAAAATTGGATTCAAGGTAGAATTCATGAATGGACAGGCCAAACTACTAGATGGAAAAAGGAAATCTAGTTGGATCTGGCAAGCAAACAAAAGGTAATCTATTTTATCTTGATCTCAGTGAATGTTCATGTTTTATTGCTCAAGTAGAAGAAAGTTAGTTATGGCACAAAAGACTATGTCATATAAACTTTGATAATTTGGTTAAGATAAGAAAACATAGAAGAGTAAGAGGTATTCCTAGTTTGAAGAAGTCTGATATGGGTTTATGCAAGAATTACTAAATTGGTAGGATGGCAAAGACTAGTTTCAAAAGCAAAAACTATCAGTCAGAAGAAGTCTTAGAAATTGTTCATACAGACTTATGTGGACCTATTGGAATAGAGAGTTACAATAGAGAAAAATAATAATATTCTTTTTGTTGATGACTATTTTAGAATGATGACTATAATGTATCTAAAAGAAAAATCAGAAGCTTTTCAAAAGTTCAAGTGGTATTTGGCAAGAGTTGAAAAAGAAACTGGAAAGAGGTTGAAATTTTTAATATCAAACAAAGGTGGTGAATTCATCTCCAATGAATTCAATAATTTTTGTATTGAAAGAGGAATTAAAAGATAGGTATCAGCCCCTAGTACACCACAACAAAATGGTATAGCTGAAAGAAGAAACAAATCCATCATGGATTATGCAAGAACTCTGATGATTGAAAAGAATATTGCAATCAAATATTGGAAGGAAGCTATCAACACTGTAGTTCATACCTTGAATAGAGATCATTTGAAGAAAGATTCAAACAAAACTCCTTATCAACTATAGTATGGCTATAAACCTAATGTAAGTTACTTGAAAGCATTTGACAGCAAATGTTATATCTTGAAAGAATCTAGAAAAGGAAAATTTGATGTAAAAGGTGATGAAGGCATATTTCTAGGATACTCCTATAGAAGTAAAGCATACAAATGTTTGAATTTGTCTACTCATAAAATAATAGAAAGTGCACATGTTAGAATTGATGAGTTTGCATAAAAGAGTGAAGAAGAAAGCAACAAGGAGCTAGAGGATTATAGAAGATTTTTTTACCATGAACCTGATGCCCTACCAAACCTATCTAAAAGAAAGGAGGCTTCATCTCCCAAGTCCCAAAATCTCCAATAGTTACCGAGTTGCAGACAGTGCAATCCAAGTCACAGTCTGAAGGACCCAAGCTTGATACTAAAGTTCATGATGAAAATAGTGGAACTCATTCAAAACCCAAAGAACTTGTGTTAGCAAGATATGTTAGAAGGTATCATGCACCTAATCAGATCATTGGAGACAAATTTGATGGAACAATGACAAGAAGCAAATTAAAAGGTACATGTTTACTTTCTAAATTTGAACCTAGAAATGTTAAAGATGCTCTAGAAAATGAAAGTTGGATTGAAGCAATAAATGAAGAGATAGAACAGATTAAAAAAAACAAAACTTGGACTCTTGTTTCTAGACCCAAAGATAAGAATGTAATTGGCACAAAGTGGGTATTCAGAAATAAGTTGAATGAAGATGGAAAAGTTTCCAAAAACAAGGCAAGACTGGTATGTTAAGGTTATTCTCAAGAAGAAGGTATTGATCATGGTGAGACTTTTGCTCCTATCGCAAGATTAGAAGGTGTCAAAACTTTACTAGCATATGCAACACACAGAGGATTTAAAGTATATCTAACGGATGTTAAATTTGCATTCCTGAATGGAATTCTTGATGAGGAAGTCTACATTGAAAAACCAAGAGGTTTTGTAGATCCTAGCAAAAGAGACATGGTTTGCAAGTTACACAAAGCATTAAATGGTCTTTAGCAAGCTCCCAAAACTTGGTATGAAAGACTTCATAATTACTTGGTACAGATTGGCTTTCAAAGAAAAAATGATAATAGTAGTTTGTATATCAAAGAAGGACCAAACAAGAAGATTGTGTTGGCAGAAATATGTGTTGATTATACCTTATTCACAAGAAATGATAACTTGTGCAAAGCATTTTCAGAAGAAATGAGTAAAGAATTTGAGATGTTCATGTTTGGTGAGATAAAATTCTTTGTTGGGTTGTAGATATAGCAGAGCAAAAATGGTATCTACATAACTCAATCTAAGTATATCAAGGAGATACTAAAGAAGTTTGGAATGGAAGATTCAAGACCAGTTGGAACCCCTATGTCTACTGAACATTAGCTTTCCAAAAATTATGATTTCAAAGAAGTAGATCAGACCACATACAGATCAATGATTAGAAAATTGCAATATGTAGTTCATACAAGCCCTAATATTGCACTAGCAGTTGGAATGGTGACAAGATTCTCAAAAAATCCTAGAGAAAATTACATAATAGCAATAAAGAGAATCATGAGATACATGAAAGGTACTGAAGACTATGGCTTATGGTACAAACTTGGAGGCAATTTGGACTTGAAGGTGTTTACTAATTTTGATTGGGCAAGAAGTCTTGATGATAGAAAAAGCACTAGTGGTGGAGCATTCTTTCTTGGTAAAAGACTAGTGTCTTGGATAAGCAAGAAACAAAATTGCATCTCTCAATCCACAACAGAGGCAGAATATACGACAACAGTAGTTAATTGTTCTAACATTATTTGGTTCAAAAAATTGTTGGAAGGAATGAAGATAGAGATCAAGGATCCAATAGTCATATACTATGATAACACCAATGCAATCAATATATCAAAGAACCCATGATGCATACCAAAACAAAGCACATTGCTATAAAATATCACTTCTTAAGAGAGTTGGTGTAGGATAAAGAAGTCAAACTAAAATATGTGAATACAAAAGAAAAAATTACAAACATATTCACCAAGCCATTACCTAAGGATGCATTTTTGTATCTAAGAGGTAAGCTAGGGGTCATTCCCCTATCTGAAGCTCACTAAATAAAGTTTAGTGATGCATCAACAAGAGCTAGTTAAAGATTAATTAGTTGATGTAGAATTGACAATGACATATTTCAAATGAATCAGTACTTAAGGTACATTGATATTAATAGAGTTGCTATCTTTGGCATGTGTTTTCAAAGAGGGAGAAGTTTACTGTCATATCTCATAGAAATTTTTGTCATTCCAAAGAAGGAGAAGTTTGCTATAAGAGGGAGAAAGTTATGTGAATGAACCTGGCAGAAGTTGTTACAGACAAAGGGAGAATCCAATGAAAGGAAGAGCTCATACTGATAGAGGGAGTTCTCATGAATAAAACTAAGGATATGTTTCTTACTTTATTCCAAAATTTCATTATGTTATGACATGTTCTACTGCCATCAATGCTAAAGAGGGAGATCGTTGGATATAATTGATTAATTTTGTATTGTCTTTGATGTTACACAAATGTCATATCATTATCAGTCAGTGTATGTCAAGCTCACTCATGCAATGAAGACAATTTTTTATGTCTACCAAGTGTACCTATGGTTGTCTAGTTCAAAAGGCAGTGTCTACCAAGTTCACTCAAGTGTCAAAAGAAAGTCTATAGAAGATGAGTATTTACCAAGCTCACTCGGTTAATGAAGAAAATTTGGATGGAACCAATGTTAACAAAGATCACTCGATTGCCAAAGGATCTTTGCAAGTTTGCAGTGTTAATTGAGCTTTTGTTGGTTAACATAGAAAATTGTTTCTGAGTTAGTGTCTACCAAGTTGGGTCGGCTAACAAAGAATTTTCTTTTTTTGGCATATAAAGCTTAATTGACTTATCTATTGGTTCTAGCTGACTAGGGTGATGAATATTAGTCATTCTAAGTTGTATATGAGCTGACTTGACAATATGAAAGATATAAGTACAAGGTCCAATTGTGAATTTGAAAGCATGCAAGAGTGAACATGTGATGAATATATTGAAGATTTAATGATGAAGAGAGGAAGAAAATTTGAAGGATAAGTAGAATATCCTTGTGGAGCAAAAAAGCTATATTTGATCAAGAAGGATCAAGTACAAGCCAGAATAGAGATCTATAATCAGCAAATCAATTGCATTCAGAATCAAGTCATCTCATTATTACTCTCTAACCATTGTAGCAGTGATCTAAATCTCTTAACATAGTTGGCTAAATAGTTATTTCTAAAACCTCTAACAAGGTGGAAATTCTATTGAATTGTCTTAAGACCTCTAACTAGGCCACTCCTAATAGGGTGATTAAATCCTCTAATAGGGTCATTCCTAATAGTATGTTTTGTAACCTTTAATAGGGTTGGCTACTAATAGGGCTCACTTTAGAAGAGTGAAAATAGTAACTAATTACAATTGGTGGTTTTTCCCAAATTAGCTTTCCATGTTAAATCCTAGTGTCAAATGTGTTCATGCTATTTTGTTTTATGTTTTTGTAACTAAGTTAAAGTAATGGTAATCATAGATAACATCTAAGATTTTTATGTTAAGTATTTATCGAGCATATTCAGTACTTACTGAGTTACAACATTTATGTGCATCAGTAATATTCAATTTTTAGACTTTGTTTTGTACTAACATCTAAGGGATCTAGGATTTATTTTAGTAGTAACAGATTCACCCCTTTCCTCTCAGTTACTCTTCTTATATTTCCAACATTAAGTTTGGCCAACAATTATAATGGTAGGATTTGCATTACATATCATAATCAATGGCTTTTTAAACTTTCCATTTCCTTGCACCTAAAAATTCATAACCACGAAAAGCTTATTACTTTACATAAAGTAAAGTTACATTAATAAAAATTACTTACTAAAAGAGGTGCATTAATTCTACAGGAAGTGCCTTGTTTCACTTCAGAATTTGGAATGCAAATATACTTGATAATTTAATAAATATGTGGGAGAGAGAGAAACGTAGCTCTCCTATAAGCCCCACTTCCCTTCTATTAGGAATCATAGCACGAGGAGTGATCCTTTGTTAGCTTGCACACTTCATTCTTTCACTTTCTACCTTAAGCATTTAACACTTCATTTCCTTTATATTAGGGTCACATCCTCAACACTGACTTTTTTGGAAGTATCTTTTGAGCATCTCTGAAGAATATTCACACTTTAAGGTGGCATGTCTCTCTATTTTCAAATATTTTGGAGAAGTGGCATTTTTAATTACCTAGGGATGAAAAACCCTCTCTGAGTAACATTTTCTAAAATGAAGTAAACTAACAACACTTTACCCTTTAACCTCAATTTGATGGCTTCAAAGCTAAATCTCGAGCATGCCTCACTGATTAAGAGCTTGAAATAGTTCATTCAACATCATGCTTTGATGCTTGTATGTAAATGCTTGGATTTTATGATTTTAAATGCTTGGATTTCACGTAAATCATTGTAGCTTCAAAAGTAGAACAAAACACCTTTGTTTCCATTAGTGCACAGCGAAAAACTCATAGACTCACTTTTCCTTGTGAAAGTAGACTTTACCTCTGCAACATGAATGGGCTTCTTCCTAACTTCAATCAGTGGATTCATGGGTCTTTCTATCATGAAATAATCATAAACACAACTTGCAAAACATTTCCATGGCTTTGTTCTTCGAATACGCACTTGATTAAGTTTGTCGAAGGGGCAAACTAGCTCGCTTGCTCTGAATTTGTAAGAAAAAGAATGTCGAGGCAAGATAGTAGATGGTGAAAGAAAGATAACTTACTTCTCATTTAAAGATGCTAAAACACATCCTAACCATACCTATATTACTTAGACCCCATGCGTATTGGAAAAATAGAAAACCTGCATAGAAGAATTAGGCAAAGCTAATGCAAACGAGACCCAGAAAATAAAGAAAATGAGGTACTCAAGAAAGATGAGAAGTAAGTAACCTAAAGGATACTTAGACATCACACTTGAACACAAACTCACTTAGATACCAATGACTTTAAGTTTTACAAGGGTAGAACTAAAACTTGGCAACACCTCTCTAGGTTTTGTCAACCTCCCAATGAATTCCTTTTCAGCTTTGAACTCATTTGTTAGTCTCTCAGATTTTAGATTTGCAACCTCAAGCTCCTTTCTTGAAATCTCATGATTTTCACTTAGAAACTGATTGATCATTTCAAACTAATTGTGGGTTAACTTTTGTACCTCATTGATCCTTTCATCAAGTCCTATGACTAGCTGTCTTTTGTCTTCATCTACCATTGCTTTGTCTTCTTCATCCTTTGCTTTATCTTCCTCGGTCTTTTTTTTTGTTTAATCACTTCACATAGCCTTGTTGCTTATATCCCATGTTCTCTTTTCAATTCTTTGACTTCTTCATTTAGAATGTTGCTCCTCTCCAACAAATCTGCTATTTTTGCATCAGATTCACTGGAACTTCCCTCATTAAATAGTTCTTCAATAGTCTCTTCTTTTTATTGGGTGTCATTTTTTTGAATTTCTATCTCTTTCCTTCTTTTCAAGGATTTCCTTAATGTCTCCTTTGCAACCTTGACTTGTTCATATGCAAGCTGAACATCAGTCTTTTGGTTCTCAATTATCTTTCTCAGTTTATAGGCTTCCATCTTCAAGATCTTTAACTCCTAAGTGATTAGACTTCTACGAAGAGTACAAAGCTCTAATACCAATTGTTGGAAATCTAAAAGGTAAAGTGAGATGCTAAGAGGAGGTGAATTGTGATCTATAAAACTTCTCACACTTCAAACATGAAAGATATTTGACATCTTCACATAAACCCTCATTTGAACATTTATCTCATATCAACGTAATCATTCACATCAATATAATATCAAATCTACCTTCTAACTGCATGAATGAGAACTCATAACCACATAACACATTAGCAAACACATTTTTTTATGCAAAAACCCTCCAAGGTGAAGGTAAAATTGTGGTGGGGATGAAACCCACAAAATATTCACTATTGCAGCAGTAAAGTTGTGCCTATTAAGGATACAATGTTTTGATCACTTATAATGACCTACCCTATGAAGGGTCTTCCCTGTTAACAGCTAAAAGAACTACTAGGATCTACCTTGATTAAAGGATTTTTACATCACAACGAAGTGAGTACTTTGTTAGGATATTTACAAAAGCTTGTTAAAGATACTTTGTTAAAAGATTTAAACCTTGAAACACCTATTAGAATGTTCAGTACATGATCCTTTGGTATGCACTTATAATGATGCTATTAGATCTTCTCTATGCAATGTATTATCACCTTACTATGATTTATCTTCTTTATCTCTACTTAAAACTTTTTATTGCACTCCTCGATCTCTTTTGTCCTTAACAATATGATTCACCTCTGAAACTGCGTATGCAAACAAACTCTTCATCCATGCACTCACACATGCGAGCTAAGGGTGGATCCTCCCTAAATAGTTATCTTGGTGAACCTTCTAGATCAAAATCAACGATCTAGATTCTTTTTTTTTTTGCTTAGTCCTTGCAATTCTCTAATTGGTGGATTGCCTCATATGGGATTAATGATCTTTCATTTGACACGCAATCACCTCCTTGATTAGCTCATTGATCTTCAAAACATGCTTCTATCTTGATAAAAATGGTTAACATAAGATTTAGTGTCATTCCAAACAAATATGTGAAGTTATTCGACACTAACACCATATTGATGCTTGACATAAACTATTTCACTATGTTGTTCCTTTTCTTTAACTACACTCGGTATATAGTGAATTACTTGACCTCTATATCACTCAGTGTCAACTACTATCCTAGATAAAATCAACAATCATTGGAGTACTCGCTGACCATTAGCTTGCTCGGCAGTAACTATTGCTTGACACATGACTTGGAATATTACAAGTCTTCAATACTAAGCTCAAACTATATAAGATGACTCAGTGGCAGTGATGATCGAATAACCCTGCCTTGTGAATGACTAAGTGTTTGCCACTAATAGACAACATGACTTAGGAATCAACAGGTAGGACAACTAATCTTCAACTCTTAAAAAATTTTGGCTCTATTGCTTATGTTCATCAACCTAAAGAAAAGGGGAAAAAAGTAGATATTAAATCTTCTTCTTATATTGGTGCAGGATAATATAATGGACTTGGTACAACATCAACTAGGTAAACAACCAAAGATGAACAATGTGTTTGTATTGGAATTGCAATTTGTACTATCCAAGCATGAGAATCAATTTTTATGTCTAAGATTATGGTTCTTTTGTGTGAATTTGACTACATTGATACTTGGGAATTGTTGTATTTAATATGTTTAATGACTCCCTTCATGTCTTGAAGAACTTTGAGATTTTATTTGGTTTGTGGGCAATAGATACAAACTTGTTGTAAAGAAAAATATGTAGATGTTATTTAATAGATGCATAGGATAGTAAATGATATGTTGGATAAACCAGATACTCATATATGAAAGGAGTGAGGTGATTTGTGTGTGGATATAATGTTAAGGCTTGTTAGGCCTAGAGTCCTAATTGATACGTGAGCCAAGATTTGTGGAAAGGATGATTCCTTAAATGGATAGTGTTTGATATTGGTTCTGTGAAGATGATTTAATAATGGTGACTAATGGATTGTTGAGGGATCTAAATTTTGGGTTGTTAATTATGCCCATAATGTATTGAACATGCCTCTAACAGATTGGGATTTTGTGTTGGAACTTGGGACTCTCATGATTTATCTGAGGTTCTTCATTGGTTTTATAAGATGTTCAGCATTAAATTGGTATTAGAGCCTAGCAAAAGATCTTGGTAGGTAAAGGGAGATGCTATTCGATTTTGCTAATGGTTTTGGTTGGAGGTTTTTGACCGTCTAGCAGCAAAAGGAAGTGGTGTTGTGTGTGGCCAAACAAGGATGGTCTATTGATTGCCAAAAGACTTGGGAGAGAGGCAAAAGGGAAGGACTCCTAGGTGAGGCAAAAGGTGAGTTGTTAATGGTGTTTGAAGAAGCAAAGGAGAGTTGGACTTGTGGTCAGTAAAGTACCATGTGTATAAGCCATTACATACTCCACTAACAAGAGTGATTAAAAAGGTAGAGGCAAGGACAAGCATGTGTCCTTATAGGGAAATTTGAAGATAGCATAGAGATAAAAAAAAGTGGAAAAAAAGAATGATGAGGCAAAAGAAAAGAGGAAAATTATGATTTTGATAATAAAACATGATTGTATCCATGATTTCAAGGGACTTGGAAACCTTTCAAGGTCGGGATTTTTTTTCAATTGAACTAATATATCAGAAGATAGACTTGAAGGCCAAGATTGAGGAAGAAATGTTGAATAATATGGGTTAGGGTGTAATCTTTTCTACAATAGTTGTTATCTGGTGTTAGTACAATTATACAATTTTATGTTCTTGATCCACAAATTAGAAAGAGATAGAACATGCAACTCTTCATTCTATCATATATGACAAACTTGTTATGTTGTCACATCCCTTGTATCCCAAAAATTAATAAAATCATAATAGTGTCCAAATAAAGTCTGTACACAGTGTAAACGTGTATTCATGAAACCTTACTGTAGAATGCAAATGGACTAACGATGAATTAAACTAAACCCAAGCTATCATCATCAAAATGTAATCTCTACGAGTGTCTCATGTTTCCCTAACCACAACTGCTAAAATAGCTCTCAGACCAACATTGTAGTGACAGTTCTAGAATGGGAGAATGCTGAAAAATAAATATGCAATGAACTAACAAGTGATAAATTATGCTAAATAATGCAAAATAATGCTTAAAATGCTATGAAAATGCTACAATAAGAATGCTAGATGATGAATCAAAATGTGCCTCTAATGCAAATGCCTAAGACTTGGGTCCCTTTTGCTCTTGAATTCTCCTTCTATTTATAGGATTGTAGAAGGGGTTGGGGTAAGAATTTTGGTTTTACCTTTTCACTTGGTGGGTAGAAGTGAAATTGAAAAGGAGCTCAAAATTCTTGATTGGAGGCTCCATGTGATTTTCATGTCAACAAAAATGTCTCATGAGAGACAAAAGAAGGATCTCAAAAGTCATGATTTGTGGCTAAATAAGGCTTTATTTCAACAAAAATGTCTCATGAGAGATAAGAGAAGGAGCCCAAAAGTCATGCTTTGTGGCTAAATATGACTTTTATTTTTAATAAAATATATGACTTTTATTTTCAACAAAAATGTCTCATGAGAGACAAGAGAAGGAGCCCAAAAGTCATGATTTGTGGCTAAATATGACTTTTATTTTCAATAAAAATGTCTCATGAGAGACAAAAGGAGGAGTCCAAAAGTCATGATTTATGGCTAAATATGACTTTTATTTTCAACAAAAATCTCTCATGAGAGACAAGAGAAGGAGCCCAAAAGTCATGATTTGTGACTAAATATGACTTTTATTTTCAACAAAAATGCCTCATGAGAGACAAGAGAAGAAGCCCAAAAGTCATCATTTGTGGCTAAATTTGGATTTCTTTTAATTCTTTATATAAAAGGAGGATTTTCATTTTGTGAGAATAAATGGATTTATTGATTTAATAAAAGTTCCATTTATTCTCAAAAGTTTGTCTTTTCTCTCTCTCTTTTTGAATTTCATTTTATGATTTTGAATTGCTTCTCTCCTCTTTCGAAGTTGATTTAGGTCTTATTAATTTGATAGATGATTAGTGACCTAATGTAATCTTTTGATTCGAAAGTTTGTTGTGTCTGTTCTGATTTTCTCTTTAATTTGTGCTGATTGATCATAACTACGTGATTTAGGTCTTTGCCAATTTTTAGGTGTCTACAAATGCCCCTCTTTGAGCTAATATGTGAAGCATATTAGTTCAAAGACTATCTTGATTTTTTGATTTTAGGTCAAATTCTGATGATTGGATGTATGTTTTTTGATGTCTGATTGTTGACGATTTGATGATTTGATTGACGTTGACTTGATATTTTGATTATTGTTGATTTGGTGGTTGGATTGTTGTTGATTTGATGATTTGATTGTCATTGATCTGATGATTTGATTGCGATGTTGATTTGGTGTTGCAATAGTTTTGTTTGGATTCCCTGGTTTTGGTAGGCTTGATGTTTGAAAAATTTTGGCTGGGGTAGGACGTTTTTGATGTTTCAAAAAAATTTGATGCCCCAACCTGGATGCCCCAATTTGATTTGATGTTTAGCTGGGGTAGGACATTTTTTATGTTTCAAAAAAATTTGATGCCCCAGCTTGGATTTGGATAAATTGCCCCCTTAGAAATAAAATTGGAAAAAGGGATGTGCAAAATAGGGATCTTCCAATTTGATTTCTGAAACATGTTGATGAGAACAGTTGGTAGGGAATGTGTAGTCACAAAGTGATGGGTAGAATCAATCAAGTAATGTTGATACATAATAAAAGTGCCCCCCTCAGGATATAGAGTAGGGAAAACTAACATGTCCATTTTAGGATATAGAGTAGGACAAATAACTAGTTCAAGATAGAACCATTAGCTGAATAGATAGATGTTGAGATTTGATTGATGTAGGATTATCACTTGTGATGAAAAATTGATTGCATTGTTCGGTGTTCGATTCTTCAAGGTGAGGGGAGTGCTCCCAATGACAAGGGATCTTTAGATTAGACACAAACAGATGATGTAGGTGGTATGACGTAGGGTTGATTTGTGGAGCTTCATTTTATTGGCTTATCATGTATGTCATTTATGATTAGGACCCTTTTGTGTTGAGACCTTCTAATGTTGATGATTCAATCTATGTGATGTATGAGATATTTGAGCTTTTTGATGTTTGGACTTGTGCACTTGAGATATCATGGATTTATGTATGCATGTGATGATCTGATTTGATGGTTATGGTAGCAGTGGATGCGGAAGTGTATATATAGGTGAATGATTAATGTAGATGGATCATGAGTTAGAATAGATGGTATGTTACTGATGATGTAATGAAAATGTGATTTGGTAATATGAATGTAATGACATGTGGGAAGATATAATGTGATGTAATGAGATATGAATGAAATGAGATAATGAAACGTAATATAATGAAATAGAACATGAGGAAATGTGATGAAATGGATAATGAGAGGGAATGGAGTGTCTAAGGAACAAAATGGAATGAAATGGTTAATGAACAAACTGGTATATGATAGGATGATATGAAATAATGAAATGGAATGAAATGTCCAAGTGTGGGGATGGGAGGAAATGAGATGAAAAGATAAATAGAGATGTGATGAAATGGGATGTGACACATGGAGGGTGAGTGAAGGTGAAACATGGAAGGGAATAAAATTGTCTGAGATTTGAAGGCAAGGATGTGGAGTGTCAACTTTTGAGATTCAAAAGCCATGAAATGAATGGAATGAGAAGGTGAATGCATGAAGTGTAATGCTAGTGTGGATATTGTGAAGAGACAAAGTCCATGATAATGGAGTGCTAGAAGCTCATCATGATATTGATTTTGATGTTGTTGTCCACTTTTTGTTAACCAGTCGTGAAGTTGTGAACTAACATTTGTGAATTGTATCCTAATTTATGTGCCAACCATTTGTGTGCAAAGGAACCCAAGATGAATATACAAACTAAATGAATGCAACTAACTGTCACTTTTTTTTAAAGAGATGCAAACTAATTGTCATCATAGAGCATGTAATGAAATAAAAAGTGACGAAGTACAACCACCACTAGCTCAGCTATAGTGATATGAATACTATGTCACACTAAGAAGTACCAGCAAAGATGAACAATGTACAAGAAAACATGACAACCATTAAGAACCAGAAGCTATAGCTGCAGAATAAGAAAAACAGGCACACAGATAGTCACATGTTGGGTAAAATATCTCACCTAAGATATCACAAAAAATTGGTCGAGGCACACATGGCGTTCCATACGAGAGGAGACACTTATAAGTGGACACCAATAATGAGCAAAATCACTGGATCACTGAAATAAAATAGTGAAAAACCAATAAAAGATCATGACTTTATCCTGGTACCTCTAGTCAAGTACATCATCGAGGCACTAAAAGCACATGATAGCATAGGAAATCATTATTTGCAGACTAGGCGTGCGTCCAAGAAATCATGATGTTGACTGTAATGCATTGTCATTTGTAGTTGTGGTATTTTCGAAATATATTTTGATGTTTTTGTGGTTTTGTCGAATATGTAAAAAAAATTTGGATGTTTGGTAAATATTTTAATGTTTTTGTATTTTTTTGATAAATGTTGGAATGGTTTGACTCTTGTAAAAGTGGGAACAATACAATCCGTAGAGTGAGGATAACCATGACTGGTAGTCGAGAATGCGTGTGTGTATGTTAAGAACCATTATAGACAAGAATAAAGCCAATGTGAGGTCATTTCTCTAGGTGTGTGATGAGACACATTTTTTAGGCTTATGAAAAGGCATTTGGAGCCCAAAAGAGGACACTTGGGTCTCAAGTAGGTGAGACAAGGCCTTGAAAAGGCACTTTAACTTGAGAAAGGCATGTTGGGGGACCAAAAGACACTAAGGGTCTTAAAAATGGCAAAATGAGGTCTAAAAAAGATGCATGGGCCTTGAAAAAGGCACTAAAGGGGCCTAAAAAGGCATTGGAGGGGTCCGAAAAGGATGCATGGGCCTTGAAAAAGGTGCTAGAGGGGCCTAAAAAGGCACAGGAGGGGTCCAAAAAGGACACTTGAGCCTTGAAAAGGCCACTAGAGGGGTCCAAAAATGACACTTGGGCCTTGAAAAAAGTGCTAGAGGGGCCTAAAAAGGCGTTAGAGGGTGGGCCAAGCTCTCACACTTACACTTACTTATTCTATGCCCCCAGCTGTATGAGGATGAAAGAGTCTGACAGATATCTGGGCTTCTGAGATAGCATTAACATATTTGTTGAAAGAGGCTAGACTAATTGTGAGGAATTGTTGCTCTTGACAAGAGGGGGGAAATAGGGGCACCTTTGGCGCTATCTGCATTGTGCCAAATTTTTCAAAGTCCTGCGAAATGTTTTAGGACATTATCACGCTACTTCTTAATGTCAGCGAGGCATGTGGGTTTCAAATATCTAATGTCCTGTTGTATAGCCTAATTGAGGAATTGACAGGAACTTTAGGGTGTTGTTAACAGGAATTGTCCCCCTTTTGAATGCCTTTGGCTAGTTGTGAATTTTTTTTGCTAATTTTAGACGATTTTTTAATTTTTTTGATAATTTTGGATAATTTTTTAACCATTTTTTAATATATTTTTTGACATTTTTGGACAATTTTTGAATTTTTTTGACATTTTTAAACAATTTTTGAATTTTTTTGGCATTTTTGGATAATTTTTGAATTTTTTTGACATTTTTAGACAATTTTTGAATTTTTTTGGCACTTTTAGACAATTTTTAAATTTTTTTGGCATTTTTGGATGATTTTTGAATTTTTTGGCATTTTGAGATTTTTTATTTTTTTTTTTAGTTTTAGATTTTTTTTTTTTTTTTTTTTGTAATTTTGGCTGATTTTTGGGTCTATGGGGATGAAATGGAGGATGTGAGCGAGATTTGGTGGAATACGGGGGTAACCAGGACCATGTGGGGTACCTAAAGAGGTAATGAAGGATTTTATGACATCAAATGGGTCGACTAAGGGCTAAAATAAACATTGGAGATGATTGGCCAAGGGTGGAATAGCAGAGATGTGTATTGATTTTCTGGCAATTCATTTCTATGGTATCTCAATACATAATCAGACTCCATGTTTCCTTCGAGCCACAACCATCCTTCTCTCCAACTACTTCTACTTCCATCCATTCCTAATGTTGAGCAACCACTGATTGGCAGAGTAGAACTTAAAAACCCAAAGTGTTTGTCAATTGGGTATCTGTGAAATTAATTCTAGATTGAATACCAACCTGATAGACCACTCTAGTCTAAGCTATAAGCTTCTCAACCCCAGATAAAAAAATATTCTTCTACCATATACCTCTAAATAATTCAACTGTAAATGCTACCCCTTTCTCTTATTGCTATCTTTGATTAATTGCAATGGAAAGCCACAAAGAACCAAAATTTGTCTCAGAGATGGAAAATCAACCATTCAACTGTAGCCCCTTTTTAGCATTGAAGGCCTTGTGTTGTTTAGGGAAGTCCAAAAGTGTTGTCTCGCCCCTTTTCAAACCAGATGTGGCATTTTCACTTCTTTTGTACCATTTCTTTTTTCTTTTTTCTTTTTTCTTTTCTTTTTTTTTTTTTTTTTGGTATTTTTTTTTTTTTGGTATTTTTGGTATTTTTATGTTTTTCTCAAAGCTTTTAGACATAAAACCGTTTGAGATGGATGCTATCAATAAGTTCTGCTAATTTTGTACCATCACAATCTGAAAGTCAGTAAGTACTAGTCCCAAAGGATTTTGTGATAAGGTAAGGACTGATCCAATTGGTCTCCCATTTTCCTTTCTTTTCCCTTGCTACTTAGTTCTTAGGATTTTCGCTGAGCACTAGGTCACCAATCTGAAAGACACAAGGTTTGACCTTTTTGTTATAATGCCTTGATAATCTATTCTGATACACTTTGAGATGTTCATGTGCTATACGTTGATGTTCTTCCAACAACTCTAGTTATTCTAGATGGACCACTTTGTAATCCTTATCTGATAGGACGTCTTGAAGAGTAACTCTCAAGGATGGGATCTCAACCTCTAAAGGGAGAATAGCTTCACAGCCATAAACCAAAGAGAAGGGTGTCACACCTGTAGGCATCCTAACACTTGTCCTATAAGCCCAAAGGGTGGGGTTCAACTATAAATGTCAATCCCTACTAGTATCATTGGCAGTTCTTTTGAGGATGTTGATGATGGTTTTGTTGGTAGCCTCTGCTTGGCCATTGCCTTGGGGATAATAAATTGATAAGAATGGTGTAGAATGTGAAATTTTTCACACAATTCATCAATTATTTGGTTTTTAAAATACAAGGCATTATCTATGAGAATTGTATGAGGTATGCCAAACTAAAAAATGATATGGTTGAGAATAAAAGAGTCGACAAGTGGTGTCGCTTCGATCCACTTGGTGAAGTATTTGGTGGCAATGATAATCCATTTATGCCCACTGGAGGAGGGTAGATGGATGGCTCCAATCAAATCAAAACCGCATTGATAAAAGGGCCATGGCATGGCCAAAGGATTTAGCTCTTAGGCTGGCACGTGAACAAGGTTACCATGGATTTGACATTTTTTGTAGGTTTTGACAAAATCAATATGATGTGAATAGAAGCAATGTAGTAAACCAAATGTTGGAATACATGCTTATTCCTTCAAAATCCATGAAATAAATTCCATTTTAAAACATCTCATGAGGCAAAACAATGCTCTTTCCAACACTGGATTACAATACTTTTCCATTCACATGGTCTAACTGCTATACTCGAGTACATTAATCCTAACTTTCAATCCTTACATTTTATGGAAAAACCCTTTGGATTATTTGTTTTAAATTAGAAATTATAAAACATATCAAAATATGAGCCAAAATAACTCAATCCATCAGACGTTATAGTCTTTGCATGTAGACCCATTTTCTCTGTCATAAATCAGAAGTAAAACTAGTAACCCTTCCTTGGTCATCTAATAGCTTTCTCAAAACGACTCCAAATAAAACCAAACCAATTTTCCATAAACCCTATATGAGTTTAAATTTTTAATATATAAGCCATTAAATTTTCCAATTCATAAATTGTTCTACAAGCACCAATCATTGCCTGTAACTTCAAAACAAATCTTCAAAAACCAGTCTTCATTAAAATGACCATAACTAACACATATCTGAATGAAAATGACTAAAATAAATTGGAAATAAAAGCTGATTTGTATATCTTTCCAATGAATATAACTCAAACTCTGTTTCATCCAAATATGCCTGTACCAAACATATAAATCTGATTGTAGCTGGGCATCCTCAAATCTGCAAATGACCACTTTTACCAAAACTAGCATAACATCTTCAAAACTTAATAAAATTGTTCCAAACCAAAAGGAGAGAGAATATTATTCATCCTACTCTTCAAATATATAGAAAATAAAAGGGTTACAGGCTGTACATGGCCGTGCAAGACCTGGAACCAGCACTAAAACAGTTAAAACCAATCAAAATGGCAAATTCTTGAAAACCAATTGCTTCAAAATGAATTTTTTTTTTCTCATTCACCCCTATCTATTTGGAATGACCAATACAATGATTTTAAAGTGGATTTGGTGGTTTACAACTTCCCAACCACCTTTTTAACCAACCCAACACAATCTTTTAACCCTTGTACATTGTTCAATGCTTTTTGAAGCACTCCCATTACAATGAAAATGTATTTTTTTTTCTACTTTTTAATACATCACAATGCAAAGTTACGCATTTTAACCATTTTTTCAACATGGTTATATGAAATCTAAATGACTTAAATATTACAATATTATGCAATTCATCATACTGTATGAAGGGTCAAGATGCTCCCGCATCACAATAGAATCCTTTTCCATGGTTGGCCAAAAATAGCCCATTCTAAGAATCTTCTTTGCTAATGTGAAACCACTGGAGTGTGACCCAGAAATCCCTGTGTGTACTTCTTACAAAATGACTCTAGACTCATCCTTTTCAAGACACCTAAATAAACTACCATCAAGACCTTTCCTGTACAGTGCATCAGCCACTAAGGAGTAACGAGAGGCTTGGCGAATAAAATTTCCTTTTTGGTTACGTGAGAGGTCAAACATAATGGTCTTATCATGGAGGTAAGTAATAATGGGACTGTACCAAAGGGAATCAGGGGTTTTTAGATGGAAAATGATAAGGGAATTGGATTGAGTAAATGCAGGTTGAACCACCTCTTCCACTAGGAACTCATACCGCTCGTGCTATTCCAGAAGTTGAAGTAAGGAGGCCAAGGTGGCCATAGCATCTGCTACTCTATTCCTCTCTCTAGGAATCTATTCGAAAGTAATGTGAACAAAACATGCCTTGAGTGTATCGACTATATGTTTATACGGAAAAAAAATTTCATCTCTTGTCTAATAAGTATTAGTAACTTGATTGATGATTAACTGGGAGTCTCCATAAACTTCTAGGGCCATCAGTTTCCATTCCAAAGCCAGCTTGAGACCCAAGACCAAAGCTTCATATTCGGCCATGTTGTTGGTGCAAGGGAAGAGCAGTTTGTAAGATTTAGGGATGGTAACACCAAGTGGCATGATGAACAAAATACTAGTGCCCGACCCATGGTGTGTGCAGGAATCATCAAAATAAAATTTCCATGTTACTAGCTTTGTCTGAAGGATGTTCATATCAAGGAAGTCAACTAAGATAGGATTGGAAATTTCTATAAGTGCATTCGCCAATTGATCGACAATGGCTTGTCCTTTTATTTCCTTCCTATCAACATACTCATTGTCAAACTCACTTAAGATCATCACCCATTTAGCCAGTCTACCCATTAATGTTGTCTTGCTGAGAAGGTATTTGAGAGGATCAATTTTGGAGATGAGCTTGACTTTGTGTGTCAAGAGATAATGACATAGTTTTTGGGAAGCAAAAACTATAGCCAAGCAAGCCTTTTCAATGAAATAATAATTAAGCTCATAGTTGACCAAGGTGTGACTGATGTAGTAAATGTCTCATTCTTTTCCTTGGTCATTTTCTTGCGCCAGGAGGGCTCCAATTGACTTATCGATTACAGAAATATACAATAGTAATGGTTTGTATGATACTGGAGGTACCAACATAGGCAAATTCATCAAATAGGTTTTAAGTGTTTCAAAATCCTTCTAACATTGATTATCCCACTTAAAATGTATGTCTTTATGTAGCAAGTGTGTGAAAGTTATACACTTTTTTGCCAACTGAGAAATGAACCGGCAAACTGATTGAAGCCTACCTTGAAGAGAGCGTAACTGATTCAGGTTCTTTGGAGGTTACATACTAATTATGGCTTGTACCTTCTTGAGGTCAACTTATCCCTTTGGCCAAGATAATGTATCCTAGGAGTTTGCCTGATTTGATGCCAAAAGCACATTTCTTGGGATTAAGCCTGACCTTGAACCCTTCTAAGTGGGTGAATATTTTAGCCAGTATGGGAAGATGTTCTTCTCAACTATGGGATTTTGCAAGAATGTCATCCACATAATCTTTCATGAAGATATGCATCATATCATGAAAGATAGTGGGCATGGCCCATTGATAGGTAGCCCCAACATTCTTTAACTCAAAGCGCATTACATTCCAACAAAGTTTGCCCCATGCACAAGTAAAAGTTTTTTTCTCTTGATCTTCTGGTGCTATTCTGATGTGGTTGTATCTGGAAAACCCATCCATGAGTGAAAACATGGAATGACCTGTTGTGAGATTGAAAATGGTGTCGATGTTGGGGAGCGGGAAGTCATATTTAGGACATGCTTTATTTAAATCTCCAAAGTCAATACAAATGTGTATGCTACCATTCTGCTTTGATATGGGGATAATGTTGGATATCCATGATGCATACGCTAGGGGCCGGATGAAATTGGTACTGATTAATTTTTCCAATTTCTTTCACTAACAAGGCTATATGAGGATGCATATTTCTAAGTTTTTGTTTCACTGGCTTGACCTCTGGAGAGATGTTAAGATGGTGGAGGATTAAGGTCGGGTCTAAGCCAGGCATGTCCACATAAGACCATACGAAGTTTATCTATCTTTCTTTGAAGAACTTGATGAATGCCTTCTTTTCTTTTGGGCTCAAGGACTGTGCCAAATAAATGACCTTTGGTTATTGTTTCATGTTGATGTTGACTGGTTGGGTCGGCTCTATCAAAATAGAAGATCGCTCCTCAAAATGTTTAGGCAAGGTATCAATTACCCCATCCGCGAGTGCCACAGTTGGGTTTTCACCTTGGGATATGTCACTTCTATTTGTTTCCATTTTTTATCAAGATTAGCCACAACTTGGTGGTGGTCAATAAGGTTGTGGGATGCTTCCCTGCTCTAGTGTGACTGAGGTGATTGATACCTGACCCAACTATATGCTTTTCTCCCATTCTTCATTGACAAGGTGGTTCAACCACGTTAAGGTAGATGAAAACTTCACAGTCTGTGTCAAAATGAGGGAGGTGATGAGGCTCATTTGTATCCCAATTACTAAGTTCGATATGGAGTAGAGAAAGTGATTCGTAGTATGGGAAGGGTTCGATGGGGTTTAAAGACATAACTTCATTAGATGGCTCATATGTTGTATCGATCAGATCTATGACACGGGCTTCTTCTAGAGTGTTAGGGAAAGTAGAGCTTGGGAGAGGCTCATAGTAATCATCTTCAAATTCTACTAGAAAGAAGTCAGGAAATAAAGTTTGAAAGTGAAACCCTTCAATGTGTTCATCATCTTCTAAGCCATCCTGATGTGTTCTGTTTCTTGGTGAAGTGGATCTTGAATCATGAGTTGTTCTTTGTAGAGCCAAACTATCAGGGGTGTGTATGTGGACAACGTCACATTCTTTGTCATGGAGAGATTTGTCAGATAGTGACTCAAATTCCCACTTAGCAGAATTTTCATCATCTTCATTATTGGAGGTATTTATGGGTGGTTCTTCTGCAAAATGTGAACTTGAGAGGGCCAAATTCTTATTTATGATATCAGTTGTTTCCAAGGTATGATTGTCTTTTTGTTTGGGTATCCACACCAAGGAGGAAGGATCATTAGGCTTTAGGTGAGCTTTAGAAGAGATTTGCACCTTGTCTTGTCTATCATACCCTACCCCTATTTTAGATTTATTGGACTTGAATTGTGCCATCAGAGGTTCGATGATTCCTTTCCCTTTCCCTAAGGGACCAGCTTCCATGTATCTCATCTTTTGTATTAAGTCAAAGCCTCTCTCATGTAGGTGGGAGGAGATGTCAATGTTCTTTTGACTGATGTCTTCCACTGGGTTTGGAGGTGTGCCACTTGCTTTGATAAAATGTGCATGATATGGTTTGGTGGAAGTCAGTTTTCCATGAGAAGTGGGGGATCAAATAGGTAGACTGAGTACTTGCCTACTCCTTTACAATACAACTTACACTTTCTATCAAATTCCTTCATCAGTTTATCCATTTCTTCATAGTGTAGTTGTTTATGATCTTTTGATGATGATGGCGGTGGAGGAGCGGAAGGACCTGAACAAACCACTATCTCTTTACCCTTAGTTGATGTTAATGAGTGGTTGCTCACTTGATTAGTAGAGTGTGAAGTGCCTGTAACTATGGATTGACTGCTGGCATCTGTCAATGTATCAGCTTCTTCTCGATTATGAGGGACAAGTGAGTTACAATATTGGGAAAAGTGTTGATCTCCGGGTATGGCTATCTCTTGACCCATGTATGGAAATTTAAGGCACTAGTAGTAGGTGGAGGGAATGGCTTGCATTTCATGAATCCATGGTATTCCCAATAGAATGTTGTAAGTTAATTGCAGGTCTAAGACCTGAGAGAAAGTTTCTTTCATGACCGGCCCTACTCTGATTGGTAATATGACCATGCCTTTGGAGGATCTTTCTTCGTCGTCATAAGCCTTGATGGTAATCTTTTTTCTTGGGTCAATAGCATCCTCTGCATACCTGAGGGCTTTCACTAAATTGAGTGTGCAAATATTTAGACCAGCCCCAACATCGACCAATGCCCTCTTAACTCAGTTCCTATGGATGAATACTTCTATGTGCAAAGGAGAATTTTGTGGCTATATGGCAGACATGTCATCTTGAGCTGAGAAAGACATGCAGTGAGGAGCAACTAAATTACTAACCATGTTTTGAAATCTACTCATGTCTAGGTCATTTGGCACTAAGGCTTTAGTGAGTATCTCTTTATGCTTTGGGGAGATTTGTAGTAGTTCAAAAATGGAGATGTAGGTCGAAATCTTGAGTAATTGATTAGCCAAGTTATACTTGGGCATGGAGGAACTTGGAGCTGCTCGGTCAAGATTTGTCACTAGTCCTAGTAGGATAATTTTGGAGGCTTGGCCTCGGGTGACAGCATTTGAGGATTGTTTTTTACTTTTATCTTTAACTATGATGACATTTATAGTGTCATCAAATCTAGAAGTCATGCCAATGGTGTTATCGTAGTGGTGCGCATAATTAACCTTGGTTTGTAGAGGTGCATTTTGATTGGCCTTGGAAGATTCTCTCTTCTCATGACTCATGAAGGGGTTCTTGAAGGTTGTATGGTCTGCATTATTACTGAGATTTTTTACTTCAATGGTTCCATCATTTATTAATTTTTGGATGACCCCCTTAAGGGTGAAACAATTTTTTTTCAAGTGCCCCTGATTGCAATGATAGGCACAAATGTGTTTGTCATTCCACCATTTTGGTTTGACTTGAGGTTCATATGGTTTAGCGTTCGGTAACACGATGAGGTCATTGGCCAAGAGTGTTTGTAAAACACTCTCATAGGACACCCCTATGGATGTATACTCCTTAAGTCTATCAAAAGACTAATATCTTCATGGTGGAGGTGCTTTATTGTAAGCCACTTGTTGTTTAGACATAGAGGGAGTCTTTGTGTTGCGTCGATAAAATGGGCAAGTATTATTTTGTTGAGGTGCGACACTGGGACCCAGTTCATTTAAAGTGGGTTGAGTTTGAATTTTGACATGATTGGCTTCAACTACCCCATCATTTGTGATGTTTTTATTATTGTTTCTCCACCACGATTTATGTTTATCAGTGGACCGATTAGAGGAATTGTGCATTTGTGTGGAACTGTTGGAGAAACCTTTACTGTCTTTAGATAATTTAATTATGTCATTGTTTACCAAGGTTTCTTGCACTTTAGCTGCATTTTCTAAAGTGGTTTTAAAATATTTAGGCCGTTGGAGTTGGAGCCAATAATTCATCGATTTTGAGAGACTATTGATGAAGATATATATCTTCTCCTTATCTAGTATGTCTCTATGATATTTAGCAAACATGTGCCTCCACCATTGTAGGAAGGTCTTTAATGATTCACCTAGGAGTTTTTTTGTGTTACATAGATCAATCATTGTAACCTCTCTTTCAATGTTGTAAGAATATTGGGTGATAAAAATGGAGGCCAATTGATCGAAGCTTTTGATATTGGAGGGTAATTTGGAGAACCGCTCCATGGCTTGTCCCCTGAGGCTCCTAGGAAATAGATGCATTAAGTATGTTGTGTCATGGACAAACTCTATGCTTAGCATATAGAATTGCCTCAGGTGATCTTGTGGATCCGTCATGCCAAAATATTTTTCATACTTTGGTATCTGCACATTTGGAGGAAAAGATGTGAAGGTAATGTTTTTATCGAATGGTAGGGGACACACCTTTTCGAGGCTAAACTCTGCAGGTTGTGTTTTTGCTCTTTTCATCTTTTCCATTTCTAGTTGTAAGTCTTGCAATTTTTGTGTGACTACATCTAGAGGTGACTCTTCTTCATCTCATTTTAGGTTGGTCACATCAAAATCAGATGGCAATTTTTCACCTTGTTGTGCTAATGTGAGTATGTATTGTTCTTTGTGTTTTTCTAGAATCTTGTCCATGATATCAACAAGTTCGAGATTTTGCTAAAAATATTCAATTTTAGTTTCGATTCTTCTATTATCCCACGCATTAGATGAACCCATTACGACTAAGTATTTTGAATTTTGATCAAACAAGGGTGACTCGTAAGTAACTGTGTTCAGCGAGCAATCTGTTGTTGTAGTAGATTTGAGGAGGTTTAGAGGTTCTGTGCATTTGATGGTTCTACTTGCTATCCTAGCACTCACTCGTATGGGTGACCATTTCAGTTTTGTTGGGACATTTTTTTTGCACGGTGGCATGAAAGGTAAATTGGATTCTTTTAGTTTCTAGGCATTCTTCAAAAGGTGAAAGTTTTTGTTGACCGTGATTTGTTTGTAGCAACAAGCTAAATTGGACAAGGTATTTGCCAATGTTGATAGAATAAGGTTCACTTTCATGAAGTCAAGTACGAATGTGTGTTTCCAAACGTTCCTAGCTTGATGTGCAAAGTGAGGTAATAGTAATTGTTGGGTTGATGATGATGTAGCTTTGCTTGTTTTTTTAGTCAGACACAGAAATTTTTAGACTTTGTAAAATACCAGCACGAAAAAGGGTATCCAAATTTATTGTTTGTTCGCAAGTATCATGTTTGCAGATAGCCTCTGTTTCATGTTTTTGCTCAGATGCATCATAGGAATGCTCAAATGCGCTATTTTAGTAATCAAATGCATTGTTTCTTTGTTTATATGCACTATTTCAATGCTCAGATGCACTATTTTATCTTTCATATGCATTGTTTGAAGTCTCAAATGCATTTTTTTATAGGTGTATGCATTATAACAGAAGTCAAAAGCGTTATAGAAATGTTCAGAAACACTATTTTATGCAGTATATGTGTTATTTAAAGGATTGTTCAGCAATGTCTTCGTTTTAGACTTGGTTTCTCGGTACCAGTTTGAGGTTTTTCCTTCTGGAAGGTTTATGATCCGCACCGGTGTTCATTATCAAGTTTTAAAGCACTTTCAAGAATAATAGTAGTGAGATCAAAATGAAATAAAAAATCACAGGCACCTAGGAAACAAAACAAAAATGGCTTCCTAGCAAGGTTATATAAGGTCGATGACTAGTGGGTCTTAGTGTTCCAACTGTGTTTAGATTCACCTCTCCTGTGACAGAGAGCTTCCCACCAATGCCAAGGAGGTTTGGCGCAATCCCTTGCAAGACTACTAGAGGAAGGCTATGCGCCGAACGTAGGTGGCTTGCATTCGATTAGGAATGCAAGATTGGGGTAATCTCTCTCACTAGCCTTGCTAAGGCAACTTGGGAGGTAGCCCTTCTATGGCTAGATTATCCTACCTACTGAAAAACAAGAAATGGAAGTCACAAACAGGTCTGGGAATCTGATCACTCGAGAAGAGTGAGAGCATATCCCTACTATTTTGGTTCCCCAAACATGACAGACACAAAGGATTAATTACATACTAGAAGACAAGGGGGCTCCTAATTAGACTATGTGTGGGTTCTTTTCCTCATTCAACTGTAACCAATCTTTACAGAAGGTTAGGAATTCTGATCAACTCCAAAGAGTTGAGAGCATAGGCCTACTTCTTTATCAGATCAGCGAGATTGAACATTCTTATTAAACTATGTTTGAAAATTTGAGAAATGTCACACTTTTAATTGACAAGGGTCGTGGTCCACCTACCTGATTCGAAGCTAGCAAGGGCTAGGTGCATTTATGAGGGTCTTCATTCCTAGTGTGCGCTGTCTACAATCCTTGTATGCTTGGGGAAGATTTTGGAATGCTTTTCTTGCTGGTATGAGGCCTCCCGAAAGCTGTAGAGCCTATATTTGATCAAATCTGCACAAGAAAAAAGAAAGAAACACAGATCTATACTAGAAATGAGAGATTAAACTAAAAAAAACTTGAAAATAGAGAGGCTTTTAGTCAAGCCCCACGGTGGGTGCCAATTTGTATACGGTGTAAACGCATATTCATGAAACCTTAGTGTAGAATGCAAATGGACTGATGATGAATTAAACTAAACCCAAGCTATCATCATCAAAATGTAATCTCTACGAGTGTCTCATGTTTCCCTAACCACAACTGCTAAAATAGCTCTTAGACCAACATTTTAGTGACAGTTCTAGAATGGGAGGATGCTGAAAAATAAATATGCAATGAACTAACAAGTGATAAATGATACTAAATAATGCAAAATAATGCTTAAAATGCTATGAAAATGCTACAATAAGAATTCTAGATGATGAATTGAAATGTGCCTGTAGTGCAAATACCTAAGACTTGGGTCCCTTTTGCTCTTGAATTCTCCTTCTATTTATAGGATTTTAGAAGGGGTTGGGGTAAGAATTTGGGTTTTACCTTTTCACTTGGTGGGTAGAAGTGAAATTGAAAAGGAGCTCAAAAGTCTTGATTGGAGGCTCCATGTGATTTTCATGTCAAAAAAAATGTCTCATGAGAGACAAGAGAAGGATCTCAAAAGCCATGATTTGTGGCTAAATAAGGCTTTATTTCGACAAAAATGTCTCTTGAGAGACAAGAGAAGGAGCCCAAAAGTCATGCTTTGTGGCTAAATATGACTTTTATTTTCAACAAAGTATATGACTTTTATTTTCAACAAAAATGTCTCATGAGAGACAAGAGAAGGAGCCCAAAAGTCATGATTTGTGGCTAAATATGACTTTTATTTTCAATAAAAATGTCTCATAAGAGACAAAAGGAGGAGCCCAAAAGTCATGATTTATGGCTAAATATGACTTTTATTTTCAACAAAAATGTCTCATGAGAGACAAGAGAAGGAGCCCAAAAGTCATGATTTGTGGCTAAATATGACTTTTATTTTCAACAAAAATGTCTCGTGAGAGACAAGAGGAGCCCAAAAGTCATAATTTTTGGCTAAATTTGAATTTATTTTAATTCTTTATATAAAAGGAGGATTTTTATTTTGTGAGAATAAATGGATTTATTGATTTAATAAAAATCTCATTTATTCTCAAAAGTTTGTCTTTTCCCTCTCTCTTTTTGAATTTCATTTTATGATTTTCAATTTTGCTTCTCTCCTCTTTCAAAGTTGATTTAGCTCTTATTAATTTGATAGATGATTAGTGACCTAATGTAATCTTTTGATTCAAAAATTTGTTGTGTCTGTTTTAATTTTTTCTTTAATTTGTGTTGATTGACCAGAACTACGTGATTTAGGTCTTTGCCAATTTTTGGGTGTCTACAAACTCAATATCACCTTTTGATTTTAAAATTAAAATGAATTTGATACTTGGTGATTTTATTTGTAAATGTAGACTTAAAGTACGTTATCTTGGCTTGACACAATATTCTGACAAGTGTATTTGAATTTAGAAAACAAAAGGTGTTTGGATTGCTTGAAAATATGTTTCAAAGGAATGTAATTTCATGGAACACTATGATTATCTAATTATTTTTTTAATTGAATGCTTCTTCCAAGTTTACCATTCTTTATCCATTTTATGAGTTATTATTTACATAATATATATAAATTATATGATTGGAATCAAAAATTATTATGGAATAAAGAAGTAAAGAAAGAAAAGTTTGAAAAGAAATAGATTTTTTTAAATAAGAAATGGGTTGGCTAACAAAGTAATAATTAGTTGTAAGGAAGATAGGTACAAAAAGTTAATTCAAAATTAACGATAATGATGATGATAATTAATATCTCACCAAATTTCCACAATCCATTAGAATTCTTGAATTTTTTTCTAGCTTAGATTGTGTATGAAATCTTTGTTGGAAATAACAATAGGGAATGTAAACTCTAATCATTAAAACATTCACCACACATCCATCTCACAATTTGTATGTAAACTGAAATACCAAACTAAACATATTCATTCATAGTATGAAAATAATTAACACACATGACACAAGATATTTGGTTACCCAAAAACCCTCCAATGAGAAGGTATAATTGGGGTGGGGATGACACCCACAAATCTTCACTACTGCAATTGTAAAGTGTAGCCAATTAAGGTTACAATAAGTTTGATCATAATCTATGATCTACCCTATGAAAGGTTTGCCTTGTTAAAGGCTTACAAAGACTATTAGGTCTTACCCTATTAAAGGATTTCAACACCTTGCTAAAAGTGTGCCTGGTTAGAGGACTTCAACTTACAATAAAGTAAGCACCCTGTTAAAGGATTTACAAAAGTCTGCTAGGACTACTTGGTTAAAAGATTTTTTTACTAATTCACTTGTTAAAATGTTTCAACTTTGATCCTTCGGTTAGCACCTCTCTGCTAAATATCAAATCACCTCTTTCCTTATGTATACTTGATCCTTATGATCAAATGTATCACGTATGTCCTCTCTTTGCTTTCCTCCATTCTCTCTAACTAATTCTACAATTCATATCTTTCTCACAACTCCTTAGTCACCATGAATGCTCTGTCTGTGCGTGCAAACTTCTCTCTTCAGACACTTTCTCTTTTAGGGTTTCCCCTCCATAAGAAGACATAGGTGACCTAAGGTTAGGTAGGAATCAACGACTGTGATTCACCCATTTTGTTGCTTAATTCATCCCTTTATTTGATTGGTTGCATGTATTGCATAGGGATCCTCAATGTAGATTTGTTCTTATCTTCTAGAATCATAGAACAATTCTTAAATCAACTCAAAAAGGGGTTACATAGGAGTTTGTGTCATTACAAACAACTATGTCCAAAACTATTTGCTCGACACTTGAAGCCTCTGATGCTCAGCATCCACTATATCTTCAATGTTGTAACACAGCCTCTAAATGACTCGGCATCCACTGTTCACTCAACATCTGAATCACTTGGCATATATTAGCTTGCTTGTCACTGGAGTGACTCAGCACTAACTGTCTGCTCGGTACATACTGTATATTTATCTTGGCATGCATTATCTAACACCTTATGCTCGACATACACTAAGTATTGTTAAGTAATGACTTAAGTGTATTGTCACTCATATGTCAAAACCAAAATGAGATCAACATTTTTTTGCATCAACGTTTCGAATCACACTTTGCGGTCCATCATCCTACACTCTCTCATCCTAATGATGGATCACAAAGTGTGATCTGAAAGGTTGATGCAAAAAAATCATACAGCCAAAAGCACATAAAAAGATAATGATAATGATAAAAAAAATTGTTAGAATTGTTCCTAGTACAAAATTATATAAGATACTAAAAATATATAAATATCATTTGAATGAGCTACTTGTTGTGTTACTAGTCTCTTTGTAACTATCATCAACATATTTTATCATAGTAAGGATAACATTTAAAACAAAATAATCCTTTATTGTGAGCTCCATTGAACACACATGAAAAATATGACAAGGAATGCAATTTGATTGGTTTTAGAGTGTTTAAAGAAAAATTGAACTATACAAAAAAAATTGATGAACCCATATTTACTTATTATATAGAGGACTTGGTGCAATGGTAGAAAATTATGTTGAGCATTGACATATAAGATGTAAATTGTATAGATGATTTAAATAATTGATATAGGTATAAATAAATAGTCATTAATATAATTCTATGTATTATAAGTAACACTTGAAAGGTCACCACAATGGGTGTGGTAATACCAAATTTAGAGAGAATGGTGTGCCTTTAGGAATTGTTTTTTAAATATGACCTTGTTTTTATATCTTAAGTACTCTTCTAGTTTAGTTTTGTTTATCTTTTCTATGACAATCAAGGTAAACTTTAAGAAAACTCCCTCCATAAAAAGATATAAATTATTGGCGAACCTTTCATTATTTTGAAAAAGAAAATTATTTTTATTGATGAATCTCTCAATTTTTATTTTAAATATTATTTACATTGGCGATTATGTTGAAATCATAATTTCTGATTAGAAAATATTGGCAAATCTCAATAATAATAGGAAGTTCGCTAATCATCATAGAATATTACAAATCAAAATTGAGCATGTTTTATATCTCATGGAAATTATGAAGATAATTACATTATATTTTAAATCAATAGTGAAAACTAAATATTGGTAATATGCCCCTAAAGTCACTAATAATTATGATAATTATTGATGAATTAATTTTAATTTCTTCGACAATTTATAATATTTAGGTGAATCAAATCTAATCATGTATCGAATATTGTGGCAAATCTTTGAGTTTAATTTTTGTAATAAAATAAATTATTGAGCGATTTTTAAATATTTTAGAACTAAATTTAATAAAAATGTGGCGATTTAGGTTCCATTAAATCTTAAATTATTAGCCAAAATACTAGAAAAAAATTTCTAAAACTCACAAAATTACGAATATTCACCACTAAAAAACACCCTAATGATAATGTCCCCAAACTTTGGTTCCATATACAAGAAGTTAGGTGGAGCAAGGGAAAGGCAATCTTAGTTATGTCATGATATTAAATCTTTTCACAATATTTATCTATAATATATTTATTTTCAAATGGAATGAGATAGTGTATGGAAAGAAAACCTAGTGTTTAGATGCATTGTAATTGATTTAATTATTGAATCAAGTTAATTAAGTTTATTTTTATGACAATTAAAAAGATGTACCAAAACAAATCTTTCGTATATTTATGACAAGTAACTTATATTTTAAAGTATTTAGGCTGCACATTGATCAATAAGAATTAATCATCCTCTTCACTAAAATTACACATTTAAAAAAAATTTATTGCACTTATTCCAGTATATCTTCCTATCCACATAACCATTGCACCTTGTTTGGATGTTGAAGTTGTAATAGTTTAGTTAGTTGCAAAAGAAATTATTAATAGTTTGATATTTGATTAATAGTTTAATATTTGATTATTAGTTTAATATTTGAGCAATGTTTTATCATTTTTTAGATGAACTTTTATATTTTATATTTTCTAATTTTTTATTTAGAAAGATTAAAAATTATCATTTTATTTCAATTATTTAAATATTTGAAAATTAATATTTTATTATATAAAATTATTTTATTAATTAAAAAAACTATTCAATACATCTTATGTTTATGAAAAAAAAGTTGTAAAGAAAATAATTCAATTATTTAAATATTTGAAAAATAATATTTTCTAATATAAAATTATTTTATTAATTAAAAAAACTATTCAATACATCTTATGTTAATGAAAAAAAGTTGCAAAGAAAATAATTCAATTATTTAAATATTTGAAAAATAATATTTTGTAATATAAAATTATTTTATTAATTAAAAAACTATTCAATACATCTTATGTTAATGAAAGCAAAGTTGTAAAGAAAATAATATTTTATTTAATGTAAAATATTAATCATGTGCAAATATAATCATGAGAGACCAAATTTAAATATAGAAATTTTGGTCCTTCACAATCAAATAATAATAATTAAGCTCATAGGCTTATATGTGGGAGAGCTTTGCTCTCAAATTTTACATTTTTTTGCCGAAAATTTGTCAAGCCCAATCGTAAAAAAATATTTTTTGACTATTTTGAAATCTTTCCAACTATTGTTTTTTTTATTTTTATTTTTTTTATTCTTTCTATGCTTATATATTATTATTCTTTAAATTAGCAAACATCAACTCTAAATTAGTAAGTTACCACTTTTTAATATTTCTTTCCTTGAAAATTTTATAAATCTTAATTTTAAAACTTATATTTATTTCAAGCAAGCTTTTGAGCATTTCTGCATCGATGTAGGTAAATTGAATAAATGTAGAAAAATCTATAGCTTTTAGCTAAACATGTCAAAGCTTTGTATATGTTGCTTTACAATTTTATAAGCACTTCTTATTGTTCTCTTTAGCAAGAGCTTGCATACATGGAAGCCAAAGATCAAATTAATAAAGGGGATTGTTTTGTGTAGGTCACTTTTGAAGTGGATTCAAGTATAATAATAGTATTGCTTAGAAATCGCTAGAGACTATGACAATACTAATGATTGGTGACCAGATTACATTTTTAGATTCCATGTAGTCATTCTTAATATTTGTGAAGCTATAATAATCATCTTGTATTAGGTGTTTTAACATAAATTGTGTAGATTTATGAATTTCAACTTAGTTTCTTAATTCTTTTTCTTTTTATTTTTCTTTTTCTTCTTTATCTTCAGTATTTTGATTTTTCCCTGTTATAAACCTATTGTGATCTATGTTTCTTTTTATTATGTCATTAATGTGTTCACAACATTTTCTTGCAATATATTGTGTAGCTATATAGATTTAAGTGCTAATCAATGTTGACTTTATTTTGCACTTTTCATTAGATTACGATAATTTAAGCTTCTTCTTCATTTGTGACAATGAAATATTTTTAAATTCAATGAAAATGATCAAAAGAGATGTATCTTCTCAAATTTCACTGGTTTAGTTCACAAAGTTATAAGTCTTCATATTTCAAATTTAGACGTGATGGTTGTTTTCTAAGATTTAGAATTTAAATTGGAGGAATTCAAAACATGGATGTTGTGTAATTAATTGATCAAAATTGTCACTTTCAAAATAACGACTCTATGTTGAGTTTAGGAGAAACTTATGTTATTGGTAGAAATACTTATCATGTCTAGTTCTTTTGGATTTTCAATAGTAGTGATTGTTAAAGTTATCTTCACCCTTGAAAATTATGTCTATAATTTATGTCCATTCTTCAACCTTTTCTACATTATTGTTGAAACAAAATATTTTATAGGTTTTTGTCTCTAAAGTGAATCTCCTATTTAAATTGTGCAAAACTTAATTTTGATATTTTCCTCTAAATATTAATATAAGATAAAATTCATTAACATAGTATATACTTCAATCTATCAAGTAATCTAAAATATATAATATGTGCATCAGTAAATTCTCAACATATATATTAATATGGCATATTTATATATTGACTATGGTTTAACAAACCTTTATTAAGAATTTAGTGTGTATCATAAATTAATTGTTAAATCTTTTATCGTCTTTACTTTTTAGAAAGTAATTATTATAATGAAGAGTTTCTTAAATCTTATTTTACTATTTTAATATTTTAATTTTAGTTATATTTTTATTTAGCCGATAAGCTATTTGTGGGAACTTTGTTCCCAAAAATTAATTTTTTGACGGAAAATTTGCAAGTTGGCCGAGAAAGTTGTCAGTTTGGCCGAAAAATTGAAAATTCTTCCCGTTAATTATGTACCAGCCAGTTTTTATTTCCCTCCACTTTTAACTCTTGTTTTGATATTTATTAGTTGTTATCTCCACTTTTAACTATTGTTTTTCTTTTATTATTTATTAGTGGTGATCTCCACATTAACCCATGTTGTGATCTATTCATTTAACTTTTGATTTTTAAAATTGATTTAGATTTTAATTTTTAAATTTTTTTATTTTTATTTTTTTATATTAGTTTAATTTTTTCTTTAAATATTAATTTTTTGTTTCTATAGTTTATTTAGTCAATAAAATATTTGTTAGACATATTATTTTTTTGTATTTCTCTTATTAAATTTATATAATAGATTTTTTGATGGGTTTTTTTAAATGATTTTTTCATATTTAATAAATTTAATTTAAATAAATAATATTTATTAATCTATTTAAAAGATTTTAGTAAATATTATGTTATTTAAATTAAAAATTATTAATAATCTAATTTGTTTACATAAGATTATATTTTAAATATCCACTTTTAACTATTATTTTTATTTTCTTATTTATTTAAAAAATAATTACTTGTGATCTTCACATTAGATTATGTTGTAATCTCTATTTATTGAACTTCTGATTTTTTTAATTGATTTAAATTTTTGTTTTTAAATTACTTTAAGTTAAAAAAAAAAATTGGTTTAGTTTTTTTGTTAAAGATGTCATTATTTTTCATATTATTGTTTGTATTTCTTTTATTAATTTTTTGTAATAAATTTGTTAATTTTTTAAATTGATTTAAGTTTTAGTTTTTAAATTACTTTAAATTATTATTTTTATATTAATTTGGTTTTTCTTTAAACATTATTTTTTCAATTTCTATAATTTATTTAGTCAATAGAATATTTGTTAGAGATGTCATTATTTTTCATATTATTTTTTTGTATTTCTTCGTAATAAATTTTTTGATAGGTTTTTTTTTTTAATGATTTTTTTTCATATATGATAAATTGAATTTAATTGTAAAATCTTGAAATTATTGAACATGTTTCTTAAGCAATATTCAAATTTTCGAAATATTGTAAATTTATATCTATATTTTACTCTTCAACTTTTTTATTTTGTATTTTTATTTTAAAAAAACTTATATCTACATTATTTAATGTTCATTCTACGTCTTTCTCTTAAATCTCATCTCCTATCGGCACACTCATTGCATGTACAAAAGCATGTGACTGCTAGTATTATTTTTAAGTCGATAGGCTTATATGTGAGAGGGATTTTACAATTTATGCCAGAAAATTGTCAACCCCTTTCTAAATTTTTATATTTTCCAATAAAGTTTTTTCTTTCATTACCCACTTTCTAAATATTTCTATGTATTTTTTATATTTCTAATTCAAACTTTTCTATCCTCTATTTCTATTTCAAATTATAGTTTCTATTTTCTATATCCACATCTAAAAGATTGTTTTTAGAATTTATTTAATAAAAAATCCTTTATAATAGTAAGTGCTAAACTTATATTATATATTGTTAAAAATCTTTTATAAGAGTGAGTGTTAAACTTACATTGTATATTGAGTTGTGCCTATTAATTAATGAATCTCTACCAGTGAGAATGCTTCATTATTATTATAATCAAATAAACTATAAGAATCATAAGTTAATTTGTAATATATTTTAAATTTTATAATTCTCAAATCAGATTTATCTCTAATTTTATTGGTTGAAATGAATATGTCATATAAGACTTTTTTTTACGGATTAGAAATTTCTATTTTTTTAGTTTTTACTGAATATTTCTATAAAAAATTAAAATTAAAAGAAACTTCTATTTTGTTTTATGTTTGAATAGAAATGTTTAAAACCTATGTGAACTCTAATATATTTCATTCTATTATATGACAATAGCTTTGCTTCTTGTTAATCTAGTAAAATAGTGTATTTTCTATTAATCTTTATGTGACATGGAGCAGCTCTAATACTTAAATTATTATATATTACAGGTTGAAGCTTTGAATATAGCTATTTGCCTTGGAATTCAACTGTTATTTCTATTATGATATTTAAATTATATCATTATTGTAATATAATAGCGGTTGAAAAAGCTTTGAATATTATCGTGATTTTTAAGGCTCCAGGAGTATCTGATGTTTGCTTCATCAATGACAAGTTCAAAAATAATTTCAACCAAATTGTTTTGAATTTAGAGTTTTGGTTGTGTTCAATTTTAAAGTATTTTGCAAAGTATGATTCAGCGCTTCTCCTTTTTCGATTTGAAAATATTTTTTATGCATGTTTCATCACCATGAATTTTGATGGTCTGTGTTTGCACAAATCTAGACTAAAATATAGTACAAGTATTTTATTGGTGTGAGTGATATACATTGAATGTGAGAGGCTTAAAACTGAAATTATTTATTTGCCAAATGATGTTAGGTAATATATGAACCATTCTATGAAAAGACGATTACACATTATTATTATTCACCTAGCTTTTAATAGAAACATTTTCAAAGATTAAATGGATGCAACATGCAAAGGAGAATGAAATAAACCATGAAATAAACCTTAGATATAGATAAAAATCGACTACTCTACAATACTTTTATTCTTGTACTATTTAATGATTTATTGTTGTATATTAAACTATCAGTTGCCATGAATATTGGTATTTGATGGTGTATTCACGATGTTATCTTATTTGAATTTAATGAATTGTTTGATCTTAATCAATGAACGAGTCAACATGCCCTAAGCCTTATTATGCGTATGAAAGCCCATTTTAGAATTTATTTCAAACTCACAAATTTCTATACTTTCATAAGATTTTATTAATTACAATACTGTATTATATTTATAAATTTAGAATATTTTATTGTATATTTAAGATCATTTTTTTCTGAGTCAAGATTATTTTTGCTCTTTCATAATGATATTAATAAAATGAAATTGTATCATGCAGCTATATAATTAATTGAAAATTTTTTACATTAAGTTTCTAATCTCTTCATTTATTTTAGATTTAAATAACATTACTTTTCCATTATTAGGTTCAGTTCATAATATTTATTTCTTAAATTAAATTGAGTAACTGTACTAATACTTATGTAATTTTACTTAGATAATTCATTGATATTTTAATATGTTATCTAAATGCAGTATTTTCAATCTATGTTAGACAAAAGCTCATCTTGATTTTTTCGATAATTTATTTGTATAAAAGATAAAGCCAAATTTTTGTTTCTACAATTTTTACAATCTTTTTTTGATATATTGAGTACTCTACTTTATTAGTTATATGTGTACCATACAACATATGTATTAATTCCAAATTTTACTTGCTTATATAGTAGCAACTAGTAACTATAGTTTTTCCTTTTCCTCTTTTATGTATGTGAAATTATTTTTAAAGCATGTATTTTCATATTTGAATATGTCCTAGCTCACTATGTATTTTGAATTAAGTTGATAAATTTATTTTGTTTTCTTAGAGTTAAATTCAACCTACAATCCTATAGTTTTTTATATTTATTATTATATAAAAAAATGTTTTAATTGATAAATTTATAATTATATTATTATTCTGTTTATAATTAATAATTATATATTTCATTATTTTTATTTATTGATTTTAAATGATTATTATTATATTTTCAATTGGTTGATAAATATAAACACATTTAAAATAACAAGTAGATAATAAAGGAAAGAAAATCAAAATCAAAATCAATTATTTTTAAGTTATAGAGAGTAAAATTAATATTTAATATAGATAATTTTTAAAAAAACTAATTCACAATATTAAAAATTAAACTTAAAAATAATCTGAATAAAATCTATTATAAAATTAAATAGAAACATGTATGACTCCAAAAATATCCAATTTTAATAAAATCAACTAATGATTGACTAAACCATCACCTTACTATCTAAAATTACCATTAAAAAAATCATCCAAGAGAAGACTTTGAAAATAAAAAATAAAAAACAAGAATTTTACATTACTAACCTATGTCTACAAGATGTTTAGAATCACTCCAAAATGCAAAATCAGATTACAATTTTAGTCAATCACATCCTCTGCCTATTTGTTAATATACATGTTACACTCTGAAAATAAAATATGAAAAACTATAATTCCAATTATTTAGTGTTAGTTGATATATTAAAAATATGTGAACGTATATGTTTCTTATTGAAACATAATTATTGTGTCTTCCTATGGTGCAAATACTAGTAAATATAAATTAATTTAAATTACAAATAATAATTTTCATATCAATATATTATAAAATGAAATGTTAAATTATGAAACTAAATTATTTTTGTTATAATTTAAAATTTTAATTATTTATATATTATAAATTTGAATTTCCTCGTGATAAAAGTAAACTAAATGTCACAAATATTAACACATACAATCACATTTTATAAAATGTGTACTTAATCAACTCAATGCAAAAACATAAGAGTTGAGGTGGCCAAGTTTTCAATTGAAATGTTGTCAAGGTGATAGTCAAGCTTACAACTATATTTTTATATTTTAAAGTGTATGGTCACAAAAATAATTCTAGCAAGACAAATATTTGGATAGTATAAGGATAAGTTGAGCCTAAAATATATTTTTTTTAAAAATTGAAGCATGCTTTTATTAATTTTATTCCTGTCAAATGTATGTTTTTCTATCCAAAAATATGCAACTGCTAGTTATTAATAATATTAGATTTTTAATTAAGTCAATAGACTTTGTCTAGAGTAAAACATTACACTTTTATTATTGCCTATTTTTTAATGACTTTTCATTATCATGTTTTAATTCTCACAACTAATTCTAACTATAATTTCTATTTTCTATTTTCTAATTTGATGTCTTTTGTTTGGCCATTGTTTATAAAAGTGAAATAGAATGTTTTTCCTTGTTTCTAAACAAGAACATAAAATACATTCAAGCTCTCTCCAATGTGCACTTTAGACATCATTTATATCGATAAAATCAACAAAACCAACATTTTAAGCAAGAAGATTCTTTTCTAAAAATTGTGATTATTTTTTAATAAAAATAGAATTTTGGACTTCAATAAAAATAATAATTGAAGTTGCAAAAATTTTAAAGTAATTAGTAGGTTTCAAAAATCATAAAATTATAAAATAAATATAATTTTATATAATTTGTAATGATTTTGAATGGAAGGATTACATCATATGTAGATATATATGTAAATAATAGAAAGACTACTATATTTAACTAATTTATAATATTAAAATGATACTTAATAGATTTTAGTTAGATTAATTATACTAAGACATACATTATACACAATATATGTTTAAAGTTTTTTAAAAGTCTATCAATAACATATTATATAGAAGATATAATTAAAAAATATAAACACCAAGTTTAGTATAGAAAGTGATTTGTAATCTAATTTTTATTTATTTATTTTAATTATTTATAAAATTAAACCTTAAATGAACATATATTTATTTAAGAAAAACAAATAAATCAAAAATTATAAACACCAAGTTCAATATAGAAAGTGACTTTGTAATATAATATTTATTAATTATTTTTATTAATTTTTCAAATTAAATATAAGATTAAAACTATATATTTTTCTTATATAGTAAATTATTTGAACAAAATTAAAAAATCACGATTTTGAACTTCATTTTTTAAAAATAATAATAGAAAAACAATCATCATAACAGAAACAATATCTTAAGATTGATACCTTCGAAATACTTTATTATATCAAGTTTAAGTTTTAAATAAATCACAATAGAAAGTATAGTAATTAGTACTTTACATTTTAAAGAAATTATAATAGAAACTAAATAAACTAATAAATAATATTAAATTTTTATATAGATTTTTTAATTTGTTTTCTACTATTTCAAATCTTTCTTTGGTTTGTTGCAATGATAGATTAAGTACTTTTGTGACTTTTTTTGATTTCTTATTGAGTGAGTTTTATATCTTACAAAATAAATTTATAAACTCTTAAAGTACTATACTTAAATTTAAATTGAGCTATATCATACAACTTTAAATTTTTAAGCCTCGCTTAGTTTGTAAAACTAAAATTTAGGAGAGCCACCCGCAGTACAGCGGTGAATTGGCATGCCTTCTCACGGACAGGTGAAAACGAGTTAAATAATTGTATTAGCCTAAGGCAAATACAATAGTAATCAAAGAGGCCCATGCATACTTTTCCATCTAATTAATGTGTAGTAGGAAGCAATGAAATTTTCAAAACCTTTCGAATGGTTCAGACCCTCCAATCTGATCATAATAACTTACAACTTACAGAGACATTTATTCAGTGAAGTTATAAAAAAAAAAAAAATTACTGGTGGACCTGATCTTCATAACTTACAGAATGCAAAAGCATTTTCCTATGTAGATAAAGGTGAATCTGATCTTAATGATAACTTGAAAGAATGTAACAAACTTTGCTACATATATAGTTGTACCGTCAACTGGCTTTTTTGTGCAATATGCCTGTACGTTTCCACCAGATATAGAAAGCTCATCGGCAATGAAATTTTCACAACCTTTCGAATGGTTTTGGCCCTAAAACTTACAGAACATAAAACGATTTTTCGATGTAGATAGATGGTACTAGTTCTGATCTTCATAGCTTACAGAATGAACAAATATTTTTCCGTCTAGATAGTTGTACAATAATAAGTTTTAGGAAAAAATACTACTGAACCTAATCTTAGTAACTTAAAAGAATATAAAAAGCTTTGCTACATATGCAGTTGTACCGTCAACTGGTTTCTGTGCAATATGGCTGTACGTTTCCACCAGATACAGAAAGCTCATTCATAGCCCTCTTATTGGAGTGTAAATCAAGAAGCAGCACCTCTTCGATAGATGCACATCAATAAAATGTGTCAGAACGTAAAGGCATAAAACAAATAATTGATTCATGGGCATGCCCCATGTAGAGAATTGCAAACTTCAAAGCGTTGGAAACCCCTGCTCCAAAGGTCTGTGTACCATGTACCTTTGTCAGTAAGATCATTGCAATATTGATATGAAGATTCACAATATGAATAGAAAATTCATAGCGATCAATTAATTTGTGTAGGAATCTGGATCTGGAATGTCCTTATATTTGCTGCCGCTGAGACCTTCACAAAAGAACATCCTCAAACAACAAACACATACAAAAGTTGCCAAAGAAAGCTTTTACTGCCACCAATGCCGAATTGTTTTGTACCATACACTGTCTATAACTTACAATGTTAGCCAGTCGATAAATTTATCTGCCTGTTGAATTTGCCTATCAATTTAACATAATTTAACATGGCAAACTGCACTCTGCAAACTTCAATCCTTATTCATGGTTTAAACTTGAAAGCCATCAAATGTTTCAGTAATAAGCTCAGTGACTAAACATGACATCATACTTAGCTCCCTGCAATGCAATCTTCAAAAGTAACCATCATATAATACCAGTCTGAACTGAACTTGTGTAAAGCAATTCGTCCTTTATTTATTTCTCTTGCGTCAACTTTTTGTTATTTTATGATACACACGACTTGACCTGTTATTATTAGGAACCTGTTCAAAGATTGTATTGAGCCGCATACAATCCCATACACTCTGCACTGATAATCATATACAGACAGCACCATGCCAAATTCAAGCTATGGATTTCAATCTGCCCCTTCAATGTTTAAGAGAACATCTTGCCAAATATAGTAATGGAAGCTTTGAGTTCTGTCATGAAGAAAACCTGGTGAGCACCAATCATAGAACCATTGATGGGGTTACAATGTTCATAGAATAAATGGAGAGTCAGCAGTCAATAAAATAAATAAACATTTCGTGATTCACCAACAGGTCGTATGCTGATCTTGGTCATGCAAAAGCACTGCGCCACTAATATATATAAATATACATTAAGGTATTTACATAAAGTTTTTCAACTCTATTGCAGCATGAGAATACCTTAACATTATACATCCATTATTATAGGATAATAGACCGAACTACGATCTTCTCTAGAGCTAAGAAACGGCATCAATAACTTCTTGCCGCTGATAATGGATCATAATCATATGCTTCTCCAGCCTTAACAAAACGACCTTTTACACGCTTTCTAACATCTGCCCTAACTTTTCGAGAAACATAGCGTATCTGCTTTTCAAACCTGGTTTTCAAAGAATGGCAAGATAAAAGTTATATTAAGAAGAATTAATTAATAAAATTACACTGACGTCCACAAATATAAAGAAGAAATAAGGAAACAATACAGATGCTAAAGGAGATCAACAGACTAGAAAGTCACACACGAAAATTTTTTAAAACATCTTTACTGAATCCGTAAATTATGAATAGCACCACAAAGGGGTTGCGAACTTTACTTGCGTGCCTTCTTCTTCTCCTTGTAACGCATCATGGCATTGTCCCTAGCTTGAGAAAACGCAGTCTCTGGGCTGGCAGGATACCATGGTGGAGGCTCACCCTTCGGGAACCTTGGTGATACACCACACTCCTGATAATCAGCAGCACTGCTCTCTCCACTCTGACCTGACAGAGAAAGTGACAAACTAGGATGTGGCCTTGCAGAAAAGTTCATAGTAAAGTTGCCAGCTGCACTTTGAACAGGCATGCCCTGAACTGTTTTGCCACATGCAGAATGAATACCACCTGCTGGTCCAGAAATGTGGGATGGCATTAAGTAACCCTCTTGTGCTGTAGAAACCTGCAGAGGAAGGGCATTCATTATTTATTGAAATTCAGAACAGTTGACCCATGACTAGAGCTGTCTTGTCCCAGTTTACGCACTAGCTTGACCGAAAATTTACATGATTTGGAGCTCGTGCTTATGTACTTTTGATAAATTTTGAGTTAATGAAAATTGAAATTTCAAGTGAACATAGGCTTTTCCAAAGTATATCAAATATTCATAACTGAATTCAAAAAGGAAGAAAGTTACTGTCTTGTCCCAGTTTACACGTAGCTCGACTGAAAATTTACATGATTTGGAGCTCATGATTATGTACTTTTTGATAAATTTTGAGTTAATGAAAATCGAAATTTCAAGTAAACATAGGCTTTTCCAAAGTATATGAAATATTCATAACTGAATTCAAAAAGGAAGAAAGTTACAACTCGTGTACCAAATCCCCTTACATTGCAACAGTGTCAGGTTATAAAGACATGCAATCAGTGATTTGACCATAAGAAAAACGCATGCAGCATGACCATCTATGAATTTCTTGATATTGTTTATAAAAGGTATATGATCCAGGTATGTGAGACTTCGCGAGTTTCCCAAAATTAGGAAATATGGGTAAAAATCTATTGATTTGTTGAGGCTTTAGCTTGCTGTCAGGTGTCTCCATCAATTATGTTGCCATGTTGCATAAATACTAACAGTAAAGGGCAAGCTTGACATTGAATATAATTATGAATTATAATATACAAAACGTCTAATATATAAAGAAGAAAAGCTTTTCCAGAGCAGAGATCAAATGAACTCAATCTCATTGCCCATCTTCACCCCACTGATGTGATTCACAAATTAAAATATAAATCTCAAATTATCAAAGTTCTTTAGTACTTCCAACACCAAGGTTACACGTCCTATCTTCTTTGATGTTTTTGAGTTTGTTATTCATAATTTTAACAGACAGTTCAAATTTTTTTCAAGTTCTCTCGTTTCAACCTTTCACTAACATGATATAGATAGTCAAGTAAAGGGACTCTTTGGGACTAGAAAACACAGCATAATTTTTTGGAGCATTTGTTCAAGGAAGAAGCTTATATAAATGGTAAGCAAAAAAAATACAATGAAATAACAAAAGGAGAAGAACTTTAGAAAGCTTGAACACAAGGCACAAAAGTTGATGATGATAATGACAATGAAATAGTGGAACTCAAAAAAGGAAATGTTCCAATTAAAAAGCCCTTCTAGATCAAACAACAATCAAGACACGACTTCAAAATTTGCAATAACATGAGAAAGCCACCACCACAAAGGATACACAAAATTATTAAGATTACAATTGGAGACAAAGAATAACTAAGCAGCAAAATTATTGAGCCTGATCAAACCGAACGCAATGTTTATATAATAATATAAAAGCTCCCTTATAGGAGAGACTATTCTGATGAATACAAAAATCAGCAATACAGCAGATTGGGATCATGAAATAAATCAGAACATAGAATAGTTCCAACAGCTATTAGTTAAAAAAGATAGGGAAAAAAATTCTACAAAAGAAACCATGATTAAGTCACTTAGCAATTCAGACAAGAATTAGTAAATAAGGGAGATATGATAGCAGAACTACAAGCTAAAAATAAGAATGGACAAGAACCAGGGCCCAACAATGACGGCATGATAATAACTTAAGACAAACTAGAAAAGTCGAGGCGGCAGTTCAAGGAGAGCACAAAGAGATCATATTAGTGACTTACCAGTCAACAAGATTGACAATTTAGACAGAATAAATCATATACATGGACACCTTTGCATTGATACACGCTACATTTACAAAAGAAACATGCAACCACATTGTCAACAACATTAAAGAAAATAATCAAGGAAGAACATTTATCAAATAAATTAGTACCACAATGAAAGTTGACAATTAAGACAAAGTAAATATAAATAGTTACATTTCAACGATTAGCAACTGAAGATTATTTCAGTGGACCATCAACATTTTTTTACTGAAAATTTCCACACTAAAGTACATTCAAAACTTGCGACAGTGTACAACACTGTTGAAGATCATTTATGGACAGACTGAAAAAAAAGTGTCCAAATAGTTTAATACATACCCAAGAAGAATCCAGTGCCAGGGACGAACCCAGGGCAAACCCCAAATTAAAAATACTTTTCTTTATCAAAAATAGAAATTTAGGGCCAAATAAATTTGTTTTCTTTTTAGTCCACTAGTGGGCAAATTGAGGCCATCTCCCTTTGGACTAAACTTCCAAAACACACGACCAATATATTTCAAGTGTGTATTGAGACCCACAAATGATGAAAACCTTGAAGATTAGAATCCCCGAAAGAAAATTTGCAGACAGCTAAAACATAAACCCTAATTTGAAGGATAAAGAAAAGAAAACTGTCTAAACTTTCCATTTTTCCTTAACATACAAGAGAATCCTGTGTTTTATATTTAGAGAATCTGAGTCGTCTGTCTAACTTGGTTCTTCCAAGATTCAACTCCAATCCAAACTGTTTCAGGAGGAAAATAATATTCTTCAAACCATCCTTATCATTTTTGACATTTTAAATTTTCATAGAATTTAATGCCAGGTCTAGATCCAACACCTTAGAATGCTCAGACCCAGTCTTCGATTTACCATTTGAACCTTTGTTGAATATAACCATGAAAAAGCCAAATCAATATTTGACTCATAAGAAATATGTCACTTCCAAATACACTACACTCTCCTGAATTCCTCTCTTCAAAATATTCAAAATAACCTCAAATTATTTAATATAATTCTTTTTAATTTTTATTTTTATTAGAATATTTATTTGGGTAATATTATGTTTGTGTCTTAAATATTTACTAATGTGTGGGACAGTAAGAAAACAAATCTTTTCATGTTTTATTTTTTAGCAAATTTTGAGTCTTTTTCATAAACCCTGAACCAGATATGATGCCAAACATTGTGATGTTGCATCCAAATGTATTGGATATAACCCAAATATAGGCTAATTTATGGATACATCTGGATACAACATCCATTCTGTATCTAGGGATATCATATCTATATCGAGTATCCAATATGCACTACATGTATCCAAATATGGTAGGGTGAGTATTTGGCGACTCTTCTTTAAAAGGATCATTATTTCATGTGCATGCTGACTATTCAACAGGTTCAACTTAAAGCAAAGGGGGATTGGCATCTAGCCGAAGGAAGAACCTGCTTTCTGATGAAAGAAGGCCCGTAACTCATCTATCAAAAGAACATTAACAGGTTCCAGGAAAGTCTCCTCATATTTGACCAAACAATGTGGTCTCCATATTCGTGATCACAGAATAAAAACTTATCCTATGTGTGTAAATTTCAGAAGGGAGAACACAACAGATGTAATTGCAGGAGAAAAATGCTAGCCAGAGGTACATTCTTAGCAAACAAACCTCGGGAGTATTGTCAATGTGACCACTCGACTCAACAAGAGAAACATCCCTCTCCATGTTAGAGCAAGCTGCACTTGTGTCCTCGAACAGTGAATCAGACTGATCGTGTGAACTGCCAAATACATCTTCATAGTTTTCAAATGTGAGATCAACATCGGACATATTAAATCCAACACCATTATCACCGCCATCACAATTATCACCACCATCACAGAGGCCAAGATCTTGCATGTGGGGATCCCACAGCTGCAGATTCCAATAAAACAGAGCTTTGTTAGACAGCACCAGAACATATAAGAGGCTAATATAGCCCTTTTCAAGTGCATATTTAGAAGCAAATTATATGAATAATTGAAGACAAGGAAATGTGAAAAGAGATGGAAATAAATAAAACCCCTATCTTATCACAATTTTAATTTGTACTTCTGCTTTATCAAAAACATTAAGCTTTGTAACTCCAATGGATATCGAAATAATTTCTGCTTAATCGAAAAACATTCAATTTATTTTATTTCTTTGAAGAGAACAAGCTAGAATAACATATATACTGCCACTTTAGGAATCATATTTCTTCTTAGTTTAAATCAGTTTTGCCAGGACTGTAGTTAGGTTATCTACAGGGTAATGATTCTGAAAGTAATTTACATCATTCTAGAATATCTTAAGAATTCATAACTGAATCAATAAGATAAATCATCAAGAATATCAAATATCCACTAGATTTGTAACACACCTGGTTAGTATCATTTGCAGGATTGCATTGCCAATATGTGTCTCCTTCCATGATATGTTCAATATTAGCATCAGGCTGCAGCTGTTGCGTTCCTGGCAAAAACAATGAAACTGATGGACTCTCCTGCTTGTGGCAATTTTGTTTCTGCTCTTGAAGCTGATCATTCTGCTGCCTCTCTGGATATTGGTTCTGTGAATGAATATTTTCCGCTAATGGAACTGATAGAGGGGGTCCCATTGACTTACTATCAACTTGTGAATGCAACTTGGAGTTCTGAATTGGGGTTGAACTATGAAGTGTCAGCTTTTGTAAATCAAGCAATTGTTGAACCACCACAGGCTTTTGTTTTGTTTGTTGTTCGGATGCTCCAACTAACTGCAAAAACATAAAAAAGATTCCCTGGATCAAATTTTAAAGCAAACAATTCACAATAAGCAATATCTATAAGAAGATGGCCTCAAATTGATAAAGAAGGAAAAGCATTTCAATGTAAACTTGGACATAAGGAACACACGATTTAGTCTTTTCTATCCCTGCTACAAAACAATTGGAATTATATTTGAGTAATAACTCAAAATTAATCCCTCGCAACCAAAGTTTGCATTAGCCTAAACTCCCAATATCAAACTGAATTATATTCAGCAAGAAAGTAAGAAGCCAAGTCTGTAAAATACAATCATGTGAAATTTATTAGAACAAACTGCAATGAATTTTAAGTGAAAGAGATAATATTTGTATAAAACAATCATAGAGCACTTGGGCCTTATGCATGTGAGTTGAAATAAATGAAAGATAACACCAAGCACTTGCTGCATTGTCATGTTGCTTTGGCTTGATGTGGATGACCCTAGACGACAGAGGTGTATAATGCAGGCTGGAGATGAAGAAAAAAAAACTGCCGCATACAAAATATCAGTCACAAAATATAATATATAAGAAGACACCTGAGTTGGAGTACAAGCGAAAAGAAGAGAAGAATGACAATTGTTCACAGACTACCACTATCAGTTTCCCTGAATTACCAACTGTACACATAAGTATATAATATGTTGTAAACATAAGTACATAATATGTTAGAAAGAACAAAACAAAACACACTTATCATCATGGACCTAACTTAAAAGTATTAGAATAGAAACAATTACAAGATAAAAATATTTGTAAGCATATGGCCTTGGTGACCATAGTACACAAGTATGCAAAAGATATATGAGAGTATTGTGCATTGAGATTGAAATTGGAACTACATTAATGTTCAAAAAGGACCAATGTAGATATATCTGAATAGACATGGCTAGAATCACTATTATAAAATGGGGCTTGCTGTCATAACTTGAAAATTACGTCTGAGCTTCGGGTCACAAAATTAAACAGATATCCAGTTAAAGGATTTTGTAGTATAATTATCATGTTTGATTCTTTTATCCATCATAAGCATGTCTAAGTCTTTGGGATTTCTACAATTAGGAAGGAAGAGAGGTCTTTCAACTGTCAAAACATGCCTGATGATGACTCGTGGCAAGTAAAACATTTTCATAAGCTTTGGCATTCCCATCCTAGAGGATCTTTGCTTATACTTAATCTTAGGCATATTTTTACTCTTTTCAACCGCTCTAAGATTATAATGGTTACTTTTAGTTGCTATGGTTATGATTATTATTATGATAGATATGGTCAGTAGTGCTGGTCTTCGTATTTTCTCATTAGCAGGGGTGGTTGTTTTGTCTATTTTTGAGTAGTTGCAGTGTTCACCCCTTGACTGTTTTGTTGTTTCTGATCTTATGGCTTACGCTATTTTCTCTTGTAAGGGATCGAGACCCTCCCCATGCTTATCTAATCAAAAACAATTTATTTTTGATTTCCTAAATTCTATGTCATGTTCTAAAGTTAGCATGTCTGAGTGTTATTAAATTTTCAGATCTTCATATTCTTTTGCAGGACTCCCTCCTACTTGCCATTGTAACTCGTTGTATTGTGAGTTACAACAATAATGTAATTTATTTTGTTGTTTAGACTGTAGATATTTAAGGTATTTCATCACCACAAAGGCAGATTTTTGGTACTTGGCATAATATATTGATGATCTTTTCTTAATGTGGTGCAGGTAACTAGATTATCTTGAGACTCTGTGGGAAGGGTTTCTTTAATTTGGGCAGTTTGTGCAACAGCTTGAACAGTTTTCAAGTGGGAAAAAATTATTAAGCAAAATTAATATTGTAAACTGCTGAGTCAAACATGTGGCCTCAACGTCAAGCTCAAAACTTTGCAACTAAGATAATTGTAAATTCTTCAAAAACCTCTCATTACTGGCACAACCTACCAAATATAACTATAAAGGTCATAATATATTTTGATTTGATGTATTTTAAAATATGGAGATTCACCTTTGCTCGCCCTGTACATCCAAACGATCTATCTTCCGTGAGTGCTCTGGGTGTTGACGGAGAAGGCTCCATCCAAACATCAAATTCTTGGGCATTTCCTGAATTACTCCTTCGACCAGTCACCACATTCATAGAGTTGTCAATCATTGACGTACCCCGGCAGCTATTAGCATCAATCTCATTAACAGTAGACACACCTGAAACGTTCTCGGCATGCCCACAAGAATCAGTTAAATAAGGAAAACCATCCAAACCCCATAACTTAGAAAGTTCTGCTGCAGAAGGGCACCCGATGTAGCCAGTAATAGCATGCCTACTATGTTCTGATGCTACACCCGAGCTTCCATGGGCATTCCAATCACAATTTTGACACAGAGACAAGCTTTCTGTAGGGCATCGAACCGTAGCCTGCTGGGAATTACAACGATCACACAGAAGATACCTGAGATGTCTGCGGGACAGCGCATTTGCACTGTGGACATGCCGGTCACATGACAGACAGAGTCGAGCCATATCCGATTTGCAGTATATTGTTGGCCTTAGTTCCCCACAAAAGTCACAGAAGCATTCCATTGTAGCCCACTGCTAGATAATCTAAAGATAGTAGAACTTACTCTGAAGATTTTTCAAGCTTTTTGAAGTATCCTGCAAATATTTCCAAAAATAATCGAAACCTGTGTAGCAAGATTCTATACTTTGTAATTTCACATAGGCGTTCACTTGCTACGCACCTGATTTCTAGCAATATATAGTTCTTGTTTCCGAACAGAAATTTTAAACTTAAGATCCTATACAGCTGCTCTGATTATTTGCACGAGACATCCAGACTAAATACTGTTGTGTGATGCTGTTTGCCCTAAACCTTAAACTTTTTTCACACGGAACCTCCGGAGAACCCAAACCCGTATTGCTGCTTTCTATAGAATTATTTTCCGCTGCACATAAGAACTGATAAATACAAAATACACTTGTGAGGTCCATATACTAAGCTTCTTAACTGCTATTCCAAGTGTTCAGCCTCTTTGGCCCTAGATTTCAAATGCAACTATGCTGCGTCTGTTTTCCCTAAATCAAAACGACAAACACAAACTCCTCAGAAATTCAAGTTCCGTTTAACAAAACTAAAGCTTTGTCACTGGAAGTATCTCTTGTACAACTTCTTTTTACACCGGACTCCGCAAGTGAAGATATCCGATCTTGTTTATAACTGGAACTCAGCTTTCCTAAGAGAAATGAACTAATTTAGAACGGATACTACAGAGTTTTGAAAAACTCTCAACTTCCTTTGCACGGAACTCGGAATCGGTCTAACACAGAGATGCGTCTTCACAAAAACCCTTCTGCTGGTCAAAACTAAGTGCGAATCTGAACCTAGGGACTTCCGTTCTGAAAAGAGATTCACAATCAAGCCAAATTCATAGTAAACATGAGTTTTTACTGCTGATCCTGACGACCTAGATGTACGGCCGGATATTTGAAGCTTACAAAATCGTTATTTCCTGAAATCTGGACGCTCACGGCCGATTGCTACGGACTACCCCGATAAGCTTCCGACTGTTCCGTAACTACACAGCTGCACTCAGAGCTTCCGCTGATTTAACAGCAAAACAACCATTCACCTCTAATTGAAACAGAATGTGAAGAGTTTTCGCCGCAGTTTCACGCACGATTGAAGGAAACGCCCTTGAACTTCAACATTTTCGCCAGAAGTACAACTGCAGGCTGCATTTCTTGCTGTAAAGAAAAAATACAACCTTATTACAACAATTTCGAACTCCAAAATTTTCTATACTGAAGTCTAAAAAGCTTTTTAAAATAGTCCAAAACTGCTCAAAATACAAACTACCTTTTAAGCATTTTGGCCAAAATTGCAGCCAACTGAGTTATTTTGACGGTCAAAAGTAAAAAAAAATGGCAGTATTACAGACAAATTCGAACTTCAAATAATCAATACTGACGTTTCAAGAACAAAAAATTCCAAAACAAGCTTACAATTAGGCCAAGGAAAAGGTTGAAAACGTATAAACCCAGAAATTAACATTGTTGTATCTCACAAGTTCGAACACCCAAGCTTGTGTAGTGATCCTTAAAAACTAGAAAAAAAGCTCAAATCTTAGCAAACCAGATTACTAACCTAAAACTCTAAAACTGCACCAAAACGGATTCAAACGTCGAAACTCCCAAAACAGATTTCGTCTAATAACTCCACCAGAACTCCAAATCGACCAAGAAAAAACTTACCGCAATATCAAAGCTCCCCCGCCGAATTTCGTCGCTACAGACATATACCGATGCAAAATATTCCGCAGACTCTAAAAACCTTCCGGTTTGGCTATTTCTAACGTGCTCCGGAAAGAAATCGAAAAATATCAGATGGAGAATTTTCTAGCACACAGCGTAATTTCACAAGGTTTTTGCTTACAAAATGAGAAGAAAATCTTAAAGCGCGGTAAAAAGGTTGCGTAAAACTTGAAAATTACCGCCTGACGGGGACGTTTTACCCGGGGTTCCCTCGTATTTTACCCGCAAAAGCGCCAAAAAGTTCCCTCATGATTTTGACAGGAAGTTTGGCTTTTCAGAAAAATAGTGGATTTCATTTTGTTTAGATAAGTTCCGTCAAGTCCCTGTTATATTCCGTTAGTTTTGTTCCGAAAGATTGAAGAAATATAAGGCGTACAGTTGACGGCGTTTGGGTGGCACTATGTCAACTTGCTGGCAATGTCAGCAATGACGTTTGATTTTTTAATTGAGTTCAGTGATGACGTGGCCAGTTGTGGAACAGCCATGTGGGATTGGATACGGACGGTGGACATCACATTACATATAATCGTACGGTACAAATTTCACTGGGGCCCACAAATAAATATCTAAGCACAAGTTAAACTTTCCTCTCGGCGAGAACGAAAGGAATAAAAATATCAAAGAGGTCAATGAATGAACATGAGCGATGGAAATATAAAGTACGATAAGAGCAAAAAAGTATTCAGTACACCTCGAAAAGTAAAAACAGAAGATATTTGTAGATTTGGTGTACTGTTTTGGACATTTTTGAGTAAGATTTTTTAAATAGATTGTTTTTGACATTCAGTACCTCTCTTAAAAGTAAAATAAGATTTTTGTAGATTTGTCTATTATTTTAGAAATTTTGAGTTACATTTTTTAAATATTTTCAATAAAGGAGACATAGCATATGTAGAGTTTTTGTTTTTATTATGTGATCTTTTTATCTTTTAGGTTTCCTTTGTATATTATTATTGCTTTTTTGTCAAAAATAACAAAAATATATTTTAGTTAGTCTAATGTGGAGAGCTTCTACTCTTGAGAGAGGGGTCACAAGATTCCTAGAGGACTTGAAGGCATGTAACCTCATTTATAATAATAAGGCAATATCATCTTTTGAAAACTATTTGTAGACCTAATAAATAAAATGTATGCTCCTACATGGAGTATGAGGTAATCTCATATAAATAAAATGCCTACTCTTCACATGGAGTACGAGGCAATCCCATGTATTGAAAACCATTTGTAGACCAAATAAATAGAATACATGCTTGATATTGTGGAATACAAAATGATTGATTTCCATCTCTATTAATATATTCCTGAAATTGCGGGATTCTAGTCAATCCACCAAGGTTCAAGTCTTTTTTAGTGCAACGTCTAGGCCCTACATCATTAGAGTTGAGGTCCAATCATACCCTTGGTGACTTTGGCAAAATGAATGCTTCTCAACCCTTGACTCTTAGCTAAAGAAATTCTAACTTAATGAGTGTGCTCCTATATCATGTAGCTAAACAATTATTTAGGTTTGATATAAAACCATCTAGTGAAAAGAGGGAAAAGGGTGATTACATTTGTTATTTGGCATCTGTTAACAATAAATTTGGAAATGTTTACAAGCATTGCATAATCTTTACTTCTATTGCCTTTGTTTTCATGTGAACTAATAATAGAATGGGATTTGTCTTCTTCATTATATTAGTATATATGTATTATTTGAGGGTGTAATATTTGTGTTCATAAGAAGATTCAACATCTTAAACAGATAGAGATGTAGGAGATAGGAGCTAATAGTGGAGTGAGGATGTGAAGTATAATACATGTGGACAGTAATGGGCCCCACAGTGGAGAAGTTAAGTCATCAACACATGTTCAATAAAATCAAAAGTGACTTGTATATTTGTCAAAATTAAGTTGCAATAAGTATTAGAGCATTTTCAACCGACAATTATTAGAACCCATAATGCATTGATGGTTATGTGCAAATTAACCAAACATTGAAACACACACCCACACATAAGAACAAAACAGATATAATAATTTACATATGTGAACCAAGTCTCCTCATTCTTTCACTGTATATACAAATTAGGACAACCCATGTCATCAACAAACAAGACATTTCATCCCATCAAAAGGTCCAATCAGATCTTTTACCAGTTTATCCTATGTAAAGGCACTTTTCCATTACAACCAAGCATAACACATCAAACATGATGAAGTGCACAAGTAATAGGCCTTTCCACTCACTTCTATGTGTATTGGGCCAGAATTAAGTGCAAGGCCACCATTGAAACTATTGAATTAGCAAGACATAATAAGAAATTGGCCAAACCAATCAAGTCATCCATTTATGGCTAATTTGAATTTGCATAAAATATATGTCAAACACAACAAAAAGAGCATGAGACATTAATTTCTTCAAATTAAACAACCAGTCAAGGATTCATTAATGTAAGCAATTCACGTAGAGATAACCATGTGATCCATTCAAATTCATTTCATTGCACACACACACACACACACACACACACACACACACAAACAAACAAACAAAAGTATCTACATAAATAACTCATTTCATAATATGAATGTACATGCAACTGTGTATTATTTGTATTTACAAGTCTTTCTCTTGATTCTTTATGTGTTACAAAATGTGTTACACATGAGGTTTCCAAATATATTTTCTATGGGTTTTTTTGCGTTCATTTACATTATTTATAAGAGGGTCTAACATACATTGTCAATATTATTTTTACTTACTCTCTTCTCTATTTGTTTCACTATTTAATGGTCCTCTATTCAAACTTTTTATGCCTACATGTTTGAGGGGTACTATTATTATTGGTGTTGGTTTCAAGTGACTATATTAATAGGGTTTCAAGTGATAATTTTAATGGGGTATGAAACTACTTTTATCTATATCATTTGATTACACTATGTTGAAGATATTGTATTACTGCTCTATGTGTTGATTACTATTGTCAATGGGGTTTTAAGTTGATTTTTTATTTTTTTTCATGATTACCCCCTACCATAGTACAAAACATTTTAAGTCTTGTAATTGTCTAACTAGCATCCACCTACTTTTCAAATACTAAATTGCTCAAGTTGCATACCTAGACAAAAAAAATCATACATTCTCTATGGTTGCATGTTTGAAGTGATTCTTGTAAATCCCATTAAATAGTTCTATCTATGGGATCCCAATCCATTATTGCATGTATTATTTAATTTTAGTGTGTTGTAATTATCATTTTCATGCTCAAGGGGTATATGATTCTTTTAAATCCCATTAACTAAAAGTGTTCATGGGATTTCAATATATGGTCTCACGAATTTTTGTACCCCTTAATCATTGTGTCTTGAATTATCTTAATAAATTTAAGCATCATTCAATTGGCATTTTTTGGGGCCCACAAAAAAAACTTACAGGTAGGTTGAAGGGCTTTTCTCTCAATGAGATTGAGAGGAATAAAATAGCAAATACGTCAATGAATGAGTGAATAGAAACATAAAGTACAATTAGCCCAAAAAAAACATCTAGTACCTATCTAAAAGTAACAACACATGGTTTTTATAAATGTAATCTAGTATATTAAGTGAGAATGTATAGGTGCAGGACTGTTTTATTTTGTGTGTGTGTGCGTGGGGGGAGGGGGGGGGGATTGTGAATTAGTGATCACTAACAACTTTTAATACTTTTTATCGATAAGATTCAGTTATGCCTATAACACTATTATCGGTTAAATGCATAAACATTCACAGAAGATAGTAAAAGCATTCACACAAAAATAAGACCAATAATTATATCGTGGAAACCTAATTTGGTTAAAAACCACATCGTGAGAATGGTGCTCACAAGTATTGTACTCTTCTAGAATACATTCTATTAGGAGCTTGCCTGATTAAGGGTTACAAAACACTATCAAGTGTACCTTGTTAAAGGATTTTCCTCTATATCTGTTAGGATTTTTACTCCATTAGGAGTAACCTTGCTAAAGGATTCAACACTCTAATATAAGAATGCTACCATGTTAAAGGTTTTACAATAGGTCGATTAAGGCTACCCTTTCAAGGGATTTCAACTATTATAATGATAAGCAGGTAACAAAAAAAAAAAAAAGATTTGTAGTTTGCACTATCTTGCTATATCAAATCCTTTAAAAAAAATGATTTGTAGTTTGCATTGCCTTGCTATATCAAATCCTTTAAATCTCTTCAACACAATAACATACCATTAACTATTCACAACCCTCAACTTTGATCACAACCCACTTACTACTACACTCTGATAGCTATGTCTATAGCCTTTACTCTGCATCCTTTTTTCCAGCCACACTACTCTTGGTCACGATACCCCTAACTTTTCTTGTTTATTTCCCTTAAGTATATCACAAACCCTAAACCTAGATCCAATGATCACAATACCATCCTTTCATGTAGAAACTTCTTGAACAATCTTCTTCGCCTTAACCTAATGTTGACTTGACTTTTCCTGCTACTCCAATAAGGGATCTACTTCTTTGATAAGTATCCTTCTTAGATAATTTGATAGGCAATTTTATCATTAATATTGTTTTCATTGTTTATTCCAACTGTTACCCGATAAGTCTCCTTTTACTATTCTTTCTCTCTGCCCTTTCTTATCTTCCTTGTATAGTACACTTTCTAAAGATATAGCAACAAGTTAAAATAATATGAAAAATATTTTGACATCAACAAAAAATAATATAATTGGTGGACATGCAATCCATAAGTTCATTTCTTCATCAATAACTTGTAGATTAGTTATGCCAACAATCTCCCCCTTTGGCATTGATGACAAACCATAATGATAACAATGACATACTTTACCAAAACTGATCTCCCCCATACAATATGATTTTTGTTGGTGTAAATAATTATTTACTATTTACACTTACTCAAGTTTAATTAGGTTAATGCATATTTTATTATTTATTTTTAGTCACCTGGGAGTATGGGCACTCTTGTGAGTTGTCATGTTGACAACACAAGAGTTTACACTCTAATTATGCATGGTGTCTACACATAGAAGTAAGCACTTTATTTGAGCACATGGTGTCTACAACATCCTAGACACCTCATCATGCTTATCTCTTATTGTGGAGGATATGTTCTTAGTTGTCACGCTTATCTCCTAGCTCTTTCTAGACATATTTTAGATGCATCTTAGAGGCCTTTATATACAGGCTCTCCTAGAGTGTATGTACATGCTTTCGACATAATAGTGAGCATTCTTATAGTGATCATACTATTGGTCTATTGTTGTGCTTGTGCTCCTTGATCTTGGGTGAATTTTTCTCCAAGACAAATTCTTACATGGTATCAGAGCTCAGGGAGATTCTCTACATAGTTGTTCGAGACCATAGTTGCTTCAACACCTCAACTCGAATCTAGAGAATCTGCAGAAATTGGGAGTGTCTAGAGCCAAATTGGACCTCGCCATTGCCTTCGGAACATTGATTCGGTGAAAATCAGCTATAAATTTTCCTATGTTGTGCTAAAGTCGATTATGAGGCAATTTTTTTTGCAAACCGACACTTAAAGGCACCAATCTACAATTTTGAGTTTGATCTAATTGATTTGTACATTTCAATTGTTTCAAATCTATAATTAATTCTCTACAATTTTGTTTTTTGAATTTTAATTTTGGAAAAAAAATTGCCCAGTCGGGCTAACAGAGACAAAAATTGTAGAACTGGGTAGTCACACCCCGGCCCTGCAAAACATATTACTTAATTAGCAAGAAAGCATATTCCACTAGTTCCAATGAATATTCTTAGGTATTTGGCAATATACATTGGTGGACTGTACTGCCATCAATGGTGGCCAACTGGCCATCTCTACATAATCTGACCGCTCCAAAGACCGGTTGCCAACAACTTTTCATCAGCGACCATTTTGTTTGATATTTGCGGACTCCTCAATTTATTTGGTTGTGCAATCTAACAACCCACGAATGTGGAACTTTGTTTGAAAGACCTGGCCTGCAAACTTCTTTTTCAGTGTCACAATATCTGTTGACAACCTATTTCTAGCGTGGTCTACTTTAACAACCCTCTAACGATCAACAATTTAAAACTAGTGAATGCTACGACATCGCTATCATAAAAAATTAAAAAACATGGCACCTTGCGCAGATAGAGGACACATGCAATCAGCTACCTTAGCCACGTGGACTGCTCTGCAACCTCTCCTTGCCTAACACGTGGCTCGATCTAGCGACCAGTTGCTAGACAAATCAATAGCCCACTTAGCAGACCCAACCAGTGATATTGACACATCACCCTAACCGTATAAGACATGTGGTAGACTATACAATTTCATACAATGTTGATGTCATCCAAGGGTGGATTTTTCGCTAACATCATCAATTTTATGATGCTAAGTTTGATAGTCATCTGACCGTCATTTAGGGACAAATTTGAACTACTGTGATGGCCATATAATCGTCAAATTTAACTCCATCTTTTGTTGATGCAACCCCTCTCCAGATTGATTTTTGATTTTGCAGTTTGACTTTGAGAGGCCATATCTCAGTCATCTAGACTCCAAATCAGGTGTAATTTTTTTAATTTTGGCTAGAATTTCCTAAACTTTTGAGTGGTGTAGCTCTTTTCTAGTTTTGGTGCATGGATTTGTTAGAAATTGCATCTTTGGCAACTGTACCTATCTAATCTTGTATTTTGCAACTTCAATTGCTTCATACGGGCACATTTGGACTTGAAAATAGGTTTTGTTTTTTTTTTAAGTGCATTATTTTTTGTCTACTTTCTAGACCTGCAATCAGATTGTAGGGGTATGTGGACAAAAGTGTCACTTTCAAAAATAGGGTCTTTCTTTACTTTGTATTACTTCAAAATTGTTGTACATTGTAAAGTTCCAAATTTCTAATCTATCAAGAGGTTATAATAAGAAAAATCAGAAGTCCATGAAGGCCAAAATTGACAAGTGACCATTGTAATCACACTACTTATAAAGTGCCAAAAACACCTATTTTTAGGGGATTTCTTGATATAGTGAAAAGGGGGGGTGTTCTTGGTATTGTGTTATTCTTTTTTCTGCAGTTTTCTTTCATTTTATGCATCATGGGAAATTTTATGTTTCCTAAATTAACTCCTGATAACTATGCTACATGATCCATCAAAAGGTGGTGTCATTTAATGCATAATGGAATTTCAAAATATGTAATTGGTACCCTTCATAAATCAATAGGTGATAATGTATCAGCTAGTGATATCTCAGCTTGGGACGCAATGGATAGGAAAACCCTAAGTGATATTTGTTTGGGGGTTGATGACAAGATTATGTATAAGATTCAAAAGTCTTCTACATCCAAGCAAGCTTGGGATACCCTCAACAACCTATATGGTAAAGTGTCTGAGGAAGATGTTTTCAAAATTGAAGATGACCTAATCTTCTTAGATCCAAAGACATTTGACTCCATACAGGATTTCATCTTAAAGGTGAATGAATTCATAATGAAACTTACTGACTGTGGGAATCCTATTAAAGATGACAAGTTGATCTATCTTATTCATAATAAGCTGCCATCAGAGTATTCCACATTTGTTTCTTCTTGTAACACCTCAAAGACTACCATAGGGTCTGCCTATCAAAAAGTCTCTTTTGATGAATATGTTGATCTGTTGGGTAGAGAAGAGAAAGGTTGATATCAATGAGGATTATTAATTCACCCAAGTCTAAAGCATTGGTGGCCAATAATGAGGGTTCTCAAAATTCAAATGGGTAGTCTTCATCTAAAGGAAAGGGTAAAAATAAGAAATTGAAGAACAACAAATCAGAGGATGCAGAAAAGACAAAACCATCATCTAATCAACAAGGCAAGTATTCCTTGAATTCCAACAAGAAGGGGGACAATAATAAGGAGAAGAAAAAGTGTGCCTATTGCAAGAAATTGGGTCATGAAGAACATTAGTGTTATTATAAAAAGATTGATGAGTTGATCAACATCATGAAGAAACATAATGTTCCATTGCCTAATGCTTATAAGGATAAAGGGTCTTCTTCAGATTCAAAGGGAAAAGGGCAAGCACTCATGGCAAATTCAAACTCTTCAAAGGAATGGATTATTGACTTGGGTGCCTCCTATCATATGGGTTCTTCAAAGGAGAATTTTTCTTCATTGAAGCAGTCAAAGGTACCACACATCTTCGTAGGAAATGATACCAAAATGGAAGTTGAAGGGAAAGGAAACTTGGAAATGGAAAATGGAGAGTTTCAAGATATTCTCTATGTTCAAACCTAAGTTCTAATCTCCTCTCAATTTACCAAATCACTCACCTCAGAGATGGACATAGATTTGAGTTCCTTCCTAACTCAGTACAGGTGCATAGTCTAAAAGATGATTCAGTGGTTGCAGTGGGGAAAGTGAATCATGACAAAAGGTTGTATTCTTTCTCCCATTTTTGTGTCCAAGTCTCCTTTAAAGGCCTTGTTATCTCAATCCAATTCAACAATCAAATTATGGGATGAGCTGTATGGACATCTTTGCTTCCACTATCTTTAGCAACTTTGCACATACAAAATAGTCAAAGGTCTACCCAAAATCAACTTTTCCATAGGTGAATGTTCAATAGGTATAGTGGATATGCATCCAGAGGAGAAGTTATATAAAGGGAAGTCTTCAAGAGCACCAGTTGTTCTTCAGATGGTTCACATGGTATTAGCAGGGTCTTTTGCAGTAACAATAGTCAGCCAGGGTCACTACATACTTACCTTCATTAATGACTTTTCAAGATACACTAGGGTCTACTTTCTTCATCATAAGAATGAAGTGTTGGAAAAATTTCTAGCCTTCAAGACTCATGTTGAACAGAAATCGAGGAAAGCCATCAAAGTTCTTAAATGGACAATGAAAGAAGATATGTGAACAAAAGACTTATAGAATTTTGCAGACTTAAGGGAATTGATCTTCAGAATCCACCAGCATTTAGTCTACATAAGATAGATGTTGCAACATTGAGGATCTGCACTCTTAAGTCCATGGTGAGTTGCATGATACAGGCCAAGTCTCTAGATCCATCACTTGAAGTCGAAGCAATCAATAGTGCCAATCACATTCTTAACAGTCTCCTCATCCAACCTTAGATGTCAAGACTCCTTTTGAGGCATGGTGTGATAGAAAACCAATTGTGACACACTTTAGAGTCTTCGATTGTCTCACATGGGCAAACATATCTTCCAGGGGATGCAAGGCACAGTCACCTCGACCTTGTACTTTTATTAGATATGAAGATTGTGTGAAGTCATACAGACTCATGGATCCATAGACACATCAAATTTTTGTGGAGAAGGATGTACACTTTGAGGAAAGTTCACCTAGCTTGTCCTCTAATCCTCTCCGCACATCATACTGTATGGAAACTAATAGTGACACTATCGATAGTGCTTCAACAGATTCAGACACATAGAGTTCTATTGACAGTTGCAGCAAGAGGTCACGACATCAGCATTCTCCACATGCATATATTGCCACAGTGATAGGTCCAACACAACAGGGTACATCTAGTCTTCCAAGTTCAACATCAGTGACTGATTTGGGAGACAATATTGATGATTTGCCTCTTCTTCTTGATACAACAACACCTTCTTCAATTGTCACGAGGGCTCCATCTAACCCTCTTGTTCATTCTCTACATGATCAATCATCACAGGTTGAAGTGATTGTGGATACTTATGACCAACAGTTGTAGAAGGGTTCTTCATCAACTGAGGAGATGTACAGTTCTTTAACATAGGTTCTTCAGCCGATTGAGCAGGTTTTAGAGACATCATTTATCTATGAAATTCTCTCCACACATAGCTGAAGCATTTCATTTGTACCTTTGGCTTTGTTTCTTCCTAAGGGGAGCAACACCATTTCGCAGTCTCAGATTAGCTTCTTCATCAGAGTAGTCACTAGCAGGCATTCTTCTTTGCGGGGGGGAGCCTATCCTGTCTCTCTTCCTCTTCTCTTTTTTCTCCTTTGTATATACTGCATGTATGTCATAATGGGGGGTCTTGATTACTCCATCCATCCATATATTGTGTTTGTTTTTCATCTCTCTTTTTGGGAAGAGTTTTTCCCATGAGGTTTTCCCTCTTGCTTCACTTTATAAGAGATTGCATTTGCATTATGTACATGGGTACCTAACATGGCCTAGTTGCTAGGACCCATCATGCATTTCATCCTAAGTTATGTAAGCTTAAGGGCATTCCCCTAAGTTGCACTTAAGGGGGGGGGGGGGGGGGGGTGGTGTTGGTGTAAATAAGTATTTACAATCTACACTTACTTAAGTTTACTTAGGTTAATGGGTATTTTATTATTTATTTTTAGTCACCTAGGAGTATGTGCACTATTATAAGTTGTCATGTTGACAACATAGGAGTTTGCACTCTAATTATGCACATGGTGTCTACAACATTCTAGACACCTCATCATGCTTATCCTCTTATTTTGGAGGATATGTGCTTAGTTGTCACACTTATCTCCTAGTTATTTCTAGATGCATCTTAGAGACCTTTATATACATGCTCTCCTAGAGTGTATGTACATGCTTCTAACATAATAGTGAGCATTGTTTTATTGATCATACTCTTGGTCAACTATTGTGCTTGTGCTTGTGCTTGTGCTCCTTGATCTTGGGTGAATTTTCTTTAAGGCAAATTCTTACAATTTTATGTTTTCCAACATTGCTTCTTTTGATAAGTAGGAGATGTTTTCCACAATAGGTCAAATTATGATATTTCTATTAAGATTTAATTGTGTAGTGTTTATAGTCAAACTTGTCGACTCATGTTTCATGAGTATGATCCACAAGAATCTGTCTCTCGTGACAATAACTAAAACACTTGGCACTCATTGGATCTAGGTGAAGCTCACAAAGGTGAAGTACTAAGATTACTTCATTCTCCATCAAGTCTTTTGATATGTATTTATGATGCCTCCTTCATACGATCTTTCTCCTTTTGTCCTGTCACTTTCTCTTTTGTTATGTCACTTTCTCCACATTTGGAAGCAATGCCAAAGGCACCAAACTCGTAAAAAAACTTGCTTCGTAGTTATGTTTTTTCTCGCTCATTTACTCTCTTGCTAGAGTATGCCTCCCTGGAGCAACCCACTGCTACATCATTCCATGCAAATGATATGTTGTTACACACTTCATGTACTAAAGCACTCTGCCTCTTCATAGTTCATATCTAATAAAGGTAGGAACCCTAATTTTCTTCTCAAGTACTCAAAGCTTTCTCTTGGTAGTGGTTTAGTGAATATGTCAACAACTTGTTCTTTGGTGGGAATATATGTTTGAATATTTAGAATAACTAATGGGGGTTAATTAGTTACCCTCAAATCTAGATGTATAAAATTAACTTAATCAAATTCATGAACAATACTTTTAGCTCTATGTTCAGTATATGTCAACTAGTAGAATAATATCACAATTAACAATAAACTTTAAACTTATTAAAAAAAAGTAAGTAGCATAAACACATAACAAATATTTGACACTAGTATTTAACGTGGAGATCCAATTTGGAAAAAATCATCAAGTAACATGCTACCACTTTTCACTCTTCTGAAGTGAGCTCTATTAGAAGCCAACACTATTAAAGGTTGCTAAACACACTGATAGGTGTGACCTATTGAAAGGTTTAAATCATGCCCTATTAGGAGTGGCCTTGTTAGACGACTTTAGAACATTCCCTTAGAATTCTACCTTGTTAAAGGATTTACAAATGACTATTAGGTCAAACTTAATCAAAAGGATTTTACTACTATCACAATGATTATAAAGTAACAACTAGGTTTGATCTGATAACATACAACTCACTTGGAAAATTCAAATCTCCAATTGGCTCAATTATGGTTCATTGACTAGACTCCATTTCTATCAACAACTCATATATGATTGGCAACTCTTCAAGTAATCTTCCACATCACAAACTTCACACTTCTCTTCTATAATTATGTTCTCCACTTGTCTCCACAATTTTGAGTCTAATAACCAACACAAAATATCCCATATGCCTCCTTAAATGGGTATCTTAGAACTTTTGTCATTTAAACATAACCACAGAGCTTAAGTTACGATTAGATTCAACAAATTCAATCAATCTAGCTATCTTTTATTCTTCTTCTTCTTGCTTGAAATTTCTAGAAGTTTCCTCAACTCTTATCCTTTGATCACTTAATGAATTTTTTCCATGCATTAAATAATCTAACTCATCCATCCTTATCTTCAACATGTATTGATTATTTCAAGCACTCAACTGTGTCCGCATCAAATCTTGATTCTTTCTCAAATTGTTAGTTTATTGACACTTGTCCATTACTACATTATGTTGCTCTGTCATCACTACATAACTAGGTCATCACTAAATTGTCTTGCTTGGCTTACACTATACAACTCGATCATTACTATCACTCAACATTCTTGGTCACTCGACCAACATTTTTTCTACTCGACAATGCTTAAGTTCCTCAATCTTCTACTTCAGATACTTGCTTGCTCCAGAACTCTTTTCCTTCTCATCTAATATTTGCTTATTGTAATGAATAAACATCACATTATCTTATCAAGTAATAACTTATTAAGTGCCCATTGAATTCCATCAAACTTTCACATCTCAACACAACCTTACACTAGGTTATCTCATAATCTCTTATTTTCAAATCCTCTTCATCAATCAAATGATATGAAACTCTACATTGTTAGTAAATTCCTTACTAGTAAGGTTTAACATTAGTGATAACATAACAATTGTTCCAAATCGGTAGTTCCAACAATCTCCCTCTTTGATATTGATGGCAACATCTTCAAAATGCAACATCTTCCAAGTTACCATACAATCCAAAAAATAACCAACACCTCAAGTGTTTCACTACTCAGCTCCCTATGTTTCTATGTGCTCTCTTTCTTAGTTTCCTTTGATTTCATCCATCATTTATATATTGAACTCATTTAAAAATCTTATGTTCATCCATGCAACAACATGGGACTTACAAGCTTGTTCAATCTCCTTATGAGCAACCACACTAGAAACAACAATTGGAAGACCAAGAATCACAACTTAGAACTCACCTTTTTACAATGAGACAAATACAAGTAACATAAGACCAAGAGTCATAACTTAGAATTCCACAAAGATGTACCTTCTTGCAATTTGAACTAGGGTCTCCATAATGATAACTCATTTCTTCAACTAAATAAGTTAAACCCCTTGGACATTCGCACCCATCATCTCAAATATGTGTTAGAGTAAATAATTATTATTTACACTTTTACTTAAGCTTACTTAGGTTAAATGCATTATTTATTCGTTATCACCTAGGAGTTAGCATACTTTTTATGTGTTGACTTGTTGACAACACAAAAGTTTGTGTACGTTTTGTTAACACCTTGTCATACTTATCTTTCACCTACTTAGAGGGTAATCCACTTTTCGTGGATGTATGGTTAGTTGTCATGCTTATCTCCTAGCACCTTCTAGCTTGTTCTAGAAGCTTCCTAGAGGCCTTTATGTTTGGGCTCTCCTATTGTAATTTAAAAATAGAGCATATTTTATAGTAATTCATTTTTCATTGTTGCAATATTTTTCTCTCACTCTGTTTAGTTTCTCCAAGCTCTATCCTTCCTCCTTTGGTTTCTCTTCGATAGGTTATTTGCATGTCGGTGATTTTGGCGAGCTGTGAAGTTGGCTTTCATCAACTTCTACATGGTATCAAAGCTAACCTATTGCTTCTTAGTTGAAGGATTTTTGAAGCTGTGATTTGGAGATACAAACCTTCACTTGTTTATTATTATTTTCTTCAATCAGGATGAAGAGCCATTTTCTGGGGCACATTAGACCTAAATGGACGTACCATTGCGCTTAGAAGGCCCATTATAGTCAGAATCCATGTAAAATTTGTCCATTTTGGGCAATGTTTCTCTGGGAGGCAATTTTTTAATTCTAAAGGGTTGTATAGATGCATTTATTGTGCAGGACAAAGAAAATAATTGCAGTGTTTGATAGCCACCACCACTGTGCAGCCAATGCATGACTCAAGCGCAACCATCACCAGTAGCATAGCCACTGTGTAGCCACTATTGCCACCCAACCAACCCACCACCTACCTTAGTGGCACCGCTAGAGCTTTCCACCTCTATGGCCACCACTGCCAGTTGTGGCCTCCCATTCCTCCACTCTATAATCGCCCATCGAACACCAGCTTGTGTGCACACGTGAACCAATCTGCATGTGCCACATGGCAGGGGTGCTATGTCGACATCTGCCACGTGGTCATGCCATGTGGCAATCTTTTTTTGCCTTGACGTCCTCCTAGCCATCAATTTTAGGCTCATGGAATGCTGATATCAGCATGACATTAGCACACCTACCTCTCCTTCAGGTCCCTTTTTGACCTACTCACATTTTTTGGCCATAACTTGAGCATACAGAGGTATTTTTCTTATTTGAATGAAGTGTCAAAAAGTTGGCTCCAAGATGGAGACGTTGGTATAGGTATTGTCTGGTTTTGATGCACTTTTGTTGCATGTTTTTATTGTTAAAGTCAGATGTTCTATTTTTCACTCCGACAAGCATATCTTGTGCATCTCATCTTTATTTTTTGAAAATGTTATATTTTTGGAAAGCTAGTTTTGTCTACTTTTCATAAATGTTGTCATTTCCTTCAGATTCTGCCCCATGCTCTTTCTATCATGTTTTTGGCATTTTTCCTCTATGGTGGATATCTTGGGTTTTCTAGGTCTGCGGATTGTTTTCATGGCATGTGATATTTTCTTTTGGGTTGTATTATATATTGTATTACCTTTTTTCTATTTTTGATCATTGTCGATATCATTTGTAAGCATCTTTATGCAAACACACTAAGATAAAGTGCCACTCTTGCATTTTAGGATCTTGAATGTTGTTTTGAGTCAATTGTACTTACATTATATTATAAAGCACCATGGGGGGTTAGTTGTTGTTGTTTTTGTGCCCTCTTCCTTTGTCAAGTGAATGTCCCTTCCATGACATTAGCCCCATGACATGTCTGTGACATATGCCTTTATAGGTGTTTGTACCTCTTCTTTTCTCATTGTTCTTGATTCTTTCTGTAGAGGTCCTTTGGACCACCATCTCAGTTACATGTCACCTCACCCTATCTAGATTAAGGGGGATTGTTCTTTTGTTATTTCTAATGCTTCCTTGGTTCGATGGCTCTAGACGATTACAGTGGCTAGCTACCTATGCATTTCAATGAGATGGATCATCTACCATACATACACTCTTCTTGTTCGTAGCCTTCTATTTCCATGGATGTTCTTCAGATCAACAATTTTCTTTTGATAGCTTTTGCAACTTCTTCATTCTTTAGTGATGTTCTTCATGATCTTCTTGTTCCTATTTTCTGGGACATTTCTCTAGTTGGAGGCTTCTTCAGTCCTTCACTAGATTTTATGCTATCTCTATTTTGGAGAGGGGTTTTTCCCACTGGGTTTTCTCCTTTGTCTCTGGTTTATAGAGATTGCATTGCATTTCTTATGCATTTGATCATGGGTACCTAACATGGCTCTGTTGTTGGGACCCATTCTGCATTTCATCTTAGCTATTGTGAGCTTAAGTGCATTCCCCTAAGTTGCACTTAATGGGAGGTGTTAGGGTAAATTATTATTATTTACACTTTTACTTAAGCTTACTTAGGTTAAATGCATTATTTATTAGTTGTCACCTAGGAGTTAGAATACCTTTTACGTGTTGACTTATTGACAACATAGAAGTTTGTGTGCGTGTAGTCAACACCTTGTCATACTTATCCTTTCACCTACTTGGAGGGTAATCCACTTTTCGTGGACGTATGCTTAGTTGTCATGATTATCTCCTAGCACCTTCTAACTTGTTCTAAAATCTTCCTAGAGGTCTTTATATTTGGGCTTTCCTATTGTAATTTTAAAATAGAGCATATTTTATAGCAATTCATTTTTCATTGTTGCAATATTTTTCTCTCACTCAATCTAGTTTCTCCAAGCTCTACCCTTCCTCCTTTGGTTTCTCTTCAACAAGTTATTTGCATGCACGTGATCTTGGTGAGCTATGAATTTGGCTTTCATCAACTTCTACAATATGCTTCCTATAAATATCAACGTCATGTTCTCACAATCATGTGTATCACTATATCCTTCTCATATATTTCTCTTCCTCTTTCTCATAGCTTTCTCTCATCGGCTAGTCATGGTAAATACCATGTCTATTTCTCACTTTGTTTCATTATTTTCTTATATCCATGTTTGACAACAATGTCAAAGACATTTCAGTTACCATATCTGGTTCAATATCAGACATCTCTATTTTCATGCAAATATGAACTATTTATGATTAGTGGTATTATTGCCTCTGTCATTAGGTGACAAATTTTGCTTCATCTCTTCTCACTACTTCGCATCACTCCACACATTTAGGTAGATCTTAAAATGTAATCTCTTGCATCAATATGTAAGATAATCTAATAACAACATTTTATGTGATGCTTGCAAGGAAACTTGCAATACAAAATATAATAGTTTCCACATAACCCATAATAGATCTAGAATAAATATGCAATTGAAATACACATGCAAGAGAATAGAAAACATACCCACAAAAATGTGACATAAGATATACCTTGGGAAACCCTCATTGAGGGGGAAAAAAAAAAGCCTAGCCTCCAAAAGCATCCACCACCATATATTACTCAAAAAAAAACCATTACAATACAACAATGGAAGCCTTCAATGCCATAGCCACAACCAAGAAATCCATGTGAACAAGCATGAATCTACACATCCCATGCCATGCTTCCAACCTTCACAAATGCTCCCTTGGCTAACCTATCAAGCCTTGTCTTGCTCAACTTTCTTTTTTCCCTTTTTTCTTGTTTTTCATGTCTTTACAACTACCCTTGTGGATGCTTATATAGTAGGAAGTCCCACAAAACCACCAAGTGGTATTACATAAATCATGTGCCACCTAATACATTGACCCCACCTTTAATATTGGGACATTTAATTCTTTTCCCTAATATTAAATAATTACATCAAATGTTATTACAATATTACAATAAAACTCATCAAGTATATCCCATGGGAATATTTAAATGTTGCACGTCTATTTAGGTTCTCCTAGGTGCAACATTACATAATAAAATAAAATAATACAATATAACAATATTATGCAATTTGTGCAACACACATTATTCTTTGTCTTTATATGCATCACATGATTCTTTGAAATGTTTTTAGCACTTGTATTATCACAATAGATCACTACAACTTTAGTATTCTCTTCCTTCATACCTTTCAATAATTTTTTAATCCCCACAATATTTGAACAATTCACTATTAAAGCAACATACTCAGGTTCTGCTATAGATTGTGAAATACAATTATGCTTCTTTATTTTCTATGAAATCAACCTCTTTCCTAGAAAGAAATTGCCTCAACTAGTACTTTTTTCTGACATCAACACTACTGGGTCAATCAACATCTGTATATACTTTTAGCTCAAACTTGTCATTCTTCTTGTACCATAGGCCATAGTCTTCTATTCCTTTCAGATATCTCATTATTCTTTTCATAGTCATCATGTGATTTTCCTTAGGATTAGTAGAAAATATTTCAACTATTCCAATTGCTAATACAATGTCAGGTCTACTATGAAAAATATATTATAATTTCTAACCGATCTATGCATTTTTTGATTTACCTTTGTAGAACCATCATTCTTTGATAGTTCATGTCCAGTTTCCATAGGTGTTCTAAATGGTCTCAAATCTTCCATACCAAAAGTTTTCAGTATTTCCTTGATATACTTTGATTGAGTAATGTGTATTCCTCTTTTCTTTTGATAGACTTGTAAACCAACAAAGAATTTAATCTCTCCAAACATGGACATCTCAAACTCTTTCTTCATTTAATTTGAAAAGGTTTTACATAGTTAATCATGTCCTCCAAATATGATATCATCAACAAAAATTTCAGCTAACAATACCTTGCTCTCATATTCACTCTTCAGGTATAAACTGTAATTGTCACTAGTTCTTGAAAAACCAGTCTTTACCAAATAAGTATGTAGCCTTTCATACCATGCTCTAGGGGCTTACTCAAAAGCATACAAGTATATGTGTAACTAGCATACTGCATTTCTTTTTCTAGGTTCAACAAATCCATTAGGTTGTTCAATGTTGACTTCTTCTTCCATAATTCCATTAAAAAATGCGGACTTCACATCTGCTTGATAAACTTTAAAACCTTTGTAAGCAACATATGCAAGTAAAGTTCTTACTCCTTCTAATCTTGCAACTGGAGAAAAATTCTCTCCATAGTTGATTCCTTCTTCTAAAGCATATCCCTTACAAACTAGTCTTGCTTTGTTCCTTGTGACTTCACCTTTCTCATTTAGCTTGTTTTTTAATACCCACTTTGTTCCAATCACATTCTTGTTCTTTGATCTAGGTACTAGTGTCCATGTCTTGTTCTTTTCAATATGATCAATTTCCTCATTCATAGCTTTTATCTAGTCTTCATTCTCAAGTGCATCCTTAATTCATCTGGGTTCAAACTCACACAACAAGCATGTATCATTCTTCAATTTGTTTCTTGTCACAGCTCCTAAATCTTTATCTCTAAACATTTGATTTGGTGTATGATGTCATCTTACATATTTTGCTAGCACAAGTTCATATCTTCTCACTTCTTTTGGTAGTTCAGATGTTTTTGCATGTTCAATCTGTTCACGTCCCTCTTGTTGTATCTATGGCCATATCACAAGTTCATCCATCTGATGGTTAGTAATCACTACATGTTTCTTAGCTTCAAGCATCTGATACTTAGTATGTTGTTGTTTCTCAGTAGTTCTCCTCTATTGAGACTCGATAGTGTCTTCAATTTGCATCACTTTAGCTGGTCTCTCAGGTTTGGAAATTGTACTAGGCTCTCCTTCATAAACAAATGCTAATATTCAGGTTCCATCTTGCATTTCTCTTCATTATTTTCTACAAATTCATCAACTCTATCATTTCCACTTACCACAATCTTGGTAGTGTTAGAATTCAAACTCTTATATGCCTTTCTCATTATGGAATATCCTAGGAATATGCCTTCATCACTCTTTGCATCAAGTTTGTCTTTCCTAATATCTTTCAAAATATAACATTTGCTTCAAAAAACTTTGAAGTAATTCACATTTGGTGCATGACCATACCAAAGTTCAAAAGGTGTTTTATTAGTACCTTTCTTAACTTGTACTCAAATCAAGCTATAAATAGTAGTACTTATAGATTCTCTCTAAAATGTGTGTGAGACATTTTTTTCCATCATCATTGTTCTTACATAATCCATGATAGATATATTTCTTCTTTCAACTATATCATTATGAGGTGGAGTTTGCAGGTGCAGACATATGCCTTATGATACCTCTATCATTGAAGAATATGTTGAATTATTCAGATATGAATTATCCTCCTCTATTAGATCTCAATAATTTTAGGCTCTTACCTATTTCTTTCTCATGTCTAGCCAAATACCACATAAACATATGAAAAGCATCAGATTTTTCATTGAGAAACATCACAATCATCATCCTAGAGTAGTTATCAACAAATAAAATAAAGTACTTATCACCATAGTAGCTTTGTACTCCAATAGGACCACATCAATAAGTATAAACCAATTTCAAAACATCATCAAAAGAATAAACTTTTCTCTTGAAACTAGACTTTGCCATCTTTCCCAATGGACAAATTTTGCACATCACCTTATCAGGTTTACTCAACTTTGGCAATCCTCTTACTCTCTTCTTCTTACTAATCTGAACAAGATTACCAAAGTTTACATGACACAACCTCCTATGCCATAGCCACACATCTTCAAATTGTGAAACAAACATGTTTCATCATATAGATCTAGATAGTAAAAATTACCTTTGGTTTCTCTCCACTTTCAATTAGTTCACTAGCAACATCATAGATCTTTGTTTTCCTATTTTGAAACTCAACTCTATAACCTGAACTGATTAGTTATGCCACACTCAACATGTTATATTTCAAACCTTCAACTCAATATGCATTATCATTCATTATAATTTATCCTTTACCTTTCAGATAACATGGTGCATAACTTCCAAACTTTTCACTACTTCCACTATAATGTACCATCTTATCAACCTTACTTGTATCACTAGTCATGTGATGTGAACATCCACTGTCAATTATCCATCTATCATTCTTGCTTATATGTGAGATTAAAGCATTTTTCTCATACACTTCATCATCAGATTCATCTTTTATAGAAACATAGACAACTTCTTCATTACTTTGATCAGTATCGCTATCAATAGTTTCTTGAACATTGTAACGTAATTTCTTACCTTTTCCCTTGTGGTCTCTTTGCCTCAATTGTCTCTATTATCTATCCTTCCTTGATATTTACTATCCTTCCTTTCATCCTTTTCTTCTTTATGAGCACACCTTATTGCATTATGACCAACCTTGTTACATGTGTAAAACAAGTAATAGGAAGTTTACCTTTGTATTTTCCCTTTCTTCTTGGTATCCTTTTATCCAATAATGCCTCAAGTTCATCAAGTTCATTATCTAATTCATTGTCACTATTCACATGCTTGATTATCTTCTTTTCTACAGATTCATTGAGAGTTAGTTTTTCTTTTGAAGCACTTTCGACATTAGTAGGTGTGTAATTATCAAAATTTGCCAACTCAAAAGCTATGAGTCTATCAACTAGATTATCCAATGTCAGCTCATTACAAGGTTTCCATCTAAGTTCTTGTATTGCAAAAACTCTAATGGCATAGATATGAAGTAAGGTTCTCAATACCTTATTGATAATTGTTTCCTTAAATATAATACCACTAACACTCTTAATTGCATTCACCACTTCTTTGATTCTCCCAACATATTGTGCCACATTTTCACCTTCTTTTATCTTAATGCCATAAAACTTTCTTCTTAAGACTTTTACCTTAGCTCTTAGTATATTTGTGGCTCCTCCATGGACCAATGCCAACTTGTCCCACACTTTCTTTGCATTTTCACAATCTCTCACTTCTTAAAATTTGTAATAGATCAGGGAGGATGGAAGCTCAATCATGATTTGGTTATGGTCCTACTCTTTCATTTGCTCAACCATCATGGGTCTAAGAAAGCTCTTCAATGTACTTATTCTCCAAATAGTAAAGTGCAAAATCTCCAATACCACATAGATGTAACTTCATCAGCTTTTCCCATGCAGAGAATTTCTCTTTGGTCAACTTGGATACCTCTCTCTTAAACATCTTGATCTTTAGCTTTAGGTCCTTCAAAATTTCACACAAGCACCAATGCTTTGATACCAATTGTTAGAATGTTTATAATAAATTGAGGGGGAAGTGGAGGCAAATCATTTACCCTCAGGTCCAAATGTATAAAACCAACTTAATCAAACTCATGAACAATACATAAAAAAATAAAATTGTTCATCACCATTTAACTTATTCGTTCAATTTTAGCTCTTTGTTCAGTAAATGGAGACTAGAAAACTAATATCACAATTAAACATAAACTTCAAGCTTAATAAATAGTAAGTAGCATAAACACATAAAAAATCCACACAAATATTTGACACCAGTGTTTAACATAGAAACCCAATTTGAGGAAAAACACCAAATAACATGCTACCAATTTTCACTTTTCTAAAGTGACCTCTATTAGGAGACAACCTTGTTAAATGTCATAGAACACATTGTTAGGTGTGACACTTTTAAAATATTTAAATCACCCTATTAGGAGTGGCCTTGTTAGAGGACTTTAGAATATTCCTTTAGAATGTCACCTTGTTAAAGGATTTATAAATGACTATTAGGTCAACCTTAATCAAAAGGATTTTAGTACTGCTAAAATGATTAGAAAGTAACGACTAGGTTTGAACTGATAACATATAAATCACTTTGCAAATTCAGATCTCCATTAAGCTCAATTCTAGTTAATTTATTGGACTCCATTTCTCTCAACAACTCATATCTTCTTGGTAGCTCTTGAAGCAATCTTCCACATCACAAAATTCACAATTCTCTTTTGCAAGTTTGTTCTCCACTTGTCTCCACAAATTATAGTCTAATAACTAACATAAAACATCCCATATGCCTCCTTAAATAGGTAGCTTAGATCTTTTGCCACATAAACCTAACCATAGATCTTAGGGTTATGGTTAGATTTAACAAATTCAATGAATCTAGCCATATTCTATTCTTCTTCTTCCTTCTTAAAATTTCTAGAAGTTTCCTCAACTCTTAGCCTTTGATCACTCAACTTTTCCATGCATAAAATAATTCCACTCATCAATCCTTATTGTCAACACATTTTTTATTATATTGAGATTTCAATTGTGTTGGCCTCAAATCTTGATTCTTTCTCAAACTATTAGTTTGCTTACACTTGGTCATTACTACATTCTATTGCTCAGTCATCATTGGATCACTAGGTCATCACTAAACTATCTTGCACAACTTACACTATGCAACTCAGTTATTATTGTTACTCGACATTTTCTATCACTTAGCATTATTTGTCACTCAACCAACATTGTTATGCTCGATAAAGCTTAAGTTCCTTAATCTTCTACTTTAGATACTCAGTTGCTTCACAAATATTTTTCTTCTCAAATGATCCTTCTTCCTTTCCTATTGTAAATAATAAACAACACATTATCTTCTTAGGGTACTAATTTTTGGAATTGACAATGGAAAAGTATGTTTGGGAGGGGGGTTGAATTTGCACTTACAACTTTGACCTCTAAAACATTTCACCATACATCTATCTCATAACTTAACATGTAAACTGAAATATGTAACCATTCATCACATCTAAAACATGAAATAAATCAACACATAAAAAATGAGATTTTGGTTACCCAAAAACCTTCCAAGGAGAAGGTAAAACTAGGGTAGGGATGACACCCACAAATATTCACTACTATAGTTGTAAAGTGTGGCCTATTATGGCTACAATGTTTTGATCATAAACTATGATGTACCTTGTGAGAGGTCTACCCTATTAAAGGCTTACACATACTGTTAGGATTGCTAAAGGATTGTAACTCACAATAAATTACGCTCTCAATTAAGAGATTTACAGAAACCTGTTAAGACTACTATGTTAAGAAATTTACTTTGTGTGACCAGTTAGAATGATCTAGCACCTAATCCTTCGGTTAGTACCTTACTACTTAATGTTAGATCTCCTATTTACTAGTTATCTCTTGATCCTCCTAATCAAATTTATCTTCTCTAATATTTCAATGGTTGTCTTTGCTCCGCTCTTATTTATTCTTCATTGTAAAACTCTATCTTCACCATATTCTCCATGCTTCTTTTGATACTCTCCTTAGTATCCTCCTTGGAAACCTTACATTACCCTTAAGGTTTCCTTCTTTTATAAACATCATGGAGACAAAATTAGGTTAGAATTAATGGCTTTAGTTGATTCATATTGCCACCCAATGCTTCCCTCAATCTAATTAGATGCATGCATTGTATAGGGATGCATAATATGACTCCCTCCTTATTCCTTATAATTGAAAATTCATGTTCATGTCAACCAAAAATGGTTTACATAGAAGTTTGTGCCATTTCAAACATCTATGACATAAACTATTCACTCGACATCCATAAGCTCTGATGCTCGACCTTCAATATGCTCTATATACTGATACTCAACTTCTAAATAGCTTGACACACTCTATTTTCTTGACACCTGAATCACTTGGCACACTTTGACTGCTCGACACCTAAGTGACTCAACACAAACTATTTGCTTGGCACATAATAGTGCTCAACACTACTTGTCATATTACTTGGCATGTATTGCCTGAAGACTTATGCTCAACATGATCTGTTCACTTGGCTCGCACTAATCACTCGACTCACTCTATTCACTCAACATTCACTATGCATTCAGATTGCCCTCTTATTTGTTGAATAATGACTAAGTTTTTTGTCACTGCCTTGTCAAAACCAAAATGAGATTAACAATCTCCCCCTTTGACATGAGTGACAAAAACACTTTGTCATGGCATATACATACTTGTCTCATGCACAAGTCAGACAATATATATTCCCTGCTTGGCTTGTATGCAAAAACTTCAAAATTTCAAAATTTGCAAAAATGTTGAAGTTACCTTAACAATTTTACTCCCCCTGAGTAAATACTTCACTTTAGTTCTATGACTCCTCATGAGTAGATATCTGCCTTGCCAAAATCTTCAAAATTTTCAAAATTGATATAATCCCCCTTTTGACACTTATGTTATTTGGGCGGTACACTTATAGTGTTTATCCAAAAATGGCTTCTGTACTTGCATGATGATTTCCAATGTAGAATCCCAATTATCTCTTGTTGCATCTAGTGTTTGAATCAAAATTTCTAGTTTGGAAACCATATTAGCTAAGCCTTCATAAGTAGAAATATGTGGATCTTCCTTAATCAAGGCTTATTCTTGGGCTTGTTTCTTTTGTAGTACTTCCATGTGTGGAGTCAATGTGGATTGTATGCTGATCATAGTCGATTTGATATTTGCATCTTTTTCTTGCAACTCAACAAGCCTACTCTATGTTAGCATCTATCTCTAAAAATGTAATCGGCTAGTTGCAAGAGACACCTGTAATGAATTTCTAGTTGATTTAAACTCTCCTTGAAACTTGTAAAATTTCTATTGAGTCCCTTGAGTAAAGCTATCAACATCACATGGTTTGGTGTACAAAGAATAAATGTGACCCAAAACTATCTTCACACCCTCTATCTTAGTTGCTAAATCAACTTGACTAAGTGCAATGGCACTAGATGTCTTATCCATAACTTTGGTGTGGAATTTTCTATTCAACCAATAAATTTAGTCTTCATATAATCATATTTTTTCTTATCAACCATATGGACAAGTTTCTCTATAATAGGCTTATTTATTAATGAATTTGAGAGACTAAAAGCATCAATGGACATGTCTTTGATTTCAAACAAAACTTGTTTTTTTCTCATGCCCTCTCCTTAAAATTTCTTGCCTTTTCTTTCGTTGTAGAGCCTCTTGAAGAACACTCATTTCTTCAAGTGTGGCTGTGGTTAGATTAAATTTTGGTATCACAATCACCTCATCCAAACTTAGATCCTCAAATGATGTAGCATCGACACTCTGTGGTGTGCTAGAACTTGGCCTTGAACTTTGCAATGGAGTAGCTTGTGTAATTAGCCTCTAAAGAGTTTTGAGGAGGTGTAGTTACTAGTAAGATAACCAGTGTTTGAATTACAATTTTCTCTTATGGTTCAATAGTCATCTTATCCTCTTCTTTCTTCTCATCCTCTTGTTGTTCTACACCCTACTGATCTTCACTAAGTTCCAATGTGGAAACTATTGGATTTTCTTCCTCAAAATTTCTCTTTTCATTTCCTTCTTCATTAACTTCCACAATAGTTGGTAATCTTGAACTCGATAGACTTAGTAGTGATGTTATTGGAATTCTTTAAAATAACTAAGAGGGGGGTGAATCAGTTATCGAAGGTCTAGATGTATAAAAAAAACTTTTTGATACTAATAAGATCCATATCCATAAAACCTCAACATGCCTACATCCATTAGATCATAAAATAGTTTAACTTTTTAGGTTATTGTCCTAGGTCAAAAGAACTTTGTAGATAAAAAATGAAATACCATAAGAACATTCACACAATTTGACACAAGGATTTTACGTGGAAACCCAATTCGAAAAAAGCCACCAGTAACATGCTACTAATTCTCACTCATCTAAAGTGATGTCCTGTGAAAGGCCAACCCTGTTAAAGGTTACAATACACACTGGTAAATATGACCTAGTTAAAAGATTTCAATCACCCTATTAGGAGTGAACCTTGTTAGAGGACTTTAGACCATTCCATTACAATGTCACCCAATTAAAGGATTTACAAATGACTGTTAGGTCAACCGCAATCCAAAGGATTTTATCCACACTATTATAATTATTGAAAAGTAACAATATGACTTGATATGATAAAAACTTACAACTCACTTGTAGATTATAGATCTCTATTTTAGTCCTCCATTCTTCTTAGCATCCATACTTGTCAACTTTGATAGCTTGTTCATCCTTCAAGCATTCATCTCCTTAAGCCTTATTGCTTTGTATGTCAACTGCAGTCTCTTTTGTTTGGCCACTTGATGGAGCAATACCATAGACTCCTTGTCTTCCTTTGGTTCTCACATATGATAGACTTTGCTTCTGAACAACGATCTCTATAAATAGAGAATTTATATCTTTTATCGCTTAACCATGGGTTAGGTAGGATTTAATGAATCTACCCACTTTTCCATTTTATTCCTCTAGAAACTTCCTCTACAATCTTCCTTGAATTCTATGCCACCAGCTCATCATTATTATCTTCCACATGCTTCAAAAATTCAAGAAATCAAATTATTTGAATCAAATTTGTTAAATCTTTGATATAACACTATTTTTTGTCACTCAACATCTATATTGTTTTATCACTCAGCCAACACTAGTTCACTTGACAAACACTAAATTTTACTGATGCTCGACACCAACTAAACTTTACTCAACATATACTAACATTCACTTGACTTGCACTATTTGTCTTTGTTATTCGACACCTATTAATTTTCACTTGATTTCTACTTATTTGTACTTGGCTTGCACTGACTACTTGACAAGGCTTGGCAGACACTTTTCCTACTTGATCTTCTTCCAGTCTTAACTTGAGTAATCTTTCATTTCAAACTTTAAATAGATAAAAAATACACTATAGTTTTAATGCCTTACTTGGACTTTGTGCTCCTTTTACATACCAAATAACTCAACCTTTCTCTAGGTTCTTTTTTTATCTTCTCTTTTCAAATCCTCTTCATCAATAAACTAAATGATAGCTTTCAAACCAAAAAGAAATTGTCTCACCAGTAGGTAGAAGGTTTGACATCATTGAAAAAACAATGATCATTTTATTACAGGTTCTTCACTTCAAAATAATCTCTTTTCAACATTCTCCTACTTTGGCATTGATGGCAAGCCAATACCAACAACAATACCAAAAATAAAATAATATCTTTGAAATTTCTCCCTTTATCAATATATGTCCTTCCTGTATATAGGGTAATGTAAACTTTGTCAATCTACTTCAATGTATTTCTCTTATATCTCCCTTATCAAATACTTTTCTCCCTCTTTCTTATGTCTCCCTCATCAAAGTATCTCTCCCTCTTTGACAACAATGCCAAAGACTTGTCATCTCTATATGCACAATTTAGGCTCTCCCTCTTTCACCTTCCATGCAACTGTAAGTCTTCTAATTTAGCTCCTTTATTACTTTAGGTAGCTCCTAAAGTATGATCCACTACATCAAGTTGTAAGATACAATATTCAACTCAGTTGATGCAGGACACTACTCATTCTTCTTAATAGCTTAGGATAAGGGCATCACCTTTAGTTTCCCTCTAAGATATTCATGTGCATCCTTAGGTAAAGTTTTTGTGAATATATCAGTTATTTGTTATTTTGTATTCACATATTCCATCCTCACTTCTTTGTCTTGAACCAACTCCCTCAAGTAATGATAATTGATTGTAATGTGCTTAGTCTTTGTGTGCATCACAAGGTTCTTTGATATGTTTATTGCACTTGTATTATCACAATAAAGTACCACAAATTTAGTGATTTCCTCCTGCATACCTTTGAGTAGTTGTTTGATCCATTCCACATTTTTACAATTTACTATAATAGCCACATATTCAGCTTCAACATTAGATTGATATATACAATTTTGATTTTTACTAGTCTAGGTGACCAATCTCTTTCCTAAGAAAAATGCTTCACTACTTGTGCTCTTTCTGTCATCAATGTTTCTAGCCCAGTCAACATCTGTATAGGCTCTCAATTCAAATTTATCATTTTTCTTGTATTATAGACCATAATCTTCAGTTTCTTTCAGATATCTCACAATTCTCTTAATAGTCATCAAATGATTCTCCTTAGGATTTGTAGAAAATATTGCAACAATCCCAATGACTAATGCAATTTCAGGTCTACTATGTATTGCAACTTGCCAATCACAGACCTATATAATGTTTGATTCACATCAACAAAATCATCAGTCTTTGAAAGTTTGTGTCATGTCACTATAGGAGCACTAATTGGTTTTGAATCCTCTAAACCAAAAGTTTTCAATATCTCATTCACATACTTAGACTGAGTTATGTATATACCATATTTCATTTGATATACTTGCAAACCAACAAAGAACTTCATCTCTCCAAACATATATATCTCAAATTATTTATTCATTTCATTTGTAAATGCCTCATATAATGCATTTTGACCTCCAAATATGATATCATCAACAAGAAATTCAGCTAGTAAAATACCTTTACATCCTTCTGTCTTCAAGTATAGATTTTTTTTGTTTATTATTAGTCTTATCCAAACCAATATTCACAAGATAATTGTGAAGCCTTTCATACCTCTTGGGGCTTTCTTTAAACCATATAAAGATTTGTGTAATCTGTGTATCATATTCTTGTTGTTTGGATCAACAAATCCTTCAAATTGTTCTATATAAACCTCTTCTTCTAGTAAACCATTCAAAAATGTTGACTTCACATCCATTTGATAAACTTAAAAACCTTTCTATGTAATGTAAGCAAGCAAAATTCTTACTCCTTCCAATCTTGCAACTGGTTCAAATGTTTCTCCACAATCAATTCCTTCTTCTTGCGCATACCCCTTGCAAACTAATCTTGCCTTATTCCTTGTAACTTCACCTTTCTCATCTAAATTGTTTTTGTATACCCACTTAGTTTCAATCACATTCTTATTCTCTAGTTTAGGTACTAGAGTCCATGTTTTGTTCTTCTCAATCTCTTCTTTCATGGCTTTACTCCAGTCTTCATTTTCTAAGGCATTTTTCACTATCTTAGGCTCATACATGCTCAACAAAAATGTATTACTTCTCAGCTTGTTCCTTGTCATTGATCTAGCTTCTTTATCTCTGATAATTTGTTCAAGGGGGTGATGTATTCTAACATACTTTGACAATCTTGGTTATGCTCTTCTTTCTTCAATGGTTCTGTCAACATTAGAATTACTATGTACTTCTCTATCAACTAGATTGACATTCCTTTCATGTAGACTTATCTAAGAATTAGAATGTACCTCAACTTTTTTTTGTAACTCAGCTCTTGAATATAACTCATTTCTTGAATGCAACTCAACATTCATTATATGTGACTCGACAATCATTGATACTTGTTGTTGATTTACAACTTGGTTTACAACAACTTCGTCAATAGACATACCTTCATAGAAGTATATAAAGGATTTGTACTCTTTAGGTTCCTTCATAGGTTCAACTTCATGTACCTTTGTATATTTATCAAACTTCACATTTGCACTTTTCACAACTTTGTTAGTATTAGTATTTAAACGCTTATAAGCTTTACTTCTTATGGAATAGCCAAGGAATATACCTTATTCACTTTTAGCATATGATTTACTATTCCTAAAATGCTTAAGGATATAACATTTGCTTCCAAATACCTTAAAATATTCTACATTAGGTGAGTATCCATACCATAGTTCAAAAGGTGCTCAATGAGTACCTTTCTTGACTTTTACCCAGTTCAGGGTATAGACAATTACACTTACAACTTCTCTCTAGTATTTCAAATCAACATTCTTCTCCATCATAAGTGTTCTAGCATAGTCCATTACAGATTTACTCCACCTTTTAGCAATCCCAAGGGGTCCTAGGTGTAGAAGTTTGTCGCTTGATTCCTCTATCATTATAGAATATCTCAAACTCATTTGATGTAAATTCTCCACCTCTATCATATCTCAAACATTTCAAGCTTTTTCCTATCTCTTTTTCAACTCTAGCTAAGTATCACTTCAACATTTGGAAAGCATTTTCTTTTCTTTTAGAAACATATCTGTCATCATCCTAGAATAATCATCAAGAAATAGGATAATTCACTTGTCACCTTTGTAGATTTTCACATTAATTGGTCCATAGAAATCTATATTAACTAATTCCATAATTCCTTTAGAGGTGTGAGTCTTATTTTTAAAACTAGATTTTGTCATCTTGCCTAACTGACATTTTTTGCAAATCATATTGTCAAGTTTCTTCAGTTTAGGAAAACCTCTGAATCTTTTCATGTTACTGATACTTACTAAGTTATCAAAGTTAACATGGCATAACCTCTTGTGCCATAGCCACACATCATTAAATTCTACAAGACAAGTAGCATCATTCATGTCAAGATAAAATAGATTACCTCTAGTCTGATCACCTTTTCCAATGATTTTCCATCAATTTCATAGATCTTTGCTTTCTTGTTCTCGGACTCAACTTTGCAACCTAAACTATTCAGTTGTGACACACTCAACAAGTTATAGTTAAGTCCTTCTAGATAATAAGCATTGTCACACATGATGTTTTTTGTTAGTTTGATTGATCCTTTACCTTTTATCAAACATGGTACATCATTACCAGATCTTACACTATTTCTATTGTAATAATCAATGGTAATGAGCTTACTTTTATCTCTAGTCATGTGATATAAACATCCACTTCCAATGATCCATCTATCACTCTTGTTCATGTAAGATACTAGTGTAGTTGCCTCATCCTCATGAAAATCATTTTTTATTACAACATACACCGCTTTATCATCATGGTCATCTAAGCCATCTTTGGTTTCCTCTTCAACAATGTAGTAAGACATCTTTCCTTTGTCTTTATAATCTTTGTTGTCCTCGTTTCTTTTACTTCTATATTTTTTTTCCACTTCTATTTTTCTTCTTCTCTAGACATCTAGCAACAATATGACCAACCTCATTACCATTAAAGCACATGATAGGTAGCTTACATTTGAATTTGTCTTTGCATTTATGAAATCTTCTTGCCAAAAATGCTTCAAGTTGTTCCACATCCTCCTTATCTATATCACTATCACTAGAAACATATCTGGCCTTTTTCCTTTTCTTTAGGTTCCTTTAATGGTAGTTTGGCTTGGAAAGCATATTCAACATTTTCAATTTTGAAATTATCAAAATTAGAGAGTTCAATGGTAGTGAGTCTTCCCATCAATCCTTCAAGGCTCAAATTACTATCAGCTATACATCTTAGTTCTTGTATGGTAAAAAATCCTAATGGCATAGTAGGAATTAATGTTCTTAGTACTTTTCTAATTATGGTCTTATCATCAATGATACCATTAGCTCCTCTAATAGCATTCACAACATCTTTTATTCTAGTGCAATATTGAAAAATGTTCTTGTAGACACCCAAATATTCAAAAATACTTGAATCGTGTAATTATGATCAATCAATGCAAATTAAGGAGGAAGTCAGAAGAAACACAACAAACTTTCAAATTAAAAATTTGATCAGGTCATTAATTATCTATCAAATAGACAAGACCTATATCAACTTTAAAAGAGGAGAAAAACAATTCAAATTCATAAAATGAAATTCAAAAAGGGAGGAAGAAAAAGACAAGTGTTGAAAATAAATAAGACATTTATTAAATCAATAAGGTCATTTATCCTCACAAAAATGAAAATCTCCCTTTTTCATTTAAAAGAATTAGAAATATCCTCATTTATCCTCAAAACCAAGTCTGTTGGACTCTTCCACCTGGTCTCTTCTGATATATTTTTAGTTTCACTTTCACCCACTAGTCAAAGGTGAAAAACCTTATTCTTACCCCAACCCCTTCCGAAATCCTATAAATAGGAGGGAAATCCAAGAGCCAAAAAATCCAAGTTTTAGGCATCTGCACTATAGGCACATTTTTAATCATCATTTTAGCATTATCATTCTAGCCAGTTCATAGCATTTTAGCATTGTTTTTATGTTATTTAGCATCATTTATTACTTGTTCAGCTCATTGCATGTCCATTTTGATAACATTCTAAGAGTTGTTTTCTACATATAATAGATCTTGCATGTATTCTTGTAGATTTGTATTTCAAGCATACTCCCATTCTAGAATTGTCATTGAGATGTTGGTCTAAGAGCTTTCTTAGCATTTTTAGTTAGGGAAACATGAGACACTCATAGAGTTTACATTTTCACAATGATATCTTGGGTTTAGTTTAGTTCGTTGTCAGTCTATCTACATTTTACATTAAAGTTTCATGAATATGCGATTATAATGTGTTCAAATTGGTGCCCACCATGGGACTTGAACTCAAGGCCTCTCTATTTTCAAATATTTCAATCTAATCTTACATTTTTAGTATAGATCTGTGTTTCTTGCTATTTTCTTGTGTAGATTTGATTGATTGCAAGTTCTACAACATTTTGCAGACTTCATAACAACGAGAGTAAACTCCCAAAGCCTTCCTTGAATGCATAGGGGCCAGATTTGAATCTTTTGATGCTTCTGAGCTCTATTGTAACACTTTCGAGAGATATTCTAACACTTATGAACTCTATTTTAATGCATTTAATCTTTCTAAAGTGCTTTTAAATAGTTCTGTAATGTATTTAAAACTTTTTGTAGTGCTTCTAAAAAGTTTTGTAATGCATCTAACCATTTCTAAAGTGCATATGAAGTACTTTACAACCCATTTTCTTTTATTATAACACATTTGCTAAATCAAATAATGCATACAAAGCTTTCTGTAATACATATGAGTATTCTTGTAACGCATTTGATAAAAAATAAAGTTTCCTAAATCTAACTGCTAGATCCGAATATCATTTGCTTACAGGTCCCTTATGAGTTAATGAAAGCTCTCTGATTATAGACAACGCACAACAGGAATGCAGACCCTCATAAATGCACCTAGCCTTTGCTAGCTCTGAATTAGGTAAGTGGACCTCGACTCTTGTTAATTTAAATTGTGACATTTCTAAGTTCCAAACATAGCTTAATAGAAACATTCAATCTCGCTGACCTAAAATAGAAGTGGGCCTATGCTCTCATCTCCTTCAAGTTGATCAGAATGCTCGACCTTCTATAAAGATTAGTTACAATTTAAAGAGGAAAGAATCCACAAATAGCCTAACTAGGAGTCCCTTGTCTTCAGTAGTATAAGGGCTAGTGATTAAAACTTTGTGTCTATTGTATTTGGGAAGTCAAGACAGTAGGGATATGCTCTCACTCTTCTCGAGTGATCAAACTCCCAAACTTGTTTGTGATTTCCATTTCCTGCCTTGCACTAGGTAGGATTATCTAGCCATAGAAAGGCTACCTCTCGAGTTGGCTTAGCAGGGTTGGTGAGAGGGATTGCCTCCCAATCTTACATTCCCAATTGAATGTAAGCCATCTGTATTCAAAATATAGCCTTCCTCTAGCAGTCCCATAAGGGATTGTGCCAAACCTCCTAAGCATTGGTGGGAAGATCTCTGTCACAAGAGAGGTAAATCCAAACATAGTTGGTTAAACACTAAAACCCACTAATCACTGGCTTTAGATAACCTTGTTAAAAAGATCTTTCATTTTATTTTCTAGATGTGTGCGTTTTATGTTTTACTTTGGTTTCTACTGCTATTTTTCTTGGATGTGTCTTAAAACTCCATAAGAAACACCAGTGTGGATCTTTGTCCTTCTAAAAGATGCAACTTCAAACTAGCATTGAAAAACCAAGTCCAAAATAAGAACATTGTTGAACAACCCTAAAGTAGTGCATATGCTACATAAAATAGTTCTTTTGAATATTATTGTAATGCTCTTGATCTCTGTTATAATGCATATTCCTATAAAACAGTGCATCTGAGCCTTTAAACAATGCATTTGCCTAGCCAAACAATGCATCTAAATCATTAAACAATGTATATGACAATCAGAATAATGCATCTGAGCATTTGAAAAGCACATATGATCAATTAAACAATGCATTTGATCAATCCTATGATGCATCTGAGAAAAGACATAAAACAGAGGCCATCTGCGTGCATGATAATTGCGAACAAATGACAAATTGGGATACCCTTTTCCTCACTGGTATTTTACAAGTCTGAGAAATCCCAAGTTGACCGAAAACATTTTTTTTGAAATAAGCAAGGCTGTAAACATCATTATCAACCCAATAGTTACTAATTGCTTCATTTTGCACATCAAGCTAGAAACGTTCAAAGACACATATCCATTTCCTACTTGACTTTGCAAAAGTGAACTCATCTCATCAACATTGTCAAACATCTTTTCTAACCTAGCTTGTTACTACATATGAATCGTAGTCAACTAAAACTCTGACATTTTGAAAATGCATAAGAACTAAAGGAATCCAAATCACATTTCATGCCACAACATAAAACCAGTATAGCTACCAAACCGAAATGATCACCTACACAAGTGAGTGCTAGAATAGCCAGTAGAACCATCAAACACACAAAACCTCTAAATCTCCTTGAACCTACTACACCAACAAATTGCTCATTGAATGCAGTTATTCACGAGTCACCCTTGTTCAATTAAAATTTAGACTCCTTAGGCACAACGGGTTCATCTAACATATGGGATGACAAGAGTATTGAAAATAAAATTGAAGATTTTCAAAAAAATCCTGAACTTGTCGACATCATGGACAAGATACTCAAGAAACATAAGGAACGTTATCTATTAGCATTAGCACAACAAGGTGTGAAATTGTAGTCCAATTTTGATGTGACCAACTTGAAACAAGAAAAAGAAGAGTCATCCCTATATGTTGTCACACAAAAATTACAAGACCTACAAATGGAAATGGAAAGAATAAAGAGAGGAAAAATACAATCCATAGAATTTAGCCTTGAAAAGGTGTGTCCTCTTCCCTTTGATAAGAACATTACCTTCACACCTTTCCCACAAATTGTACAAATACCAAAATATGATAAATATTTTGGCACATCAGATCCACAAGATCACCTCAGACAATTGTATACCCTAAGTATGGAATTTGTGCATGACATGACGTACCTAATGCATCTATTTCTAGGATCCTTGGAGGAAAATCCATGGAGTGGTTCTCCAAGCTACCCTCCAATATCAAAACTTTTGACCAATTGGCATCCATGTTCATCTCTCAATATTCCTACAATATCAAAAGGGAAGTTACAATGATCAACTTATGCAACATGAAATAACTTCTTGGTGAGTCATTTAAGACCTTCATACAATGGTGGAGACACATGTTCACTAAGTATCATAGAGACATACCAGACAAAGAGAAGACTAACATCTTCATTAATAGTCTCTCCAAATCAATGAATTACTGGCTCCAACTCCAAGGGCCTAAAGATTTCAAGACTACCTTAGAGAATGCAGCTAAGGTAGAAGATACCCTACTAAATAATGACATTATTAAATTATCAAAAGGTGGTAAGGGTTTTTCAAACAACTCCACACAGACTCATAACTCCTCTAATCGGGCCACTGATAAATGAAAGTCATGGTGGAGAAGAAACAACAAGAACACCATTAATGATGGGATGGTCGAAGCCAACCATGTTAAACCTCAAACTTAATCCCATCTAAGCCAATCGTATCCCATAGTCCAAAACACCAACTCAAACACACGTTAGCAAGACAATGCCTATCCATTCTATCGACATAATGTGACAACTCCCTCGATCTTCAATCAACAAGTCACTTACAATCAAGCTCCTCCTCCCCACATATATCAATCTTTTGATATACCCAAGGAGTATACTCCTATTAGGGTGTCTTACAAGAGTGCTTTGCAAAACCTCTTGGATGATGAACTCATTGTACTTCCCAAGGCCAAACCATATGAACCCCAAGTCAAGTTGAAGTGGTGGAATGACAAACACATTCCTGCCTACCATTGAAATAGGGGGCACTTAACAAACAATTATTTATCCCTTAAGAGGGAATTACAAAAATTAATCAATGATGGGACCATCAAAGTGAATAACCTCAGCAATAATGAAGACCATACAACCTTCAAGAACCCTTTGTCATGAAAAGGGGGAATCCTCCAAAGCTAATCATCACACACCCCCTCATACTAAGGTTAATTATACACATCATTATGACAATACCATCAACATGATATCCTCCTTTGATGATGCCATGAATGTCATCGTCGTTAAAGACAATAATAAGAAATAGTCATCGAATGTCATCACCCGTGGCTAGGCCTCTAAAGTTATTTTATAAGGACTAGTGACAAAATTTAAGCATGCAACTACGAGGTCCTCTTTGCCCAAATATAACTTGGTCAACCGACTGCTTGAGACTCCTGCCCATATCTCCATTTTTGAGCTATTGCAAATCTCCCTTGGAGCATAAAGAAATACTCACCAAAGCCTTAGTGCCAAATGACCTGGATGTGAGTAGATTTCTGAACATGATTAGTAGTCTAGTTTCTCCTCACTACATATCTTTTTTAGCCCAAGATGATATATTTGTCATCTAACCAAAAAAATCTCCTCTACATATTGAAGTGTTTATCCATAGAAACGGAGTTAAGAGAGCATTGGTCGATGGTGGGGTAGGTCTCAATATTTGCACACTCAATTTAGTAAAATCCCTAGGGTATACAAAGGATGTTGTTGACCCAAGAAGGAAAATCACCACCAAAGCTTACGATGACAAGGAAAGATCCTCCAAAGGCATGGTTATTCTGCCAATCAGGGTAAGACCAGTTGTGAAAGAAACTGTTTGTTAGGTCTTAGACCTACAATTAACTTATAACATCCTGTTAGGAAGACCATGGATACATGACATGTATGTCATTCCCTCCACTTATCATTAGTTCCTTAAATTTCCTTACATGGGTCAAGAGGTGACCATACCCAGAGATCAACACTTTTCCCTTGTCCCTCATAATAGGGAAGAAACTGGCACACTGACAGATGACATCAACCAATCCAAATCTACACACTTCATGCTCTACTGATTGAAATGACAACCACTCATCAAGGTAAAGAGAAAGTTGGTCGTTCAAATTCTTCCCTTCACCATCATCATCTAAAGACCCTAAATAGTCACACTATGAAGAAATGGATAGATTGATGAAAGAATTTGATAGAAAGTGTAAATTACAATGCAAAGGGGTGGGCGAGTACTTAGTCTCCTTATTTAATCCCCCACTTTCTCTAAGCTCTCATAAAAAACCATCATCTACTGTTAAGCTTTATTACACACATTTTATCAAAGCAAGTGGAGCACCTCCAAGTTTGGCAGAAGAAATCATTCAACAAAACATTAACATCTCCCCTCACCTATACAAAAAAGGTTAAATTGATCTAATAAAAAAGGTGGGAATATGGGAGATGGTCCCTTAGGGAAAGGGGCAGGCATCTTCAAACCTATAATAGCACAATTTAGGTCCAATAGGTCCAAAAAAGGGGTAGGGTACGATGAACAAGACAAAACACAAACCTCTTCTGAGGTTCATCCTAAGCATAATGATTCCTCCTCTTCCACCTTGGTGTGGGTACCTAAACAAAGGGATGGTAATATCCAAAAAATAGCTAATATCATACATGTAAATCTATCCCTCTCAGGTTCACATCACACGAAAGAACCACCCATAAATACCTCTGATAACAAAGATAATGATGATTCCACTAAATGAGAATTTGAATCATTATCCAAGGAGTCTCTTCACGACAAAGAACGTGATTTTGTTCACATACTCACATCTGACAGTTTGGCTATACAAGGAATAACCTCTTATCTGGGTCCCACTTCACCAAGAGTCAGGGTACAACAAAGCAACTTAGAAGATGATGAACATGTTGAAGGGTTTTGATTTCAAACCCTATTTTCTGACTTCTTTCCAATAGAAGTTTAAGATTACTATGAGCCTATCACAAGCTCTACTTTTCCTGACACTCTAGAAGAAGCAAATGTCATTTGTCTAATAGATACAATATTTGAGCCATCTAATGAGATCATGCCTTTAAACCCTACTGAACCCTCTCCATATTATGAATTGCTCTCCCTAGCCCATCCTGAACTCATTAACTGGGATAAAACCGAGCCTCACCACATTCCTCATTTTGGCATTGACCATGATGTTTTCATCTACCTTAACATGGTTAAACCATCTCATCAACAAAGAATAGAAGAGATGCATATAGTTGAGTCTGATATCAATCACCTTAGTCACACTAGAACAGGTCAAGCATTTGATAGCCTTAATGATCACTACCAAGTTGTAGCTAATCTCGAGAAATAAATAGAAGTGTGCATCCCAAGGTGAAAACCCAACTATGGCACCCATAGCTGGGTGATTGATACCTTATCCGACCACTTCGAGGAAAGATCTTCTATCTTGATTGAACTGATAGAACTAGCCAAGATTGGCACAGAGAAAGAACCGAGGGTCATTTACTTGACATAGTCCTTAGGAACAGAGGAAATTCATTCATTCATTCACTTCTTTGAAGAAAGATAGATAAACTTTGCATGGTCTTATGGATACATGCTTGGATTAGACCCAACTTTAATCCTCCATCATCTCAACATTTCTCTGGAGGTCAAGCCAGTAAAAAAAGCTTAGAAAGATGCATCCCCATATAACACTACTAGTAAAAGAAGAGTTAGAAAAGTTAATCGACACCAATTTCATCTGGCCCTTAGCGTGTGCATCATGGATATCCAACATTGTTCCCAAATCGAAGAAGAATGGTAGCATACACAACTGCATTAATTTCTAGGATTTAAACAAAGCATGTCCCAAAGATGATTTCCCTCTTCCCAACATCAACACCATTATAGACCTAATAGTAGACCAATTCCATGTTTTCACTCATGGATGGGTTTCAAGGTATAATTAGATTAGGATAGCACTAGAAGATCAAGAGAAAATAGTCTTTACTTGTGCGTGGGGCACATTTTGTTGGAATGTGATGCCCTTTAGGCTAAAGAATGTTGGGGCCACCTATCAATAGGCCATGACCACTATCTTTCACAATATGTTGCACATCTTTATGGAAGATTATGTGGATGATATCCTCACCAAATCCCATAATCAAGAAGAACATCTCCCCATATTGGCCAAGATATTCACCCACTTAGAAGCATTCAAAGTTAGGCTCAATCCCAAGAAATGTTCTTTTGGCATCAAATTAGGCAAGCTTTTAGGATACATTGTCTCAGCTAAAGGGATAGAAGTTGACCCTAAAAAGGTACAAGCCATAATCAGTAGTTAGTTACGCTCTCTTCAAGGCAGGCTTCAACCAATCTGTCAGTTCATTTATCAATTGGGGGAAAAGTGTGTACCTTTCACCCACTTACTACACAAAGATATAATTTTTAAGTGGGATGATCAGTATCAGAAGGCTTTTGACTTACTCAAAACCTACTTAATGAATCTGCCCATTTTGGTACCTCCAATATCACACAAACCTTTTTTATTGTACATTTCTCTAACAAATAAATCAATTGGAGCCCTACTAGTACAAGAAAATGAACAAGGAAAAGAATGGGCCATCTATTACATCAGTCGTACCCTAATCAACTATGAGCTTAATTACTCTTTTATTAAAAAGGCATGTCTAGCTATAGTTTTTGCTTCCCAAAGGCTACATCATTATCTTCTAACACACAAGGTCAAGCTTATTTCCAAAATTGATCCCCTTATCTTATCAACAAAACAACATTAACAAGCAAATTGGCCAAATGGGTGATGATCCTAAGTGAGGTTGACATTGAGTATATTGATAGGAAGGCAATAAAAGGATAGGCCATTGTTGATCAATTGGAAACTGTGCCTATAGAGAGTTCAAATCCTATCCTAGCCAATTTCCCAAATATGCACGTTCTTCAAATAGAACCAGTAATGTGAAAATTCTACTTTGATGGTTACTGCACACACCATGGATCAGACACTGATATTTTGTTCATCATGCCACTAGGTGTTACCATCCCTAAGTCTTACAAACTACTTTTTTCCTGCACCAACAACATGGAAGAATATGAAGCTTTGGTCTTGGGTCTCAAACTCGCTTTAGAATGGAAACTAACAACACTAGAGGTTTATGGAGACTCCCAGTTCATCATCAATCAAGTCACTGACGCTTATTAGACCAAAGATGAAAATTTATTGCCTTAAAAACATATGGTTGACATATTCAAGGCATGTTTTGTTCATATTACTTTTGAACAAATTCCTAGAGACGAGAACAGAGTAGCAAATGCTATGGCCACTTTGGCCTCCTTACTCCAGTTACCAGAGCAACACGAGTAGTATGAGTTCTTAGTAGAAGAGGTGGTTCAACCCATGATTACTCAACCTAATTCCCTTATTATTTTCCACTTAGACACTCATGATTCCCTCTGGTATAATCCAATCATCACTTATCTCCATGATAACACCATTCCTTCTGACCTCTCATGCAACCAAAAACTTGATTTCATTCGACAAACCTCACGCTACACTTTGGTGGCTGATACACTGTATAGGAAGGGTCTTGATGGTACTTTTTTTAGATGTCTTGAAAAGGACGAGTCTAGAGTTGCTCTACAAGAAGTCCACACTGGGATTTGTGGGTCACACTCTAGTGGGTTTACACTAGCAAAGAAGATTATTAGGATGGGTTATTTTTGGCCAACCATGGAAAATGATTCTATCGACTATGTTAAAACTTGCAAAAAATGTCAAATCCATAGTAACCTTGTTCATGCACCAGCCCAATAGTTCAACCCTTTGACCACACCATGGCATTTTTACCAGTGGGGCTTTGATTTAATTGGAGCCATCCATCCACCTTCCTCTGATAGACATAAATAGATTATCAACACCATAGAATACTTTACCAAGTGGGTCAAAGCGGTGCCACTTGCCAACTCTATGGGAAAAAAATATCTTCCTTCATTCTAAACCATATCATTTTTTGGTTTGGCATACCCCATGCCATTTTCACAAACAATGCCATGTACTTTAAAAATTAAATAATTGAAGAATTATGTGAAAAATTTCACATTATACACGACTCCTCATTAATTTACTATCTCCAAAGCAATGGCCACCAACAAAACCATTATCAACATCCTCAAAAGAACCCTCAATGATATTGGTAGAGATTGACATTTATAGCTGAATCTGGCCCTTTGGGCCTACAAGATGAGTGTTAGGACACCTACAAGTGTGACACCCTTCTCCTTGGTTTATGGTTGTGAAGCTATTCTTCCTTTTGAGGTTGAGATCCCATCCTTGAGAGTTACTCTTTGGGATGTCCTATTAGATGAGGATTATAGAGTGGTCCATCTAGAGCAGCTAGAGTTGTTAGAAGAACATCAACGTACAAATCATGAACACCTCAAAGTGTATTAGAATAGGTTATCAAGAAATTACAACAAAAAGGTCAAACCCCATGGCTTTTAGATTAGTGACCTAGTGCTCCGAGAAAACCCTAAGAACCAAGTGGCTAGGGAAAAGAAAGGGAAGTGGGAGGCCAATTGGATTGGTCCTTACATTATCACTAAGTCCTTTGGAATTGGCACTTATAGGCTTTTAGATTGTGATGGTTTTGACCTAGCAGAACCCATCAATAACATCCATCTCAAAAGGTTTTATGTCTAGAGTTTTGAGAAACACATCAAAAACACCAAAAAATAAAAAAAATTAAAACTCAAAAAATAAATAAATTGGTACAATGCACCTTTGGTTTGAAAAGGAGTGAGACACATCACATTTTTGGACTTCCCTAAACAAAACAAGTCCTTCAATGCTAAAAAATAGTTAAGAAAACACTCAAGCAACTTCTTTTGTGACAAATTTTGCTTGTTTGAGGCCTATCTATCATAGTCAAGTTAATTTCACACATACCCAATTGAGAGATACTTGTGGGTTACAGTTCCATGGTTCTTTGGCATCAGATGTAGTTCATAGCAATAGAGATAGTCAGTATAACAACAACAAAGGGATGAACAACAAATTGAGAGAAATAGGGAGTCAGATTATGTATTGAGATAGCACAGACATCAATTGCAGAAAATCAATGCACATCTCAGCTATCCACCTTGACCAATGATCACCAATGCTTATTTTAGCTCTCATTCGACCCATTTGATGTCTCAAACTCCTTTCATTGCCTCTGATGTCCCAAATATAAGCTATCCATGCCCACTTTTCACCTTCTTGCCCGCTCTTGGTCTCCTTGCTTCTTTAGGTGCCTCACATGGTCCTGGTTACCCCTATATTCCAACAAATCTCACTCACATCTTCATTCCACTCCCAAAAATTCAAAAATCATCAAAAATTTTCAAATTAAAAATTAAAAAATGCCAAAAATTACCAAAAAAAAATTCAAAAATTGTCTAAAATTATCAAAAAATTCAAAAATCATCTAAAATTATCAAAAAAATTCAAAAATTGTCCAAAATTATCAAAAAAATTCAAACATTATCAAAAATCATCAAAAAAATTCCAAAATTGTAAAAAATTGCCAAAAACATTCAAAAGGGGGTAATAATTGCCAAACATAGCCACGAAATCCTGAAAAATAAACAACATGCTCACTTAAGCTCAAATAGGCTATATAACATACAAAGTGTCTCAACAGTATTGAGAAGAAGCATAGTTATGTCATGAAACATCTCGCTAGGCTTTGGAAAATTTAGCACAACGCGAATAGCACAAGAGGCATCAGTAAAGTGTTGGTCTCAGATTGGTTTTGACAACTAAGTGTCAACACACTTAACCAATTTTCATGTTGAAGCCGAGTACACTATATATGTTGAGCCCTAGTATGTGTCGCACCAAAATTCCAATAGTTGTTGAGTAAACTTTAGGTGCCAAGCGTGATACATGTGCTGAGTGACTTTAGGTGCCGAGTGAACCATATTTGCCAAGTCACTATAGGTGCCAAGTAGTGAATGGATGCCAAGCAAGATAGAGTTGCTATAGGAGCCGAGCAAGCCAGAATCCTATATGTGCTGAGCAAGCCAGAATCATATATGTGTTAAGCATTAGCAATCTAGTATGTATCGAGTAACACAAAATCAACATATGAGTTTGTGCCTTCACAAACTCAGATGTAAACCATTTTAGGATGAATCTCGAAGGACTCTAAGAGATAAGGTCAAATCTTTTGCCTTACCTATGCAATCACCATGTAGCCGATAAGAAAATTGGAGAAAGCATGCAACCAATAGGAAAAGTATAAGGATTTGAGTGGGAAAAATAAGTTCATGGATTCATATCTAACCTTAAGTCTTTGAAGCCTTTATATGAAGGAAAAGACCCCATGATTTGAAGTTGCTAAGTAGATGAAAAGTTGATGTGAGTGAATTGCAGAACATGGCAAATTACAGGGGTGTTAAAGACTTAGTAATTGGATCTACATTACAGATTATAGCTGGTCATAACAGAGCAAGGGCTACAAACATATACTAGATCTCAGAGGATCAGATCACAGTGAGCAGATCTAGTGCCTGAAATCAACAATCAAGGATTGTAAGCTATCAATTCTATTCCATCTAATACTTTCTAACAATTGTATTAAAAAATTAATTCCTATGTTGATAGGTTAGCTTAACAACTAGGTTGCAGAACCTTTTACAAGGTGATAAATCCTTTGATAGGGTGACACTTCATGTAAAGTGTTTGTAAATACTTTAAATAGATCACTATTGACACAGTGTAAAGCCTTTAACTGGGTAGGCCTCTAACAGGGAAGACCATCAGAAGTGGTCAAACATTATTGCTATAGTGATAATTTGTGGGTATCATCCCCACCCCAGTTTTACCTTCTCATTTTGGAGGGCTTCTAGGTAACCAAAATCTGGTGTTATGTGTGTTGATGCATGTGTTTACTTTATGCTTATCTGATATGTCTACATGCATGCAATTTATTTTTAGTTAAAAGTTTTTGAGAATACAATGTACTACTTCTGATTCACCCTCCCCCCCTCTTAGAAGTAATCTTCCCATTTGTTAGTTTCGACAATTGGTATCAGAGCAAGGTTCTCACAAGGAGAAGCCTCACAACTCAGAGAAAAGATTTGAAGATGGAAGTCTACAAACTTGGGAAGGTCATAGAGAACTAGGTGATTGATGTACACCTCACTCTACACAACTTGGAGGAAGCTAGAGAAGAATTGAGAAAATTCTTAAAAAGAAGAAAGGATATTGCCATAGCTAAAAATGACACACAATATAAGGAGATTGATACCACAAAAGTGTTCTCCAATGGATATACTCAAGAGTTTGAAGTAGCAATAGCAGATTTGATGGAAAGAAATAGAGCTCAAGTAGAAGAGATCAGGTCTCTCAAAATTGAGCAAGAGTCACAAGACATGATGTTGTGTGGAATAATTGAACAGAAGAAAAGAGTCATTGAAGATAGGGCTATGATTAAGGATGATAAAAGAAACCTTGCCAATAGACTAGAGGAGAAGTCAATAGAGCTAGCAAGAGTTTCCAACATGCAACTTGATACCCTTATCCAAATGATGAATGCTCATCATGAGCTAAATGTCAAGGACATTGAGATCTCCACTTTGAAAATGCAAAATGAACAATTGCAAAATGATTTGAGAAGAGAGAAGGAGATAGCATAGAGCTTCAAAAAATCAAGTGAAGCCATCAAGCACTTTGAACAACTACTAAAATCACCTAGATCATGTAATGACACTTTAGGACTAGGTTTCACCAGCACTGAAGAAGGAGAGTCATCAAAGAGTGCAGAGGAAAGAAGTGACAAAGGTAAGAGCACTAAACCCACTTGTCATTTTTATGGTAAAAAAAGGACACACTACTAATGTATGTAGGAGTAGGAAGACTAATTAGTAGGACAAACCCAAGAACAAGGGTCACTATCACAGATGCAATAAGAAAGGACACCAAACACAAGATTGCAGGACCAAAACCATGAGGAATCCAAGATTTGATGGTCACTGCTACAACTGTAAGAAGTATGGTCATAGAGCTTTTGAGTGTAGGTCAAAGCCTATGTGGATACCGCACCAGCCAGCAACAACTAAAAGCCATGGACACCACTACTATTGGGACTACAATAATAGACAAAACTATCACTATTGTCAGGAGTATGGGCACATTCTTAAGAATTGCATAAGAACAATTTTCAGTGGCAACTACAATAGATGGTTGAGTCAAACCACATGCTTTAGTTGTCTAAAGACATGACACATCAACAAGTTCTATCTAACCAAGTCCAAGGCACCAAGTTTTGAGTTCAACAAAGGGAAGGCAAAGGTTGATGTTGAACACATTAGAAGAGAGATGAATAGAACATGGAAAAGAAGAGATGGAGGCAACACATCCAATGGAGGGATCACTTCACCCAAGAGGTCAAGTGGTGACACTTCATCCAACTAAGCAAGAGAAGGTGTATGGGACTGATATACAAATTTATATCATACATTAATCCTAAGAAAAACAAGTACTACAAAGGAGAAAATAGCATAAGTAAAGATGCAAAGTTAAAACTTAAAGTTTTTGCAAGTGTTGACCGAGTTACCATCAGATGCCAAGTAAAGTTTCAGTGCATGTCAAGTTGCCAATTGGGACCGAGTTGGTAGTTGATGTTGAGCTAATCTTCAGTTGATGCCAAGTTGGGAAACTTCAATGGATGCTGAGTAATGTAAGAATTCTTAAAGAGCTTAGTGAATAGATGTCATTGCACTAAGCATTAAATGCAGCAAAAATAGGGTATATGATCATGATTTCATTCATTTTTACCCATTGTGATCAAAGAGCGAAGATGAGAGAGAAAGCAGAGTGATTTTTGAGCAGTCAAATCAATGATTGAACAAATTTCTACAGTGATTCAGTGCATTTTCTTCGATTGAAAGGTATTTATTCAAGTGCCGAGTCACACAGTCTTTGTTTTTCTACAAATTTCAAACCCTAGATAGGCAAAATGGCATCCAAATCTAGGAAAACCTAGGACAAAGAGCCATTTGAGGTTTAGTTAGTATCAAACTAGGTTAAGCAACCAAATTTTCATCCTATCCCTGAGGTTGCATATAAAAATGACCCAACCGGTGCCCTATCTATTATACCCCCCAAAGTAGTAATGGTCAAGGATGTCAGAAGACTCTATAACTACAAGATAGGATCCATAGGAGACATGGAGATTAGGGAGGTGTATGACAAATTGTGTGTGGATGGAAATCTGAATGATGAATTCAAAATTGTTGAAAACAAGGGTTTGACCTATTTCCTTAAATTTCCCACAACATTCAAGACTAAATGGATTATGGTTAGTCCTCAATAGAATTCATGATGGAAGCATTTGGTTAGAAGATGGCCTAGTAAAAATCACAAAGAAAATTGTACATAGAGTCATAGGGTACCCAACCCTAGATCGAACAAAGACTCTTAGGAGTGATTCCAAAGAGGTAATTGAAAAGAACACTAGAGCCAAGTGGAATAAACATGGAATGAACATTGACACAATCCAAGACCCCCTTATCAACTTTGTTGTTAGGGACATTTCACACAAATTCTATTAGTCCAGGAGACTAAATAGTGTGCCATGTATTGCTGTTGATGTGGTCTACAAAATTGTCAAGAAGGATCATACATATGATCTAGCAGAATTGCTATTACAATAGATCATGGAGAATTTGGGAGCAATAAGAAGATCAAAAGGTGCTTAGTGTAAGTTTGGATCAATCCCGATCTATATATTTTTCTATGTTCTGGAAAAATTTCTATCTTTTGGCAAAGTAAATTGGAAATAAAATAAGTCAGCTGTTACTCAAATTAATGAGTACATTGAGCAAATGGGAGACAACTTTGAAGCTCAAATGACTAGTTACTTTGAGGATTTCAAGAAATCCATGAAGAAAAGACTAAGGATACCAATTTTCCTAGTGGAACAACACATCAATTATATTTGTTTCTTAGTTGATATTGATCATACTTAGATCTAAGTAGTAGTTCCAAGGACTAGATGGCTAAGACCATTAGGATATGAGATAAACATTGATGAAGCATCAGTAGTAATCACAACATTGCTTGCATAAGAAATTGATAAGAGTGCCAAACATTTTGGAACATATGATGTTGTGAAATCCAAAGTTGAAATGGAGTTAAAGACAGCCTCTGTGATAAAGAGGAAAGATAAATTGGCGAGGAAGTTGAAGAAGAAATTTGGAGAAGGTATTAAAGGGGCAACTGAAGAAGAAGAAGAAGAAGAAGATGCAGAGGATGATGATGATGAAGAAGATGAATAGGGGCAAGGCCCACTACAATTAATACAAGGTCTGGGTGAGGATGAAGAAAAGGAAGAAGGTGCCAAGGAAGAAGAAGCCAAGAAAGCACCAGCTCAAGCTGAGCCCAAGAAGAGAAAGGAAAAAGCTTAGCCTATAGCCCAACCTAAAGAAAAGAAGGTTGCAAAGCTAACCCAAGCCAAGCCAACTATACCAGTGACAAGAGCCACCACAAGAGCCTCAACTCAAAGGGTTAAGGAGCAAGACAAAGAAAAGAAGAAGGCTACTAAGCTGATCGGTCCTGTGTAGAAGAAACCAAAGAGAAGATATGTTGCATAACTAGAGTTTGATGATGAGGAAAGGACAAAATTTGAAGATATCAGCCAATTTTGAGTGGTAAGCCATGCTCCTAAGTCAAATTTTGATAAAATTTGTGATAATGTTAGGAAGAATGCAGATTTTTCAGAATTGAAAAATATTGATTTTAATAAATTGAGTATAGAAGATCAGAATAAAGTTGAAGAATCAGTATATGCCATGATGGAAGAATTCAAGAACACTGCTCTTGAATTAGACAATACAATGCCCAAGGAGTTATATGAAATTGTTGAAAATAAGTGGCATTATTGTTTAAAAATGGAAAAAGAAATAAGAGACTCCACATTGGCACAAGTGATGCTAGAATTGACTAGAGGTAAAATAACTAAGGTGAATAAGGAACATGGGAGCAATTTTTCACCAAAATATAGAGCCTTCAGCATCTTGCAGAATAACATTGAAGAAGTTGTCAATAAATCAACAAGATTGTGGAAGTTCCTATATGGCTTGACTACTGTCAAGGATGGAGAAGAAGATTCCTTTGAGGGACAGAACACTGAAAAGGATGAAGATGCAAATAAGGCTAAGGCCAGTAAGAAGGAGAAGGAAGATAAAACAGTGGAGGAGGAAATAGAAAAAGAGGAACAAGGTGAGAAAGAGAAGGAAGAGGAAGTAGAGGAGAAGAAACAACAAGATGAAACAGAAACAACTGAAGAGTAGCAAACAGATCAGAGTGTGCAAGACACACAATTGCCACCTCCTAGCCCTCCACATGTCATCTCTACACCTGCAGATACCATAATTGTGAAGGATGTTCTTGAAAAATCTTGTCAGAACATCAATCCATTAATTGTAGAGGATCTCAACAAGATCCTTGACCAATCCACTAAAAAAGCAAAGTTATGTATTAATCCAATATTGGTCAGTATGCAAGAGTTGCAGAAAATAGTAGCTGACTCAACTAGAGATAACGTGAATCCACAAGAACCACCTTCTATCATCTCTACAACTACCAGTGTTCAACTTCTAGTGCCCACATCACCAGTTCCATCAGCCAAAGTTGGCACATTTGGAATAGGTGATACCATGCTATAGAGGCCGACTACATAAGAAGATAAAGACACATCAACAAGGCAAACATGACAGATTGCTACATCTATTTCTATAGTACAAACTAAAGGTATACCTCAAATAGTTATCATTGATCTAGGAAGATCAGATGAAGACAAGGACACTCCAAAGGAGGAGGAGTAGGTTTCCATATAGACATTAGCAAATCTACCAACTACTAGTGCTCCTAGAAAAGTCCTTCAGCAGTCGAGCACTGATGTAATACCATTGCAAATTTCTACACTAGGCTTGAGCTCTACCAACATTGCAAGGGTACTCTACATTAGATGAGTAAATAGAGATACCCAAATTTGATTATGCAACCATAAGCCTTGAACAAATAAACATCATGCAACAGGCATTAGAGAGGAAGATGAATCAATAGATACTCAGGAAGGAGTATAAACAAAGGCAAGCATTACATAAAATTAAAGAAATCTTTTTGGATGCCTTTAGCTTGTAGACACCTGATGAAACCAAGTCTATATTAGAACAACTAATAGATATTGTAGAACAGGTGACTAATGAAGACCAAGAAACCAATGTGAAACTCGTGGAATGGTTTGAGAAGAAATTTCAAGGAAAATTTAATGAGAAAATATCTAGTGAAATAGCACTTTCACAAGTTGAATTGGCTAAAAAGTTAGAAAAGGTCAAAATAGTTCATGGGAACATCTTCTCATTGTACTCCAAATTGTGTGACACATCATTCTTCACACAAAAAACAAGCCAAAAGATAATGAGCTTGGAAGGAGATTTGAAATCATATAGCTCACAACTATCAATCAATCTAGTTCAGAGTGAGAAGCACTTTACCACACTAATTCATACACAAAAGGAATTAGCTGTATTGACAGCAGAAGAGGCTAATATTAGAACCAAAATTTTATAGATACAGGCAGGCATTACTCCCCACATGGAGATACTACACAAAGAATAGGTCTATGTCGAGTATGTTTTACAGAAAGATCCTAATCTTTCAACTCTAGATGGCCTTGTTCACCTCGCAGCAGAGACAACCATCCAGCTAAAAGCTCTACAAATTGCACTAGACAATTGGGATGCTGCTCTCAAAATAATATTAGTGGTAAATAAAACTTTTTTGGCTAAGTATTCAATTCATCCCTAGGACCCTTTGACATAACTGTCAAAAAGGGGGAGATTAATAACCAAGGGGAAGAATACTAAGTAATTACATTCTTTCGTTCTTTTGGAGAACAAAGGGGGAAAGATTGTACATATCACATGATAGCCAAAAATGGGGAGACATATGAAAGGGGGAGATATGAATAAAATCACAAGTCCAAAATAGATGAAAATAGAGTTGTCAGAATAGGATAGCCAAGCCACAACAAGAGGCAGTGATATATCAGCATGAGACAGATTCAACATAAAGTGTACCATATTTTTTGATAAAGAAATGGCACATCAAATCAAGAGGAGTTACAAGATTTTGAGGTATACTATTTTATACAAAATTTTGATCAAATTTTTGAAGTCTTGTACATATGTCGAATAAAATATATATTGTACTCATAAGGTCAAATAAATATCGCTTAGTTAAGTATTTTTCGCACTCATGTCAAAAGGGGAGATTGTTGGTCTCAGATTGGTTTAGACAACTGAGTGTCAACACACTTAACCAATTTTCATGTTGAAGCCGAGTACACTATACATGTTGAGCCACAGTATGTGTTGAGCTAGAATTCCAATAGGTGTTGAGTAAACTTCAGGTGCCGAGCGTGATACATGTGTCGAGTGACTTCAGGTGCTGAGTGAAACATATGTACCGAGTCACTATAGGTGTCGAGTAGTGAATGGATGCCGAGAAAGAAAAAGTTACTATAGGAGCCGAGCAAGCTAAAATCATATATGTACCAAGCATCAACAATCTAGTATGTGCTGAGTAACATAGAATCAACATATGAGTTTGCACCTTCAAAAACTTAGATGTAAATAATTTTAGGATGAATCTCAAAGAACTCTAAGAGATAAGATCAAATCTTTCACCTTACCTATGCAATCAACATGCAAACAATAAGAAAATTGGAGAAAGCATGCAATCAATAGGAAAAGTATAAGGATTTGAGTAGGAAAAACAAGTTCGTGGATTCATACCTAACCCTAAGTCTTTGAAGCCTCTATAAGAAGGCAAAGACCCCACGATTGAAGTTGCTAAGCAGATGAAAAGTTGAAGTGAGTGAATTGTAGAATAGGGAAAATTGCAGGGGTGTTAAAGACTTAGTAATTGGATTAGCATTGTAGATTACAGCTAGTCAGAACAGAGCAAGGGCTATGAACATATACCAGATCTCAGAGGATCAAATCACAGTGAGTAGATCTAGTGCCTAAAATCAACAATCAAGGATTGTAAGCTATCAGGTCTATTCCATCTAATACTTTCTAGCAATTGTATTAGAAAAGTAAATCCTATGTTGATAGGTTAGCTTAACAGCTAGGTTGTAGAACCTTTTACAAGGTGATAAATCCTTTGACAGGCAGACACTTCATGTAAAGTGTTTGTAAATCCTTTAAATAGGTCACTATTGACACAATGTAAAGCCTTTAACAGGGCAAGCCTCTAACAGGGTTAACAGGGCAGACCATTAGAAGTGGTCAAATATTATTGCTACAATGATAATTTTTGGGTATCATTCCCACCCCAGTTTTACCTTCTTATTTTGGAGGGTTTCTAGGTAACCAAAATCTAGTGTTATGTGTGTTGGTGCATGTATTTACTTTATGCTTATCTGATATGTTTACATGCATGCAATTTATTTTTAGTTAAAAGTTTTTGAGAATACAATGTACTACTTTTGATTCAACCCCCTGTGCCCCCTGCCCTCAGAAGTAATCTTCCCATTTGTTAGTTCCAACATAGAGTCCCCTTTTTCCTCCTCTTGTCAAGAACAACAATTCCCAACAAATCATTAGTCTCATTTATGTGCAATGGCCTCGATTGGTTTGCCCCCCTTCAACAAATATATCAGTGCTATCCTGAAAGCCTAGATATTCATTGGACTCTTTCATCCTCACCTAATCGGGGGCACAAAATAAGTAAGTGTAAGCGTGAGTGCTTGGCCCCCCCTCCAGCACCCTTTCAGGCCAAAAACACCTTTTTCAGGCCCCTCCAGTGCCCTTTTAGGCCTAAACACCTTTTTGAGGTCCCTCAAGCACCTTTTTAGGCCCAAGCTCCTTTGTTAGGCCCCTCAAGCACCTTTTTAAGCCCAAAAAACCTTTTGCAGGCCCCTCAAGCACCTTTTAAGGCCCAAACACGTTTTTAAAAATCCCGTTCTACCTTTTTCAAGGCCCAAGTGTCCTTTTTGAGCCCCTAAAATGCCTTTTTGGGTCAGAGCACATTTTTCAAGGCCTTATTTCATCTTCTCGAGGCCCAGGTTTCCCTTTTGGGCCCAAATGCATTTTCATAGGCCTCAAGAGTCTTCATCATGACACACCCCTAGAGAAACATCCCAACATTGGCCTTATAATCATTTGTAATGGCTATTAATAAACTTAGAATTATGCCTTACATATCATGGCTCCCCATATATTACATAAATTTGTACTTATCTTTCATTCAAAGCCCACACAAACACACCCACATACCAGTAAAGGTTATCCTTACTCTATGGATCGTATTGTTCTCACTTTTATAGAAATATCCCAAAAACACATTCACATATTCCCCAAAATGCTAAAAACATCCAAATATATTTCAAAAAATAAATAAATACCAAAAACAAATAGGACATGGCATTACAATTAACATCAATTGTCCCTTTGATTGCCACAAAGTACAAATTTTTATTCTATTATGATGACAATGACAACATTTCATTTGAACGATGTCTGGTAGATTATTTATTGTGGCCTAAAATCAAATCAAGACCTAGAATAAGAAGGAGAAGAGGTTGAGATGAACTTTTTCCTACTTCATATATATATATACTAGTGAAGAAGATTATACAAATGAGTTCCATAATTTTTCCAAACTGAAAAGAAGATGGTTGTATGGTAGATTAATAGTCTAAACTTTTGTATGATCCAAGATGAATTAAGGATTTCATAGGGTTAACATATTGAATAAGTGTACCAATTAATTTTAAAGGTAGAAGAAAAGAATAGTATACAATCATTCCAAATGAAGGTATGTACACACTGTGGTACATGTTATCTAATGCATCCTGTGATCTCAATTATGATATGGGAGGATCATCTTCAGGAGTGGTTAAATTTTATGATACTAATATTTTTCAAAAAATAATAAAGTTTAAGAGGGTTTCAAAAAGGTAGAAAGGATTAGGGTACAAGCTCATGGGAAAACCAATGAAGACATTTCATTTTCTTTAGTTCTAGTTCAAGCCAGGTTGAGGAAGATGGGTAGATCTTGAGGTTCCACCAAATGTGGGTGAGATCCTCATGACGAGAAGGACAATAGTGATTTTGAAAGAAGGGAAAGTGAAAAATAAGGGAAGTGATTATTATTTCTTTAAAAAAATATCTTTTAAACCAAATACATCTTCAGAGGAAAGATATATCAAGATATTAATAATGGTGGTAGTTGTGAAACTATACTTTCTAGAGAAATGGTAGATTAATTTAAATTGAAATATGAAAAACATTCCCACCCTTATCATATTGCATGGTTTAAAAAGGGAAATGAATGAACATTATTGACAAGAGATGTTTAATCAATTTCTCCATAGGTAATATTTATAAGGATGAAGTATCATGTGATGTCATTTAAATTGATGCATGATATATTTTTTGGGGAAGACCTTGATAGTGTGAATAAAAATAATACATGATGGGTAGAAGAATATATGCACTTCTTGGAAGGATGATTCTAACATGATTTTATTTGCTCTAGTGATTGAAGGAAATGTTGAAAATATGCTTTTTACAAGGGAATCTTCCAAAGAGATGAAAGTAATAATTTTTTGTTATGCATTGTTGATGCAGAGAAAAAGAATTGAAGAAATAAAAGTATCAACAAAAATAGTTGAATGCCTTTTTGAGGTTTTTAAAAGTTTAGAAAATAAAATTATAAATGAGAATTAGGGTGAGAATGTTGCTACAAGACAAATTTGTTTTTCCTAATTTTCTCCAGTATGAAATAAAAATAGGAGAAGAGATAGAAGGGAATTTAGTGGTAAAAGGTGTCAAGTGCAATAAATAATTGGATTTTAAATAATGGTTTTCAAGAGGAACAAATGATGTAATTACACAAATTTTGGATGAGAAGATAGTTTACACTTTGCAAATTCAATACAACAAACATTAGACAAAATAGAAAGGATTGGATCTAGGTAAGTGACATGTATTTTAAGATAGAAACTTTCAGGAGTGATCCTCTTTTCAAACCAAGGAGAAAAATGCAAGATCTTTTAGTGAATTTTCAATATTTTAACAATTTATTGAGAATTTAGTGATTAATTTAGATGTTCTCATGTTAGATTATAAAGTTTTGAGTTTTTAGTAATTTCTCAACATGCTCTCAAAACACACGTAATTAGTTTATAAAGATAATAATAAGAAAATACTAGTTTGTACTAAGGTGGATATTTTAGCATTTTCAATTGTACAGAGATTGGAGAATAGAATAATGAACAAAAGGCATTAATCTCATTTCTTGAGTTTTATTGTATTTATTTTATAAATATTAATTTTGAGTTGGATGTTGTGAATTATGTTGCATTAGTAACTACAAGGTTGTCTACATATAGGATAAAATTTATTTCATCCCCAAATGAATAACATCTACATATTGTCAAGAGCACTTCATTGCATGTTCATATTGTGAAGGCTTCTGCACCTCCAACTCAAAGATGAACACCTCTCATAGAATAATTAGACTCAACTTCAAATATGGAAAGGGCTCCTCAAGATGTAGAATAAATTATATGTTGATAATATACTAGAATTAAATGGATAGGGCCTTGAAATAGTTAATTTGAAAGCTAAAATTTGCTAAAATTTTCCAAACTAGAGACAACTTTTTCTATGATGGGCTATCTAATAGACCTTGTGGATTGATTTCAAGATGAGGCATCCAAAAATCATCATATGTATAGTAAAAAGGTTGGAAAAATACATAGAAATCGATCTTATATATGTTATTATAATTAATTTCCACTATATGTTGTTAAAATTTTATGGTAAAAATCCATATAACCCTCATTGGTTATAGAATTATGACGAGACTAGAATTAAAGTAGGTATAAATAGGGCATTGAGAACATTGGCCAAAGAGGAAGATGGAGTGTCTTGTTGTAATTCCAAAGAGTTGGGTATGGATAACTGTTCTTTGTTGTGTCAATGTTGTTGGAAAAAAACATGAAAGGATTATGCCTGTTCATAGGTAAGAAGTAGATAAAAAATTATTTTGCACATTGCATAACATTTTCTTGCATGGAAGCACAACCACACACTTTGATGAAAAAAAAAAAACCTTGAACTAATTGCACTATGTTTTCCACAACATTCTAAGAGAGTTGTCACTTGCTAAGGTAAATTTATTATTTTGAATGGTAATGACACCCATGTGGAAATCATAACCAGCCAGCAAGCACAAATGTTGCATATAGACTTATTGACATTTTCATCACACACATCACATAAATTGTAGCCTCTATATATGATTATGTTTTCACCCTTGAAAAACATACTTCAAACTATAGTGGACAACATAGTTGGCCAAGTTTTCTAAACATGCAAATTGGGAGGGCTAAAATGGCTAAACTAGGGAACAAGTCACTATAAAAAGAATTGGCATTTTCCAATGTCATTATAGTTTTTAAAAGAACTAACATATAGCCATTCAATATCAAGGAATTGGTAGAAGACATGCATGTAAGGGACACTTTGAAGTAAATATAGAAGAAAAATACTCTACAATGCAAAACATTCTTAACCTATCTAGTGTTGTTATCTTGACACATCAAGTGGTACATAAAACATCATCTATGGGGTGATCAACACAATACTTTCTAGTTTGGTTTGATTGAAAATAAATATTTACAAGTCTATAATTAGTATCTTTACATGACATTTTGAGTCCAAGTCCATGATACTATAGTAAAATTTCTAAAACTTTGTTACAACTAAGCATATTATGACTGTTGATTTTTGTTATTGTATGCATAATATGATGTTATAGATTATAATTATAATTCTATATAAAATGTTAATCAATATAAATTAAACATGATATTTTTTGAATAGATTATGTGTTTATTATATCTTCTCTTATCTGTGCCAACTTGCATCCATAGAATGAGGGAAGTCTAGACTTTGAATATGGATTAATTACTAGTACAAGGAAATGCATAGTTAACGTTTTTACCAATGAGCCCTTATGATCCATAGTGTTCCTTGATCCGTTAATGCTATATTGTGTATAGTGGAAGATGGTGATCAATAATAGTCCACCATTTACCACAAATACATTGGAAAACATGTCCTAGAATGTGACCATTTTTGGAGACTAAATCTGATTAACACAAATTCAAATAAATTTAGTGGTGCTAAGGCATGATCTAGATCTAAAAGGAGTTGTTTCATTCTAGGGTCCTTTCCATATATGTATATAAATATACAAATGAAGGGATATTGTATATGCAAGTAAAATGAAGTAGAGTAAAAACTTGTGCAGTGACAAAAACAAGATATTAGATCTAGATTATCAAAGTATGTAATATGAAAAAATAAGGATGAATATGTACCCACCTTAAGAGATAGTAAAGGAAGAAACTTTGGATTTGGAAAAATATTGCCAAATTTTGTTGGAGCTAGAGATAGATCAGGATCTAGAAACTTGAAGTAATTGTTTGTTGGATTTTAGAATCTTGGGTCTACATGAATATGTTGACACATGTTCAATCTATACTAGTATAGGTCAAAATAGATTATACATACAATTCAGAAGGATAAATATGAAGTTCTTGGGACTGTGATTGATATTGCAATCCCATATCTACAATTTGAATTTCTTCATAAACTTGCACCCACATAGAAGAGAAGGGGAAATTATTGGGGGAAGGTGATTTCCTTGGTCAAGTACCTATATAGGAATTAAACTTGTAATTAATGAGTAAATACTATGAAATAGAATAAATATAAGTAATAATTTTCTTCTCAAACCCCCATGGATGGATATGGATAATGTTATATCCATAGAACTGTATACTTGCTTGCTTGAATGTTAATGGAATGTAGGATGTCTTCACAAATTAAATGGATCCACTATTTCCAAATAATAGATCATGAATGTATGTACTATGCTTTATATACTTATATGGGGAAGACAAGCAATGAAGATATTCATATAGATATCCTTCCTTGATGACCCACTCTTTTGCTTCCTATGGAGAAAGGAACTAGATCTATGGAAAAAAATACATAAATTCTTAATGAATGGATAATATTAGTTCAATGAATGATTGTTTTCTTAAACTTCTTGAATGCACAATATCTTGATTGTATATGGATTGAGATGTCTAGTAATTGTGGATTTGAAAAGAAGGGGGAGAGGCTTGTTGTTAGAGTGATTTTAGAGTCCAACTTTGTGAAGGTCAACCTAACTGGGAGGAAAATGAAATTATTTTGTATTGGGCCTGAAACCCACCAAAATCAAATCCCCGTTGTATGGGTCAAAGTACGTTCAACCTATGCTGGTATAGCTCACATCAACTTTGACCTATACCTAAAAGGGTACATTTAAAGGTGGAATTTATAGGATTCAAGATGTATTTAGAGTTCTAAGAAAAAATAGAAAGATAATTGAGAAAATAATGCACAAATGCATCCAAAATCAACGAGATCACTAAAATGGGGCCAAATATGTCCTAGAGATTCCAAATTAATGGGTGCTAACTTTTTAGAGTATATATTTAGCCCCCACTTTAGTTAGAGTACGAAGAAAACTCATGCTCATGGTAAAGAAGATAAAATGCATAATACAATCTAATCAAAGCTAAGGAGAAAATAAAACACCAATCCCCCAAGTGACTTAAGTCCTCATCAGATCCAAAGTAAGATAAGAACGATGCTTCTTATAAAGGGAGAGAGGTAAGAGAGAAAGAGAAGTGTGACCAACATGCCTAGTAAGATTGTATGTCATATTTTGGATCACACAGAATTTTCTACAAAAGATGGATTTGAAAATTCTAGTAAGGTTTGTGTGTTGTGCTAGTCAATGCATCTAGGATTTGTCCTTAAGGATTGTATTTCCAAAAGGTATTTTGTAGGAGTGATATATCCTAAAGGATCATATGCCTACAAAGGATCAAATGGGAAAATGGATGGACAAGTCCTTAAGGATTGTGTGTCCACAAGGGATCCAATTTCAAATTATCTTTAAAAATAATGTGTGTGTGAAAAATATGATGAAGCCTATACCCCTATGTCAAGGTAATTGCAAAGACCTAAATGGGAGAAATTAATTTAATAGAGCATACATGAAATCACTAGAAACATTTACACTATGACAACCACCAAGAAATGGAAAATCAAGGGAAATAAGCACATGAAAAAAAAAAGCACACAAAAGATCTGCTAACTCTGGGAATCAAGGGAAATAAGCACATGAAAAAGAAATCACATAAAATATCTACTAACTCTGGGGTTAATATGTGTTATGACCAAAGAAGTTAAGCACAACTAGGGGGATGAGCTAGTTGTAACAATTAAGCGCATAAAACCTCTCAAACATAAATAGATAGATGAATAATAAATAATGAATGAAATATCCTCAAAATATAACACAGGAATACTAGATTTTTTAGATCAAGGAAACCATTTAGGGAAAACCTTAGTGGGAATCTAACCCATAAGATGATACATTATGCTAAATGTAGTGTTTGGTTAAGAGAATGAAAAATAAATTAAAAAAAGGTATGCATACACCCAAATATTTACAACTAAATCATTAAGGCATAATTCCCAAAGAAATCTCTTGCATAAAATCTTAGATCTAGCCCTCAGTAGAGTTCACCAATATCATTAAAAATTACACCAGGATGAACAACTAGTCCATTACAACCAAATTAACAAATAAAATTATATGCAGATATAGTTCCAATGAAGTAAGCTATCCCTCTTTTCTCATATCAACCTCACATACATGTTCTTTTTCAACCCTTGCACTCACCTCATACACTCATTGTTACAAATTTATCTCTCGTTTAGAAAAATTACAAAGAATAAACATCCACCTTATGTAATAGGTGACCTATATAATGAAAGATATAAAAATTATGCGCAATTACCCATGCAATATGAAATTAGTTAATTAGGACTTGGATAGGACTCAAATCATCAAACATGAACATGCACACCATCTCCAATACAAAATACACCATTGCAACACATTAGCTTATCAAATCAGTCTGAACCTAAATGAAGAAATTCTCATACACTACCAAAATAGAAATTTTAATCTCCTCAATAAATGCAAACCATAAGCATTATCATTAGACAATCTAAGAGCACAAACAAGGCACATGGACACGAAAAAAAAAACTTCAAAACAACTCTAACACAAAATCCAAAATCTAACATTAAGAATATTAAACTGCCAAACTTAATCAAATCAAAAGATAGCTTATTGTACTTAGAATCATGATTAATAGAAACTTCATATACAATGACAAGACATAGTGATAATACAAGAATTAGAACCTATGAAACATCAAAATCAGTTCATACTAGACCAAATACTCAACCTCCACACTCATGAATAATGAGCACCAATAACCAATTTTTTATATTAAAAATCATCCAAATACACATGTGAACCTCTATAAGTTGATAAAAATTAGCTACAAATATATCAAAAGATCTAATAATAATATCATCTATAAGTCTTCATTGTAATTCCAAAAACATAAAAAATACCTAACAATGCATTATTTGTAATAACAAAGAATGTATTGACATCAACAATAAAAAAATAATACTAGAATACCTTATTAGAAACATCTAAAAACTCTAAAAATATCTCCTAGCTTCCAAATATATCCTTCAATCATTTAACAAACCCCACCTTGGCATTGATCACAACATATGAAATGAAAAATCAATTAATGCACAAATTGGAGAATATTTCCATATGATTCACTATGAATAACCAACTTAACAATAACTATCCTCCATAGTGTTGCATTTTTAACATATATCTCTCTCACTTTGACATCAGTGGTAAAGGGGCCAAAGATATCAAAAAGTAACTCTGATTTGACCTCAAAAGGAAAACTCAAAAATCTAAAATACTGAACCATACATGACTTTCTCCTACTAAGGAGAAGTCTTAACACACTAATCTAGATATAATTTTTTTTAATGCACTGGATTGATGTCATTCAAAGAATCTTTCATCATATAGGGAGGGGTTGTTACCCCAGTTTTATCTTAAAATCACTCATATGTATCCTTTGGTAAAGGATTTATGAAAATATTTCTAATATTCTCTTTAGTAGGTATATAATCCAATTTGACTCCTTCTCATTCACTTTGTCTTTCAATAAATGATACTTAATTGAAATGTTCTTTGTACTTAAATGTTGTACTAGATTCTTTGGAATATTAATAGTATTTTAGCTATCACAATATCTTACTATAGTTTCGTCAATGCATACCTTCAAATCTTTCAACATATCCTTCACCAAATGACTTGTGTAAAACTATTTGTGGTATCAACTTACTCAAATTCAGTAGTAGATTGTGAAATACAATATTACTTCTTACTAGTCTAGGAGATTGATATTTTTTCCAAGAGTAATGCACCATCACCATTACTCTTTTATCATCCACATGGAATGCCCAACCAACATCTTATATGCACAAAGTGTAAAATCTTTCTCCTTGTCAAACCACAAGCCATAATCAAATGTTCCTTTTAAATATTTGAAGTTTATCTTTATAGAAACATTATTTGATTCTTTAAATTTACTTTAATATCTAGCAACAATACCAACAACATTTGCAATATCGGGTCTAGATTATATAAATAAATTAACCCTCTGATTATGGATTTGTATATAGTTTGATGTATACAAGAGGATTCATCATCTTCAATTAATTTATAACCAATTACCATATGATTACCAACTGCTTTGTTGTCTTCAATTTTAAACTTCATCAACAATTCTATGATATATTTAGACTATGTAACAAAGACTCCTTTATCCAAATGAGTAATTTGTAATGCAATAAAGAATTTTATTTTACCTAGAATAGATTTCTCAAATTATTTTTGTATTTCTTTATCAAAGTCTTTACTCCACTCATCATCACCTCCAAAAATAATGTCGCCAATAAATACTTTAGCAATCAAAGCATTGTAATTGGTTATTTTCAAATACAAATTATTATTTTTATCTAGTTCTTATCATTGTCTCTTATTGCCTTTCCTATATAAAGAGGCCTATTATGTCTAATAATGTAATGTCCAATAATGCCCATTATCAATAGTACCATTCTTGCATCTCATGTGTGTTGTCAATCTCTTGTGGAAGTTATCTTGGTCTTTCTTTTGATCTTGGGGGTGTTGTAGAGTCACCTAAAACTCTAACATATCTCATGATAAATTATGATAGAATCTTATGACGTGTAAAAGCTAATAACTATGAGAGGTTACCTTAGATTATTGGTTGAATATGAGAATGATTAATACATTTCAGAAGTGTTGATTTTTCAATTGTAATATTATCAAATTTGGGCGCCTCTATTAAATGGATTAAATTTGTTAGTTATGAGTTGTAAATGTGTAAGAGAGCTAATTACTATTACCATGTATGACATATTATCCTAGGGGAATTAAAAATTGGGTCTAATTTGGGTTCCATACTTATTGCATGTATTTAATCATGTATAAAACTACAATGGTTATAGGTTATAAGAAGTAAATAAATTGGTTCTTGACAATTTTGTTTTGTTTTTTTTTTTAAAATAAAAAATTAAGAGTATATAAGTACTGTTTGAATACCATCATAACTACTAAATGTTTGAATGGTGGTGAGGTACTATAAATATTATATCATGTCACAAACTGTATCCCTATACAATTTCATTCTCACTTAGGACTTATTTTAGCATTTATGACCTTCCATCGCACTCATGTTTTCTTAATTTGACAAGTCAATATTACCTAGAGTGTCTTTAATGCAAGACATGGTCACTTAGGTTGACCTTCACCCAAGACAAGGTCACCTGGGGTGAGCTTAAACTAGCATACAATTTCTTTAGGTGACTTTGCCCTCACAAAATGGTCCAAAATCAAACCATATAACAACTACATTGCGGGAGTGTAAAATCCTCATTTGTGTCTATTTTCTTCAAAAAATAAAACATGTTTCACAATGAGAGATTTAAAGATAGCCTACCCCCTTATTTGAAGCATCTTTAATTAATTTTTCAAGCACTTTGTATGCATTTCAATTGCCAAAGTGATTAATCATCATCAAGATATTAAAGAAAATAAATAAAGTTTAGATCTCAAGAATTTGTAATGACATCCATCATTAAATATTTTATGAATTAACCCTACAAGTCAGCATCAAAATCATGAAGAATTCAACACAAAGTAGGCTCATGAAGGTATAAATATTCCATTCGAACAATATAATTCAAATCTATCATTTCCTATATGAAAAAATGCTTTAATTTCAATTCGATTTTATGATTAATTCTAAAATTGGGGTTTGATCTAGGTGAACCCTCATCAACCCAATAGTTTTTTTTTGCTCCTTTTGCATACACCTGATAGGATCCAAAGACATAAAGTTGGAATCATATTGAGTAGATAGAGATCTATAAATTAGAATTTTGCATATCAAGAAAAGAAAGGTCTAATTCACCTAGGGCAAAATTGATCCAAAAACTTCTAATGAAACATCTAGGGAAATCTCTAAGCAATATCATGATCCCATAAAGATCATTTATGTTTGTGCATCTGATACTCCCAAGTCAAGGTTTCCCCAAGTGAAATGGGTTGCTTGATTTTGGTTCAAATTTTAGTGAGAAGGTTTCTTTATGTCTTTTTATTTATATATGCTTTTTATAACAATCTACATGCTAAAAACCCTCATTTTCTTAGCTTTGGACCTAGATCTAGCATTCCCTTTACATAATTTCAGCAACATTTTAAATCTTCCACAAGGACTTCTTGATCCACCTTGTGTTCACTACCTTTCAATCAAATTTGAGGTTAAGACTCATAGATCCACTCTCCTTCCAAGTGATTCAAGTAGAAATAGGCCTAGTTTTCTAGTTTGCATACATAAGGTAGTGAACATTGTTTCCCTACATTACTCTTGTAAATTACAAGTATATTGTATCCCTTTGTTGATTTGATAGTCAATTGTGCAAGTTTAAATGAGATATTAAAAAATAAAAATCTCAAACATATTTTCCCATTCAAATCAGTATGTTATAGTTATATTGTTTATATATTTATGGACATGTTTCTTTACTCCTCTCAAGATCTTATGTAGGATTTTTTTTTCAAACACATTGTTCTATTACACTAAATAGGTAGTTATAAGCCAGAGCTGCACTTAAGTTGATTTCAAGTGTCTTAAGTTATATATTTGATTTTTGTCAATAACCTAAATTTGTATGATAATTTTCTAACACTCTCAATCAAATCCTCTTTCCCTAAGTCAGGGATAAAAACTATCTTATAAAGTTAACTTTTGTTATTGATATGGTTTATAGGGTGACAATTCTATTTACTGAGGATATGAGTGTTTATAATTTCATATTTATAGGTCTTGTGAAAATTTTCAGATGAGAACCTCTAAACAAAGACAAGTTCTTTGTATGCTCCTAGGACGTGATTGTTTAACCAACCCCAAGGTCAAACTTACTAGCCTCTTATATCTTAATTTTTATTTTATCTTTGTTGTATTTTCTACAATGAATAAATGCATAGTTATCATTATAATTTTTATTCTGTAAATATACAAGGGATGTTGACTATTAAATATCACTTAAAATAATAGCCCTACTTGACGCTTTCCTTTTCTTGAATATTATCTTAGATCTTAAATTTATAATAGTTAGAGTTCTATGCATGTTTTGGTTTACAAGGTGAAATTTACTTTCTTTTTCTTGCATATCTCATTAATCATAGTTGTTTCCCTAATGGAAAAGACAGTAGTCACACTAACAATAAATGATCCATTAACATTTACTAATCTTATTGTATTAGATAAGTAGAATTATTAAGTTATATTTATTTATTGGCTCTTAATCAAGTTCATGGAGGGTTACAAACATTTTTTTTATTGTTTGGTTAAAGCTCATTGGTCATAAATTTTATAGTTTTGCTACATCATTCTAAAATATCATAACCAATAAAGTTACAATTATTGGCATAAAGCATAGTTATGTGTTTTTATCTATAATGTGTTATCTAAGATCATCAAAGAGTAACCTAAAGTGCAAAAGAGGTGTATCTACTCTTGTTGATTGGCTCATGTCTTCTTGTGATTTAATGATATTTTTTTTCTTAGTATGTGCTTGACATACTCTTTGATGTTTACTTCAAAATATGTTTAGAGAATTCCAATAAATGGGCCCAAAGCACCAAGCAAATCCTCACCACCAAATAATGTGCTAGAACATTTAATTGATCTTATTCATATTTCGATTGTTAAAATTAAAATAAGTTTTAAAAATAATATTTTTTTTAAAAAGAAAGAACTTCAATTAACTATACTAACAAGAAATAATTAAACTTTAATTATCTATACTAACAATATTTCTTGGTTTGTGATTAAAGTGATACACAACTCGACTACTACAATGTACATGGTGAAAGCTAACGATGACAAGGACCTGAAGGGTGTTGAAGAGAGAATGGACCTCTTCAAATTTCTTACAGAAGATTGGACTTCCATGATGTTAACCAATTAATGGAAGAAGACAAATGCCATTTAGACTTACATGGACTATCCACTATAACATAATAGAACTGGAAAATAAATATATTATTGTATCATTAGTTTTTATCGAGAAATTAATCAAGGTGATTGATAATCTTCAATAAATTTTACTGTAAAGTTTACAATTTTTTAATTTTTTTTAATGTTTTTTTTTTAAAGTATCAAGAAATCAAGAAATCAATTTTTTGAAAAGAAATAACCCAATTATTATTTTTGAATTTTTTTTAGATCAATAAAATAAATTCTTATCTTATGCATATATATGTGTGTGTGTGTGTGTGTGTGTGTGTGTGTGTGTGTGTGTGTGTACATACACATACACATATTTACATATCATATATGCACATGGAGATACACACACATGCATATACATACTAACATACATTTACATATGTTCACTCATAGTTACACTTATGTCTTTAAATATTATTATTGCTTTAAAAAAAATTATATTTGTTAATAATAATTAAAGACAAAGGACCTTAAAATATCAATTTTTTGACAAATTTTAATTTTGAATAATATTAGCTAATAAAAATAGATAAACAAGTTTGTCATTTTCAAAATATAATTAGTTATACATTCTATTAGGAAATATACATATTAATGTAATTTTTCTTTCTTTTGAAAGTCGACTTCCAAACTTTTAGAAATTATACTTCTTCATAATGTGAAACTTTTCCATGGATAATATATTGAGATATTTTATATTTCTAAAGAGGTGATTGTGATGGTTAAGTGGTCCACTAGACATTCAGTATTAAATAACATTCTTAAAAATTGAACATATCTAAAACTATACAAAAACAATTCTCTGTTACACACGCCTATTATTCAACCTTTAGACCATAATTATTTCTATAATAATATTTACTTTTCCACATCACCCTACTTAAAACTATTTAAAATATTATTCCATCTCACTTCTGATTTATAAATTGATATAATATCTCCTTTCAAAGAGTAAGTGGAAGAAATGGTGCTTTAGACAGTGGAGCAGTGACATAACATAATACCCTAGAAAGGCAGGTGAGTGAAAATATGGAGCCCATTACATACACCATAACCATCTTCTAGTATGAAGATTGAGCAAAAGGATGGTGGGTATTGCACTCAACAATAATAGAACATAGAAATTAATATCTTGTGGAAAAGGCAAAAATCATTAAGTGCAATTTGCTTAAGGCCTATTACACAAGTCCACATATAGACAACTCCCATCCCATTCAAATTCCCTTGAATCAAAGGAAAAGCACCGACTTTTAGCTGGCCAACCCAAAAGCTTGCTTTAAATTTGAAAAGGGGGTAGTGTTATTATCTATAGTTATTTAATTTTTCTAAAGATCTTTAATTGTCCGGTCTGAAATTTAATAACACTAAAAGTTAGATTGCCATCACGTTGAGAGCGAGAGACGGCCTTTCAACGGCTGCCTCTGTGCATTTAGAGATAACATTGCGAGTGACGTGTGTGGAGCAAAAGGACATATTTGGAAACATGAAGTTGGATATGAGCATTCGAGTTCTACTTTTATGGGTGGGGTGGTTTTTTTGGGATGAATTATAAAGCGTTTGAAAAAGAAAAGTGTAGGTTCATTGTCACAATCCTAGTGTGTTTCACATGTTGGACGGTGTATAAGAATTGTTTTATTTATTTTTAAATAGAGATTTTTTTTTTTCAATGAACACTTTTTGGTTTAAAGGTATTCATGCAAAGAGTATAGTCACTTTTATGTTATTTGAATAATTAAATATTCATTAATGAAATATATCTTTTGGGCTTTTATTTATGTTAGACAGAAATGGAATGTTATTTTAATGATTTTTAATTTATCTTCGGTCATAATTTAAAATGAAAAGAGGTGATGTTTGATTGTGGAATGAGTAATAAAGCAATGGTAGATTACGTATTCATGCAAAGAGTATAGTCACTTCTTTGTTATTTAAATAATTAAATATTCATTAATCAAATATATCTTATGGGTTTTTACTTATGTTAAACAGAAATGAAATGTTATTTTAATAATTTTTAATTTATGTTCAGTTATAATTTCAAATGAAAAGAGGTGATGTTTGATTATGGAATGAGTAATAAAGCAATGATAGACTATGTTAGAAAATTTATTTTAAAGTACATTCAGAAAATCAGATGTAATGCTATGTTTTTTTGTTAATTGTTATTCTATTGCTTTATTCTAGTATATTTTTTCAGGCAACTTCTCTTTTTTAGTAGTTTCAAGATTTGTGCAAAAGAATGTGGTTGCCATTAGCAAGCTTTAATAAATTAAAACACAAATTACTCAGTATTGGACTTTGTGCACTATTGATCAGAATTACGTATTTTGGCAAGTTAAGAAATCATTGTATCCTTTTGATCAGAAATAAGGACTTCAACAAATTATGAACAAATTTGTATCTTCTATATATTCATTTTTTGGTTATTTTGTGTATTGATTAGTCTCAGTTTTCTTTTAGGCACCTAGTGCTAGCTTTATTCTTGTAATTGCATTGTTTCAATAAATAAATAAACTCAAAATTATGTAATGGGGCAATAGCTTCCATTTTCTCAGAGGAAGTTAGTAATTAGATCATTTGTACAACTTTATTGGTACTAATAACACATGATTATTGAGGCATTAACAAATAAGTGAATCAATTATGCATTTTTTTTCGTTGTCAAAGCAAATAGGCAATAGGACAATAGGGAATACGTTTCAAAAATAACTTTGGAATGAGCACTTTTTACCACTTTCATGCATGATGGACCCTCATAATGTTCATTGTAAGTATCTTGAAATGTTCTTTATTCCATCTCAGTATCCATTCTTTTAGCATCTTCAATTTGGAAACGAAAATAAACATCTTGGGACCTTCAAAATTATCTTGCTTCCACCATTCTTTAATATTCTTAATAAAATTAGGATCTAGGAACCACATTTTTTCACATTTAAATGGATTCCTAGCAGGTTTTGTTGGCTCTATAAATTCAAATCGAACTGGGTAGTTATCAGACCCATCAATTAACAAAATGGAAGAATGAAAATTAAAATTATTAGCATCTAAATCACCTATAATAAAAAACCTATCTAATTTTTCTGCAATGTATGCAAAATATTTCCTCCTATTATTCCATGTATAATTCCCATTATTGATTGGAATGTCAATCATGTTATGCTTATCATACCATACTTTAAAATCCAAAGACAATTGATAGAGATGTTGAATACCACCTACTTTTTTGGATAGATTTAGAATAGTATTAAAATCTCCTCCTACCAAGAAAGATCTATCCTTACAGTTATTTATAAAAGTGTTGATTTCTTCCCAAACAACTTTTTTCCCCATATAACTAATCGGACCATATACATTAATTAAAATGAACTGCAAATTTGGTTTCAAACTCTGGACACTAACACTGATCCAGTTGTTACTACACTTTAGACACTCTATGGATACCTTCCTAGGGTTCCAAAAGATTCCTAGACCCCCTGACACACCTATTGACTCTTGAAAGATGGAGCCCCATAGACCTAGCATCTTATCTAATTTCATTCCCTCTGCCTTATTTAACTTTGTTTCCTATATTAAAATGATTTTTGACTCAAATAATTTAAGATTTTGTTTTAGTAATCTTTATTTGCTAGGGGCATTTAAGCCCCTAGCATTCCATGTTGTAATCTTCATGACTCCTTGGGAAGGCACTTCCCCTTCCAATTATTAAGTAACTGATCTATCTTTTGCTATTCTCTACTAAGTCCATATGCTTCCCTAAGTTCCTTCAATGATATTTTACCTCTTTTACCTTTCACTTTGCCATATTTGGGTGAGCTCAGACCTTCCTGATTCATCTGGATCCTGAGGTACTCTAAGTCTTTTTTTGCATTCTGAGTAATGGGAATCTTATTGCCGACTTTTCCTTCCATATCTTCAATTTTGAGTTCTCTTATGATCTAGTTTATTATACTTGGCCGATATTCAACTTCGGAATCTAAACCTTTCATATTATCTATACCAACCCCTTTATCTTTTAGCTCTGTAACTATTGCGTTTCCATTAATCTGAATCCAACCCTTGTTATTATCCTCAACCTCTATGTTCAGTAGATCTCATCTTAAGTCTTCACATGTGTAGTTGTTACCTCCTAATTTAAGAATTATTTGAATTAAATCTTCCTTCTGAGTCTCTGTACTATTATCAATATTCTCAAAGCATAATACCTAGACTACTTCATCATTTAATTGATCAAGAATCTCATCTTTTGATTTTAGGTTTTCCAATTCTGGATCTATAATAATATCCTTATTTAAGAAATTTTGTATTTCTCTTGACAGGGAGCATTCTACCCTCTTTGCATTGCAATCCACATCTTTTTGATTGTCGACTGGAATGAATGGTGCACTACTATAAGCTGATGGAGTCTTCCAAAACTTGGAAGATTTGATAGAAACCTCTTTGCTAGGAGTTATATTATTGTCTTTTGAAACCTACATGTGACAATGTTCCATTTTAAGTACTTCCTCTGGGGATTTGAGAATTCCACCTCTATTTTCATTTGATTCAAATAGTAAGGAATTCTCTAAATCCTCTATGTTGTCTTTTCCAATATCCCATGGTGCCTTGTCTTGCTGAGATGATGGTAATGTTCTATCTATATCTTCCTTGCCTGTAAGATTTATATGCTTATCCGATGAAACTCTATTAAGAGTAGCATTCAATTCTTGCTATTTAGTGTCAATGGAGCTAGATAAATTTAGAACCCTTATGCTAGAAGTTAACTGTTCTTGAGCCCGTTGTGAATTAATCACAATAGTTTCAATATCTTTACCTTCTTCTGATGACATACTCTACCCTAAAATGCTCTTTGAAACTTCTTGCTTTCCTTTAATTCTCCATTTTACTGTTGCATTATTACCTTGTGTAAATTTTGGACTCTTCTTGTGATCAACCACTATAATAGAATTGAGTCTTCCCTTAGCTTCTAAACTATTCTTACTCCTTTCAGTGATAGTCCTTTCTTTACACCAAAGATTTGTTTGAATCTTACTCTTTTCATAATACGGTGAAGAGGTGTTCAGGTCAGAGTACCTTTTCCTCAATCTCTTTTTCTGGATTCTTATCCTAGGGAACTTGCTATGAAAGTCTGAAGTAAGAGGTAAGGTTTTGAAACTGATTTTCCTGCTCTCATCTAACCTTCTAGTTTCTGATATTTCCCCCTCAAATAATTTTAGATTTAAATCATAAGAAGCTTTGTTTTTAATCACTTTCCTATGCCCTTGAAGTGGTTGATTAAACTTTGTTCTGACAAGAAATTTCACGTTTTTGTAGTACTAAAAGGAGGAATCTATACCTATGAGTTCTCCCAAAACAGACCCTAATGACCTAAGAATCTCTATTTGATTCAATTGTGGTGGTAAAGATTGAATACTGAACCAAATTGGACACAAAATCTAACCCTTCTATTTTAAAATTTAGAAGTCATTCTACAAATTTAACTACATGACCATTGAAAAAGCATTTAGGTACACTAATAAATTCTTTTTAATAGATTCATCCATATAATGTAAATATAGGATTTTATCTTAAAAGTAAGAAAGACTTACCCGTTCTTAACAATTTTCTTCTAACCAATTTGAGAGAAAGAATAAATCTTCCTTAGGGCCACTCCATACTGCGAAGATTCCAACTTTTTGACAGTTACACCTAATGTCTTTGATTTCCTCATTGTATAAAAAGATGGAATTATCTTCACTATTTGGAGGTACCTAAGAACCTAGATTTCCCTTAAGGTTTGTTGAATCCACAGAAACCACAGCCGCAGATTGTCAGTGCGGAGGAATATAAGAACACGTATATGAATTGGCAGGGGATGCAATATATCTGGACTTATTGGAGTGGAACAAAGCAGAGGACACTATCCTATTCACCTCTACTGCATGTTGAGAAGGCTTACAGATATTGGGATAAGCATACTTTGTAAGGTTAAAAACACTAAATTGATTATCCAAACTATCAATAGTGAAAATTGGTTGAGGTCGGTGGTTACCTGGAAAATCTTTGGTAAGACTAACCTTCCATTTGAAACATTCTATTGAGAAATTGCTTCATGGTGATTATGTCAGCTTTGTCTTTCTTTCTCCTCCAAATTCTCCAAAATGGAAAATTTATTCACAATCTTAACAACATAGTTAGAGTTGGATGAATCTTGGTTGCCTGCAAAAGACGGTTTGAGGTAATGCTTCACAAAAAACTTAGACTTACTATCTGTGTTTTGATTCGACCTAGGTTTTTTCTTTTTGTTTTGATGATCAATCACCTGCTCTGATTTTTTCACATTTTTGCCAAAGTTTGCCATTTTATTTAGACTTCTTTAGTAAATTTAATATGTAGCTTTTTATTTTGTGTTTTGTGTATTGATTAGTCACCCAATGCTAGCTTTATTCTTGTAATTGCATTGTTTCAATAAATAAAAATACTCAAAACCATGTAATGGGGCAATAACTTCCATTTTCTCATAGGAAGTTAGTAATTAGATCATTTGTACAACTTTATTGGTACTAATAACACACGATTATTGAGGCATTAACGAAAAGTGTTCAATCCATAAAGCAATTTTTTTCTTTTAGGAACCTAGTGCTAGCTTTATTCTTGTAATTGCATTGTTTCAATAAATAAAAAACTCAAAATTATGTAATGGGGCAATGGCTTCCATTTTCTCAAAGGAAGTTAGTAATTAGATCATTTTTACAACTTTATTGGTACTGATAACACATGATTATTGAGGCATTCACGAATAAGTGTTGAATCGATTATGTAATTTTTTTCGTTGTCAAAGGAAATAGGCAATAGGACAATAGGGAATATGTTTCAAAAATAACTTTGGAATGAGCACTTTTTACCCCTTTCATGCATGAAGGACCCTCAAAATGTTGATCTTTACTGCGTAGAACAAAATTTATAAGCAATTAAGTGCATACAAAAACCGCCAAAATAATCATTGAAATTCAATGTACCATTTAAGATATTAGTGTGTGCGAAGTTAGTTGTAAAAAATATTAGTTCTCTTCACTTGTTATCTTTAATTTTGAAAGAGAGTATAGTTCTTAAATGAAAAGTGTTGAGAACGTAACAATTTGACACTTTCTCCACTCAAATGACTTCAAAAAAAGCCCTGCACAATAACAATATGAAAAATATCGAAGCTCGTTGATATATTTTGTAGTTGTCATGTGTGAAGGTTTTTTTTGATTTTTTCCTTAGGCATTTGAATTGATGGTGTGCCATCTTAAAGAGTGTGCACCTGCTTTGTGATACCTTTTAGCCCTCCTTTTAACAATCTCTTAGAATATGGATGCATTTATGCTCGATTTCTTTCCTTTCCTCAAGTTTTTATCTATTTTTTTACCATTATTTATCCTCTCACATGATTCCAGGGGCATCCTAATGCAAAAGATCTCTTGGCCTACATTCAAGGTCGATGTCAACTTGAGGCATTTTTCCTTGGGAGGCCTATTTTGGGGTTTTTAATTTGTTTCTTGCCCACTACAATCGGCCCTTTCAATTTTGATACTAAAATTAGTACAAAAGGAGGCCTTCCCACTTCACTTTTTCATCCATTATTATCCATGCCATCAATTCTATATGCAATCTATTGATCTACTACACATGCAAGTTATTCATTTTTTGTGAAAGCAATCCTACTTGCATCCAAGTTATCATTTACAAACAAGCTTTCAAGGTGCATTTAAGGAGTTCAAGCCAAGCACTAAAGGATTCATTGAAGGCCCTAATTTTATCAATACCACATTTTATTCTCAAGATATAAATTCTTTCTTCATAGGTGATAATGGATCAGGTCATCAATGAAGGAGATCTATATTCATTAACACTACACAAGCATTCAAGCATTCATCTTTAAAGAGTTTGAGCACACTTACATCCATGGATCTATGATTTGGCATTTGTAGATATATAAAATTTGTGGAAACTATTAGTATGAATGTTGATGATATTCCTATGGGGGAGTACTCTAGCATTATTGAGAGACAACTAGCATGACCATGTGTTGCATTCATGATTATGTTTATCATTGATGTCAACATACTGTAAAGATTGGTAGAGTAGCAGAAAGAAAATGAGGTCGTAAGAATTGAGTATTGATGATGATGTCAAGCACAGTTGAGGTTATGTTCTACAGTGTGTCCTAATGATGTAGACAAGTGCACGTATAGGAATTTGAAGATATGTGAGAATTTTATAGAAGACAATGTGCAAATAGAGTACCTGAGAAGTGATTTCTAGTGTTCGAATTATATCTCCTAACAGGGATAGAATCATGATGAAAGAATTTAGAAAATGATAGTAGATAACTTGATGATGATGTTAGTGAGTGCAAAAGGTTCGAGGTCACACGTGTGAAAATTTGTGAACACTATGAGCCGACAATATTTTGTAATTCTAAACAATTGTAATGAATTATGAGGTCTTATTGTGATTAATTGGAAAAGCCACAAGGCCAACTAATTGAATTATTTTGAGGACATGGTATAAAGGAAAGTTATTTTCCTTATGATGAAGCGTGTAATGAATGAGTTGTAAGAGAAATTGTATTAGATTTGTAAAGATTGAAAATACGAGTAAGCAATCAAAGAGATCATTGTGATGCAAAGTTGGATATCTGGTATTGAGATTTGAGAAGTATTTGGTGTAGTATTGGCATAATAAGAGGATAGAGAAAGAGTTCAAGTTGTTGAGATAAGTTACATTTCTATTATTTTGAAAGGAATAATATAGAGGCCAGTTGAACAGTGAGTTTGGTGGTCTTTCCCTTGAAGTTGTTTGGATGGTGGGTCCATTTTTCTTCTACAACTCCAAAGTCTCTTAACAGGGATAGATATGTACTGAATATATTTCATTGGCTCCTAACGGAGTCCATCCTCTTACAAGGAACTTATATATTAGTACATCATTTTGTGGGTACCATCCCCACCGGGGTTTTCGCTCTAATCAAGGGTATCCCTATTTAACATATTTGGTGCTGTTGTGTATGTGTATCTTCTTATGCTTGATGATTATATTGATCACATGTTTAAGGTTTAATAAGGTTAATAAGATTTGTATTGATCAAATTATCGATTCACTCCCCCTCTCAGTTATCTTGGTGAACTTTACTTTCTAACATATACATCTTACATTATCATTCATACATATTTGTGGATAGTGGATCTAAATCCATCCATATAAGTTTGGTAAGTAAGATGAACATTTTGTCTTACTTTTATATTTTCCCTCATTTCAAGGTTAATTCCTAAATGGGGGCTTAACCAAGGAAAACTCTAATCCTCCCCCCCCAAAAAAAAAAACAAAAAATAGATAAAAAAGAAATAAAAAAGTAAAAAAATTAAAAAATCAATTTTCTTGTGTAGGAGCAAATCTATAGGTTTTTGGACTACAAAATTCAAATCTTAGAACTAGGGTTTCAACTTTCCATTAGACTCTTCATACCTCACATTTATGTGTAGAGGGGTTGAGGTCAACCTTAACCTCAACCTAGGTCCTCCTCAACCCTAATTTGACCTTGAACCTCTAGTTTTGCCTTTAGTAGAGGCTTCTAGACTTTCATAGTCAATAGATGTTAGTTTCAAGGTCGTAGACCTAGATCTGTTCTAGTTTGCAACTTAGTTTGATAGTTGATTTTCATATTTGAATTGGCCTTTCCTATTGGCTCTCAAAGGAAAGTTTGATTACTCATTTATCATCAAAAAACTTAATTTGATGTGTCAAATATGATCTTCTCATGTGATTAGCTATCATATTACTTACAACTCAATTGGTCAATATACTAGCACTTAATAAACACATAGCCAAATCAATTAATAACACAACATTACAAGGAAATAGCATCCTTTGAGTATACATCTTGAAAAAGGAGTTGGATTTAGCATTGAAAACCCTTTCCTCCACTTTATTATGCCAAGAGGCATTCTATACAATCACAACACAAGAATATTCCAAAATAGATTCTTCGTCAATAAAAAAGAAATGGGAGCGGTTGCACACTAAATAAAAAATGATTTTATAAATGCATTTTCAATTTGTGCTTGCATTTCATTTCAATATTTCTTCCTTTTCATTTTTCATTTTCCAATTGATGGAATCCAAATCGATTGGCAATCTTGTAAAGACAGGAAACTGTAAAGTCATTCCAAAACTTTAAATATGTTGGCCTTGTTGTATTTGAACATGCACAGAGATATTCGACTTCTAACTTGATAATTTTGTTTGTTAAGAGGTAATGTTTTGTAAATTTGTGTTTGGAGAAGTTTTAAGTTTGAGATTTCTTGTGGACAGATTATAGTGGAGGTGATCTTTGGTTTGAAGGAGCGAAACAGATTGAGCTAGTAGGCGATTACAAAGGTCATTGAAGAGAAATACAAGTCTCATTTGTAGGCAAACTTCAAGAAGGTGCTCTTTCCTCAACTGAAGAATTTAATGAAAGCAGGAGAGCTTAACAAGGTTAAGAATTCCTTTAAGCTTAAAGGAAAGGCGGCCACTAAAGCTTCCACAAACCCTCGGCGGTAGAAGATGGCAAAAATGGCGAGCGTCGGTGAAGTTAGCAAGGCTGAGAAAAAGAAGGCAGTGAAATCGCTGAAGAAGATGCACACTCCATGGAAGACACCGAAGACTATCAAATTGGCCAAGCCTACGGTCTAGAAAAAATAGGGTGTTAATTGCTTTATATGCTATATATAGTTCTGCTACTATAGTGGGGAATGGCTCTTTTATTGTGAAGATTGTAATTATAAATTAAGTAGTAATTTTGTTAATATGCACTATATGTCCACATGGTTTTGTAAACCTCATGATTTTGCTAACTTGCGCTGTATATATCATAATTTTGCTACAATATGTATGATCTTGAACAGAGCAGATTTGTCTGTTGACAAACTTGAATCTTTTATAAATTCTGGGTGTAATATGAGGTGGATAATTTAATAGTGTGCGATTATAATAAATATATGAAAGTTTTTATATATATGATATGGAAAATTTTGAATGATTCATATGATGGTGTGCAATCATAAAAAAGAATATAAAAGTTTTTATTTGTATGATATGGAAGTCTGCTTGTTTCTTTCTATATGAAAGTTTGCCTATTTTTTCCTTTATGGAAGTTTGCCTATTTCTGTCAACCTATACGTGAGTGTGAGTTTTTGAATTACAAAGATTTTTTTAATTTTGGATTAGATTAGATATACTCTATATTAGATTGGATTTGATTTTATTTATTTCTGGATTAAATGATTGTTTTGGTTTGTTTTGTTTCGAATGTTCAATCTATGTTTTGTTACACCGTTCTATACAATCATAGCACAAATCCCTAGCATAGGAATATGCCAAAATATATTCTCTATCAATAAAAAAGAAATGGGAGTGGTTACACATTAATTTAATAAAAAATTATTTTATAAATGCTTTTTCAATTTGCGTTTGCATTTCGTTTCAATATTTCTTCCTTTTCATTTTTCTTTTTACAACTGACGAAATGCAAATCAATTGGCAATCTTGTAATGACAGGAAGCCATAAAGTCATTCCAAAACTTTAAATCTGTTGACCTTTTCATATTCAAACATACACAGAGATATCTAACTTCTGCTTTGTTTTACAAATTCTCTTGATTCCCTTGCTCAGATATGACATCCTTAACACCCAAAATTATACATATTTGCATGCCATAATCCACTGCTTCCCATGGAGATTTGAAGAAGGTGTCTAAAGTTTAGGTTATAGCCAATCCGACTGCAAAGCATTGAGTTAGGTAAGGAGAATTTTCTATAATTCTTTTCTTATTCTTTTCTCTCAACTCGTTAAGCTAAGTCGGTAGTTGAGTATTGTTCATGTATTCCAGTCAATAATTAGCTGTATGAATAACGTTGGGTAAAGGCTAAATTTCATCTTCGAAGTTTGAATTCAAGTTAGTTGATTGAACTTCACATTTGATGACTACGAGAGTGGTTGAATAAGTTTTTGTTTCTAAATGAAAATTAAATACGTTGTTTTTTTTTTCGCATTTGTAGCCTGTCGTTTCCTAGGATTGCAAATGCTAACGTTTTTGTCTAAATTGTGTTAAAAAATCTAACGTTGTTCTTGTTTGCATGCATTTGTCTTAGAATAGATTCCCCTAACTAAAATAAAATTTCCACTTCATAGTCTTCTTCATGTGAATGGACCACAATATAAATGTGTGCATTTGGGGCGAATTTGGCCATTCTCTGTATTCACTGCAACATTAGAGAAAGACTACTTTGCCTTTTGGCTTCAAAATTAGAAAGCTTTTTCATTGTTTACCTTGTTGACTTGAATTATATTCTTGATGTTCAATATTCAACCTACTCTTCCTCGCATATCGCTTTCCATTGTTGGGGCATTCTTGGATGGGGCATCAATTTTACAAAATGGGAGGAACTGAAATGCTTTGTGAGCATAAAACATTATGGAGTTCAGTGCCTTATGCTGAACCATATAGTGAAATGCTGAATTACCTCTCTGATCAACATTGATCTTAGGATTTCATCAGACACTCCTGCCATCATTAACGAGCCTAATGCCAACATTTTGTCAAACATATGGTGCACCTCCTTCATACATCTTTTACAAGCCTAATGCGAAGTTGGAATTCACAGGCCTTTTGTGTTCTCAAAGTAGCCATTTAGAGGTCACCGCCGTTGAATTATATTCAAGCTGACTTGTCATCGACGTTTTGTCAAACATATGGCGCACCTCCTTCATACACCTTTAATCATTGTCTCAATCGATTGTCGTCATGTTCTTGGAGCTTGATGATTTTATTGATATATTTGTAGCTCTTATAAGTAAGATATGTCAAAGGTATACTTTGTTATTTAATTTATTTATATTAAGTAGATCATATACTAAAACATCTACGAAAATGGATTTCAAGAATGAGAATATAAGCTAATAGCTTGAGTCATATGGGTTTGTGTTAACTTTAAAAAAGTTAATGTTTGGTCTTATTCTTAAAAATGATTTTTTATGGGTGAAATTTGCATGGTCATGTTATTTTTCATTTGTTTTGGCATCTATTTCATGAATGGTAAAAAAATCTAATTAGTATGAGTATAGAAGAAAGAAATTAAAGTAATGATAATCCCTCTATTTAGCAATTATTTTTCCCAACATTTTAAACAAGGAGACTATTGCATTTGGAAAAAGGCACAACATGGTTCATTTATTTCCATAAAAAGTATTATAGGTGATCGTTTATGAATGGTTTAATTATACAATTTATTGGCATTAGAGATAAGAGTTATAAAGAATTATTATTTGAGATATATTTAAAATATTTAATTAAATTTAAGAAATTATAAAATAAATAATTAAAGAAATAAATGTTAGAGAATTGTAATGAAAAAAATCTTAAATAAAATAATAATAAAATCTTAAATAAAATAATAATTAGGAGTGAGGAAGATATGTACAAGGAGTTAGGTCAAATTAGTTGATGATGATAGTACTATTAATGATAAAAATGTTTTAATTGGTTCGTCCTACAATATAGTTTATACAATTTGATAAATATAGTATACAGTCCATTTGAATAAAATATAAAGACCTTCTTCGATTGAAATAAATCAAAATGATTATGCTTCATGACTTTCAACCAATACATTGCTACTCAATATTTGAAAAGTATGTTTCTATATTCTTCACTATCCTTCAGAGGTCATAATATTACCATGTTTCCATACCCAAAATTTCATTATCAATTCTAACACAATTAGGTTTTTATATTTATTTTCTCCACAATTGATTATACTAAGTGACCTATTATGTTTTTTCAAAACCATTATTGATTTAAAATTTATGTCCCTCTCATTAACTATGCATTTATTCTTCTTTTTTATTGGTGCTAATGCTTTCTAAATTATTTTCCATGATTTGTTTCAGGCATGGCAGCCTTTGATAGACAGTCAATCATTGTCGACATGAGCCCAACTTCTTCTATAGGATCAAATCATTTTTTCGAGACAGAGTTTCAAAAGTGTGTATGAATAATTAAACAATGTTGTGCAACTATGGTAAAAGCACTTGAAAATGCAGCTTTATCAATTGATCATGTACAAGAGATAGAGATAATAGAGATGGAAGATGTTGCCAAATACGTACGCAATGCTTCTACAAAAGTAGGTGCAGTTCCACCCATGATGAAAGAGGTCTATGATGATCACATTACGAACAAAGGTCGTAATATAATTTTAATCTCTGAAGAATATGTGATGTACTTACATCATTGTGGAGAACTCTACACATGGTCCATATGATGATTTCTCATCTTTCATTTTTTTAGTTATTACTTCATCTAAATAATTTTATTAGGAGATATAGTTCTCCTTTCATCTATGTATCAGAATAATAAATAAATGATTTAATTTCTTAGCTCAAATTCTTCTCGACTATACTTGCAAATATTTGAAATATTTTTCCTTGACCTTTGTGTTTGTAGCTACACTATTCATGCTAAGCATAATTACCATTAACCAATGGTCTATTTATAAATGTAACTAATAAAATTATAAAAACTACTTAAGGAACATTGCAATCCTTATATTGCTCTTTAATTCTAAGAGGCGTGTCTAATGACAACAAGCTACCCTCCTAGATATAACTGTAAATGTAACATTAATCATAACTCTAACTACGGTCCTACTTTATCCACTAACCATAATTCCAATGCTTTGTCTAGGTAACCTAACTCAAACTATAACCGTAATTGTAACTTAAATTCTAACCTAACTTATATTCTAACACTAAACCTAACCCTAACCCTTACCCTAATAGTAACCCTAACCCTAATCCTAAACCTTTATTTACCCCTATCTCTAACCCTAACCTTAAGCCTAACCCTAACTCTAATCCTAACCTAATCGTAATTGTAATCCTAACACTAACCCTAACCTTAACCCTACCCCTACCCCTAACTCTAGCCCTAAATATAACTCTAACTCTAAAGAAGAATATTCATTTTATACTCATTTTAAGTGTAATCATTACCTCAATAACATTTACTAGCCCTTCGTTGTATACCATTCACGCTAAGCATAATTAACATTAACCAATGGTCTATTTATAAACCTAACTGATAAAATTATAAAACTACTTAAGGAACATTGTAATCCTTATATTTCTCTATTATTCTAAGAGGCCTGTCTAATGAGAACAAGATTCCCTCCTAAATGTAACTCTACATGAAACACTAACTGTAACTCTAACCACGGTCCTACTTTATCCCCTAACTCTAACCCTAACCATAATTTTGATGCTTTGTCTACTCCTAACTCAAACTATAACCCTTATTATAACTTATACTCTAACCCTAACTTATATTCTAATACTAAACCTAACCTTGACCTTGACCCTAACCCTAACCCTAACCCTTTCTCTACCCCTATCTCTAACCCTAACTATGATCCTAATCTTAACCGTAATCGTAACCATAACCCTCATCCTAACCATTTCTTTACCCCTATCTCTAACCCTAACCCTAACCCTAACCCTAACATTAACCCTACCCCTACCCCTAACTCTAACCCTAAATCTAACTCTACCATAATTAGACTCTAAGTCTAGCCCTAACCGTCATCCTAACCTTAACCCTAGCCCTAACCCTAACCCTTATCCTAACTATTTCTTTACCCCTATCTCTAACCCTAACCCTAATCCTAAGTCTAATCCTAACCTAACCCTAACTCTAATCCTAACACTAACCCTAACCTTAACCCTACCCCTACCCCTAACTCTAACCTAAATCTAACTCTACCATAATTAGACTCTAACCCTAGCCCTAACCCTAAATTTAATGTTGAATAAAACCCTAACCCTAGCCTTAACTCTAACCTTAACCCTCACTCAAACTTGTACCCTAACCTTAACCTTGATGTAGCTCTATATATAACCCTACCCCTAACTCTAACCGTTAATCTAACTCTACCATAATTGGACTTTAATATTATACCCAACTCTATATATAAACGTTATATATATATATATATATATATATATATATATATATATATATATAGTTAACATAAATTTAGATTAATACTAAATTATATGAAAAAGTATATATATAGGTATGTATATTATTTATGTTACCAATATATATATATATATACTTTTTCATATAATTTAGTATTAATCTAAATTTATGTTAACTATATATATATATATATATATATTACTCTAGCTCTAATTGTAACCTTTACCCTAACAATAACCCTAAATCTAATCATAACTCTAATTCAAACCCTGTCCCTCACCCCAATTTTAATCCTAACTCTAACTCTAACCCTAACCCTAACTTTACACTATCCCTAACCCTAATTCTAACCTTAACCCTAACCTTAACTCTAACTCTAACCCTAACCCTAACCTTAACCCTAACCTTAACCATAAGCATAACTCTACCCCTAACTCTAACCCTAAATCTAATTCTACCATAATTGGACTCTAACCATAACCCTAACCCTAACTTTAATCCTATCTCAAACCTTAACACTAACTGTAACTCTAACCTTAACCCTGACTCAAAACCTAACCCTAACCCTAACCCTAACCCTATCCCCACTATAACCCTAACCATAACCATAACAATAACTCTAACCCTAACCTTAACCATGAGCATTACTCAAACCCTAACCTTGACCATAAAAATAACTCTACCCCTAACTCTAACCCTAATTCTAACTCTACCATAATTGGACTCTAACCCTAACCATAACTATAAGCATAAATCTAACCCTAACCTTAACCATGAACATAACTCTAACCCTAGATATGACTCTACCATAATTGGACTCTAACCCTATCCCTAACCTTAATTTTAATCCTGACTCAAACCCTAACCCTAACTCTAACCTTAACCTTGATTCAAACCCTAACCCTAACCCTAGCCTTACTATAACCCTAACCCTAACCCTAATCATAACCATAACCATAACTCTAACCCTAACCTTAACCATGACCATAACTCTAACCCTAATCTTAACCATAAACATAACTCTAATTCAAACCTTAACCATAACTCTAACAACAACCATAACCATAACTCTATCCCTAACCTTAACCATAGCTCAAACCCTAACCCTAACTCCAAACCTAACCCTAATGCTAACCTTAACCCTAATTCTATCCCTAAGGTTAACATTAACTGTAATGGTAACTTTGTTCCTAACCATATATCTACGTATGACTATAACATTTTACATTACAATATCCCAAAAATTTAATTTAAAAAAAAAAATCTAAATTAAACTCCTTACATTAAATTTAAAAAAAATATTTAACTCAAGCCCTAACCCTAACCCTAACCCTATCCCCACTATAACCCTAATCATAACCATAATGATAACTCTAACCCTAACCTTAACCACGAGCATTACTCTAACCCTAACCTTAACCATAAGCATAACTCTACCCCTAACTCTAACCCTAATTCTAACTCTACCATAATTGGAGTCTAACCCTAACCCTAACCCTAACCCTAACTATAAGCATAAATCTAACCCTAACCCTAATCCTAACCCTAACCCTAACCCTAACCATGAGCATAACTCTAACCCTAGATCCAACTCTACCATAATTGAACTCTAACCTTAACCCTAACCTTAATTTTAATCCTGACTCAAACCCTAACCTTAACTCTAACCTTAACCTTGACTCAAACCCTAACCCTAACCCTAACCCTAACCCTAACATAACTCTACCCCTAAATATAACTCTAACCCTAATTCTAACTCTACTATAATTGGACTCTAACCCTAACCCTAACTATAAGCATAAATCTAGCCCTAACCTTAACCATAACTCTAACCCTATATCTGACTCTACCATAATTGGACTCTAACCCTATCCCTAACCTTAATTTTAATCTTGACTCAAACCCTAACCCTAACTCTAACCCTAAATATAACTCTAACTATAAATCTAACTCTACCATAATTAGACTCTAATCCTAACCCTAATCCTTACTTTAACCTTGATTAAAACCGTAACCTAACCCTAACTCTAATCTTAACCCTAACTCAAAAGTCTAACCCTAACCTTAACCCTTACTTTAATCTAGATGAAAACCATAGCCCTAACCCTAACCCTAACCTTAATCCTGACTCAAACCCTTACCCTAACCTTAACCTTGATGTAACTCTATATACAACCCTAACTCTAAATATAAACCTAACCTTAAACATCACCCTAAAACTAACCCTTTCTCTACCCCTTTCTCTAACTCTAACCATAAATCTAATTTTAACCCTAACCCTAATCCTAATTTTAACCCTAATTATAACCCTAATTTCAATTCTAACTCTAGCCCTTATTCGAGCTCCAATTCTAACTCTACCTCTAACTCAAATCCTAACTCTAATTCTAATCCTAACCTTAACTATATTTGTAACCTAAACCCTTATTCTTACCCTTGCCCTTACCCTAATCCTAACCCTAACTCTAATTCTAACCCTAACTATATTTGTAACCCAAATTCTAACTCTAATCCTAACATTAACTCTAACTCTAATTCTAAACCTAACCCTAACTATAACCCTAACAAGATCTGTAATCCTAAAAATAGCCCTAGCCCTAACCCTAATGCTAATGTTGACTCTAACTATAACTCTATTCCTGACCCTAACTCTAACCCTATCCATAACTCAAACCCTAAAAATAGCCCTAACCTTAACACTAACCCTAATTTAAATCTTAATGCCAACCCTAACTCTAATTCTAACCCTAACCCTAACTATAACTCTACTCTTCAATATAAAATTTTACGTAACAATATGCTTAAAATAAAATTGAATTAAAGTGATGCAAATAAACACCATATATAGAATTAAAAAATAAAATGTTAAAGAATAATTTTATAGTAAGTTTATACAAATGTATTTAAAAAGAAATAAATAATTTGGCACTAACCTTAAAAAAATAGAATTAAAAAAAAATACTCTTCCTGTTGCGCCACGATTACCACTAGCTTATATATATATATATATATATAACATCGAGAGTAATCATTCTCGAGGTTATTCTTGAAGGCCCCTCTTTTGCTTTCCCTAATGTACATCTAAAATTAGGGGTTCAATATAAATATTTTAATCTCTATCTCCCATATTTATTGTACCTCTTATTTATATGTTATGTTTTGGTGAACTCAATACTTCCACTCTTCATATCTTTTGAATCAATATTTGGATGCTTATTTTATGCATTGGTTAACATGCATTATAATGAACTTGACTTCTTTCATTTCTATTGTTTATTTTGGTATTATACTTCATTTTTCTTTCTATATCTACTTTGCTACATTATATAGATCTGTATTGTCTTAAAATGGAAGCACTTCCATGTTAAGAGTGTTTATCCCTCTGAGTAAGTGGTTTGGAATTATGTCAAGTGCCTTGAATGGGTTTTTCATGGATCTGGTAGTTTTCCTCTCTCTCTCTCTCTCTCTCTCTCTCTCTCTCTCTCTCTCTCTCTCTCTCTCTCTCTCTCTCTCTCTCTCTCTATTTACAAGCTATTTCTAACAACTTTCTTTGTGAAATTGAGGACTTTGATTTTTTTGGGTCAAGGACGACCTTTTAGGTCAAGGATGAATTCAACCCTGACCTAGGGAAGGGTCAACCTCATCCTTGATCCCAGGTCCATTTTTCAATTTCTAGAGGTTTTGGGATATTGGGCTTTGGAAAGTTTCATTTTCCCACTTTCAAGTCGGCTATTTTGGGTTTCAGAATGGTACACTCTTAAATTAGATTTAATCTAGGTCCATTTCTAGGGGTTAAGGTTAATTGGGATTTAATGCTCCCATGTTGACCTTCTCTAGGAGTTTGTACCCTAGATCTCTATATAAGGAAGCCTTCTTCCCTCATTTTGACATCTACAATCGATGCACCTTCTATGAACCATCTATATATTATAAGTGAATTTATGAGAAACTACCTACTTTACATAAGGATATATTATCAAGCATCCATTTTCAAGTGAGCAAACATTATATCATTCAAGCATTCAAGTTTTCCAATGAAGATCAAGGATTGAAGCATTCAAGCCTTTGAAGGGATTTGGTTCAAGCATTCAAGATTCATCATTCAAACCCTAGATCTAGCCATCATGGTGGTGTGATCTTCCTTCAAGATACTTTTTTCATCTTCAAGATCTATTTGTTTTTCTATCAAGGTGGATTCCAAGCATACAATCATGGAGGTTTTGATTTACATTTGTTAATGTTATGTTCAAGCTTTCATATCAATATACTTGTTTACATTTCAAATACAATTGCATATCTATTGAATATCATAGCTTCATTGTTAGATTTACTTCTACTACTTGCTAGCATTCCTTATTTCAATTCCATTATTAAGGTTGATTTTGAACTAGGGTTTGACCAAGGAAAACCCCTCATCCAAACAACAAAACCAATTTTCTTATAGATACAGGTGTGGAACAACTAATTAAAGAGCATATTTGGATACCCTTTTCGTTGAACTTGTAGGATATATGAATAGAAATTTTGTTAGAGCAATGCAGGTCAAGGCCAACTTTTTGGGGTACAATTGTGCCCCGGGGTAAGATTGTGCCCTACTATCAAGGTCAAGGTCGACCTCCCTTCAAATTGACAAAAGTTTTCTGGGTTTTCTCTGTCTCGACATTTCCTATCCAAAATAGGTTGCAGAGATCCCCGAAATTGTACACAGACATTAGAAATGAGCATTTTCCAGATTTATCCTACTTTATGATAAGTATTTATCTTTTATCTATTCAATATTTAAGCATACACTTTTAAAAATAGCATGACCATAGGATCTCCTTTCTCCCTATTCTACATTGCATGATCCATTTTTGCATTGATCACTTTCTTGTGCTTAATCAATTTGGATCATTCCTCTTGGGAATTCAGGTTCAAAAGAGGTCCTATTTTCTTCCTATTCAAGATCTAGTTATATATCTTTCATTATTTATAGCTTCTCATTTGGTAGATAAATATACTTTACATTGCAAGTCTAGATCTACTTTGTATGCGTTTTATTTCTACATTGTGTGTATTTAAATTTATTATAGCTATAATCATTGCATTCTTCCATGATTAAAAAAAAAAATTTCATTTGAGGCATTTTTTATGGGTTTGTTATCATCCTTTGGTAGTTCCTTTTCATGTTTCTTTCAAGAATTTCACATTTTTTATTTCATAAATGGGATGATGGTTTAGTGCTTGATTTCCTTTATAATTATACTATTTTCCTTTTTGAAATTAATCCTACCCATGCAAACATTTTAGCACAAAAAGAGTCCATTAATGTTCCTTTAAAGAATCTCATTCCAAAGGGTGATATCTTTAAGGACAATGTTGACCCTTCTTCTAAAATGTATCTCACCTATGAATACATTCAAGAGACAAATCCTTCACCCTACACAATTATTTCCTATTCCCTCACTTCTATGGATCGAACTTAAGTGGGCCATGATTATTCCCCTGTGTCTTATTCAATAGAATATTATCCCACTTGATGATTCTCCTACTTGGGATGAAACATTGGACAAGTAGATTGATTACACACTTCCTCATGAAGCATCCTTGGTACAAGAATATGATTTATTGGTTGGAATTTCTTCTAGAGATGATACATTCATTTATGATGATGATCCTTCTCCCAAAAACATATCCCCCTTATCAAGATACTATAGAAAAGAGGAGGACAATACAAATACTTTTCTTAATACCAAGATACCTCCTTTTGACACTCATTCCATACATGAAGCATTAAAGAAAACTTCACATCCATCTCCTAAGAATATCTTGCGTAAAGAGGGTCATATCATTCTTAATATCCTTAAATATCTCCCTTTTAGTGATAAACTGATGAAGAATCGTGAGCTTGATCAAGTCAATGTTTTTGTTAATTCTCAATACTACATAGCTAGTACACCCATGATAACTATTAATGGATGTACTCAATCAAATCCATCTCAAACATCTAGAAAACCTATGGTTACTATTAATATTTATCCTCAACAATCCTCTCAAACTTTCACTACACCCGAGACAACAGTAAGATATGATCAACAAGGTTCCTTTCCTTTAATTTAAGAGGATCACTTGCAGATGTAATTGCACGGCCTAATTGGTATGCATTTTACAAATGGAAGCCATCTCACTTATATTAGATAAAATATGGATAGATATGCCCCTTTGAGAGACATGTCTATTCATTAGTATGTAATATAATAGTTTGTTATTTAACACATACATATTTGTGTGTGTGTATATATATATCACATGTCCAAGGGGTTTAGCTTAGTTAGTTGAAGCAATGATTTCTCATTGTGGAGACCCTAGTACAAATCCCAAGAGGGACATCTTTGTGGAATTCTAAGTTGTGACTCTTGGTCTTCTGTCGGTTGTATTTGTCTCATTGTAAAAGGTGGATTTGAAGTTGTGACTCTTTGTCTTCCAATTGTTATTTCTAGTGTGGTTGCTTGTAAGGAGCTTGAATAAGCTTGTAAATCTCATGTTGTTGCTTGAATAAGCACAAGATTTGTAAACAATTACAATATAAATATACATAAATATCACATATATAATATATATGTAATATACTCATATATGTAATCATGTAGTGGGTGTTGATGTAGCCCAGGTTTTGGGGTGAACCATGTTAAATCTGTCTGTTATCTGTATTCATTCTGTATTCTTCTTTTATTTCTGCATATAACTGTTTATTCTTATATTATTCTAGATCTGTCAAACCCTAAAAATTAGTATTAGAGCAAGGTTTGTTTTTGTAGATTGACATGACTTTCATATTTGAGTGGGAGCAATGCAGGACTCTAGATTCAAGCAAATTCAATGGTTAAAATTTCTAGTTATAAAAAATGTAGATGGAAGATTATCTATATCAAAAGGATCTATGGAAGCCATTAGAAGGAAAATCCAAGAAATAGGGAACTATCATAGATGAAGATTGAGAGATCTTGGATAGGAAGGCATTGGGATCTATTTTTCCATGCCTTGCATCGTCTGTAACTTTCAACATATCAAAGGAAAAAATGACAATAGAGATGATGAACATATTGGCTACATTATATAAGAAACCCTCATCTTCAAATAAGGTATTTCTTATGAAGCATTTGTTTAATATGAAAATGGGTGAGGGAGGATCTATATCGAATCATTTAAATGAATTTAACATAGTCACCATTTAGTTGTCATCTGTACAAATTTCATTTGATGAAGAGGTTAGGGCTCTCTTAATCTTATGTTCTTTGCTAGAAAGATGGAATAGCTTAGTTATGGCTATAACTGTGTTTCTGGTTCAAATATTTTGAAATTTGATGAAGTTGTTGGTGTTATCCTAAGCGAGGAAATGCGAAGGAAAAGCACAGGTGAAAGTTCACCCTCATCAGGTTTCACTTTAAACATGGAGAATAGAGGAAAAATAAGGGGAAAAGGACAAGGGCCTTTGCATGAAAACTAGTCATGACGAAAGTCAAAGAAAGGACATTCTCAATCTAAAGGAAAGAAAGATTGTTGGTACTATGGAAAGATTGGTCACCTAAAGAAAGACTTGGTCTCAAAAAAAAAACAAGGAGACAAAAATGAAGATGATACTAAGAAAGTTAATGTCTCAAGTAATACTTTACAAGTTTCTTTAATCTTAGGTTTGGTTAATGTTAATGATTCTTGGGTAATAGATTCTAGGGCTTCATTCCATGCTACACCCCATAGAAAATATTTCCAAGATTATGTTCAAGGTGATTTTGGATAGGTATATTTGGGTGATGATGAGCTCTGTCCTATTGTTGGGAAAAGAAAATTAAAGATCAAGTTCCCAAATGAAAATGGCTGGATACTACATGAGGTAAGGCATGCCCCTGATTTAAGAAGAAATTTAATTTTTGTAGGACAACTTGGTAGTGAAGGCTACATAGTCATGTTTTTAGACAATTTAGAGAAGGTCACTAAGGGTTCATTAGTAGTAACTAAAGGTGTGAAGGTAGGCACATTATATTTGTGTATTGGTAATACTTATTCTACCTTAGTTGCTACTGATAATGTTAATGTAGGGAAAACTACTATAGATGTTTCAAGAATAGATTAAAAAACATGGCATCATAGGTTTGGTCACATGAGTGAAAAAGGGATGAACATTGTTCACTCTAAACATCTATTGTGAGGACTGAAAATATCAATTTAGAGTTCTGTGAAAACTGTGTTTATGGAAAACAGAAAAGATTCAGATTTCTCAGAGTTGGGAAAGAAAAGAAGAGTGAGAATTTAGAGCTAGTGCATTCAGATGTATGGGGACCAACTTCGGTATCATCTCTTGGTGGCTCTCATTATTATGTTATTTTTATAGATGATTCAAGTAGGAAAACATGAGTATATTTCTAGAAATAAAAATCTAATGTTTTTGAAACATTTAAGAAATGGAAAGCTTTGGTTGAGAATGAGACATAAAATAAGTTGAAGTGTCTTAGATCCGATAATGGAGGTGAGTATTGAAACATAACCTTTTAAGATTACTATTTTAATAATGGAATTTGAAGGTGGAAGAAATTTCTAAGAGCCCCACAAGAAAATGGGGTGTCAGAAAGAATAAGTAGGACAATTATGGAATGTGCAAGGAGCATGAGATTGCATGCTAGTCTAACCCTTCATTTCTAGGAAGATGTTGGAAACACTACTATCTATTTGATAAACAGAGGACCTTTAGCCCCTTTGGATGGTGGTATTCCAGAGGAAGCATAGACTGGAAAAAAGATAAATTATTACTTTTTGAAAACTTTTGGTTGTGAAGATTTTGTCCATGTTGATAAAGAAAATAGAACCAAGCTTGATGCTAAATCTCTAAAATGTACCTTCATTGGATATGGAGTAGATGACTATGGTAATTGATTATGGGGTTTTGTAAATCTTAAATAGTTAGGAGTAGAGATGTTATTTTCAATGAGAAGGTCATGTACAAAGAGTAAATGCAGGAAAAGAAGCATGAACAGGTCAAATAAGAATATGTGGTGTTGGATGAGACTCCTAAAAATGAAAAACCACTGGTACCTAATGCTCAGCAAGAACATGTTATCCCACACACTCTTGTAAGTGTTTGGCATTCTAAAAGGTCAAGCAAACCTCTTGAAATCTTTTCTCCTTCTTTGTATTCTATTTTATTGTCTGATTCTGGTGAACTAGAGGAATATGAAGAAGTAATGTAGGTGGATGCCAAACAAGAGTGGAAGCTGGGCATGAAAGAGGAGATTGACTCCTTGTTGAAAAATAAATCTTAGGACTTAGTCCCTTTACCTGAAGGAAAAATATTTTTTCCTAACAAATGGGTTTATAGGCTGTAGGAGGAAGATGGAGGAAAGAAAAGGTATAAGAATAGACTTGTGGTAAAGGGTTTTGCACAGAAAAAGGGCATAGATTTTGATTTAATATTCTCCCTTGTTGTAAAAATGACTTCAATTATAACTATACTAAGTCTTGTGGATGCAGATGACTTGCACCTTGAACAACTAGATGTCAAGACAAATTTTCTCCATGGAGATTTGGAGGAAGAAATTTACATGCAACAACTAAAGGGATATGAGGTCAATGGTAAGGAGAATTTCATGTACAAGTTAAGGAAGAGTCTGTATGGCCTAAAAGAGGAACCTCAACAATGATATTTAGAATTTGATAGTTTCATGGCTGAACAAGGTTACCATAGATGTCATTATGATCATTGTGTATATTTTAAGAGATTAGATAATGGGAGTTACATTATCCCGTTACTCTATGTTGATGACATGCTTGTTGCTGGGTCTAATTTGCAACCAATAAATGAAATTAAAAATAAATTAGAAAGATAATTTTCTATGAAGGATTTGGGTGCTGCTAAGAAAATCCTTGGTATGAGGTTTAAATGGGATAGGAAAATAAAACCTTGAATTTGTCCCAAAGTGAGTATATAAAGAAGGTGTTGAAAAGATTTAATATGCAGGATGCAAAAGCAGTCAGTACACCTTTGGCTAGTCATTTAAAATTGACTAAGGAAATGTGCCCAAAGGCACAAGAAGAGGTAGATAAAATGTCTAGCATCCTATATTCATTAGTTATTGGTAGTTTGATATATGCAATGGTATGCACATGGCTAGATATTGCTCATATAACGAGAGTTGTCGGTAGATATATGAGCAATCTAGGTATGGAACATTGTAATGTTGTCAAATAGATTCTTTGATATTTGAAAGGTACTACTACAAAGGCATTATATTTCATAGGATCTAGTTCTGCTATGAGTGTATTTGTTGACTCTAATCTAGCAAGAGATATTGATACAAGGAGGAGTACTATAGGGTATGTTTCCACTGTAGGGGGCACTGTAGTTAGTTGGATTTCTAGATTGCATAAGGTTAATACACTTTCAACCACTGAAGTTGAGTATGTAATTTCTATAGAAGCTAGTAAGGAGATGATTTTGTTACAATGTTTTCTGGAGGAATTGGGTCAGAAGTAAGAAGATCACCCATTATATAGTGATAGCTAGAGTGCCATTCATCTTGCAAAGAATTCTACTTTTCATTCAAGGACAAAACATGTGCAACTTAGGTACCATTTTATAAGGCCTATTTTGGAGGATGGCCAATCACAACTTGAAAAGATTCACACATGTGAAAATCTTGCAGACATGTTCATGAAGGTAGTCCCCAAGGAGAAGCTAGTTTCTTGCTCAGCTTCTATTGGGCTTCTTGAGTGATGATAGTGAAGGTAATACACAAAAAAGTCTTTTATCTAGTGGGAGTTACATGTCCTACATTATCGTCTAGTTTTAATCTCCAAGTGGAAGAATGTTGATATTGTGGCGACTAATCATGTAGTGGGTGTTGATGTTGGAAGCAACTGAGATGCATAATGTATTGCAATGTTGGTGTGCATTTTTTTTTGGATAATATAAAGGTTGAAGGCCATGTAGGTGGATCTAGCCTAGGTTTTGGAGTGAACTATGTTAAATCTATGTATTATCTATGTTCATTCTATATTCTTCTTTTGTTTTTCCATTTAACTATTTATTCTTATATTGTTTTGAATCTGTCAAACTCTAATAAAGAGTAAAGGGGTTACCAATATTAAGAAAACCCAATAAAGTAATGTGCAAACAATGTCAAATGGAAAAAATGATGAAGTCTAGTTTCAAGATAAAAACCTATACTTCTAATGATATTTTTGAGTTGGTTCATACTAATTTATATGGTCCTATTAGAGTGCAAATTGATTATGATGAAAAATAATTTATTCTATTTGTTGACGAATTCTCTAGAATGATGATTGTAATATTTCTAAAAGAAAAGTTTGATGCATTTAAAATGTTTAATTGGTATTTGGCTAGAACTGAGAAGGAAACAAAAAAGAGTCTGAAGTGCTTGAGATTAGATAGAGGAGGTGAATTCATATCAAGCAAGTTCAATATATTTTACAATGATAAATGAATTAAGAGCCAAATGAGTGCACCAAGTACTCCACCATGGAATGAGATAATTGAAAGAAGGAATAGATAAATCATGGTTTGTACAAGAACATTGATGATGGAGAAGAAAATCTTACAAAATTATTGGAGAGAAGCTATGAGTACTGACGTTTATACTCTAAACCAATTTCAAGTCAAGAAAGGTACAAACAAAATCCCTTTTGAACTTTGGTATAGATATGCACCTAGTGTCAATTATTTTAAAGTTTCTGGAAGCAAGTGTTACATTCTGAAAGATGCAAGGAAAGGAAAAATTGATGCAAAAAGTGATGAAAGTATATTTCTAGGATATTCCTCTAAAAAATGGCATACAAGTGTTTGAGTTCCAACTTTAACAAAATTGTTAAGAGTGCAAATGTTAGAGTTGTTGAATTTGCATAAAAGAATGAAGAGGGATGCAAGAAAGAACCTAAAGATTACAAAATTTTTGTCCACATCTATGAAGGAAAAACTTTGACCTCACATAAACTAGAGAAGGAGGCTATTGAGCATAAGCAGTTAGATACTACCAAGGTTCAACGGAAATTTTTTGCCGAGTAGAGGTCAAGAAGTCAGTCCTGCACCTATCTCATAGGCATAGGGTGAAGTTTTGATAGAAGAGAAGGAAGCTAATAGGACTAAAGAGTCATTTTTGACTACAAAACTAGAGAAATATATAGCAATTCAAATATTGGTTACCCTACGAATCTCTACATCCCCCATTCCTAGTCAAACTCTTTATAGTCTGAGTGTAGATGGTAAACCTTTACAATCATCAAGGCCTAGTCTTGATACATCAAATATTGGAGAAGGTACATATTATGGTGATGTCAAATTAGATGAGGTGATTGAACTTCCAAAGTTTGATCTTACAACAATTACCATAGAAGAAATGAGCATATTGTAGGAAGCTCTAGCAAGAAAGAAGCACCAATAGTTACTCACAAGGGAGCATAAGTAAAGACAAGTTCTACATGACATCAAATAAATATTTCTTGATGCATTTGTCCTCCCAACACCTAATGAAGAAAAATCTATTCTTGAGCAACTGGTGGATATAGTTGATAATATCAGTGATGCAAACTTGGATACTAATACTAAACTTCTAGAATGGTCTGGGAAATTTTTTCAAACAAAGGTCAATAAAAATATTTCTAGTGCCATTGCACTATGACAGGTTGACTTAGCAACCAAGATGGAGAGTGTAAAGAAGTTGTTAGAGAATATATTTTCTCTATACACAAAACTTTGTTATGTGAATTTATTCACACAAGGAGTTTAGAGGGCCAATGACTAGTTACAAGGAGACCTACGAACAATAGGCATCATTCTTAAGTTTTCTCCTAGTTAGAGCCAAGCTCATTTTCAAAGATTGTTATCTACTCAAGGTCACCTAGCTACATTACATGCATAAGATGCAAACATTCAGGCTACCTTGATAAATATTCAATCCATGTTGATCCCACACATGGAGGTGTTGCACAAGGAACTAGCCTTTTTTGAAACATTGACGATTCTCATCTTTTCGCTCATGATGGCTTAGTAGACCTTGTTGTCGACATAGAAGTTCAATTTCAATCTCTAGAGATAGCGTGCAACAATTGGGATGCAACATTCAAGATTATAATGGAGGTCCATAAAACATTTTTGGAAAAAAACACTGTTAGTGTACCACCCATGACATAAGTGTCAAAAAGGGGGGATATTGAAAAAGAGGGGATTGAGACAAAAATGAGAGAATACATAAAGGGGGAGTAAATGCAAAAATAGAGGGAGACAACAACTCAACAAAATTTACTCAACAGGAGTATCAAATTTAGATACAGTAAAGAACAATCAACTCAGGGGGAGTTATGAAGTTTTGACGTATGACTGATAAGTCATTAGTTTTTTGCAAAATTTTGACATTTTGAAATTTTGTATGTGAGCAAGTAAAGAATATAGATTATTTGAGTTATGCTTATAAGTTAAGGTTATCTAAGTATGACAAAGTGTTCTTTCAACTCATGTCAAAGGGAGAGATTGTTGATCTCATTTTGGTTTTGACATATGAGTGATAATACACTTAAGTCATTGCTTAACAATACTTAGTGCATGCTAACAAAGTAGTGTATGTTGAGCATAAGATGTCAACTAGTGCATGCCAAGCAAATTATACAATATGTGCCAAGCAGATAGTTAGTGCCAAATCACTCTAGTGATGAGAAAGCTAATACATGCTGAGTGATTCAGATGCCGAGTGAATAGTGGATACCAAGTCATTCAGAGGCCATGTTACAACATTGAAGATATAGTGGATGTCGAGCATCAAAGACTTCAAGTGTTGAGTAAATAGTTTTGGACATAGTTGTTTGTAATGACACAAACTCCTATGTCAACTATTTGGGGCAACTTAAGGATTGTTTTAAGATTCTAGAAGATAAGAACGAATCTACATTGAGAATCCCTATGCAGTACATGTAACCAATTAGATAAAGGGATGAATTAAGTAACAAAATGGGTGAATCATAGTCATTGATTCTTACCTAACCTTAGGTCACCTAAGTCTTCTTAAGGAGATAAAACACTAAAAGAGTTTATGTGTGAAGAGAGAGGTTTGCATGCACAGATAGAGCATTCATGGTGACTAAGGAGATGTGAAAGGATTGAATTACAAAATCAGTTAGAGAGAACATAGGAAAGTAGAGAAAGGACAAAAGTGATACATCTGATCAAGAGGATCAAGTATACATCAAGAAAGAGGAGATGTGATATCTAGCAGAGAGTTGTTAATTGAAGGATCAAGGCTAAAACATTCTAATAGGTGAATCAACAAAAATCTCTTAACTGAGTAGTCCTAGTAGGCTTTTGTAAATCCTTTAATAGGGTGCTTACTTTATTGTAAGTTGAAGTCCTTTAACTAGGCACACTTTTAGCAAGGTGTTGAAATCCTTTAACAAGGTGAGACCTAATAGTCTTTGTAAGCCTTTACCAGGGCAAACCTTTCATAGGGTAGATCATAGTTTATGATCAAACCTATTGTAACGTTAATTGGCTACTCTTTACAATTGCAGTAGTGAAGATTTGTGGGTGTCATCCCACCCTAGTTTTACCTCCTCATTGGAGGGTTTCTGGGTAACCAAATAACTTGTGTCATATGTGTTAATTGTTTCATGCTATGGATGAATATGTTTAGTTTGGTATTTTAGTTTACATGCAAATTGTGAGATGGATGTGTGGTGAATGTTTTTATGGTTAAAGTTTTGAAGTGCTGATTTACTCCCCCCCTCAGAGTTTACTTTTCCTGTTGTTAATTCCAACAAGAAGAAGCCGAGTATAGTTAAGGTCGAGCAACAACAAAAGGAACAATTATGATCGAGCATCAAAAATAGTGTATGCCAAGTAAAATAGATAGAACATAAAAGTCTAAAATGATACAAGCTTGGAGGTAAACCATTTTAAGCCAAAATGAACATGAAATTTAATGATCGTAGATTTTTTTACATAGGTTTTAACTCATTTTTGATGTGGATCATCGATGCCTATAAGGAACAAACAACCAATTAGACCAAGAGAAAAAAAGAGAAGCATCTAGAAGACTCTATAGATGTATTTTAATAGGAAAAAACTTATTTTTCATAAGTGGAGTGAGCTATCACAAAAGAGATTGCAAAGTGTGAGAAGGAAGCGAAGTATTATGTGAAGGAGTTAAGTTTTGGATGTTGCATGTGGAAGTTATGAAGAACAGAGGTTAGTGACCTAATGAAGCAATCAAGGACTAAGAAAAGCTATATTAGATTGGAGATCATATCAGAGATTGGAAGGAGGAGATCCATAATCAGCAATTATAAGTGAAGACCAAAGGATTAGGTACAAAGACAATTTTGACAAATTGAATTAGGGAAAATCTCTTAACAAAGTGGTTTTAATGAACATTTTTAAATCTCCTAAAGAAGTCTTTACTTCATTGTAAGTGTTAAATCATTAATATAGGTAAGAACTAACATTATTAAACACTTTTGGTAAGACCTAACAAAGTCCTTACTCTGTAGTTGTTCGGGTGCTATCCTTTTGTTGTCTTTTTTTGCATAGATGTACTTGGCCTCATGTTTCTATGTTTGTTTGTTTGCTCTTTGAGGCCTTTTATTTTTTGAACTCTTTTGTTAGTTCTTCTTTGATACTTTGTTAAAGGTTTCGGGTCCTTTAAAACCTGTTTTTACATAATCAAAACATTCTTAAACACTTTTGGAAAGGCATACCCCTCATAGGTCAGATCATCAAAAGTGATCAAAATTGTAACCCTAACAGGTTAACTTTGTTACTACAGTGTTGAAGATTTGTGGGTGTCATCCCCACCCCACTTTTACCTTCAACTTAAAGTGTTTCTGGCTTACCAATAGGGTAAACTTTAAGAAAGCTACCTCCAAAAAAAGATATAACTATTGGCAAATCTTTCGTTATTTTGAAAAAAACAAAATTATTTCTATTGGCAAATCTCTCAAATTTGTATTCTAAATATGATTAATATTAGCAATTATTTTTGAATCATATTTTTTTTGTATAAAATATTGACAAAATCCAATAATAATAATAGGAAGTTCATTAATAACCATGGAATATTAAAAATCAAAATTATTATTTTTAACCTTGTGGAATATTATGAGGATCGTTACATATACTTTAAATCAATATTGAAAACTAAATATTGGTGATATATCACTAAAGTAACTAATAATTATGATAATTATTAGTCAGTTAAATATAATTTCTCCAATAATATATTATATTTAGGTGACTCAAATCTAATCATATAATGAATATTGTGGCAAATATTTGAGTTAATTTTTTTCAATAATATAAATTATTGAGTGATTTTTAATATTCTATAACTAAATTTTATAAAACTATAACAATTTAGGTTGTATCAAATCTTAAATTATTAGCCAAATTACTAGCCAAAAAATTCTAAAATTAGCCAATTTGTGAATATTAACCACTAAAAAATACCTTAGTTACCAATATTTTGTGTTATGTGTTTACATTTTCATGGATGTGATTGATAGTTAGATCTACTTCAACATTTTATTTTCCAAGTTATGTTATGCATAAACTATATATGAGATGGTCAATATGGTGAATATAGTAAAGTTGTTTTGAAGGATAAAATTTTTATAGATCCCGATTCACCCCCCCATTCTCAGTATCTTAGTTTCCCAATTAAACTTCCAACAATTAGTATTAGAGCATTGGTTTTCTTAAAGGAAGTATAACAACTTGTGAGTTTAGATCTTGGAGATGGAGGCTTACAAATTGGGAAATTTTATTGACAATCAAGTGATTGATATCCAACTCATACTGCAACAACTTGAAGTTGCAAGAGAGGAACTAGGGAAATCCCTTAGAAAGAGAAAAGATATGTCCATTTAATAGAATGACACACTTTATGAAGAAGTTGATACACAAGGATTGTTTGATAATGGGAAGTGAAATCCAGTCAGTAAGGCTATGTGAAGTGATTGAATAGAGGAAGAAGAAAGTTGAAGAAGAAATAGTTGTAGATGTGGAAGACAAAAGACAAATAGTTATTAAACTTGAAGAAAGGTCATTTGATGTGTAAAATATTACAAACACTCAAATAGACACAATGAATCAACTTAAGCTTGCAAATTAGGAATTGAATAGGAAAGACATGGAGATAAAAAAATATGAGATCATAGAGTGACTTAATGAGGAACGAGTTAAGATCTGAGAAAGAACTTGTGGAAAGGATGAATAAGCCCAGTTAAGCATTTAGATACTTTGAAGAACTAATTAATTCACCTAGGTCATTTGGCATCACTTTTGGACTAGGACATACAACACCTAGATTTGAGGGTTATTGTTACAATTGTCAAAAGTTTGGACATAAAGCATATGAGTGCACATCATAGGAAAAAGCCTATTGGACAAAAATAAATGCACTGAAGAAAGTTTGTTCTAATTGTCACAAAGTTGGATATGTGAATAAGAATTGTAGGACCCAAACACTAGTACCAAACAATGAACACAACTAGGGTAAAGACAAAGTGGACACTAAACAAAAGAAGAAGGAGATGAACCAAACTTGGAGGAAAAAGGTGGAAGTTGGAGGCAGTGGAAAAAATGAAGTCAAGATTACCCAATCCAATGGAGAAGGTGATCACACCACCTCAAATTGATCAAGAAAGGTATGTAAGGAATTTTATACTTAATGATTTTTCTTACATTAGTTCCTAATATAAAATGTGCAAAATTTCATATATGTATGAGAAAAGATGCATTAGAATAGATCTATGGAAAAATAGGTGCAAAATAATCATTTACATGATGGGTGCCAAGCATCAATAAAATTGTTTATATTGACTGAGCATTGAAATATGGGTCGAGTACTCCCAATGATAAAAATGATGTATAGGCTGAGTTACATGGAATTGACTCAGCTGTATAGTGGAGATCGAGATAGTTGGATTCCACCTAATAGATATCACAATAGTAATGGAGACCCTAACTTGAATGAATGAAGGTATATATCGAGAATTTGAAGGTATTGCACACCTTGTATTCAAATTTTGAGAGTACAAAGTGATTTGAGCAATTGCAAAGGTGATTGGAAGCAAACTAGCAGTGAAAGAGTGATCGAGCATTATTTTTAGTTGTGTCGAATAGTTCAAAAAGAAGAGTTTTAGAACCCTAACATGAGAATATGGCATCTTGATCATCTGCAATGAAGAATCAAGGAGAAGAGGTAAGACATATTCACTTGGTGAAGGTGACACTTGTCCTCCACCTAAGTTTTGTGCTATACCTAAGATTTCCATGAAAGGAGATTCAATGGATGCATTATCATTGATACCACCTAAAGTCATTATGATTCACAATGTTAGGAGTTGTTACATGTGCAAAATAAATGAAGTTCATGATTATGAGATTCATTTGGCATATGATAAATTATGTGACAAATGAATATTAAAGGATGAGTTCAAAATTATTGAGAGGAAAGGCTTAACTCGTGCCCTAGATTTTCTGAGGAATTTCAAAATTGAATGGATTAAATCTATGCTAAGAAGAATTCATGACATGGAAATGTGATTAGAGAATGGACTAGTAAAGATTACAAATAAGGTAATCCATGTTGTTATTGGTTACCCTACATTTGAAAAAAGGAAGACAATGCAGTGCCAAGCTAAAGAAGCAATCAAGGAAAAGACCAAAGTCGAGTGGAATGGATGTGAGCTATCTATTTCTACCATCATTGATCTATTGCTTGAATTTTCAGTAAGAGTAGTTTCTCATAAGTTTTATTAGTCAAGCCGATTGAATAATGTACCATGTATGGAAGTTGATAAGTCATGGAAGATTGTGACAAGGATCATGAATATAATCTTACCGAGTTGCAATAATTGAAATTAGTAGAGAAATTAACATTAATCAAGAAGGAGAAAAATTTAATGCGTAATTTTAGATCATTGATTAAGGATATTTTATTTTACACTCAGAATCATTATCCTACTATTGGAAATATTGTATGGGAAAAAGATAAATTTGTCACAAGGAAGAGTACTAAGTATATAACATAGTTGGGAGAAAATTTTGAAGATATTCTAGATAGACATTTTGAAGAGTTCAAACTATATATGAGAAAGAGAATGAGGATCCAAACACCATTAGTGATGAATCATTAAAATGATATATATTTTCTAGTTGATACTAACAATACATTTGCACAAGAAGTTAAGTCGAGGATATCCTGGCTTAAGCCCTTTGGTTATGAAATTGATATTGACAATGTGAGTGTAAGTATTACTACACTATTGAAGAAGAAATTAGTGCAGAGGCCAAGTCCTTTGGAAAATATGAACAAGAAAAGGCTAGAATCATAGTTGATACCAAAGATTTCTTCTATAGATAAGAAGAGAAAGAAGATGGTTGAAGACCTAGAAGGAAAGCTAGGAAAGCTAAAAAAAGGAAGAGAACCTTTGATGCTTATTCAAGGTCTTGGAGAAGATAAAGTAAATGATAGTAGTGATGAGGAAGAGGAAGAAAATATAGAGAGAAAGGGTAAATCCCTAGCAATGGTCACCCTACTAGAAAAGAAGGCTGAAAAATTGAATATCACAACACCTAAGGAGAGAAAGGTTGCAAAAAAGATAGTACCCAAGCCCCTCTCTCCTCTTGCACCACAAATACTAAGGACTAGGGTAGAAAAATAATAATTTCCAAGCCACCAATAAAGAAAGGAGTGGTTAAAATAAAAAAACCAAGTGGCACTAGTATAGAGAAGAGGAAAATGCCAGCCACTATGAGCTAGACAAAGAGAAGAAGGATAGTAAAGATGAAAGATATCAAAGAGGAAGATGCAAAGAGGACCTAGTCCAATGAATGTGGACATCACCAAGTCATTGTACTTGCCAAGCCAAGAAATATTGATGAGGTATATGACAACATTAGAAGCTTTGCAGGACTATCAAGTTTTAGATATGTGAAGTATGATACATTGAGCAATGTTGACAAATCCAAAGTAGAAGAAGCTATGATAGAAATGATGGCTAATAATAAAATTTCTCCTACTAAATTGGAAAAGAAGATTCCAAATGATATGTAAAATAGACTAGATAGAAAATAACAACATGAAACAAAAGTAGAAAAATAAATTAGAGAAGGCACATTGACCAAGATTATGCCTAAATTGACATATAAGAAGAAGACAACATTTTTGGAGAATCATAGGAACTAATTTGTTCATAAATTCAAAATATTTATGATGTTACATAATAAGAATGAGTTGTAGTATGACAAAATGAATTGTTATGGAAGAGTATTTTTGGCTTAAGCACAAGAGGAGTGGAATAAGAGAAAATAGTGGATATAGTAACCATTGAGATGATCAAAGTGATGAATAAAGTTTATGTGTGCAAAGACCACAAGGAAACATATCCCCTATTAATTCCACTACACTTGAAACTCCTATTGATGAACAAAGGAAGACCTCAGAAATTGAGAAATATGAAAGGAAGAAGCAAGAGCAAGAGGAACTAGAAAAGGAAACCAATGTAGTAGTTTCTACTATAGGTCAAGAAGGACCACATGTCTTAGGAACTCAGGATGAGGGAGATAAGGAGTCTAGACAAGAAGAACATGAAACAAAGAATGTAGAACCAAGTGCTACAATTGTTGTTCCAAGCACTGAAGTGCAAGAAAGTCTGAGTGGTGATACCCCATCACCTACTCTTACTCTAGCAGTGTCCAGTAGAAACAATCCAAAGAAAATTAAAAGAAAGAAGATAAAGGAAAGTTCTCCAAATAATAATGTTAGTCTAGATGCAGTAATTGATATGCCAAAATGGGATCTATCCAATCTCACTTTTTAGAAAATAGTCATCTTACATGACATATTTGCAAGGAAGAAGAAGAAGAAAGAGATGAGGCGAGAGAAATAATAGAAACATGTGTTTTAGGATATAAAGGACTTATTTGTTGATGCCTTTTATATTCATACCATTGATGAGCATACCCCCATTATCTCTTAGTTGGTGCAAATTGTAGAAAAAGTTAACAGTGAGGATATTGAGGCAAATGAAAAACTTATGGCCTGGTTTGAAACAAAATTTGAGAAAAGAGTAGTGGAGAATGTTGTTAGAAGTGTTTAGAATAACTAAGAGGGTTGGCTAGGGGGGGGGGGGGGGGTGAATTAGTTACTCAAGGTCCTTAGGTACCACTTGAACAATTAAACACAAACACTCACTATTTTGCTTATCGTTCCATTGCTCAATCTTTATTGTAAAAATACTATCTTAAACATAACTTGCTTTACATGATGAAAACATAATCAAATGTAAAACATATAAATAATTCAACACATGTTTTGACACTAGGATTTTATGTGGAAACCTAATTTGGGAAAAACCACTAGCAACATGTCACCACTTTTCATTCCTTTGAAGTGAGCCTTGTTAGGAGCCGACCCTATTAAAGGTTACAAAACATACTGTTAAATGTGACCTTTTTAAAGGATTTAATTACCCTATTAGGAGTGGACTTGTTAAAGGGATTTGATCATTCTATTTAGAATTCCACCTTGTTAAAGGATTTACATAAATTGTTAAGTTTGTTAGGTCAACCTCTATCAAAAGGATTTCAATACAAACTGTTTATAATGATTAGAAAAAAAAAGTAGGTTTTCATCTATGTGATTACAACTCACTTTTATAGGTTCAGATATCTATTCGATCCTTGTATTGACTCACTGATAAGCCTTCCATTTTCATCTCTGATCTTGATTCGTTTGGCTTCTCAACAACACTTAGGCCTTCTGCTCAAATTTACTTATCAATATCAACACCATCTTTGCAAGATGTCTCTTTTAGCTTCACATTTACTCACACACTTGTGCATTTTTGATCCACCTTTATCTATATGCGTCTCTTACATATACTATCAACTACACTCTTGATAATTTTTTCGGCTCTGTACCTTTTTAAATAGGCAATTATTTCTTTGCCATTTTCCATGACCACAGTTCTTAGGGTTTCCAATCAAGTTCAATATGATTCACTGTATCTATCCATCTTCTTGATCATCCTCTAGAAACTTCTCTAGAATTCATCTATTAGGTCTTTACCTAATCCTCTCCTTGAATTTAATGATCCAACTAATCAATCTTATATTCAACATAGTTTACATCTCCCAAGAAATCAATTGTATTGGCTTGATCTCACAATTCCTTGAATTCATTTTGATACTGTCACTCAAAAATCTTTAAATTCTAACACTTGGTCATCACTGAATTACTCATTCATTGTCAAGCTTTCTAGCTCGACATCAACTATCTTTCTCAATATCAACTATCTTTCTTGGTATTAACTATATTTCTTTGTTGATAGTAATGATTGATCAACACTAGATTTTCACAACACTAACTATAGCTCAGTTGACACTAGTATCACTCGACATTCCTTTGCAATTTACTTTATTGTCGACTTGCTTATCTTTCTTGACATAAACAATTACTTTGCTTTATCAAAGTCTATCCAATCAAATGTCCATTATAACTACCTTTTCATAACTCAACTTTTCCTCTAGGTACTATTGTTATGAACGACTTCTCAAATCCTCTTCATTAATCAAATATATATGAGATTTAGATTAAGTAGAAATATTTCTTATCAATATATTTGACATCAATGACAAAACAAAAATTGTTCCAATTGTAAGTTTCCAATAATCTCCATCTTTGGCATTGATGACAACATAAAAACATCTAAATATGTAGCAATACCACTTGTTACCATACAATCCAAAAGGTTTCACTCTAATTCTCTTTTCTAAATTTCTCCCTCTGAAACAATTTTCCTTTTGTAGATTCTCCCTCTTTGATAGTAATCTTTGTTTTCCCTTTTTGCAGTATCTCACCTTAACTTAGTATCTTATATATTATCTTCCTCTTAACTCTCTCTTTGTAGTAAACTCTCCCTCTTTGACAATAATGCCAAAGACATTGAGTTGTCTGAGCTTCAAACTCTTCATACATCTGAATTATGTAGATTTTGCATGTTTGGCTGATTTTTGTCATCCGTCTATGAATAATTTGTTATGATATACTAAATTATCTACCCTAGGTATGTCCCAAAGTAGAGTTGTATTGAATCACTATGTAAGATATTCTGATTAGCACATGTGATGCAATGCACCTTGTCTTCTTAAGTAGCTTGGGTTATGGGAATCACCCCTAGTTTACCTCTAAGATATTCATGAGCATCTCTAGGTAATGGTTTTGTGAGTATGCCAATAATCTATTCCTTGGTATTCACATATTCTAGATTCATTTCTTTGTCTTGAACTAGTCCCTCAAGTCAATGTTCTTTGTCTTAGTGCACATCATTGGATTCTTTGTAATGTTGATAGCACTTGTGTTATCACAAAAGATAATCACTGGATCTAATATCTCTTCTTTCATTCCTATAAATAATTGATTGATCCACATAATGTTTGAACAATTCACTACAACTACTGCATACTCGGCTTCAGCTATGGACTGGGAAATACAATTTTGATTTTTGCTTTTCCATGACACCAATCTCTTTCCTAGAAAGAATGCACCCCCATTGGTGATTTTTCTGTCATCAATATTCCTTGTGCAATGTGAGTTAGTAAACACCTTTACTCAAATCTATCACTTCTTTTGCAATACAACCCATAGTCTTTTTGTACCTTTTAGATACCTCATTATCCTTTTCACAACCATCATGTGATTCTCCTTAGGATTTTCTGAAAATATAGATACTATCCCAACTACCAAAGCAATATCTTGTCTGCTATGAACAACATACTATAATTTTTCAATAACGGATCTGTACAAGGTCCCGTTTACTTCAATAGAATCATCATTCTTTAATATCTTATGTCCTATAGACATAGGTGTACTCACTGACCTTGAATCTTCCATACAAAAAGTCTTTAGTATGTCCTTAATGCATTTGGATTGAGTAATAAAAATACCAAACTTCATTTGACATATTTGTAATCCAACAAAAAATTTGATTTCAACAAACGTAGATATTTCAAATTCCTTCTTCATTTCATCAATAAATGATTTGCATAATGCTTCTCTTCCTCCAAAAATAATATTATCAACAAATATTTCAGATAACAATACTTCATTATTCTTACCATTCTTCAAATATAGATTACTGTTGTCATTTTTCCTTTCAAAACCAATCTTCACCAAATGGTTATGTATTCTTTCATACCATGCTCTTAGGGCTTGTTTCAATTTATAAAGGGATTATTTTAGTTTACATACCATATTCTTCTTTTTTGGACCTACAAATCCTTTAGGTTGTTCAATGTACACTTCTTCCTTAAGTATACCATTTAAAAATGCAAATTTGAAATCCATCTGATATACCTTGAAATTCTTGTAGGCTAAATATGCAAGCAGAGTTCTGACTCCTTCAACTCTTGCCACAGGAGCAAAAGTTTCTCCATAATCAACTCCTTCTTGAGCATAACCTTTGCATACTAGTTTTGTCTTGTTTCTTGTTACTTCTTCATTTTCATTGAGTTTGTTCCTAAAAACTTTGTTCCAATAACTTTTTTGTCTTTAGGTTTTGGCATTAAATTTTGTTCTTCTCAATTTGGTCAATATCCTCATTCATTTCTTGAATCCAATCTTCATTATCTAAAGCATATTTTATTGTCTTGGGCTCAAATTTACAAATTAAGCACATGTCATTTTTCAGTCTTCTTCTTGTCATAACAACTTGATTCAACATCTCCAATGAAATGTTCATGTTTGTGATGTCTTATCACATATTTTTCTAGCATAGGTAGTTTTGTTCTTAGTACTTCTATAGGTTCATATGAAAAAATAATCTCAAGCTCATTTTCTCTTTCTTTTTTAGGTTCTTGTTCATGTTCTACATGCTTGAAATTTTCTATTTGATGATTGCATTTCATGGCTATGACTCAACATCTTCAATCTATTGCTTGACACCCACTTTCTACTACTTGGAAATTTGTATTTGTACTCCGTCATGCCCTTCCATTGGGAAATTGTAGCTTGATTTTCTTGTTCATTTTGAGTGTTAGGAGCATCATCATCCACATAGATTAATGTACTATAGTCTTTGGGTTCTTCATTACTTGAAGTGTGACTTCTTTCTGCAAATTCATCAACTTTCAGATTTGCACTTTCCACAATTTTTTGTATTGTTAGAATTTAAACACTTATAAGATTTTCTTTTAATGGAATAACCTAGGTATATGCCTTCATCACTCTTTGTATCAAGTCTTCCATTCCTATTATCTTTTAGTATATAACATCTACTTTGAAAGATTTTGAAATATTTCACATTAGGAGCATAACCATACCATAGTTCAAAAGGTGTAGTATTTGTACCTTTCTTGACTTGTACTCTATTCAAGGTGTAGACAATAAATATAATTGCTTCTCTCCCATATTTCTTTGATATGCTCTTCCTCATCATTAATGTTCTTTAAGAGTCCATTATTGATCTATTTCTCCTTTTAGCTATTCCATTATGAGGAGGGGTCATTGGTGCTAACATCTATCTTTTTTCCTCTTTCATTGCAGAATGTATTGAACTCATTTGAAATGAATTCACCACCTCTACCATATATCAAGCACTTTAGACTTCATTAATTCTTTTTCAACTCTGGCTAAATACCACTTAAATAACTAAAAAGCATTAGATTTATCTTTAAGAAACATAACAGTCATCATTCTAGAGTAGCCATCAACAAATAGAATGAAATACTTATCTCCACAATAAATTGAACATCAATGGGACCACATAGGTCAGTATGAAACAATTCCAAAATATCACTAGCAATGTAAGTTTTCCTTTTAAAACTAGACTTGGTCATTTTTTCCAATTGACATTGTTTACACATATCATTGTTAGGCTTCTTTTGTTTAGGGAACCCTCTTAATTTATTCATCTTACTAATATTTGCCAAATTATCAAAGTTCACATGACATAATCTCGTGTGCCATAACCAAACATCTTCTTGTTGTGCAAACAAACATGTCTCATTTGATAAATCTAGGTAGAACAAATTACCTCTTGTTTGATCACTAATTCCAATCAGCTTACCATCAACATCATGTATCTTGGTCTTTCTATGATGCAATTCAACTCTATAACTTGATTTGTTCAGCTATAAAACACTCAACAATTTATAGTTAAGTCCTTCAACCCAGGAAACATTGTCACATTTTATATTTTTAGTCAATTGAATAGTGCCTTTACCTTTTATAATACATGGGATATCATTACCAAATTTAACACATCCACCATTGTATGGACCAATATCTTCAAATTTATCTTTATCACCAGTCATATGATTGGAGCATCCATTTCCAATTATCCATCCGTCACTCTTCTTTATGTATGAGATTAGTGTAGTTTTATCATCTTCATCAGAATCTTCTTTCATAGGAACATAGACAACTTCATTATCATTATTCTTAGATTCATTGCTAGTTCCTTCTTTAGAAATATAACAATATTTCTTACCTTTGTCATCCTTTCTTCTCTTGTAGTCTTTGTTATCTCTTCTTCCTTTGTACATTCTTTCCTTCCTTTCACCCTTATCCTCTCTCTTTGGACACCTAGCATAAATATGACTAAACTTGTTGCATGAAAAATAAATATTAGTTAATTTACCTTTGTATTTACCTCTTCCTCGTCCAAGTGTTTTTGCAATGAGGGCTCCATGTTCATCAATATCATAATTAGATTTCTTACCTTTGTCATCCTTTCTTCTCTTGTAGTCTTTGTTATCTCTTCATCCTTTGTACATTCTTTCCTTCCTTTCACCCTTATCCTCTCTCTTTGGACACCTAGCATAAATATGACTAACCTTGTTGCATGAAAAATAAATATTAGTTAATTTACCTTTGTATTTACCTCTTCCTTGTTCAAGTGTTTTTGCAATGAGGGCTTCATGTTCATCAATATCATAATTAGAACTATTACTGTCACTTTTCACATATTTACATTTTCTTTTGCTAAGAACTAATTATGACTTGAATGTAGATTCAATAGTAGCAGGTGTGTAGTTATAAAATTTAGACATCTCAAAAGTAGTAATTCTACTAGTTACACCTTCTATTGTCAAAGTGTTACCTGGTGTGCATCTCAATTTTGTAGAAACTCTAATGGCCCATATCGAGAGTTGAGTCCTCTATACCTTACTTGTTACTATTTCATCTTTGATTTCTCCATTTACACCACAAATAGAATTAATAACCTCTTTGACTGTTGTGCAATATTGCACTATGTTCTCACCTTCCATCATTCTCATGTCATCAAATTTTCCTCTCAAGCTTTCAAACTTGGCTCTCAATACATTATCATCACCTCCATATATGGTCTACAATTTATCTCAAATTTTCTTTGCATTGCCACAATCTTTTAAGTCATCAAATTTGACATAGCTTAGGGTTGAGGCAATCTCCAACATTGCTTGATTGTGTTCTTGCTTTTTCTTTAGTTGATCGACTGCCAGAGGAGTAGTGGTAACCTTTATATATTCATTGTTCACAAGGTTGAGAGTAGCATCAATTTTATGTAGATATATGCAACCTCATCAAGGTTTTCCATGTAGGAAAATTCTCCTTATTCACCTTAGGTATATCTCTCTTATGAGTCGTGATCTTTATCTTTAAGTACCTTCAAACTTTTCTCTATAAGCACTGTGCTCTAATACCAATTGTTAGAAATGTTTAGAATAATTTGGGGGTGGGTGGGGGGAGGTGGTTGAATAGGTTACTCAAGTTCCTTAAGTACCACTTGAATAATTAAACACAAACACTCACTGTTCTACTTGTCATGTTTTTGCTTGATCTTTATTATAAAAATTATGTCTTAAACATAACTTTCTTTGCATAATAAAAACATCATCAAATGTAAAACATATAAAGCATTCAATATAGATTTTGACATTGGGATTTTATGTGGAAACCTAATTTGGGAAAAACCACTTGCAACATGTCACCACTTTCGCACTCTTTTGAAGTGAACCTTGTTAGGAGCCAACCCTATTAAAGGTTACAAAACACACTGTAAAATGTGACCTTGTTAAAGGATTTAATCACCCTATTAGGAGTAGCCTTGTTAGAGGAATTTAATCATTTCATTTAGAATGTCATATTATTAAAGGATTTACATAGACTATTAAGTCTTCAAATGACTGTTATGTCAACCTCTATCAAAAGGATTTCAATACAAACTATTTATAATGATTAGAAAGAAAACAATAGGTTTTGATCTACGTGATTACAACTCACTTTTGCAAGTTTAGATTTCTGTTTTATCCTTGTGTCGACTCACTAATAAGCCTTCCATTGTCATGTTTCATCTTGATTCGCTTGGTAACCCTTTGAGCAATCAATCCACTCTTCTCAACAACACTTAAGCCTTTTGCTGAGATTCACTTATCAATATCAACATCATCTTTGCAAGATGTCTCCTTTAGCTTCACACTAACTCATACACTTGTGTATTTATGATCCACTTCTATCTATATGTGTCTCTTACATACGCTTGCAACTAAAATCCTGATAATTTGTTCGACTCTGTACCTCTTTAAATAGGCAATTCTTTCTTTACCATTTTTATGATCACCATAGATCTTAGGGTTTGTGATCAGGTTCAATATGATTCACTCTATTTGTCCATCTTCTTAACTATCCTCTAGAAACTTCTCTGGAATATTTCTACTAGGTCTTTACCTTATCCTCTCCTTGAGCTTATGGTTCCAACTCATCAATCTTATCTTCAACATAGTTTACATCTTCAAAGAAATCAACTATCTCGGGTTGATCTCACGATTCACTTGAATTCATTCTCACACTCTCATTCGATAATCTTTAAATTATGACACTCGATCATCATTGAATTACTTAATCAATATAAAGCTTTCTGGCTTGGCATCAACTATCTTTCTTGGTATCAACTATCTTTCTTGGTTGATACTAATTCTCGGTCAACACTAGATTTTCTTAGCACTAACTATAGCTTGATTGAGACTAGTGTCACTCATAATTACTAAGTCTTTAACTCTATTACTTGGCTTGGCTTATCTTTATTAACATAAATAATCACTTTACTTTATCAAAGCATGAATGGTAATGATATTCCTATGGGGGAGTACTATGATGATATGTTACATAGATGACTTAGTTTGTCATTGATGTCAACATAGCAATTTTCTATGGTATCTAACAGAAGAATAACAGAAAGATCAAGTTGGTATGAATGAATAGTTGAGTATTATAACCACTTGAGGTTATGAGAGATACTTCTAAGTATCTAGTATATGCAGGTAACATTGGAAGAAGAAAGGATAAGTGTAGAAGAAGTTATGTAAGTTTCGGTGATGTTTGTTTGAGATAGAGTTTATAGAGGCGTGTTCTGGTTAACTTGTTATATATCTTGGCAAAGTTGATATCTTAAGGATCAAGGTTGAGGACATGGTAAAGACATGTTGGTGATGATGTGACTAAGCTTACTCATCATAATATTGCATATACATAAAGTTATTCAAGTTGCAAGGTAGAAGATTAATGTTATTGCTAAGTGTAACGTGTCTTTAATGTGGTCCTATAATAATTAATTGAGAAGGTCTAATAGCCAACTTAGGGATTTTTTTTGAGGACTCAGCATAAAGGAAGGACATTTTCCTTTATCATAAAGTGTGTGTGAATATGATTTGATGATTTATGTTAAGTAGCAGAGAGTATGGAATGCAAAGTTGAGCAGAGTAGTGCGGGAGTGAAGGAAACTTCATTCCTGAGGTTTTGCTGAGTGATCCAAGGTTTGATATTTGGATCTAAGGTTTGTGACCTAGTCTACAAGGTTTGATAGTGATTGGTTTGGTTGAAAAAGTAGAGGAAAGAGGAAAGTGATAGTAAATTACTTGTTTGGGTAATGAGCTCTTCTTGTAGTTGAAATTACATGTTTGGGCAGTGGGCTCTTCTTGCATACATTATACTACAACCCCTAACATGGTTGGAATCTCCTAATAGGGATTCAAAGTATCCTAACAAGGACTCATTATACTAAATGTTGTAATAGACTACTAATAGGGTCCATCCTCTAACAAGGAATATTTATATTAGTACATCATCTTGTGGGCATCATTCCCACCGGGGTTTTCCCTCTGATCAAGGGTTTTCCTATTCAACACATCTAGTGTATTTGTCTATATGCATTTTTTTGGTCTCATATTGGTTTTGACAAGTGAATGTCAACACACTTAAGCCATTTACTTAGTTCATGCTAAACTGGTAATACACATTGAGCACAACATGTAAATATTAGACCATGCCGAGTTGCAAAGAGTGTTGAATCACTCATATGTCAAGTCACTCAGGTGCCAAGTAGATAGACCATGCCAAGTGATTTAGGAGCCAAGTAAATAATGGATGCTAATAGTATAAGTGTCGAGTCACATTATATAGAATAGTGCATTCTGAGCATTAGAGACTTCATATGTTGAGTGACACAGTTTTGACATATTTGTTTGTAATGGCACAAACAACTATGTAAACCATTTTTGAGCTGACTTAAGGATAAATTAAGATCTTTTGGAGATAAGGATTAATCTATATTTGGATTCCATATGCAATTGAATGCAACCAATCAAAAAATGGGAAGGTTTAAGTGGCAATATGGATGAATCTCAGTCGTAGATTCATACCTAACCCTAAGACACCTAAGTCTTCTTAAGGAGAACGAAGCCCTAAACTATTTAACAAAATGGGTGAATGATCAAATTGGAGAAGCAAACAAGATAGTTTGCAGAGCATTCAAGGTGACTTAGAATTAAGAGTAAATTGTAGAATAATTTAGAGAAGAACAAAGGATAGAGAAAAGGATACAACATTGAGACATGTGATCATGAAAGATCAATTAGACATTGTGTAGAGGCGATCTCTCATTAGGAAAGCAAGTGCCAATCGCAGGATCTATGCTGAGACATTTTAATAGGAAATTTTAGTTAAATCTCTTAATAGAGTAGTCCTAACAGACTGTATGAAATCCTTTAATAGGGTTCTTACTTAGTTTCAAGTTGAAGTCCTCTAACAAGACACACTTCTAACAGGGTGTTGAAGTCCTCTAATAAGGTGAGATCCATCAATCTTTGTAAGCCTTTAATAGGGCAGACCTTTCATAGGGTAGACCATGATTCATGGTCAAATCATTGTAACCTTCTTTAGATACACTTTATTTCTATAGTAGTGAAGATTTTTGGGTATCATCCCCACCGCAGTTTTACCTTCTCACTTGAAGGGTTTTTGGGTAATCATATCTAGTGTTATTTTTGTGATTGCTTACATGTTTACATGATTTAGATGCATATGCTTTACATTTTATTTCAGTTTACATATTGAATGCATATGATGAATGAATGGTGAAAGTTTTATGGGTCCAAGTTTAAACTCTTGATTCACTCCCCCTCTCAAAAGTTTACTCTTTCTCCTTGTAATTCCAACAATTGGTATTAGAGCTTAGTTCTCTGAAAGAGAAGCTTTGCAGCTTTGAGGAAAGATCTTGAAATGAAAGTCTACAAGTTGGGAAAGACTATCGAGAACCAAGAGATTGAAATCCATCTCATATTACATCAACTAAATGAGGCAATAGAGGAACTAAAGAAATCCTTGAAGAGAAGGAAAGAAATTGCTAGTGTGGAGAATGACACACAATACAAAGAGATAGACACTACTAAGCTATTTTTAAATGGAGTTTCAAATGAATTTGATGTAGTAGTTGTAGATCTAATGGAAAAGAATAGAATCCAAGCTGAGGAAATCAAAAATCTCAAGTTCGAACAAGAATCACAAGCCATACTGGTATGTGAAGTGGTTGAACAAAAGAAGAAAGCCATGGAAGACAAAGCCATGATTGAAGAAGGCAAAAGAGTTTTGGCTAATAAATTGGAAGAGAAGTCAATAGAACTAACCAAGATTTCTGACATGCAATTGGATACTCTAAGTCAAATGATGAATGCCAACTATGAACTGAATGTTAAGGACATTGAGATAACTACATTGGAGTTACAGAATGAACAATTGCAAAGTGACTTGAAAAGAGAAATAGAATTTGCTGAAAGTTTCAACAAGACAAATGAAGCCATCAAATACTTTGAGAAATTACTGAAATCTCCTAGACATAACAACAATACATCAAGACTAGGCTACAGAAGCATTAAAGAAGGAGAATCATCCAAAGTTGTTGAAGAAAGGAACATCAAAGGTAAGAACTCCAAACCTACTTGTCATAATTTTGGCAAGAAAGGACATACTGCTAATATGTGCAAGAGCAAGAATACAAATCAAAATGTCAAACCTAAGAACATGACTCATTGTCATAAGTACAACAAGCAAGGCCATCAGGCACACGAATGTAGAACCAAGACCATGCATAAACAAAGATTTGAAGGATATTACTACAATTGTTAGAAGTATGGACATAGAGCTTTTCAATGTAGATCCAAATCCATGTGGTCATCTAACAAGCCAATAAAGGTAAGAAGCAATGGGAACTCTTACAATTGGGATTATAATACAAGATATAGCTATCATTATTGTCAAGAATATGGACATGTTCCTAAGAATTGAATTAGAACACACTTCAGTGGTAACTACAAAAGGTGGTTGAGTCAAACCACATGTTTTAGCTATTTGAAGACTAGACACATCAATAAGCATTGTCCAACTAGGTCAAAGGCACCAAGTTGTGAATTTGATAAAGGCAAAGGCAAGGTAAATGTTGAACACATTAGATATGAGATGAACAAGACATGGAAAAGTAAGGATGATTGCAGCACATCAAATGGAGAAGGGATCACTTCACCCAATGGGTCAGGTGATCCCACCTCATCAAATTATGCAAACAAGAGGTAGGCGGGTCTGATATTTAAAGGTTATATCATGCATCACTTCCAAAAGGATATAGCACTGAAAATACTAAATTAGCATGAATGAAGATGCAAGATGTTGTTAGAAATTCAAGACAAATATTTAAAATTTTCATGTTGTTGCCAAGTATGAAAAGTTTCCAATATGTGTCAAGTGGAATTTTAGTTGATGCTGAGCTGCCAGATTATCTAGTGGATGTCAAACTTGTAGTAGTTGCCAAGTTGTGGAAATATCAATGGATGTTGAGTGAACCTAAAAATGGTTATTGCTGAGCTTATAGCTATGTAAGCACTCAGCATTAAATGCAATATTTTCAAAGGGTATATGATCGACTTGAGCTCATTTCTTCATCATTTTGAAATTGAGAAAGAGTGAGAAGAGGCCAACCTCAAATTTATCAGAAGTAATTATAGAAAACTTGTGTAGAGATTAATCACCCGATTGAATAATTTCCAAGGTATTTATCACAAGTTGGGCTACGTAGTTTACTTTTGCATAAACCCTAGTTTGACAAAATGACATCTAGTTCAAAAATGTTGAAGGGAAAGAAGTTTTAAATGTTCAGCTAGTTGGTATTGAAGTAAAGAAACCTATATTTAAGGCCATTCTTGACATCACCTATAAACAAAATCCTTCTGGTGCATTATCAATGATCCTACCAAATGTGATAATGGTACAGGATATGAGGAAATGCTACAATTGTAAGATAGGAAGTATAGGAGACATGGAGATAAGAGGTGCATATAACAAATTGTGTGAAAATAGTGTCTTGAAGGAAGAATACAAAATCATTGAGAAAAAGGGTTTGACACTAACCCTAGATTTTCTAAATGTATTTAAGAGTGAGTGGATAAGAATTGTACTAAGCTAAATTCATGATGGTTCCTTGTGGCTGGAAGGAGGACCAATCAAAATAACTAAGAGAATAATTCATAGGGTTACTAGTTACCCAAACCTAGATCGGCCAAAGACACTCAAAAGTGATTCAAAGGAAAAATTGTCAAGAAAGATCATACATATGATCTAGCAGAACTTCAGCTACAACTTATGGAAAACATTGGAGCTATAAGGAAAACCAAGAGTGCACAATGTAAATTTGGTTCTATGCTACTTGGTATATTCTTTTATGTATAGAATACATTTCCCTCTTTTGGTACTATGGGCTGGGAGACAAACAGATCAATTGTAGTACAAATTAATGAGTACATTAGGCAATTAGGAGAAAACTTTGAAACTATAATGACTAGTTATTTTGAAGATTTCAAGAAATCAATGAAGGAAAGAGTGAGGATATCAATTTCTTTGGTTGAACAACACTATAATGACATATGTTTTCTTGTTGATGCTAATTACACTTTTGTGCAAGCTACCATACCAAGGGTAAGATGGCTAAGACCACTTGGGTATGAAATTAATGTTGATGAAGCCTCAACAACCATCACTGCACTACTAGCAGAGGAAATAGATGAAAGTTAAAAGATATTTGGCAACTATGAGATGGTAAAATCAAATATTACTATGGAGTTGAAAACTACATCAGCCATAAAGAAGAAATATAAGATAGTTAAGAAACTAAAAGCCAAATTTGGAGAAGGTGTTGAGGAGGAGGAAGAAGAAGAAGACGAGGAAGAAGAGGAAGAAGAAACACAAACTCAAGCACCTCTTGCATTGGCCCAAGGCATGGGAGAAGACAAGGAAGATGACAAGGAAGATAATACAGTTGGGGAAGAAACATAAGAGCAAAATGATGACAAGGCAACAACTAAGTAGCAAAAAGATGAACAGAGTGTGCAGGACACACAAGTGCTGAGTGTCAGTCCTCCCCATGACATAACCCATAATTATTAAGGATGTTTCTAATGCATCAGCTTAGAAAATCAATCCACTTACTACATAAGACTTGAAGAATATTCTAGACCAATCTAGACTCCAAGCTAAACTCTATGAAAATCTAATTTTGGTTAGTGTAGAAGAATTGCAAAAGGTAGTAACTGAGGTCACAAGGAAAAGGGTTAATCCAAAAGAACCACCTTCTATAATCCCTTTAGTTACTAATGTACAACCTTTAGTTCAAACAATAGTAGATACATCTACTAAGGTTGATACAAGTGTTAAAGTTGATACTATTGCGAAGAAGCAAGTGGAAGAGAAAGATATTACATGACAATAGGAAATAGGATAAATGGATTCATCTATACCTAAAGCACATGAACAAGGTGCTATTCAAGTCATAGTGATAGATTAGGGAAAGCTTGAAGAGCATAAGTTAGCACCGAAGGTGAAGGAACAAGAAACCATCCAAGCATTGGTAGCCTTACCAACATCTGCCACTCCTACACAAGCTCTTTAGAAGCCAAGCACATAAGCCATTCCATTGCAAATTTCAATACCAATCCCCAACTCATCAAAGGTTGATAAGGTGATTCACTATGGAGACATAAGCCTTGATGAAGAAATTGTAATTCCAAAATATGCCTATGACACTATGAAATTGGAGCAAATAGGCATTTTACAACAAGCCTTAGAGAGGAAAAAACATCAAGAAATGTGTATGAGAGAACACAAGAAGAAGAAAGCACTCCAAGATATAAAGGGCATCTTTTTAGATGCATTTAGCCTGCCAAATCTTGAAGAGACCAAGCCACTTATAGAACAACTAATTGATATAGTGGAAAAGGTCACAAATGAAGACCTTGATACAAATGCAAAACTTTTAGAATCGTTTGAGAAGAAGTTTCAAGGAAAGGTAAATGAGAAAATATCTAATGAGATACCACTAAGACAAGTTGCTTTGGTAACAAAAGTTGAGCAGTACTTGAGAATATATTCTAACTATACACAAAACTATGCAATCCTACACTCTTCACCCAAGAGACCCGAAGTCACATTCTAAGTCTAGAAAGTCAAATATCTGCATCAAGTGCAAGACTACCATCAAATGCAACTCAGAGTGAGAAGCATTTCAGAACATTACTTGAGACACAGAGTCAGTTAGCTGTCTTAACAATAGATGATGCTAATATTAGAGCCAAATTGACTAGTATTCAGGCTACCCTTACCCCTCATATGGATATAATACACAAGGAGCTAGGCTATGCGAAGACTTTATTGAAGAATGACCCCAATATTTCTACTCTAGATGGTCTTGCCGTCGAGCTTGCAATCCAAATTAAGTCATTAGATGTTGCATGTGATAACTGGGATGCAGCTCTAAGGATAATAATGGATGTCCACAAATCATTTTTGGAAAAATACAGCATAGCTATATAATCCATTTGACATAAGTGTCAAAAAGGGGGAGATATAATAAAGGGGGAGCTATAATGTGAGAAACATATTTGGCGGAGTATGAAAAAAAGGGAGAGAAAGAACAAAGGAAGAGCATAGTAGTAGAGTTATATCATTGAGGTGATATACATTTTTGGAGAGAAAGCAACAAACATATATAAATATTAGCAAGACAGAGCATATTAGATGAAAGAGTATTAGATATAGCACATTGAAGTTAGAGAGGAGCACAGATTTTGGATACAAGATAGACACATTAACTCAGGAGGAGTTATCAATTCTGAGGTATACAAGTTAGTGCAAAATTTTGAAATTTTGAAGTTTTGTATATATGCCGAGTCATGGATATGTTATGCTTGAGGGATTAAGGTTAATCATTAATATTCAAGTTTTTTTGACACTCATGTCAAAGGTGGAGATTGTTGATCTTAGATTGGTTTTGACAAGTGAGTGTCAACACACTTAAGCCATTTACTTAGTTCATGCTGAACTAGTAATACACACCAAGCACAACATGTAAATATGAGATGATGCCAAGTTACAATGAGTGTCAAGTCACTCATGTGTCGAGTCACTCAGGTGCCAAGTAGATAGACCATGCTAAGTGATTCAAGAGTTGAGTAAATAGTGCGTGCCAAGTAATGCAGGTGCTGAGTCCAGTATACAAAATAGTGCATGTTGAGCATTAAAGACTTCATATGCCAAGTGACATAGTTTTGACATACTTGTTTGTAATGGCACAAACAACTATGTAAACCATTTTTGAGCTGACTTAAGGATAGATTAAAATCTATTGGAGATAAGGATGAATCTATATTTGGATTCCCTATGCAATTGCATGCAACCAATCAAAAAATGGGAAGGTTTAAGTGAAAATATGGATGAATCTCAACTGTAGATTCATACCTAACCCTAAGCCACCTAAGTCTTCTTAAGGAGAATGAAGCCCCAGACTCTTTAACAAAATGGGTGAATGATTGAATTGGAGAAGCAAATAAGATAGTTTACAAAGCATTTAAGGTGACTTAGAATTAAGAGGGAATTGTAGAATTAGTTAGAGAAGAATAGAGGATAGAGCAAAGGATATAAAATTGATACATCTGATCATGAAGGATCAATTAGACATTGTGTAGAGGTGATCTGTCAGTAGGCAAGCAAGTGCTAATCACGAGATCTATGCTGAGACATTTTAACAAGTGGTTTCAGTTAAATCTCTTAAACAGAGTAGTCCTAATAGGCTATATGAAATCCTTTAATAGGGTGCTTAGTTAGTTGTAAGTTGAAGTCCTCTAACAAGGTACACTTCTAATAGAGTGTTGAAATCCTCTAACAAGGAGAGACCTAACAGTGTTTGTAAGCCTTTAACAGGGTCGACCTTTCACAAGGTAGACCATGATTCATGGTCAAATCATTGTAACCTTCATTGGATACACTTTATTACTATAGTAGTGAAGATTTGTGGGTGTTATCCCCACCCTAGTTTTACCTTTTCACTTGGAGGGTTTCTAGGTAATCATATATGGTGTTATGTGTGTAACTGCTTACATGTTTACATGATTTAGATGCATATGCTTTACATGTTATTTTAGTTTACATATTAAATGCATATGATGAGTGAATGGTGAAATTTTTATGGTTCCAAGTTTAAAATCCTGATTCAAACCCACCCCCCCGCACCCCCCCCCCCCCCCCCCTTCGAAGTTTACTCTTTCCCCTTGTCATTTCAACAATTATTATGGTTTTTGTTTACTTTGGTTGAATGGTTAAGTTTGGTTAAAGAAGATAAATGTTTTAATTGTTGGATAAATATCTCTTAGTCAGTTGAATCAAGCTCCATCCATTACAATAGATTGTTGTCTGCACAAGTGAGGTTGGCTGAAATAAAAACAAAAAATAGAAGAATGAGGGCCAAATTAATCTCTATATAGTCAATAATGATACCTCATTTGGAGGTTATAAAATGAGAGCTAACTTCAACATAAGATCTAGTGTAAAGAGATCATAATCTTTCAATTGCTGACAGGTGAATTGACTTCTCAACAAACTTGGAATTGAAGCATGTTTTGGAATTAGCAAGAACCACATGGGATCATTCACTTTTCATGATTGATGTAGTAAAAGCACATATCTGTGTCACCTTTTAAGATACCAAAAACTATTTTGGTGAAATCTCGTTTCTCTATTAAAACCCCTTTTTTTTTTTCTGAAAACTAAAAATACCGTTTTATAGATCTCAGATTCAATATCATCATTATATAAAATTTAGAGTGTTTTGATTAGTTATAATGTGTTAATTTCAAAATATTATAAGTCGATATTTTAACATTTCAGAAGATGCTCTATCAAAAAAGGAAAAAATTAATAAATGATATAAAAATAATTATAGATTTATATTTATCTCTAGAGGAGAGAGTCCTCTTTAGGAATATGTTATTTTTTTTCAAAAAGGTGTAGATTTGATAGTGAAGTTTTGACAAGAGGAAAAAAAGTTGGATTTTGATAAGGTCAACCTTGAGTTCTTATAACAAAGAAAATATCATAAATTTTTCTAATTTTTTTTTTTTGGTTCCCTAGCTATACATGTCATCTATAAGAAATTTTCAAATCAGAACAAAAAAATATGATTTGCATATACTTGTATGACGGGAACTACACCCTATATTTTTTATAGTTAAAAAAGGTACTTCAAAATTTTAAAAAATGACTAAATTCTTACTAAAAAAAAGAAGAAAATTATAGGCATAAAATTCATCCAATTCTACACATTTCATTAGTTTACATCATCTTCAAATTCTAAACAGAGATACCCTTTTTTATTTCATCAGAGTTGAACAGTTGCATTCTGATATCCCTTTTCTTTATAAAAGGTGACACAAGTTTTTGCTTTTACCTATCAATCAAATTCATAAACCATTCATTGAAAAATACAGTTTGATTCCACTCTCACAACCCCAAAAAAAAAAATCAATGTAAAAAATAAGGGGGAATGATGAAAATAATAATGTTGAAAGAATAAGAGGAAATAGAATGAAGTAAAATGACCAAGGGGGGAATGATAAGTTTGAGAGATCAAAAAGATAGAAGGAAGAGAAGGTATGAAAAAGCTACAATCAAATTGATTTGAGTCATGTAAAGTTTGTAATATATATTGTATCGTAAAAACAAAAGTTTTGAAGTTCTCTAAGAACCAAGTTATAGGCTTAGGGGGAGTACTCTTATCTTTGTACTGTAAAGATGTAATTACGAAAAAGCATTTTTTCCACTAATGTCAAAGGGGGAGATTGTTGATATGTCTAAGTCTTGTTTTCTATTAGTGTCAAACACTTAGTCATATATAAGGCATAGTCGATCATTACTGCGTCCAAGATACTCTATATAGGCTAAGTCATGTAAAGAGTTGTGAATAATTATACATATGCCAAGCTCTATAGGAGCCGAGCAAGTCTTTAGTCACCAAGTATTTTCAATATAAGCTAAGCCTAGTGAATGCCAAGTAGACAAAGCACATTGATACTAACTTATAAAAGAAGCCAAGTATAGTTAAGGTCGAGCAACAACAGAAGGAGCAATTATGATCAAGCATCAACAATAGTGTGTTCCAAGTAACATAGAGAGAACATAAAAGTTTGGAATGACACAAACTTTGAGGTAAACCATTTTAAGCCTACATGAACATGACATTTAATGATTGTAGAGTTTGTTATAGAGATTTTTACATGTTCTAACATGGATCATCAATCCCAATGAAGAGAGAACAACCAATCAGAGGAAGATGCAAAAATTGTAGCGTTTAGAAGACTGTACAGATGCCTTTCAACAGGTAGATCCAAACCTTATTTTTCATAAGTGGAGTGAGCTATTACAAAAGAGATTAAAAAGTATGTGTAGGAAGAAAATTATTGTGTGAAGGAGTTAGGTTTTGGATGGTACATGTGAAAGTTGTAAAGAACAAAGGTTAGCAACCTAATGAAGTAACGAAGGAATGAGAAAAGCTATATCAAATTGGAGATCAAATCAAAGACTGGAAGGGGGAGATCCATAATCAACAATTATAAGTGAAGACCAAAGGATCAGGTACTGAGACAATTTTGACAATTTGAATCAGGGAAAATCTCTTAATAGGGTGGTTTTAACAAACCTTTATAAATATCCTAACATAATCCTTACTTCATTGTAAATGTTAAATCTTTTAATCAAGGTGAGACCTAATGGTCTTAAACACTTTTAGAAGGGCATGCCCCTCATAGTGTAGATTATTAGAAGTGATAAAAATTGTAACCCTAATAGGTTAACTTTGTTATTGCAGTAGTGATGATTTGTGGGTGTCATCCCCACCCTAGTTTTAGCTTCAACTTGAAGTGTTTCTGGGTTATCAACTCTCTTGTGTTATGTGTTTACATTTTTATTGATGTGATTGATAGTTAGATCTATTTCAACATTTTATTTTCCAAGTTATTCTATGCATAAACTAAATATGAGATGGTCAATATGGTGAATACAATATAGTTGTTTTGAAGGATAAAAGTTCTATAGATCTTTATTTACCCCCCTCTTAGTATCTTAGTTTCCCAATTAAACTTCCAACAATGATGATATCAATTTGTACTTGAAAAGTGAATTTGAGAGTAAGATATTGCTAGCTGAAAATTTTATTGATGATATCATATTTGGAGGACAAGATATGATGTTTAAATAATTTTCTAATGAAATGAAGAAGGAATTTGAGATGTCAATGTTTGGAGACATCAAGTTCTTTCTTACTTTTTGAGTTTATTGGATGAACAAAGGTATTTATATTACCAATCAAAGTATATCAAGGAGATAGTGAAGACCTTTCGAATGGAAGACTCAAGACCAATTGGAACACCTATGGTGTCTAGACATAAACTTTCAAAGAATAATGATTCTACTAATAAAACCATAGATAAAATCATATGATAGTTGTAAAAAGGATCTTGAGATATCTAAAAGGACAAAAGGCTATGGATTATGGTATAAAAGGAGTGACAAGTTTGAACTGAAGGTTTACATAGATGCGTGGGCTAGCAACATTGATAATAGAAAGAGTAGAAGTGGAGGCACTTTCTAGGTAGGAGATAAATTTCATGGAAAAGAAAGAAGAAAAATTATATTTCTCAATCTATAATAGAGGTTGAATATGTTACTGCAATAGTAGATTGTTCAAACATTATGTGGATCAAGCAATTGTTGAAAGGTATGAATGAAGGGATCAATGAACCTATGGCAATATGCTACCATAATAAAAGTGCTATAAACAGATCTAAGAATCTTGTGATGCATAAAAAGGCAAATTATATTGCTATCAAGTACCATTACTAGAGAAAATTACTTCAAGAAAAATAAGTGAGATTGGAATATGTGAACACAAAGGAGCAGATAGCTGATCTGTTCATAAAGGTACTACCTAAGGATTCTTTTGAGTATCTAAGAGGTAAGCTTGGGGTCGTTCCCATATCTTAAGAAATCTAAGAAGAGATGCAACATTATATCAAATTTTATGACAAGAACATATTATACATTGATGTAGGAGGTCACACTTTAGGAACTTCCTAAAGATATAAAAAGAAAGAATAGAAAGATGACAAGATGAAGTTGTAAGAATGTTAGAATTAAACCTTAGACATAAATAAAAATTACATGCAAATATAACCAATAATAGAAAATATTAGATCACATAGAAAAGAACACAAGACACCAAGATTTAACATGGTTCACCCAATCCCTAGGCTATGTCCACCAAACAACAAGTCCAATATTATTATGATCCAATGATTACAACTTGATTACAATCTGTAATCCCTTATAGCTCAATACCGCCGCAAGAACCAATTTTTGCATCACTCACACTGAAGCAATCCCTAACCCTAAGCCCTTTTATGCAAGTATTTTTTCAGCTTTAGGGTTACAACATGTCGGCCATAAATTAGCGAATACTAGCCCAAAATTTAGTGGCAAATCAGCGAATAGTACCAATTTTTTTTTTGGGGCAATGCCCTGAACCCCAAAGAATTTATGAAGTATGTACAGTACTTCCCTGATCAGTCACCACAAACTAACAAAGAAGTCATGAATAAAGATGAAAGATAGAGCAATATCAGTCAGAACAATGACCAAAAGATGATGTGTATATTGAAACAAAGAGGAAGAATGGATGATATCTTTGACATTGTTGTCAAAGATGGAGAATATGTGGCTGATTTACCATCTAGAGAAAGAGAGAGAAATGTTATGAAGATATTATTATCAAAAGAGAAATACATATGATGTTGGAGATGTCTATAATAGAGAGAGCTATTATAGTTGGTATTGTGTACACTAATATGTTAGCAAGAAACACTAATCTATTTAAAAACCAAAGCATTAACCAAAAAAATCAATATAAACTTTAGATGAGACAAAGTGAGGTCCTCAAATGAGAATATGAGCCATGGATAGGCTCTCTCAATAAGGATGATCACTTGATTTGTAGAGGTGTCCTTTGATATGAATTTGGGATGTATGCTCAAGTTTCAAATTGCTGATGGAGATGGATAATAGCAAATTGGTAGCCTTGTGAGCTCTCAATTTGGCATTATGAGGGTATGGTTGATGGCTTTGTTTCTCAAACTAGCATGATAACTATACTAAAATGGGTTGTGATAAAATGACTTGGGAGGGGATCCAATTTATAGACTAAGGGCTTGAGGGATGGAGGGGTAAAATGCAAGGATGGAAAGATGGTAAGGGAGGGCTAGGATGCACTTAAAGGGGAGCACATGGATTGTGCTTGTTTAGCACCAATAGGGAGGTGAAATTTGTCACAAGGAGGATGAGTGTGAGAGGATAGGATAAAGGTTGGTCAAAGGCTTGATGAGGGTGGGTGAGTATGTAAGAGTCATGAGTGAGGATGTAAGAGCCATTTATGGCTTTGTAAGAGCATTCATGACTTGGTGGTTGGGATATTTTGAGGGGAGACTTTGGCTTGGTTTAGGAAAGTTTTAGGCTTGCTTAGGAATGTGAAAATGATTAGGGGATGGGTTAGGATTGGGTTAGGATTAGATTAGGGATCTTAGAGATGTGCAAGTGGATGGCATTCATGAAGGTGGGTGAGTTAGTGGCTAAGCTTAGTTAGTATGGGTAGATGGGGTGGATTAGGCTAAATGGGGGGTTTAGGATAGTTTAGGGGCTATTTAGATTTGAGCGTTTTATTTATTAAAGTGATTTTAATAAATTTGGGATTTGGATTTAGATAGGAGAATAGGATTTAATTGATAAATGATGGGTTATTTGATTTATCAATTAGGACTATAGATGATTAATTGAATTAATTAGCTAGGGGATGACAAATGATTTAATTAAATAGGAATTTAATTAATGCTGCCTTTAGAGATAGCTAAATAGGATTACCAAAGCGGTGTAATCAAATTTAGGTGTCTAAATTTTGCCACTCTTTGACATAGTGTTGAGATAACACTATTTCAAAGAAGTTCGAATGGAAACGACATGAGGAAACTATTTTAGCAATAAGGTTGCCCCAGTCTCGTACAAGAAGAGGAGAGACTAGACTTAGAGATGCCCCCTCAAGAAGGCAGCAGGGAGAGAAGATGAGGCTTGGCGGCTTCTTGAAAAGCAAAAGAAAGCGAGACAAGCAGAGACACAGATTGGCAAAGAGAAGGGGCAGAATTAGCTCAAACTCTCACGACAGGAGAATGATAAAGGAAGGTTAGATGCATAAGAAGAAGCAAGCTTAGGACGATCCAAGATTGGGGGGGGGGGGGGGATGAAGGAGCGGAGCGCTATAAAAAGGAATCGAGGATAGGGAGATGGATGAGGGGAAGAGAAAGTGGTTTGGATGGGGGATAATGGAGATGAAGGGAAGGACTACCGTGTAGTTGAGCACGAGATTTAATATAGGAATGTTGGTTAATTGTCAATGTTACCAAGAACAACATGGCCTTTTTACCAAGTTTCTAGAGGATGGACGAATGGACTCAAAATAAACATGCAAGGATTGCCCCAGCATCACACATGAATCCCAAAGGAAGCAGTGTGGAACCAATACTGGGTAACCCACAAGTAGAAAAGAAAAAATAATCAAAAGACCAGATCAAGACCTTATGCTCAGATTGCCCCATTCGCAACATACCATGATAGGGAAGATCATGGCGACCATGAGGAGGGAACAAGGAGATTGCTTGGAAAAGATACGGGAAGACCCAAAAGGGGAGAAGCCAAATCAAAATAAAGCAAAAATTTAAAAGAGAACTGTTTGCCAACAAGATGTGTAGGATGAGGTACTAACGGACCAAGATCAGATAGGAGGAAAGCTATATCCTACAAGGATCCATCGGAGAGTACCTAAGTTGAGGGATAACACTTTGGGGACATGAGATCGAGCTAAAAGATGCAGCAAAATAGCTAATCAAGAGTTGTTACAAGTGTACAAAGGTGTTTGGTGTTGTTTTTACGAGATGAGAAGGTGTTTCAGAAGGGTGGGATGACTAAGAGGGGTAGGCAGGGCGTTGGGGTGGGCTATAAGGGGCGAAGAGGGGGCTAGAAGGGGTCATTTGCAGGAAAGTGATCTCGAGATGGGAAGTCATGCGAGAACGGGATAGAGTCAATGGGATCGCGTCCTTGCAAAGAGGAATGTGATTCATGTAGCGAGAATGCGTCCCTGTGGGTTAAGGTCGTTGTATAGCAGGAAAGGGGAAAAAAGGGGACAGTGTAGGAATGTGATCCCGCGGGATTAAGGATCAACGGGATCGCCAGGTGGAGAGCAGGGATTTAGAGCAGAGTCAACATCGTGATCTCGCCGGAATATAGTTTCACGAGAACACAGGAGGATAGGCTTCGAGGGAACGTTGTTTTTGTGAGAACACAATTTTGGCAAAAGAAAAGGAGAAAAAGTTGGGGTTGAGGGAGGGGAGGGCGGGAGGATAAACAAGGAGATATAAAAATGATGGTTGGATGTGTTTTGGTGGTGTACAGTGGTCGCTGGATGCATTAGTGTCACAAGAGCAACGAGTAGCAGTACTGCGCATGGGAGAGATGCTGACGTCGGCTGACTAGGCACGAGTTGAGGTGATCGGGCTAGGCCACCTAGCGAGGTTGCCCCATACCAGTACCTATATGATGATGGTTACAATGCTGTGCGAGAGATGGCATAGTGAGACAACGATGTTTCATCTACTGATGGGGGAGATGACGGTGATGCTGGAGGATGTATATCGCATATTCAGACTACCAGTGCGAAGGGTGCTAGTCATGGTGACCAGATAGATGACAGCATAGGTGGCTGTGTAGAGATTGATGGGGCTGGGAGAGGGGCACATGAGGAGACTGATGATGTAGGGACAATGGGTTGACCATCAATGAGCAGGCTTCTTCTTTGGGATACTGAGTATCATGTATATATTGAATTTTTGAGACACATGGAGGTTTTGTGCGGGCTTAGACCCATTTCTATGATATGGACAATTGTACACTTATGGACTATTTTTCTTTCATTCTTTCATTGATATATAGATATGATGATTCTGGTGTTATATGTGTTATGGACTGGTGGTGTTTATGTATAGTGGTTGATAGTGATGTTTTGATGGTATTGCTAACATTTTGTGATTCAAGATGTGACATGTGCTATGATTTTTTTGATTGTGCTGACAGTTTGTGATGCAGGATGTGATTTTTGATGACATTGTATACATGATATAATATGACTTTGATGTGATTTAGCTATGATAGTGCAGATATGATTTGATGTGATTTTAATCTATGATATCACAGATGTGATGTGATTTGATGTGACCCTTGATGACATGATTTTCTTTATGATATTGTAGATGTGATGATGATGAGATTTTCTGTAGTATGATAGGTTTTTGGTATGATGCTGATGATGTGATGTTGCTCTATGATAGATGTGATGTGATCCTGAGAAATTGATTGCTTTGGAGAGTATTTGATATGATGTTGTATGATGATAAGTACAAACTATAAAAATAAGTGACAAATGTAAAATGAATCACCAACTAAAAGATAAACAACAGATTGATGATATGGAAAATGAATATAATGACACTTTTAACACAAACTAAAGATGGATGAAAGATCTAAATGAATTACAAACTAAAAGAAAACAGAGTATAACTTAATGATGAACTACAATGCTAAAATAAAACCTATCCTAATGATAAATGTCAACAATGCTAAAATGAATCATAATCTAATGATGAGTGACTTATGTTTAACATGAACTAAAAAAGAGAACAGTAAACTTATGATATGCTACAAAGAACACAAACTAAAAGATACACATGAGATTTATGATAAGCAAGCAAGAATAACATAAAAGACTAAATGCAATGATATTTCGCGATACAATAAAGGATACAAGCTATGATAATACAACATACGAGATTTTAGGAGATGCAAGAAAAACAATGATGGTGGAATAAGATAACCAATATTTGACTTATGATAGCATTCTATGATATGAAAAGTGATCATAGGAGATATTGACTCTAAGGAGAATAATGTTGGAAAAAGAGTGACCAACAAACACACAGTCAGGAGGATAGCAGAGCTTTTTAGAACTAGGATAGTAACTTATGATAGGGATCACATCATGATGAGAATAAATAAGAATTGATGTTCGAGGTTTTGAATCAAATGATTCTAAGGATGTAAAAAGTGATAGTTCAAGGGAGAGGGGTGATGACAAGGAGGAAGATACCTAGGGATTTCTAAAAATAAAAGTGAGGCATAGGGGAAATATGAGCATGGGGTACTTCATGAGGAAGTACCACTATGTAGTGTAAACACTTTAGTTGATATAGGATTGTTAGGGATCTGCCAAGGTTACTAAGAATGCCAAGGCCTTTTCCCCAAAATTCCATAGGACTAACTCAAACAGGCATGCACGGATTTCCCCAGCATCACACGTGAGACTTAGAGAGATCAGTGTTTGGAACAATGTTGGATGATCCACAAGCAAACAAGATTACTCAAGTGCATCATGTTTTATCGAAAGATGAAAACATGTTTGAAATATGCAAGGATAATATCAACTGACTCACAAGCAGCAAAAGACTATGATCGAAACCAACCTCCTTAGTTGCCCTAGTCAAAACACACCATGATATGAAATGATCATGGCAATCTTGAGGAGGAAACAACAAAAGATACGTGGAAACAATCAACCAAAAGAAGAAACAACAAAAGATTCTGCAAAGGTGAAAAAGGAATCTTTTGTCAAAGGGACCAAGTAACGGGCTACTAATGGGTTGCAATGAGACTTGGATAATATGTACAAGCATGACTAGTTAAGGACATGGGAACTTGAGACTGGATCGCAAAACATAGTAGTAGGTATATGTGTGATGGGGGAAAGCTCAGGATGAGGAGATAGCATTGTTATAATACATGGTTTTGTTCAAGTGGGATCATGTAAAGCGTGATTTATGTACAAGGGTCCAGATATTGCTGTATTCACAATAGGTATGGTATATGGGCGACAAGGGTTAGTGCAAGAGGTATGAGACACACGTTATATGGGCCGTATATGCTATATATGGTAAAGATAAAAAACACATGATAGGGTAGATCTAGTAGAGTACAATGGTAGGATACATCAAGTATGATACACGGGATGCTATAAATGAGATGGGATATTACATAGTGAAAAGTGCTAGAGGATGATGTTGCGAAGCATGGCGAATAATGATAAGGAACACCTTGGAAAAGCGGGTGGGATGAGTGATAGGATATGGAGGGGCGATAAAGGGGTGTGTGTTGATAATATATAATGGAAGAGATGCAGTAAACCTGGTGCCTATTTGCTAGGTTTTCACCAGGGACCTATCCAAGGTGCTTGAATTGCCAAGTTTTCACCACTAGATGCTTTATCTTTATTTTATGCCTTTTTTCTTTCCTTGACTTGTAAATGCTATCCTTAGGCATAGAATTTATTGAGGTGAATAATGTTGGTAGGACCATTTAGGACTTCACCTTCAAGGGTAGATAGTTGATAGGCTCTTGAGCCAAAATATATCGTGACCACATAAGGACCAAGCCAGGTGGGCTCGAACTTGCCTTTCTTTTCTCGGTCAGCTTGAACCTTCATATTCTCTTTAAGGACCATGTCACCTTCTTGAAAATTACATGGATGGACTTTCTTGTTGAAATTGTGCTTGAGGTGACTTTGATAGACCATGAGATGGTCGTAGGCCTGTTGCCTTCTTTCTTCAAGTAGATCAAGTTGAGTAAGTCGGGCCACTCTATATTCCTCATCAGATATCTGACCTCGGAGAGAAATGCAGAGTGATGGGAGTTCAACCTCAATAGGCATGACTGCTTCAACACCATAAACCAAGGAGTATGGAGTTGTGCCAGTGGTTGTATAGAATGAAGTGCGGTATGCCCATAGGGCAGGATTAATTTGCAAATTCCAATCATGGCTGGAGTCATTGACAACTTTCTTGAGGATTTTAAGGAGGGTTTTATTAGTTGCTTCAGCCTAACCATTACCTTGTGGGAAATATGGGCTCGAGAAGTGGTGGTGGATGCGGAGGGAAGTGCACAATTCCTCCATATTTAGGTTTTCAAAATTACCTCCGTGGTCTATGAAAATGGTAGTTGGGATGCCAGAGCGACATATGCTATGATACAATATAAACTTGGACACCTAAACTCCCATGGTAGTAGCAAGGGGAACTTCTTTGATCCACTTAGTGAAATAATCAGTGGCAGTGATTATCCACTTGTGCCCTTCTGAAGAAAGTGGCACAATAAGACCAACAAGATCAAATCCCCAGTAGGCAAAAGACCATGGTGGTGCAATGGGTTGCAAGTCCTGTGATGGAGCTTGAATTAAATTAGCATGTTGTTGACAAGGTAAACATCATTTCACAAATTCACATGCATCCTGTTTGAGAGTAGGCCAATAATATCTAGCCCAAAGGATCTACTTTGCTAGCACCATCCCGCTCGTGTGAGCACCACAAAGTCTAGCGTGTACCTCTTTGAGAGCCATCGCAACCTCATTTTGATCTAAACATCGAGAGAGAGTATCATGATAACCATGACAATATAGGGTTTGGGCGATGAAAGTGTAACGGGAAGCGTTGCGAATAAGGTTTTGGTGTTGGGTTCGTGTGAGGTGAGGAGATATGATACCATTTAGTAGGTAAGCATGAATTTCGTGGTACCATGGAGATTGGGGATCAACCAAGATATAGACCCATGTTGATTCATCATTCTCATATGCAGGTTCGTACAGCTGCTCAACCAAGAATTCATATTGCGTAGCTTCGTGTGGTATTTCTAAGAGAGAACCAATAGTAGCCATAGCATCAGCTGCCTTATTATGGCGTCGAGGTATCTGTATGAACTGGATCTAAGTGAAATGCTCCTTTAGTTGATCAACTAGATCCTTGTAAGGTAGTAACTTGTTATCCTTGGTTTGATATTCATCCAAAGCTTGTTTGATGATAAGCTGAGAATCACCATAGACTTGAAGCTCTATGATATTCCATTCAATGGAAATTTTTAGTCCTGCAACCAGGGCCTCATACTCTGCAATGTTATTGGTACATCAAAATTGTAGTTTGAAGGATTTAGGGATATAATCACCTTGAGGTGTAACCAAAAGTATGCCCGCACCGGAGCCATGAGATGTATAAGAGCCATCAAAATATAGCTTCCAGAGTGATTATTTTTCTATCAAACAGAGGTATTCATTTGGAAATTCCATGATGAGTGGGTGATCTGCAACTAAGGGGGCATCAGCCAAGTGATCTGCAATAGCCTGGCCTTTGACGGCCTTTTTTTCAACATATTGAATGTCAAACTCACTGAGAAGCATAACCCATTTAGCTAGGCATCTGGTGAGTACTATGCGAGAGAGCATGTATTTCAATGGATCAATCTTTGATATCAATTGTACAGTATGACTCAACATGTAGTGACGTATTTTTTGGGTGGCAAACACTACTACTAAGCATGCCTTCTCCATTGGTGTGTAGTTGAGCTTATAGCCACTAATGTTCGGTTGATGTAATAAATAGCTCATTCCTTTCCTACATCATAAAGTTGTGCTAGCAGAGCACCTAATGCTGTAGGAGTAGCTGTGATGTACAATATGAGTGGGCACCCTGCAACTGGAGAAACCAAAATAGGTGGATTAGCTAAGTACTACTTGATGAGCTCAAAATTGCGCTGGCAAGCTGGGTCCCATTTGAAATTTTGATCTTTCTTAAGTAAGTGAGTGAAAGGTTGACACTTATTAGCAAGTTGAGAAATGAATCTCTAGACTGATTGGAGTTTTCCTTGCAAAGAACGAAGGTGCCTGAGTGTCTTAGGAGGAGCCATATCCATGATGGCTTTGACCTTCTTAGGGTCAATCTCAATATCACGCTATGACACAATGAAGCCTAGGAGCTTTCCTGAAGTAACACCGAAGACACACTTCTTTGGATTTAGCATGAGACGATATTCTGCTAGTCGGTTAAACACTTCCTCGAGGTGAGATAAGTGATCCAAAGCATTGAGAGATTTGAATAGAATATCATCCATGTAATCCTCAAGTATCTTATGGATTAAGTCATGGAAGATGACCGTCATTGCACGCTGATAGGTTTCCTCGACATTCTTTAATGCAAATGGCATCATATTGTAGCAGAATGTGCCCCAACGTGTAGTAAACACTGTCTTATGCTGATCTTCTTCTGCCATATGAATCTGATTATATCTAGAGAAACCATCCATTAGTGACAAGAGTTCATGACCTACGGTGAGATCCACAATCATGTCGATATTTGGTAATGGAAAGTCATCCTTTGGACAAGCTTTATTAAGATCTCAAAAAGCGGTGCAAATTCTGATATCACTAGAGGGCTTGGTAACATGTACCATATTAGAAATCCATTTAGAATAATCTATTGGTCGAATGATTTTGGCCTCTAACAACTTCTCTAGCTCTGATTTGACTAATAAAGCCACCTTGGGGTGCATTTTTTGAAGTTTCTGCTTGACGGGCTTGGCCCCTGGATCTTCTGCCAGATGGTGTACAACTAGTTTGGGGTCCAACCCTAGCATATCCTGATATGACCATGCAAAGTGGCCTATATTTTCAAGGAGGACTTCAAGAAGAAGCTTTGCTTGTTCAGGTGGTAAAGAGGCTGCAATGTATGTGATATGTGGTATCTCTGTCAGACTGATATCTATAGGCCGAGTTTCTTCTGTCAAAACTGAAGATATAGGAGGTCAATTCTCCTGTGGGGGGAGGATGAAATCTCCATCCTCAGGTGCCTCTGAGAGGTTTTCACCATTGGATACGCCCTTTATTTTTGTTTCATTTTTTGAGTCACCTGATGGCGCTCCAGAGGAGTTTTCACCATGGGATATTTTCCTTTTATCTTTTATCTTTTTTGTTTCTTTTGGGATTTCATTTTTGCGACTAGAGATTTCCTCCTCCCTGAAGTAACTTGCAGGATCTAGCTTGTAGACATATGCCGATGGTGGAGGCGGCCATTTATGTGGCATTTCTGCCCCCATGAATTTAAGGAGCGTGTGCTCGGTAGAGAATTCGTTAACATGAATGACACTTGGTTGGTCCTAATCTATGAGTTCGGGGTGAGTGAGGGGGAGGTCTATGAGATTCAAGGATAACTGGCAGAGCACAGAGGCTCCAAGGATTATTTTGTCAAGGAAAATATCATCGTAAGCTTTCTTTTCAAATTCCTCAGGGATGTCTTCAGCCTCAACGAGACTATTTTGGATGTTCATAAAGGCGCGGCCTTCCGTTGTAGTGGCCCCAATTGTGGGGTGTCCATAGCCTAAGCCTTTGGTTTTCTACCCTTGGTGTGCTTCTATAGGCTGTCTCATACCTAATTCCTGGCAGCCTAAACCACCTCCTTGATAATCCCATTGCTCCGTGGTCAAGCGATGTGACCAGGGATATTTCTGTTTAAAGTGATCAAGAAGTGCTTCAATTTTAGGAGGTGGCTCCTTGTATAGCCATGCGTTAATGTCTAGTGTATTTTCTGCTCCATCAAGGATAAATTTGGTGACAAATGTGGTAGGGCCCAACTGGTGAAGTCGAGAGGTGGTTTCTAGTATAGGCCCTTGATGTATTGGGCATCCTTGAGTATGTGGTTCAAGTGGTAGAGCGCCAACAACAAAAGCATCCATGAGACTATACTCACCACAACCTTGGTAGTTGATCTTAACTGTGGAGAGAGTGGAGGCTAAAATGGTGTCTGGATCATGGCAGGTGCCAGAGGAGCTGGCCATGGTGGTGCCAATTTCGATCCCAGGACAGTGATTGGTGTATGAAGCTTCAACCGCATTACAATAAGCAAAGGGTTTAGGATCTGCATGGATGGTTATCTCAGTGCCATTATGCAAAAATTTGATGCACTGATGATATGTGGATGGAATGGCCTTCATGGCATGAATCCATGGATGACCAAGGAGGATGTTATATGGAAGATTAAGATCAACTACATGACAAAGTGTTTCTTGAGTGGCTGGGCTGACTCTGATAGGGAGCAAGATGGTTCCTTCAATAGTATGCTCCAAATTTTCATATGCCTTGATGGTGATCACCTCATTGATGATATCTGCTTTAGTATATCCTTATTGCTTGATGAACTTTAGAGTACATAGGTTTAGAGCTGATCCATTATCTATCATGACACATTTAACTGCAAAGTCAAAAACCATAATAGCGATGTGAAGTGGGAGAATTTGATCGGGTTCAACTATTGGGATATCAGTATTTTTGAAGGATAAGGCACATGAGGCTGAAAGATGGCCAACCAAGTTGCGAAACTTAGTGTTGTTTATGTCAGAGGGGATGCGTGACTCACGTAGAGTGCTATCAAGGATCTCTTGATAAAGTGGGCTTGTCCGTAAGAGATCCAGGATGTTGATCTGGGCCGGCATGTTTCCAAGGTGTTCCAAGATGTTATACTATGGCCCTAGTAAACGTGATTCTGATGGAGATGCTTGAGATGAAGGTGGTCGTGCTGATGGTGGTCTGATTTGTGTGGATACAGGTGGACCAACTATATTAAGTCATGTTCGACGGGTAGCAATTACACACTGAGTGTCTGGGCCTTTGATATTGATGACATTGACAGATGGTTCAACTTGGGATATGCAAACAATTAGGCTACCATAGTCCAAGTATGCTGAGGTATAATTCTAAGATTGTCTCGATTGTCACCTTGTTTACCCGGAACATTGTTAGGTTTTTTGATAGGAGAGTTCATAGTGTTCACTGAACTTTAGTTGGTTAACACTAGAAATGATTTTTGGAGCAGTGTTTACCAAGCAAGCTTGGCCAATGAAGGATTTCATTGTTTTGAGAAATAAAGCTTAATTGTTTTATGTGATAATAATGAAAGATTTCATTGTTTTGAGAAATAAAGCTTAATTGTTTTATGTGATAATTGTAGCCAACTGATGTAATGATTATTGCTAAATGTAACTTGTAAATGAGCCGACTTGACAATTTGTAATGTATAAATAAAAGGTCAAGTTGTGAATTCTAAAGAGTAATGAGCGAGCATGCAAGTGTGTTGATTGTGTGAAGAGGAAAGTGTGAGCAAATTTTGAAGAACGATCATATATCCTTGAGGAGCAGCAAAGATTTATTTGATTAAAGATGATCTAGTGAAGTAGAATTGAGATCTATATCAGCAATTCAGTTGCATCTCATTCAGGTCAACTCATTGTAACTTTCTCACCATTGTAGCAGTGATTTCTAAATGTCTTAACAAAGTTGGTTTAACAACCATTTTGTAAATCCTCTAACAAGGTGACAATTCTATTTAATTGTTCTAAAGTCCTCTATCAAGGCCACTCCTAATAGGGTGATTAAATCCTCTAACAAGGTCACACCTAACAGTGTGTTTTGTAACCTTTAATAGTGTTAGCTCCTAACAGGGCTCACTTCAGAAGAGTGAAAATTAGTAGCTAGTTACTTGGTGGATTTTCCCATATTTGGTTTCCACATTAAATTTGGTGTCTCTTGTGTTCATGTTATTTCTTTTATGATTGCATGTTAATAACTATGAATGTTTAAAGTTCTGTTAAAGATAACATATACTACATCTACCAAGTTACATCAATTTTCTGTATGTTTACTGAGTGATAGTAGTAACTAGTTTATAAGACATCTAAGGGATCTATGGATTTGTTTTTGGAGTAATTGATTCCTCCCCCCTCCTCCCCCCCCACCACCCTCTTAGTTACTCCATCTATATTTCCAACAATTGGTATTAGAGCTTTTGGTGCTTGCAAGAAGGATGTCAAGGATCTAAGCTAAAGATCAGGATGTCTTACAAGAGGGCTATTCCAAGGCTTAATAGGGATGACTTTTCAGCATGGCAAGGTCTCATGAGACTCCATCTGGCTTCCATTGGAGATACAAGATTGAAATATCTTGATAAGAATACACAACTCCTTCTGGTACATTATTTGGTAATGACATTGCTGAGAAGAAGACTCATAACACCATGATGATAGACATTGCATCAGCTCTAAGCTATGAAAAATTTGATGATATCAAGGACTACAAAAATACCTTTGCAATGTGGAACAAGCTCAAAGATATCTAGGGAGGTGATGACAATGTGAGAAGAACCAAGGCAGAAAGTCTAAGAGGATAATTTGATCACATGAGGATGAGAGAGGATGAGAACATTGCTAAATATGTTGAAAGAGTCAAAGCAAGTGTTAGTGAATCAAGGCTTCTAGAGGAGATATCAAAGAGGAAACATTTGTAAGTAAAGTTCTTAGAACATTTCTTACCATTTATGCAATTAGAGTTTCTGCAATTCAAGAAAGAAGATGTGAAGAAAATCATAAGATAAATTTAGAGGCCATAGTAGGAAGATTAACTACATTTGAGCTAGATAACTATGACAACTATGTTATAGCTTCCAAGACCAGTGAATCAGCATTTGAAGCCAAGCTTTCACTTAAAAAAAAGGGCAAAAAGATAAAGGATTCTCAGTCAAAAAGTGAAGAAGAATCAAAAGAGAGTTTTGGCAGTGATCTTGATGTGGTTGAAGCTCTACTTGCAAGGAAATATTCTAGAGGCGAAGGAAAATACAAAGGTAAGGTTCCTCTAATCTATTTTTCATGTGAGGAAATTGGTCATATTGTTGCTAGGTGCCCAAACAAGAAAAACAAGGATGAGAAGAAAGGTCACAAGTGCAATGGCAAGAAAGACTTCAAATCATTCAAAGACAAAGGTAAGAAAACATGTTTCATGGCTAAGGATTCTAAGGATTCTGATAATAGTGAAGATGAAATTGTTTACATTTCTATGAAAGATGAATCTACTAATGATGAGGAAGATAAGATGGCACTTATCTCTCATCTGAGTGAAAATGATACATGGATTATAGACAGTGGTTGTTCCCATCATATGACTGGTGACAAAACAAAGTTTGAAAATTTTGAAGACTATGATGGTGGTAGTATGAGGTTTGGTAATAATGAACCTTGTTGCATAAAAGGAAAAGGAAGAATCTCACTAACCAAAGAGCTTGTATGTGATAATGTCTATTGGATTGAATAACTGAAACACAATCTGTTGAGTGTGGCACAACTAATCAATATTGGATTCAAGGTAGAATTTGTGCATGGAAAGGCAAGACTGCTAGATGACAAAGGAAAGCTGATTGGATCGAGCATACAAACAAAAAGTAACTTATTCTATCTTGAACTTGATGAATGTTCATGTTTTATTGCTCAAGTTGAAGAAAATTGGTTATGGCACAGAAGGTTGTGTCATGTGAATTTTGATAACCTAGTGAAAATAAGCAAATTCAGGAAAGTAAGAGGCATTCCTAGTATAAAGAAACCTAATGTTGGTCTATGCAAGAATTGTTAGATTGGTAAGATGGGAAAGACTAGCTTTAAAAGTAAAAACTATCAGTCTAAAGAAATTTTGGAAATTGTGCATATTGATTTTTGTGGACCTATTGGAATTGAGAGCTATACTAGAGAAAAGTTCTTCATTCTTTTTGTTGATGACTACTTTAGAATGATGAATGTCATGTATTTGAGAGAGAAATTAGAAGCATTTGAGAAGGAAATAGGGAAAAGATTAAAATGCTTGAGATCAGATAGAGGCGGTGAATTCATCTCCCATGAATTCAATAACTTTTGCATTGAAAGAGGAATCAAAAGATAGGTATCAACCCCTGGAACTCCCGAACAAAATGGAATAGCTAAAAGGAGGAAAAAATCCATCATGGATTGTGCAAGAACTCTAATGATTGAAAAGAAAATTGCTATCAAATACTGGAAGGAAGCTATCAGCATTGTAGTTCATACCTTGAACCAGTTGAAGAAGGACTCATTCAAAACCCCCTATGAGTTATGGTATGGCTATAAACCTAATGTAAGTTACCTAAAAGTATTTGGAAGCAAATGTTATATTTTGAAAGAATCTAGAAAAGGAAAATTTGATGTGAAGCGTGATGAAGGCATATTTTTGGGATATTCTTGGAAGAGTAAGGCATATAGATGTTTGAATTTTTCTACTCACAAAATCATAGAATGTGCAAATGTAAAAGTTGATGAGTTTACAGAAAGGACTGAAGAAGAAAGCAAAAAGGAACCAAAAGATTATAGGAGATTTTTTTCATTGAAACTGATATAGTGCCAGATACATCTATCAATTAGGAAACTTCTACTCCCAAGTCTTCAGTCACCAAGTTGCAAAAAGTTCAAACCGAGTTGCAGGAACCCGAGTCACATTTAGATGTTACCAAGCTAATGCCTACCAAGCCAGAGCAGTTAGAACCTGAAGTTGGAGTGCAAAAGGATGACAATGCAATTCATTCAAAAGGAAAGGAACCTGTATTGGCCAAGTATGTCAGACGACATCATGCACCATATCAGATTATTGGAGAAAAATCTAAAGGTACTCTGACAAGAATTAAGCTAAAAGGTACTTGTTTACTTGCTGATTTTGAACCTAGAAATGTCAAAGATGCATTGGAAAATGAAAGTTGGATTGAGACTATGAATGAAGAGATAGAGCAAATAGAGAAGAACAAAACATGGACTCTTGTACCTAGGCCTAAAGATAAAAATGTTATTAGAACTAAGTGAGTATTCAAAAATAAGTTGAATGAAGATGGTAAGGTATCAAGGAACAAAGCTAGACTGGTATGTAAAGGTTACTCCTAAGAAGAAGGAATTGATTACGGAGAGACTTTTGCTCCTGTTGCAAGACTGGAAGGTATTAGGACCTTACTTGCATATGCTACACACAAAGGATTTAAGATATATCAGATGGATGTCAAATCAACATTTCTTGATGGTATTCTGGATGAAGAAGTCTACATTGAGCAACCTAAAGGTTTTGTTGATCTAGACAAGAAGGACATGGTCTAAAAATTACACAAAGCATTGTATGGTCTGAAAAAATCCCCTAGAGCATGGTATGAAAGATTGTATAACTATCTTATTCAAATTGGTTTTTAGAGAACTAATGATAACAGTAGCTTGTACATCAAGGAAGGACCAGATAAAAAGATTGTTTTGGTAGAAATATTTTTGGATGATACTTTGCTTACAGGGAATGATGATCTATGCAAAGAATTTTCAGAGCAAATGAAGAAGGAATTTGAGATGTCAATGTTTGGTGAGATTAAATTCTTTGTTAGTCTTCAAATTCAACAAAGCAAGAATGGTATCTGCATTACTCAGTCTAAATACATCAAGGAGATACTCAAGAAGTTCGGTATGGAAGATTTTAAACCAGTTGGAACTCCCATGTGTATTGGACTAAAGCTTACCAAGGATGATGATTCAAAAGAGGTAGATCAGACCTTATATAGATCAATGATTGGAAAGTTGCAATATGTAGTTCATACAAGGCCTAATATTGCTCTTGCAGTTGGTATAGTGGCAAGATTTTAAGCTAAACTAAGGGAAAATCACATGATGGAAATCAAGAGGATCTTGAGATACTTGAAAGGCACTAAAGATTATGGATTGTGGTATAAATTTAGAGGAAATTTGGACTTGAAGGTGTTTATTGATGCTGATTGGGCATGAGCCATTGATGACAGAAAGAGTACAAGTGGTGGAGCATTCTTTCTTGGAAAGAGGTTGTTTTCTTGGACAAGCCAATAGCAAAATTGCACATCCCAATCTATAGCAGAAGTAGAGTATGTTGCTGCAATAATAAACTATTCTAATATTGTTTGGTTCAAATAGTTGTTGGAAGGCATGAAAGTTGAAATCAAAGAATCATGTTTTATGTTTTGTGATAATACAAGTGCAATCATAATATCAAAGAATCTAGTAATGTATTCCAAAACCAAGTACATTGCAATAAAATATGACTTTGTCATAGAATTGGTGCATGATAAGGAAATCAAATTGGAATATGTCCATATAAAAGAACAAATTGCTGACATATTCACCAAGCCATTACCTAAGGATGCATTCTTGTATCTAAGAGATAAGTTAGGGGTCATTCCCCTATTTAGAGCTCAATAAAATAAAGTTTTAGTGATGCATCAATAGGAACCAAGTTGAAGATCTATCAATTGATGCAACATAGCTATGAAAACATTACATATGAATTAGTACTTAAGGTACATTGTTACTCATTTGGTATGTGTTATCTTTGGCATGTGTTGTCAAAGAGGGAGAGTGTACTGTCATATCTCTTTTGAAATTTGACTTTTTTTATGGAGAGTTTGCTATTTGAAAAGAAGCTATGTAATTCCTTCACAGAGGGAGACTACTGCATTAGAGAAGTTTGTGGCATAAAATCTAAGAGGAAGAAATGTTTTGTCAGAAAAAGACTTGTTCTCAAATTTCATTTTGCTATGACATGTTGTGTTGCCATCAATGCCAAAGTGAGAGATTGTTGGATACAATTGTTTAATTATGTGTTGTCTTTGATGTTACACAAATATGGTATAAGATGGAAAATAGAGTCTACCAAGCTTGGTTGGTCAACAAAGAAAATTCTAGAGTCTACCGAGCATTCCTGAAAAATAATCCATGGAAATTTTGTCTACCAAGCTCACTCGGGTGTTAAAGGATTTTGTGGTAGAAGTCAGTGGTAACTAAGCTCACAAGGTTAGCAAAGGAAAGTCAGTGTTTACCGAGTTCACTCGGTCTCCAAAGGATTTTACAAAGTTTGCAGTGTTCATCGAGCTTCGGTTGGTTAACACTGAAAATCATTTCTAGAGCAGTGTTTACTGAGTAGGGTTGGTGAATGAAGGATTTAATTGTTTTGAGAAATAAAGCTTAATTGTTTTATGTAATAATTGTAGCTGACTAATGTAATGATTATTGATAAATGTAACTTGTAAATGAGCCAACTTGACAATTTGTAAGGTATAAATAAAATGTCAAGTTGTGAATTCTAAAGAGTAATAAGCGAGCATGCAAGTGTGTTGATTGTGTGAAGAGGAAAGTGTGAGCAAATTTTGAAGAAAAATCAGATATCCTTGAGGAGCATCAAATATTTATTCGATCAAAGAGGGTCTAGTGAAGCACAATTGAGATCTGTATCAACAATTCAGTTGCATTTCATTCAAGTCAACTCATTGTTACTTTCTCACTATTGTAGCAGTGATTTCTAAATCTCTTAACAGATTTGGTTTAACAACCATTTTGTAAATCCTCTAACAAGGTGACAGTTCTATTGAATTGTTCTAAAGTCCTCTAGCAAGGCCACTCCTAATAGGGTGATTAAATCCTCTAACAAGGTCACACCTAATAGTGTGTTTTGTAACCTTTAATAGGGTTGGCTCCTAACAGGGCTCACTTCAAAAGAGTGAAAATTAGTAGCTAGTTACTTGGTGGTTTTTTCCATATTGGGTTTCCATGTTAAATCTAGTGTCTCTTGTGTTCATGTTATTTCTTTTATAGTTGCATGTTAATAACTAATGCTTTTTGAAAAAACATGTAATTTTCTCTTTAGTTGTTTCTACAATCTATAAATGTTGCATAGAAGTCAACCAAAATGATTTAGATAAGTGTTTCTGTCATTACAAATACATATGCCAAAATTAGTTTACTTATCAATTGAATGCCTAACACTCGGTCATAGCTAACATTCATGTTGTCTCTCAGCTTCTATAGGCTCGACATATATTGACTCACTCAACATAAAGTAATTTCACATCACTCAGTCTCTATATAGTTCACTCAACATGTATAGTAGCTCAGTCTCTAGGGGTTTGACAACCTTTGATTTGCTCGACACATACTGAAATATAAACAATTCCATGTAGCTCGACCTTCTTTGGATGACTCAGTCATAGTGATGACCAACCAATACTACCTAGAAAATGACTAAGTGTTGGACACTAATAGACAACAAGGCTTAGAGATCAACAATATTTCCCTTTGATATTAGTGGCAAAAACACTTTTTAATGACTTAGAAAATCATTAGTATTTTGAAAAAAAATAACACTCCCCCTGAGGCCATGATTCAATCTTTAAAAACTTGACTCAATTCTATACAATATATATACATGTTTGTGTATACCTATGATCTCTAATGCTGACTCATCTTATTTCCTTTCTGTGATTCTGACCATTCTAATATGATTTCCCCTGCGAATGATGTCATGAATGATTTCCCCTTTTTTTTGACACTCTATGGCTTAGGGTTTTTAGGGGCCAACTTATACTTGTCCAAAAATGTTTTGTGATTTGCTAAAATCATTTCCAATCCTATATTCCATCTGGTTCATACTAATTCTAGGACTTGAATCTGGATCTCTAGTTGGGTAGCTAGATTAGTTAAGCTATTGGTAGTCAAGAGATGCATATCTCTCTTAACTAGATTTTGTGCAATTGATAGATATTTATGAATTATTTCCAAATGGGGTAGCAACATGAGTTGGATTGAAATCAATTTATTTATAATGATGTTATCTTTAACCATTAACTCGGCTAATCTTCCTTGATCAAATTTTAATTTATTATATGAATGTGAGCTTGAACTTGTGTTCTTGCTCAATGAAATAGTATAAACCTTCAAATATGCTTGTATTTGATCAATCGAGTGTTGAGATTCTCCATAGTGAATAAATAAACATCACAAAGTTTCACATACAAAGAATAAATAATTATCAAAATTCCTTCAAGACTAGTGATAAGATGGTGAGATGGTTTGAGAAAATTTTTGAGCACAAAGTTTTGGAGAAAGTCTAACTCTTGTGCAAATAGTCCAAGAACTAAGAAACCCTTATTTTTAGCCTTGATTGTAGCACCCTAATCTACAGTCAGTTTGGGAGATGGAAACTAGTAAAATCTTGTAGAGTTACATAAAGGGCATCTAGAAGTCAAGTGTGTTTGGAGTCTTGCTTGAGGAAATTTGAGCATTATGGGTCATTAGCTAGAAAAAGGCCTAATTCCTTGTAGCCCTATTTTGGGTGAATTTGCATTGGTTCTTTGAACTCGATTGCAATTTCATTGCAAGAAGTGTTGGTAAGCATTGGATAGGATTCAATTGGCATGATTGGAAGCTTACCTCTCCACATGTGTGATCTTGAACCTTATGGGTCATTTAGTGTAGGAGGTGCAAGAATACCCCTATGGGGCTAGCTGTGGGATGTTTTGATTTCTTGATTGGTGGACACAAGCTAAAGTAGTGAAGGTACTTGAGAAGAGAAACCCTAGAAGTTAGGGTAGTGAGCAAGGCTTGTTGTTACATCATATATATATATACATATATGCATGTGTGTGTGTGTGTGTGTGTACATGTATATATATATATGTATATGTATATAAAAACACAAGCCCACGTCACCCTTTTGTAAAGGAAATTGCTAACAAAAGTATAATTGTTCATCTTCAATGACATAAAATTGGTATTATTATTTAGAATTTGAAAATCAAGTAAACTAATGAAATGTGTAGAAATGGTTGAAGTTTAAGATTATAATTTTTAATTATCATTTCGAATAAAAAATGACATATTTTCCTAATTTTTATAGATAATTGTTTAGTTGCTAAAAAATACTGAAAATTAGGGGTTTAGTTCCCACCACAGAACTATATGGAAATAAACTTATTTCCATTTGAACTCAGACAATGTTATCGATAACACATTTTGCTAGAAAAATAAAAAGTAAAAAATAACTTTAAACCTATATTTTCTCTTTTTATAGTGATACAAATTGCAACTCACTTGAAATTGATAGTTTACATCTCCCGCCACATTTTTCAAAACAAATCTATTCTAGCTAGAAGAAAAATTATACTTTCTGAAAGAGGACTCTCTCCTCTAGAACATCATATCATTTAAATTTTTTTTTGATATGATTTAATATTTTTTTCCCTCAAAATTGACATCTTTTTAAATGTTAAAATACGTGCTTGTAGAATCTTTTAATTACAATTTACTATATCTAATTAAAAACACTATAAACTCTATATGAAAATATTTTGGACTTTAAGCTTTATAAAATGGTGTTTATATTTTACTAAAAAAAATCATAAAAAATAGTAAGAGTTATTGAAATGCCAATTTTCTTAAATAATTTTATTTCTTTAGTAATTGGATACTTGAACTAGTATAAAACATGCATTTAATAGACATTTCCAATTGGAATAGGGTGAGACCATATATAACTTAGCTAGAATGAATTTATTTAGATCATATGTTTGAGACTATATATAACTTAGGTGCATACACACATAAAAATGCTTCTAATTGATTGATCTATACAAGGTTTTATTTGCTTTGGGAGATTAATCATTCCTTCTTATTCTGCATTCTTTAACCATGGGTATACTTATCAATTTAAAATTTATAGATGTCATCCACTCTTCAAAACCAAGCTCTAGGGGCTTATTTATAGATGTTATCCACTCTTCAAAACCAAGCTCTAGGGGCTTATTAAATTAACATACTTATTTCTCCAAATTGTAGACAAAACGTTGATCCTTAAAAAATTGAAATGCTTCTGATTATTTATTATATACTTATTCTTATAAATCATAATTCATACATGTTAACATCCATCTAATATACCTTGAAGTTTTAAATATAAAAATATAATTGCTTCTAGGCTAGCTACTAGAGAATAGGTTTCTTCAAAATCAATAAATACTACTTGCCCATACCCCTTACAAACTAACATTTCCTTTTTTTATTATTAAATTTCTTTCTTCTTTCAATTTTTATTTTATTTTTTATTTTACTAAATTCCTCTTTTGAGGCATTTACATTATTATCCTTGAGTCTTAAAACAAGTTCCCAAGTTCTATTCTTCTGAATTTGATTAAATTTTTCCATTACTTCTTGCTAACTCTAATCTTTTCTAGCCTCAACAAAGTCATTTGGCTTGATTTTGAATAGAAAAGAAAAGTGTAGTTGTTCATTCATATTAAATAACATTCTTCTAGTGAGAACCTTACTATCTTTATCTCTTAGAATCTAAGTTCCAAAGTTACCTCTCTAAACATATCTTGCTAGAGTTTTTAAATCTGGTCTTTCAAGTTCACTTTTAGTAGTCTCATTGATGTGTTTTGATCCATATGCAAACACTTTGAAGGATCATTACAAGATATTTGTTAAGCAAAACAATTGTGAGGGCAATTGCATTGCAATCCAAAATTGTAACTAATATGGTCTCCAAAATGTGTCGATGGAGCCAAAAAAGGACACCTCCATTGACAAAAACAACAATCTTAGCTTCAATGTTGACATCTAAAAAGGTGAACAGGGTAGAGCACAACATGCTTCGCTAAAACCCATCAATCAAGCAACAACACCAAGAAGGGAATAACTTATTAGAGATTAAACATGGAAAGTAATTTTATTCTAGAAAATTATCTTAGTAAAAAATTGACACGATTTTTTTTTCAAATTTTTATGTTTGATTTGAAAATACTAGGAAGATACATATCTCCAATGTTTTTGTAGCATCAAACAAATGGATAATTGATCTTATCTTGACATCATGTAAAGTACATAACTATAATTTTTCTATTGAATTTATACTTGAAAATCAAGCCTATTTTTTAAAAATATCACAACTAATATACACAAAAATAAGTTCTCAATAATTCTCTATTAACTCAATATTCTTACCATTAAATAATCATTGAAAAAGCAATTCTTTATACCCTTTGAAATGGACAAAAATTAAAGTCTTCTCAAAATTCAAATATTATTATCAAGTGGCTCCCATGAGCATTTACATTAAGCCAAAGAAAAAATTTAGTTGGAACAATAAAATCACAAATCAATTTTTTCCACCATACTACTTTTAGAAGCCCCTCATGATGGACGCTAAAATAATTTAGAATATAAGATCTATAAGTCAAACAAAATTAACCAATATACCAATGTTTATTCCATAATAATCACATCTTTCACTTTGAGAAGGGTCTCTTTAGTGAGATATTATCTATGCATTGAAACAATACTCGAAACAAAAAGAGAAAAAAAAAACCATCTACCACTCACATATGTGGGGTATATTTTTAAATATACAATTTTTCAATATTTATTATTATTTAGATTGTCAAATCATTTAATAAGTTATGTTTAATATGATGAATAATAGTGATTGTTTAACTCAATATTCAAATTATTGACCTTTTTCAACACAAGTAACAAATAAATATTGACATTGATATTTTAAAATAGTTCATGATATGATGACTAAGGATATATTTATGTTGTTTATAAGTTAAATTAAGTGAGGCAAATCAAATTATCGAATTTATTTCTATGTTGAATCTATTTAAGATTGTATCAAAAAAAATCATAAATAATGTAATCATAAACATTATAAAAATATAATCCCAATAGTCAATTGTAGTACACTCATCCAATAATATATAAATTGAAATAGAAAAACAAATTAAAAATCATTTGAATCATATATTTGAGGTAGTCAAATGAGGGAATATGGAATTTTGTTGGATTTCTTATAGATGAGGATAAGAGCAACTTAATAAATTTGGTTAACTAGTAGACTCCAAAGTGGGGTACCAAGGAAAGCTATTTATGACCATGGTCGGACAGATAGGAATTATTGCGAGTCTTTCAGAAGTGGTGGAATTCTGTCATGACCAGAATATAAACCCTTTTTAATACAAGATAAAATAAAACAATAGCCATTTGCGCGAGAATAACGAGGACACTACACTCATAAACATGAGGAACAATTTTGTCTTTATTTGTACGGTCCTAGAAGGGATTTTAAATGCATTAAATGGAAGAAAAAGTGCATGATTTCTTTTATAAACAATTCTTATTTTATGTGAATATTTTTTTGAAATATCAATTAGTTTAAGTTTAGTGGGTTTTAGAATGTTGGGAGTTGTGCATTAGAGGGTTGTTTTTAATTAATTAAATGTTGGTCAAGTGTATGCATATTTGATCTTTAATAACATTTAGAATCCGGATTAAGAAATTGTTATTTAGGTTTATTAATAAGGAACTAAACAATGCAATAAAGGGTTGTTTTCAATTGTATTTGAAATTTAATCAATAAATTAGAACTTAGGTGTTTTAGTTAAGGAAGTAAACATGATAAATTAGATTAAGATTATAAGTTGGTTAATAAAAGGAATGAACATCAATATTAAGAAATTAAAATGTTGAGTATAATAACTTATTGTTAAAAGTCATTAATAATTGGGTATCATAAAGTTACATCGATGACAAGCTGTGTTTATTGACATTCTAAAAGACCATCATCAAAATCCTTGTCGATGGTACTGCCAAGTTGCCTATAGAAAATACCATCGACAAAACCATTGTCAATGACATTATCGGCATAATCAACATCGTTGAAACACATGATTTTATCTCCTTCTATCGTTGATGAACCACATGATTGACAAGACTCTTGCCGATGAACTTCATGGGCAGAGCATGAATTGTCGGAACACAAACTATTGGAAAGGACCAAGTACTCAGTGGAGGTGATCATAGCTAAAGACGTTGATTGTGATTTCTAATTTTTGTGTTAGTTTCTTGTTTCAATTTTTTGTTTAAGGATCGATTTGTTGTTTATCAATACTTCAATATGTAATCACTAATCAATTTGAAATCGTGATATAATGATTGTATAACATTTCAATTTGTGTACTTAACATTCAAAGTTGATGTTTGACAATAAAGGGATTTGAAAACTCAATGCCTTTATATTTTCATATTTTATATTAAATATTAGATTATACCAAAAAATTGACTTACCCGAAGTACCTCATCTTCTATTTTAAAAAAAAAACTGCACCTATCTTTGAAGTACCCAAGTACCCCCATCTCCATGTAACCTTTTTTATTATCAATATTGATATTCTCTTCTTTAAGACCTTGTATATGAAAAGCCCATCTTTAGATTTTGTAAATTAAACTTAAACAAACATATAAACATGGTTTTACAACAACAAAAAGTGACTTGGTATACAAAACTTGTGGAATAATGTCAACCCCAATAATACCATTATATTTTAAGGCCAAAGATTTGTTTTCATAAAATAAGGCACACATCATTATGTTAGAATGGGGAAGCAAATCATCTTGTGAAGGAAAAAGGCCTATGAGTGTGGCACCCTAAAAAATGTAATGTTTGTATTCATATTGCAACTTTTTCAACTTTATTCAACATTAATTTTTAATGTTTTAAATTATTGATATGCTAAGAGATGTTGTAATGGAAATAAATCTTCACATGGTTTGTTTTATTCAACATTAATTTTTAATGTTTTAAATTATTGATATACTAAAAGATGTTGTAATGGAAATAAATCCTCACATAGTTTGTTTTGAGGAGCAAAGCTTTGAGTAAATGTAGTGCCTAAGTAAATGGCTACAAAATCTGTTACTAATTTAATTGCAATAAACACAACCTAAGAAAAGTTTCAACCAAAACTAACTCCTTATTTTTTTCATCGATTACATAATCTAATTCAAAGGATTTATATAGGAAATCTTGGTTATAAGACATCAGAGTAATGTATGCTTTCCATACAAGATTAACCAAAGTGAAACAAAATTTACCATGACTTTATGAATTTTTAAATTTAAACTTGAACAAAAAAATAATATTATGCTCAACTTTTGGGGTGTCATAATCGTATAGTCAAAATCCAAACATATTATACTATGATAAATTCTACAATAATGTACTTCACCTCGAGAAGATAAATGTTGGATGAGAAGACAAAAACTACTAAGAAAATTGAACACATCAAGGACAAAATTTCATATGTATAACTAATAAAATGATTGGTATCCTATCATTTTATAAAAAATATCATGATAGGAAAAGGTCCTATATAGAGCTTACAAATGAACATGATGTTTGGACTCATGTTATAAGATTTTAGACCTTGTCACAATTAAAATGATGGTTTACCTTGAAAGAAAATAACATTTTATGGTGTCACATTAAATACTTCTCATAATTTTGACATACAAATAAAAAAATAAATAACATATGAGTAGTTATTAAATGGCATATAAATGGTTGTTGGTAACACATAACTTGAAAATCTATCAAAGAGACATTCAAATTCACAATAAATACATGTTGAGAAGAAATTTGAACAAAGGAAGTGAAAGAAGTTTTTTTTATTTAAAAAAAAAAACTTATTGGCTAAGAGAATTGCCAAAAGCAAAGGGAAAATGTTGGTAAGTGCTAGATAGAAATACATCTACCAAATGTTAGGGAAATTATCTATTGGGGACTCCTTCTTAGGAAGCTCCGCAAGTTCTCATAAATTTATATAACCTATTCATGTATAAAGAACACAAAAAATACAAAGAAAGGACATGGGGAGGGTGAGAGGTGAATCAATATTTTAGAACTTTTAAACATGTGAAACTACCATGCACAAAATAGAGAATTAGAATAAAGAGTAAACATCAAGACAAAAATACCAAATTTCTCAAAATTAATACCCAAAATACATCAATTGATTTCATCCAAGAAAAGAGTACTGAGAGTATTGACTCTCCTCAAAGTAACAACTCGATTCAAATAAAGCTTCAACCTCAAGTTTTATAACAAGTTAGCATAACTAAAACTAAACTAACATCTTTCACAATACACTCAACACTTCAATCCAATCTAAGATTACACAACTACTCTATACTTTCCAGCAATAGATGTTTCAATGAATATAAGCTTGCAATAGACCAAAACAGTAATATTTTTTTGCCTTTTACCTTAAAATCTCAGCAGTTTGCACCATTACTTAGAAATTACATACTTGGATTTTTCTATCCCATACCACTTAAAAAATCACACACTAAGTATATAGTGATGTACACACTCCTTAGTCGCACTAATTTCTCATTACTTCATTGCTTGTGCATGAAAATATTTTCACTCAAATCTATAACAAAGTATATTCCACAGCTATACCCATGTTTTCTATAACAATAATAATAAATAATCTAACTATCGAGTTACACCAATAATAATTAACATAGGATTCACTAAAACATGCATCAATTATTTTTACAAAATATCATTCATCAACTCTTTTCAAGAGCCAACTCCATCTAATTGACTTTATTACAAAAAAACTCTACAGAAAAAGACAGCTTAATTTTCAATACACAACAAAAATATTACATATAGTTGAAGTTGCCTCATTGACATGCCATAGAATCCAAGGGCCACCGAACTAAGAAACGAGTAAATATATAAAATATTGTATTTCAAAAATTAAAATGCCAAGCATTGTTAGTACATGCAATGTTATATTTTAAATTAGTCATCACTTGCTAAACACTATGGTAAGATGTCTTTGGTAGTATATAGATAATAAATTGTGTCTTCTTTTATTATCAATTCATAACAATAACACTAATCTAATAACTCACATACACACACATATATAAGTATATATAAGCTAGTTGCAGTGGAATACAATTTTATTTTTGTTTTATCTAAGCATATACTTATTATGTGGAGAGGCATACACAATGGCAAAAGCAAATCCCAACGCGATAATTCCAAAGAATAATTCGTGTAAAGAAAAAATATATGATGGGAGTTACAAATGAAATTTATTTTTAAAAATCAATGTAAAATGGTAAATTCCATTTGGCATTCACAAAATTGTTCAAAATTAAATTAAAATATTTAATGTCATTTGGCAGTCGTAATTATTAACAAATAGAAATAGAAAACAAATTTGATGGGAGTTACAAACAAAAATTCCATTCAAAAATAAATTTAAAATAGAAAATGTCATTTGACAATCATAATTATTAACAAATAGATATAGAAAATAAATTTGATGGGAGTTACAAATAAAATTTAATATTAAAAATCAACTAAAAATAGCAAATGTCATTTGGCAGTCAAGAATTAGAAATAAATAAAATTAAAATATGTAATGTCATTTGGCAATCATAATTTTTAACAAATAGAAATAGAAAAGAAATTGACAAATGACATATTTAAAATATAAAAATGAAAACTTAAATTAAAATAGAAAATGCAAAATGACATTCGCAAATTTTTTAAAATACAAATATAAAATAAATTGCCAAGTGACATTCTCAAATATAAAATAAACAAAAATCAATATTAACAGAGAGAGGTTAGAGATAGGGCTAGAGAGAGGGAGAGAGAGGGGAATAGATATTAAGTGGCAGAGAGAGAGAGAGAGAGAGAGAGGGAGGGAGGGAGATTGACTCATATTATGTTTTTAATGGAGAGATGTGAATAGAGGAAGACTTTGCTAGGGGGTAGAGAGAAGGTGATTGTGGGCATATCTAGAGAGAGAAATGAGGGATCCTAACATTTTTTAATAGAAAGAGAACTTAGGGATAGGGATAAAGAGAGAGTGATTAGGGTATATATACAGAGAGAGGAAATAAATAATGTAGGGAGGGAGAGATTGAGAAAGAGATGGGGGAAGGAATATAAAGGGATAAAAGAGAGGGAGAGAGATTGGGGGGCATATATATATATATATATATATATATATATAGAGAGAGAGAGAGAGAGAGAGAGAGAGAGAGAGAGAGAGAGAGAGAGAGGTGATTAGGGGGTTGTAGACACCCTAAAATTGGCAAAGACCTAAAATGGGTGTTAATCAAATAACAAAAAATTAGAGACAAAATTAGATAAATGAGGAAAATAACGTCTTTTTCAAATCAAGTACAGTGCCAAGTCATTTAAGTGGTTAATTAATTAATCACATAAAACCTTGGTCAAATTCAAAAAGATTCAATTTTAAAGCGGAAATCCAATTCATAAAATAAATAAAAAGTAAAAAAGATAAAGATAAAGACGGAAGGTTGAAAAGAAATGCAACATTTAATGAATCAACTAAAATCATTTATCCTCTCAAAAGTGAAATTCACTATTTTTGAAATTTAAAAGAATTGAAAATCCTTATTTATCCTCACAAATTAAGTCTGTTGGACTATTCCTCTTGGGGTTTTGTGAGATATTTTCAGTTTCATTCTTACCCCCAATAAAAGGTAAAACCCAGATCTTTACCCCAACCCCTTCTAAAATCCTATAAATATAAGGGAAAATCAAGAGCAAAGGGACCCAATTTTTATGCATCCTTACTATAGGTATATCAGAGATATCATTTTGATAATCTATTTAGCATCATTGTTATAGAAATTTTAGTATCATTTTAGCATCATTTTAGTATTATTTAACATTATTTAGCATTGTTTAGTCTCATTCATACACATATTTTATCATTTTCATATTCTTATCGTAGTATATCTTGTACTTCATATAGATCTCATATAGACTTTCATAGATCTGCACTAATAGTATAATCACGTTCTAGAACTGTCAATAAGATGCTGGTAGAGAGAGCGATTTTAGCAGTTGTAGTTAGGGAAATATGAGATGTTCATAGATGCATTATCTAGCAATTGTTTCTTGGGTCTAGTTTAGTTCATTATTATTTTAATTGCACTCTACACCAAGGTCTCATGAATACATGATTCCCCATGTACAAATTGGTGACCAATGTGGGGCTCAATTTTAAAGCCTCATTCTTATTTATTTTTTCATTCTAATCTTTGACTTTCTTTATAGATCTGGGTGTTACTCTTATTTCTTTTTCAAATCTAACTTGTTGTAGGCTTAACAGGATTTGGGAAGACTCATAACAGGCACAAAAACCTTTCTATGATGCTTCCGAACTCACAAATACTAGAACTGATATTTTTCTAATGTTTTAGCACTTTTGGACATTGTTTTAACATTTTTTATTCCTTTTATCACACATTTGAAGTGTTTTGTAACATAATTACAAGATCTAGTGCATATACGAGATTTCCTAGCGCATATACAAGTTTCTCAAGTACTTTTATAAGATCCTATAACACATTTGAGTTATTTATAGGCCTCGTTTGAACTGAATAAGAGTTTCTAGATCATTGACATTGCAAAAAAGGAGCAAAGAAAACTAAAAAATGTGCCTAGCCTTTTGCTAGCTCCAAATCAGGTAGGCCTAAACCCTCTCATTATCTAGTACTTAGACTACGACATATTTCACTTTCAAATCTATGTTAAGCTAAGAAAAGCTATTTTGAATCTCAAACTTGATATTAGGTCTATGCTCTTCACTCCCAGGAGTGATTTAAAATGCCAAAAGTGCCTTGTTTGTTATGAAGATTAGCTAAGGAATGAACATAATACATAGCCTAATTGAGAGCCTCCTGATTTTCGTAGATTAAAGGCTCTTAAACTGAACAAGTCATGTCTAGTGTATTTAGAAGTCAAGATAGTAGGGATATACTCTCACCCTTATAGTGTGATCAGACTCTCAGACCTATTTCTGATTTTAATCATGCTTTCTTTTTTATAGGTAGATTACAAGGTCGTAGAAAGAAATACCTCCTCAGATTTGCCTTAGTAGGGCTAGTGAGAGGAAAAGCCTTCCAACTTGTATTCAGAATGGAATGCAAGATGATTATGTTCAAAATATAGCCTTCCCTAATAGTCTCGAAAGAGATTGTGCCAAACCTCCCAAGCGTTGGTGGGAAGCTCTTTTTCATAGAGATATAAATTTGAACATAGTTGGATAAACACTAAAATCTCATAGTCACCAACCTTAGCAAGTTGTTGTCAAGAAGTCATTTTTTAATTCTAGGTTTATGTGTGGAATATTTTATTTTTACTATTGTTGTGATTGAATGTGCTTGTTTTAATACAAGGTAAAGAACTTAAGATTACAAAACTTTCAAAAAACTCCAGACAAAACTACAAACCGACTATAAATCAGGCCAAAACATTGTTCTATACCCTAAAATAACACATTTAAAACCTAAACCAACATTTATGCCCTTCTATAACTCATTTACCAACTGGAACAATACATTTGAACCATATAACAATGCATTTGAACACTAAAATAGCACATCTACATTTAAAATAATGCTTCCACACTGTAGAACAATGCTTGGTATGGAGAGGTATAATGCATTTGGGTCATAAAATAGCGCATATAAACATTTATGTTGCACATATAGGAGAATTTACAAAATAGTGGCTACTTGCACATAGAATATCCTAAAACAAAAAGCATATTTGAACACCTTTTTCCTCTATTAACACATTGCAAATCTAAGGAGCTTTGAAAATGACCAATATCTTAAGATCAAGCAAGAAATTTCTTGTTGTTGTGATGTGGAGCCTAATTAGAATCAGAGGTTTATTTAACACATATATTATTTCTATGGGGGTTTGGGGGCAGTGCCCCTATGGGTTCTTGGGGCAGTGCCCTAGGTGAGCTCCCTGTCCCCATATAGGGTGGGGTCAAGGGCCAACGCCTGGCAGAGGTTTTCAGACAACACCCTTGAAGGCAAAAAATGACCTTATATTGTAAAATGCATTGGCTACTATTTTTCTATTATTCTAGCCCTAATTTTATAAGCAACAAAAACTTGTACAAAAAGGCTTAAGTTTAGGGATTTTCATAATGTGTGATGCAAAAATTGGTTCTTGTGGTGGTATTAAACTGTAAGGGATTATGGATTGTAGTCAGGTTGTAATCACTTTATAATAATAATATTGGACTTGTTATTGGTGGATGTAGCCTAGGGATTGGGTGAACCACGTTAAATCTTGTTGTCTTGTGTTCTCTTATGTGCAATCTATTATTTTTTGTTATTGGTTATATTTGCATGTAACTATTATTTTTGTCTAAGGTTAATCCTAACAACATTGTTTCAAGATTTTGTACTTTTTTGTTTTGTCATTTTAGCAAGCTTTGTGTGTTTAAGTTAATTGTTCTGTGAATCAACAACTTGTTATGAAAATATCTACTTGGGAAAATGGGATTCTAGGGCCACTTCTCACCATATGAATTGTATGGTCTATTGGGACTTTGAACTAGACTCCATCTACATAATGTATAGAAAAGGAGAGCCCATGTGAAGCATAATAAGCATGTTTAGAGTAATACCCTAGGCAAGCCATTCCAGTTTGGTTAGGGATCATAGGTCAACAAATGAGTTATGGAGAGGATTGAGAGTACTGAGACATCAATCCAAGCATGTGGTGAGTTAGAAGGAGGTGTGATCTAACCCCAACATGAAGGAGAAGTCTTGGTAAGGACCCTAAGAAGTTTCTTACACCAAACAACACTAAAACCCGTGAAACCCTTAAAATAAGGCTAAAGTTGTGCTTGCACTGTACAAACAAGTTAGGGACTTAATAATTCAAAAATCTTCAAGATCTCTAAAAAAGGTATCTATAATGATTTTTTTTTGTGGTCAGTGTTAAGGGATTTTTTCAAGTTATCTTAGTTTTTGTGCATTTGGAGGGATAATCCTTGTACCCTTTTTCCAAGCATTTGAGTGCAATTTGACTTGTGGATTGAAACTTGAATAGGGTTTCAGTATAGTTTTTGGTGTGGAGGCTTGAAAGGAGTCCAAAAACATATCAAGATGGTTATCTATCCATTTGGAGGTAAAAATAAATAAATTTAGGGTTATTTGTGTGAATGATAAAAAGAAGCAAGTTGTTCTACCTTATTGGTGTGTTCCAATTGAATGATTAGGAACTATTGAATAGATTCCTAGGAAGCATAGGGAAGTAGAAACCCTATCTAGGTCAAGTAAATGTCCTTAGGAGACCCGAAGATAGCTTGGGGAAAGAGTAAGGCTGGTTGTCACATTAGTTGCCCTATTTTCATTTTCGTCACTTTGTCGGCTCTATCTTTAGTCCAAATGGGTTAATTTTGCAATTTAAAAGATCTCTCTAATTGTGTAAGCTATAAAAAGCTTCTATAAAAAGGCTTAGGGTTAGGGATTTTCATAATGTATGATGTGAAAATTGGTTTTTGCAGTGGTATTGAGCTGTAAGGGATTATAGATTGAAATCAGTTATAATCACTGGATAATGTTAATATTGGTCTTACTGTTGGTGGATGCAGCCCAAGGATTGGGTGAACCATGTTAAATCTTGATGTCTTGTGTTCTCTTCTATGTGATCTATTATTTTCTAATATTGGTTATATTTGCATGTAACTATTATTTCTATCTAAGGTTAATTTTCAGGTTGTCATCTTTTATTAGCCAGATCGTCATCATTTTTTTTAGTGATCCTCTATAGGAAGGTCTCACGCTTAAGTGGGAGTCTCATGGTTGAGTGAGAGTGATGACAGACGAGGGTAAGCTAAGAGTTGATAAGTTTAATGGGCAGAACTTTTAGTTATGGAAAATGCAAATGGAGGACTATCTCTATCAGAAGGATTTATGGAAGCCATTGGAAGGAAAAACTAAAAACCAGGGAACTATGACAAATGAGGAATGAGAGATTTTAGACAAAAAGGCACTTGGAAGCATTCATTTATGCTTAACACCATCACTAACATTTAACATTATAAAAGTGAAGATGATGAAAGATTTGATGGAAACCCTAGTGAAATTTTATGAAAATTCTTCTGCTTCAAATAAGGTATTTCTCATGAAGCATTTATTTAATATGAAAATGGTAGAAGGTGGATCTGTTGTAGATCATTTAAATGAGTTTAATACTATTACTAGTTAGTTATCTTCTGTGGGTATTAATTTTGATGAAGAAATTTGGGGTCTCTTATTTTTGTGTTCCTTGCCTGAAAGCTAGAATGGCTTAGTAATGGCTATGAGTAATTTTATTTATAGATCTAATACCCTAAAATATGATGATGCAATCAGTGTTATTTTGAGTGAGGAAACTCATAGGAAAACCTCAGGTCAATCTACATCAGGAAGTACTTTGAATGCACAAAGTAGAGGCAGAATGACTGAGAGAGGAAATAATTCTAGAAACCATGGGAAATTAAGAGGAAAGTCAAAGGGAAAGAGGTCTCAACTCAGAGGATTGAGAGATTGCTAGTACTGTGGTAAAATAGGGCATAAGAAGAAAGATTGTTGGACTTGAAAGAACAATGAAGGAGATAAACCAAAAGGGAACAAGGAGGCAAATGCAGTAAGTAACAAATTAGAAAAGGATACTTTGCTTCCATCTTTAGAAAGTGTTGATGAATCATGGGTTTTAGATTATGGTGCTTCATTTCATGCTACACCTCATAGGGGTTATTTTATTGATTATGTCCAAGGGGATTTTGGGATTGTTTCTTTGGGGGATAATGAACCCTATCAAATTGTTGGAAAGAGAAAACTTAAGATTAAGTTGTAGAATGGGAATCATTGGCTACTACATAAGGTAAGACATGTTCCAAGGCTGAGTAGAAATTTAATTTCAGCAAGGCAACTCAGTGATGAGGGTTGTGTAGTTACTTTTAAAGATAAAAAATGGAAGGTTTCAAAAGGTTCCCTTGTAGTAGCAAAAGGTGTGAAAGTAGGAAACTTATATCTTTGTATAGGTCATATTGTTTCTTCAACTTTGATTGTTTCAGAGAAAAGTGAACGTCTAGGAAGAGTTGGTGTAGTTGAATAGGGAGAACAAATAGCTATTGTCGATTCTAATACAACATTGTGGCATAACAAAATTGGGCACATGAGTGAAAAAGCTATGAAAGTACTTCATTCAAAGCAAGTTTTACCAGGTTTAAAATGTGTTAATATGGATTTCTGTGAAAGTTGTGTGTATGGAAAACAAAAGAGAGCGAGTTTTGTGAAGACTGGGAAGGAAAAGAAAAGTGAGAGAATAGAGCTTGTACATATAGGTGTATGGGGACTAGCTCAGGTATCTTCCCTTGGTGCCTCTTATTATTATGTTATATTTATTGATGATGCAATTAGAAAAGTATGGGTTTATTTCCTTAGATAGAAATCTAATGTATTTTAAACTTTTAAGAAGTGGAAATGCTTGGTTGAAAATGAGACTAGTAAGAAATTAAAATATCTTAGATTTGATAATGGTGGTGAGTATTACAATTATGAATTTGAAGATTATTGCTCCATTAATGGTATTCGTAAACAAAAAACCATTCCAAGGACTCCATAGGAAAGTGGAGTGGCTGAATGCATGAACAAGACTATAATGGAGCATGCAAGAAGCATGAGGTTGCATGCTAGGTTGCCCTTAAACGTGTGGGTGAAGGCTATCAATACTACTATATATTTGATTAATAGAGGTCCCTCTACTCCTTTGGGCTGTGGTATTCCAGAGGAAGCATGGACTAGTAAGAAGGTGAGTTATTCTTTTCTCAAAACCTTTGGTTGTGAAGCATTTGCTCATATAGATTTTGAAAATATAACCAATCTAGAAGCTAAGTCAAAGAAATATGTATTTTTTGGATATGACATTAATGAATTTGGTTATAGGCTTTGGGGTTTTGTAAATCATAAAATTGTAAGAAGTAGGGATGTCATATTCAATGAGAAAGTGTTGTACAAAGATTTGTTGTAGCAACATGAAAAGAAAGAAGATGATTATGTAGTGCTAGATGATACTCCAAAAGCTGATGTTCTAGCAATTCCTCATGATGTGCAACAATAAGTACCACACACCCTAGTGAATGTTAGATAGTCAAAAAGGCTAAGTAGACCTCCAAAAAGATTTTCTCTTTGTATTCTATTTTACTTATTGATGCTGGTGTACCTGAATGTTATGATGAAGCTGTGTAGGTGGATATAAAGATTTAGTGGGAGTCTGCAATGAAAGAATAAATAAACTCTTTGCTAAAAAATAAAATATGGGATTTATGCAAGTTTATTGTAGGTAAAAAGGCTTTACAGAATAAATGGGTTTATAGGTTTAAAGAAGAGGATGGAGGTAAGAAAACATTTAATGCCAAGTTAGTTGTAAAAGGATTTGCACATAAAAAGGGCATTGATTTTGATGAAATTTTTTATCATGTTATTAAAATGATTTCTATTCGCACTATTTTAAGTATTGTGGCTATTGAAGATTTGCATTTGGAGTAGCTTGATGTTAAAACAACCTTCCTTCATGGTGATTTGCATGAAGAGATATATATATTGATCAGCCACAGGGATTTGAGGTCAAAGATAAAGAGAACTTAGTGTTCAATTTGAAGAAAAGTTTATATGGATTGAAGCAAGCACCTCAGAAATGGTATCTAAAATTTGATAGGTTTATGCATGAGCATGGATACAATAAGTTTCATTCAGATCATTGTGTTTATTTTAAGAGGTTGGATGATGATAGATAGATTATTTTATGTTTATATGTTGATGATATGCTTGTAGCTGGGTCTAACATGGATCGCATTAAGGGGTTCAAACACCAATTAGCACATGCATTTGCATTGAAGGATTTGGGGGCAGAAAAACAAATCCTTGGTAGGAAGATTTGTAGAGATATGAAGAACAAGAAATTAACTTTATCTTAGGTTGAATATAGTGCATAGGTGTTGCAACATTTCTCTATGGAGAATGCTAAAGTTGTCAGCACACCTTTACTTGGTCATTTGAAGTTGACTAAGGACATGTGTCCTAAGACACAATAAGAGGAGGATAAGATGTCCAAGGTACCTTATGCTTCAGCTATAGGAAGCTTGATGTATGTTATGGTATGTACAAGGTCAGCTATTGCACATGTAGTGGGAGTCATTAGTAGGTATATGAGTCATCCAAGAATTGAGCATTGGAATGTAGTTAAATGGATTCTCAAATATTTGAGAGGAACATCCAGTAAGTGTTTATATTTTGGGGGCTCTAATACTGATTTATAGGGCTATGTTAACTCAGATTTGGTAGGGGATATTGATACTAGCTAGAGTACTACAGATTATGTATTTACTATTGGTGGAACAACAGTGAGCTAGGTTTCTCAATTGGAGAAGGTTAATGCTTTATCCACTATAGAGGCAGAGTATGTTGCTGTAGAGGTAGCCAAGGAGATGATATGGCTTCAATTCTTCATGGAAGAGTTGGGACACCCTCAAAATGATAATTATTTGTTTATAGATAGTCAGAATGTCATTCATCTTGCAAAGAATTTAGTTGTGCATTCAAAGACAAAACACATACAGTTGTAGTACCATTTCATTTAGTCAGTTTTGGATGATGGACAATTAAAGCTGGAAAAAATACATACATATGATAATCCAACAAATATGTTTACCAAGGTAGTGACAAGGGAGAAGCTGAATTGCTTTTCAGCTTTGGTTGGTCTTCTAGATTGAACAAAATAACAGAACAACAGGTTCTAGGGTGGTTTGATATTCTAATGGGAGCTACATATTTAGCAGTGCTATGATCAGTCTCCAAGGGGAGCTACATATTTAGCAGTGCTATGATCAGTCTCCAAGGGGAAGTTATTATTGTGGAGCCTGATCAATCTCCAAGGGGAAGTTATTATTGTGGAGCTTGATCAATCTCCAAGTAGAAGATTTTTGTAATATGGAGCCTAATTAGACTTAAAGGTTTATTTGGCATGGGTATTATTTCTACAAGGGTTTGGGGGTAGTGCCCCTAAGACGAGGTCAAGGGGCAGTGCCCCAGGTGCGCTCCATGTTGCAATACAGGATGGGGTCAAGGGGCAATGCCCCCATGAGAGTTTTTTGGGGTAGTGCCCCCGAAGTAAAAAATGACCTTATATTGTAAAAGGCGTCGGTTGCTATTTTTCTATTGGAAAACTTATTCTAGCCCTAATTGTGTAAGCGGTAAAAAGATTGTATAAAAAGACTTAGGATTAGGTATTTTCATAATATGTGATGCGAAAATTGGTTCTTCTAGCAGTATTGAGCTATAAGGGATTACAAATTGTAATCACTAGAGAATAATAATATTGGACTTTCTATTGGTGGATGTCGCACAAGAATTGGGTGAACCATGTTAAATCTTGGTGTCTTGTGTTCTCTTATATGCGATCTATTATTTTTTGATATTGGTTATATTTGCATGTAACTATTATTTCTATCTAAGGTTAATCCTAACACTTGTCATCCAAGTCATTTAAATGATCCTATGTAGGGATTTTATACGATAAAAATCACTGATCCTATTAGAAATAGATAATACTAAGAGGGGGGTGAATAATATTCTATAAACTTTTGCCCACAACTGAATATTGTTAATTACTTTATAACTTGCATATGAAATTAAACTAACAATGATGAATAGTAAATATAACCATACACATAGATAACTCATAACACCATTATTTGTTAACTAGGGAAACCCTGGCCAAGGGAAAACCTCAGTGGGGATGATACCCACTAGATGATTCACTAAACAATAGGATCCTGTTAAGGATATTGACCCTGTTAGGAGCCTATGAAGTACATATAGTGTCTTGAGTCCTTGTTAGAGGACTAGAGCTTCTTAGAAGCCCCTACCCTATTAGGAGTTGGTTTAACCCTATTAAGTCTACCCTGTTAGGAGTTGCTTCAACCTTGTTAAGAGTTGGTGGATCAAATACAATGTATGCAAGAAGAGCCCACTTCCCTAACATGCAATTATACAATTCAATTCTTCACAAGAATATATATATATATATATATATATATATATATATATAGAATACTTTCTATCTATTTTATTTCACACTTGCTCTGATCATACATCAGATTTAGTTCACATATCATCAATCACTAATCTTGTATAGATCATATATATGTCACATGGTTCATCATACATCGCATAATTATCGTTATAAGATAAGATATTTACTTATACCTCTCATATTCACAATTCTCTACTTAGTAGGCCTGCATGTCTTCACACACTTGACATAATATGAAATAACATATGGAATAACATCCACATAGTCATCTCATCATGACTTAATAATTATTTTGTTACCAAAATTATTCCTCAAGTCATACAATCCAATTCTTTGTTATGCTCTATTCTGTACTATAGAACACTTGTACTGATATTTCAATCATAACTCATTTTGTATTGTCTGTACACTCTTGCACACTAGCATACATCACCATGACAATGTCATAGAACTTTATTCAACTACACATAAGCTAGCTCTCAATTAGTCATCCGTACACATCACATCTTTTCTTTATTTTGATGGAAACTATCTAACACTTAGACAATTTGCTATCTCTAAATGCATAAATGAAATGTTGAATACATGTTGCCATAAATGACAACCATCAATACATCTATCTGACCATATTTCCAACAATCTCCTCCTTTGGCATTGATGGCAACATTTTGAAAAATTGACTAAGTCCCAAAATGATGTCATACATAGTAAAAAACAAATAAAAGTAAGTAGACAAAACTACCTTCAAAACATAACAATTTTATTCATGCTTTGATAGATCATTACATTCCTTATCACTCCTTTACAATGATACATAAGTGTACTCCCTTCTACATATACAACACATACAACTATACATTTTTCCTTTACATATTACTCCCCCTTTGACATCAATGCTAAAGTTGTCAAAAATTGTATCAACAAAAACCGGTGGTCTATTGTTGATCAACTTGATATTCTGGAAAATCAATCTACATATACAAGTTTCAGTCTTTCCACTTCCTTCTTCCTATTCACCTTCACTATATCTAAAATATTGATTAGTGTGCATATTACATAAGATGCCACTTTAACTGCACTCAAGTCAGTATAGGGAAATTTTTCGTAGGAAGTCTTTGTTGCAAGACATTCCTCCAATTGCCTGTACAAAATGTTGATCTTTGCTAACAAAATTTCTCTAAGACTAGAGAATCTCTTTGTTGCCTTCTCCTTATCAAATTCCAAGCCTCTAATCACATCATATATATTATCAATTTCTGATCCACATTCCTCACTACCGATCTCTGGGAGTTGTAACTTAGCAGTGAGTGTTTCAAGTTCACTCAATTTACCACTTATTTGGCTCTTAAAATTAGTCAGGTACTTGTATGACAACATACACTATCCATACAACCTTTTTCCTTCATCAATGTACTTTCTAGATTCCTTGATGCTTCTGTCAAGTGCCTTTAGATCATTCCTCACATTAGTGCATATTGTATTAAATAGTGTTGCATCATGTATAGCCTATGCTTGCATTGAAGCTACCTCTGCTAGAGTTGTGATTTCCTCATCAAAGGTTTTCACCAACTCCTTGGCCTTTGAGTGCAAGTCTTGATTTTCTGTAGTTGTAATAATTATCTTCTGCATTCTATCCAAGACTTTAGTTAATGTCCTCCAAAGGCTTTACTAACTTTTTCTTCCCAAACAACTTGCTCTTGAGCTCAACAATCCTTTTTGATCTTCCTCATTTGATATTGTTGTTGATGGGCTAACTGCTAGTACTACAATAGATATAATTATTGAGGCTACATAAGGTATGTCAGCCTTATACTGGAACACTACCTTCCCAATTTCTAACTCTACATGCTTTAGATTGGGCAAGAATGTTGTTTCTTGCATTACAATCTTCCACTTATGCTTAAGTTCATAATCTTCCTTTTTCTTCTCCTATTCTTTTCTCTTTTTCTTTTATTCTTCCTTTCTCTTCTCATCTTCTTCCTTTTTCTTCTACTTCTCCACTTCTTTCTTCTTCTTCTCCTCTTCACCAACATCATCTAAGCTAGAGTAAGTTGTAATATTGCGAATAATAGTTTGGCCATAAGCTAAAAATGGGTTTTCTTTTGTGTCCAAAATTATGTGGCTACTATCCACTTGCATGGATTCAATGCCCCTAACAATGTATAGTGGTGAAAGTGCCTTTTGTTTCTTCACTGATTCTTCCTCTTCACCAAAAGGAATACTTGCTTGTACATAGATTGGGCTCATAGGTTTGGACTGCACACTTACCTCTAGCACTATGGTCATGTATTTTACAATTGCATCCTTTGTTTCTTTTCAATACCATCTAGCACTGTGGTCATGTATTTTATTTTAGAATTGATCTTCTTTTGTTCCTCGACAAGGGTTCAATACCCTTCAAAATTCTATTTGATTCCTCTTTAGAGTCAACTTCACAAAATTTATTTATCATAGTAATCCTCAAATTTAGATCTTCTTCTAATACTCTCTTCTTCCTATTATTAACCTATTATATAGATCTTCTAGTGTCTTATTCTAAATGTTCTCAAACTTCTTATTCCTTTAAATCATATTCCTTACAATGGCATTTTCTAACTGCCTTCTAGCCATATTACTATACAGATTATAATACTTATTTAATTGTACAAAATTATCATCATTTATTATCTGCATGTTAAAATTCTCTACCTTTGGTTTCCATGCTCTTTTTCTAGTTTTAGTTTTGCCTTCCTGTGCATCTTGCACTATAGGCCTATCTTCGGCTTCATCCTCAGAACTGTCAGATTCACTAAATTACATCATCTTCCTTCTCTTTCCTAGTCCACTGGTGGTCTACTTGACCCTTTTCTTTGGTGAAGGTGCAGGTTCTTGCTTCACCTTGACCAATCTATCTGATTTCCTTTGCGTTGTAGGTGCTTCCACCTCTTGCTTCTTTCTTGGTTGCTCACTTCTTATCCTTACAGGTTGCACTTGTGCTACTAGTGCATAAGGTGCAATGGGGGTCTACGCACATGGTTTCATTATTGTCACACCTTCTGAAGGTCTTGCTATAATAATAGGAGTTGATGCTAACATTTTAGACTATCTACTTGCTCTCATCTCTAGTGTTATGCCTTTTAGTTCATTCATTTCCTCTCAGCTCATTCCCAATTCCTTAAGGATGGAATAATTTCTCTACTTTCTTCTTGCTTTTTTTTTTTTGTGTAGTTTAGAGTGAATTATTCTTATTTTTTCCTCATAAGTTCCCCATCTAGGGCTCTTTGTGTCCTTCTTAGACTAGAGTATGATATGCACATACCCTTTTATGAGCTCTATGCTCTCATATCCCATGGGTTCTATGAACTTATTCCTTGGTACCATAGCTTCCATACAAGTGTTGTCAGTCTCCACCATAAAGCATATTTCATCCTTATATTTCCCCACCATGAAGGGAGGTATTCTATACCTCAGTTTCTATTTGAAAACTCTTCATCATCCTATCTATGTCATTATCTCTGACATTCTCTAACTTTGATATGTAGCATTGAGTCACTATCTTCATTGCACACTCACTATTTTCCAATTTTTCATTCCAGGACACTTTTTTGTAGCGTAACAGAATAAATGAGTGAATAGGGACTCAAATCTAAAATTTGTGCTCTTTGTCTTCTTCAACTTTGTAATGTTATCCAACAATTGTAATATGATAATCTCACATAGATTACATTTTCTCCCTTGAATTTCCATTACATATCTAAATGTAAAAATCTAGCTGGTACTGAGCTAATCCTTGATCCATGGTTGAACTTGTACCGTAATATCTTGCTTAGTAGCTTTACTCCACTATATTGAATAGCGTATACTTTCATGTTTCTTCCATCAAACCTAGTATCCAAGTTCCTCTCAACCATCTTCTTGACATTCTTCTCATTAATAGAATTACAACCTTCATTACTCAATCCTGTGACCTTATGAATTAGGTCATTGTCAATAACTATCTGCACAACACCTAGCCACAACATATCATTGTATATCCTACTCAAAATAATTTAGTTCTAATCAGGATTATCAAACTCCATATAAAACATATACTTTACTAGATTTAAGCCATCTAGGTATGCATACTCAAACTTCAAGGTTAGGTCAGTGTTACATATTTTTCCCAAATATTGATGAATATCATCATCACCAATACTTTCTATCTTGCAAAAAATATAGCTTCTAATATCCTTAACATGAATCACATTCTCTAGAAGTTGTAAAAATGAACCCAATAGGTCATCCAAAACTTAAACAAATGGATATTTCTTAAACACATATCTAGGTCTATCACTTACATCATACACAGTTTGACTAGCTATTGAAACTATAATTGTAAACACCAAAACACCGGATTCAAACTTCATAAAATAGCTTTAAAATGTAATTTAGGGCTTCTGCAACTTTGTGCTTCATAAACTTCTCTTTGCACTTCAATTCATTGTCAATCGCTCTTCAATTCACTCAATACACTTTGCATGAAAAAATAGTACATACAATCTTTCTTGTAATCCTTAAATCATTTCAAATTGCACTGCACATTAAATGTTTATCTACCACAAATTCAAATGCTATCTTTGTTTACTAGTAATCTTGTTTTTCAGATTCTTGCTCACTAAGACCATATCCAGACTTGTGCACTCGACCATAGCTTTCTCTCTATGTCCTTAACCTTCTGTTAACTGCACAACTTCTAACTCTATCTCTAACATCAGTCCTAGCCAATTGATGCACTGCCTCTCTGAAACTGCTTAATTCAGGTAGGATGAGTCACTAATAATCTTTGACTTCAATGTCTTATTAGGTGCATCAAAATATTGTTCCTCCAAAACTGTGTAAGATTTTTTTGGATCCTTAGCTGTTACAAATGATTCTTTGAATTCATCAAAATGTTCCTTAATTGCTTCCTTCTGACTGTTGTCACTGCCATTATCATTCCTTATGTCATTTTTTTAATTATTTCTTCTATTATTTGGATTCCTATTAAATTTCCTTTTGTCCATTCTGCAATATCTTGCTATGTCTGAAGTTATTACATAACTAACATACAGGTTCATTTCTCCTTTGATTGGTTCCATTCTAATCCTCAAGTGCTCTACAATTCCTTGCAATGTGTCTAGGATTGTTACACTTGTAACACACAAACTAGTTCTTGTCTTCATTAGATTTCTCTCCATCATTGGATCTATTTTTTGATCTTCCTCTTTCATTACCTACAAGGTTAGTATTCCTAAACATTCTACTATTTGCATTATTACCATCAAACTTAAGTTTCTTACATTCTATCACTTTATGTACATAGCCATGACAATTATAACAATAGAAATTCGTAATAGGTTTAAAAGACTTACCTATGCAATCTCATTTCATATGTCCAACTTCATTACATATGAAGAATCTACCTTTGAACTCACATTTTTCTTCCTTGGGTAGTTCATCTTACTTAAATTTATCAACTTGCTATGTTATCTTAGGTTCATCATGTTTCACTGATAAATCAATTAATTCTACTTCCTTTGATACTTTAATAGATGTGCTTGATTCAACCTTACTCAGATCAAATTCCTAAGGGGATTCAGTAATTGGATCTGGTTCTCTTCTAATTTCAACTTTTTTGGTTGATTTCTCTCCAATCAGATATGCAAGTCTTATCTTCTCATAAGAAGGTCTTTGGTGAAATATCTGTTGATCTATATTCTCACTACTAGAATAAAGTTTCTCTAATTATTGATTAGCTTGTGTTAATTATCCTTTCACAATGATATTGTACTTTTTTAATTATGCATGCTTGATCTTTATAGTATCTAGTTCAGATGTAACTTGACTTAACTGGGATCTAAGATCTATATTCTTAGTTTTCAGTTCATGTTTCAAAATCTCATTTTCTTTCTAAAGTTTTCCTACTTCATCATTGTCACTAGTCTGCATAAATGATTCCTTGCCAGATTTTAGGTCATCAATCTTGTCTTTCAATTTACCAATGAAAACTTTTGCATCTTCATATCTATCTTTTAGGTTATCTCTTTCTTTAGTTAGAAGATCAATCTACTCAAGAGCTTCTTGAAATTTTTTCTTCAACTATTCCATATCTTCAAGGATCTTACTCAAGCTATTAAAATTTTCCTAAGTAACTAGGATCTGATACCAATTGTTAAATACCAATTATCAATATGTTGCACCAAATCATCAACCATCTCAAGTGTCCAAAGATACTATTCATTATCAAATACCAAGAGTCCTTAGTGACTTAGATCATCATAGATACTCCCCCATACGAGAAGCATTAGCATCCAATCCAAGCTAACAATAGTGATCTAATACCAATTATTAAAAGTAGATAATAGTGAGGGGGGAGGGGGGGGAGGTGAATTAGTATTCTACAAACTTTTGCCCGCAACTGAATATAGTTAATTACTTTAAAACTTCAATATGAAAGTAAACCAACAATGTTGAATAGTAAATATAACCATGCACACAGAAAACTCATAACACCATCATTTGTTAACTAGGGAAACCATGGTTAAGGGAAAACCCTGGTGGGGATGATATACACTAGATAATTCACTAAACAATAGGATCCTATTAAGGATATTGACCCTATTAGAAGTATATGAAGTACATATAGTGTCTCAAGTCCTTGTTAGAAGCCTCAACCCTATTTGGATTTGGTGGATCAAATACAATGTATGCAAGAAGAGCCTACTGCCCTAACATGCAATTATACAATTCAATTCTTCACAAGAACAAATATACATACAATACTTTCTATCTATTATATTTTGCACTTGCTCTGATCATACATCAGATGTAGTCCATATATCATCAATCAAAAATGTTGTATAGATCATATATATGTCGCATATTTCATCATATAGCGCATACTTATCTTCACAAGATAAGATCTTTACTTATACCTCTCATGTTCATAATTCTCTACTCAGTTGGGCTAAAGATTTCAAAACTATGTTGGAAAATGCATTCAAAATCAAAGAAACCTTGTTGAACAATAATATCATTAAACTATCAAAATATAGCAAAGGTTTTTCCAATATCTCTTCACAACAACACAATTCGTCTGATCAATCAAATGATAAAAAAAGATTGTGGTGGAAAAATAACAACAAAAATATGATAAATGATGGAGTGGTAGAAGCAAAAAATGTTAAACCATAGGTTTACCCCTCCCCAAATCAAAAATCTCCAAATTTCAACAACACCAATGTGCCTACTTGCCAAAATACACAAAGGCAAGACAATGTTTGTCCATTCTATTGATGAAATATGATTACTCCAACACAAAATATCCCCAATCAACAAGTGACATACAACCAAGCCCCCCCACCAAAAGGGTATAAGTCTAAAAACCCAACTAGAATATACACTCACATAGGTGAAATATATAAAGGAGCTTTGCAAACATTTTTAGTTGATGAGGTTATTGTATTACCAGAAGCTAAGCCCTATGAACCACAAGTTAAACCTTCATGGTGGAATGAAAATCATTATTGTGCCTATCATCAAAATCAAGGGAATCTCACCAATAACTGCTACACACTTAAGGGAGTTATTCAAAATTTGATTGATGACGAAACCATTGAAGTCCACACTCTTCATACCAATGAGGATCATACGGCCTTTAAAACTCCCTTCATGAGCAATGAGAAAGGAGAATCTTCCAAAAATAACCAAAAAAAATCTTCTAATGACAAGGTCAATTATACCCATAATTATGATAATACAATCAACATAATATCTAGATTTGATGTTGTCATCAACATTATTATTGTCAAAGATAAGCACAAGAAAAAACCCTTTAATGTCATCACTTGAGGTCAAGCTCTAAAGTTGTCCTTCCAAGGTAAATCACCAGTTTAGATCAAGTAACCACAAGCTTTGCCATCTCCAAATATAGTTTGGTTAATTAGCTACTGAAAACCCCTATTCATATCACCATCTTTAAATTGTTAGAAATAACTCCAGAGTACAAAGAGATCCTAATCAAAGCCTTATTGTCAAAAGATCTTGATGTCAATAGGTTCCAAAATATGGTAAGCAACCTCATTGCACCCCATTTTTTATCATTCTCAACATAATATGACATTTCCTTTTCCCATCCCCAAAAATTCCCATTACATATTAAGTTTCTTATGCATAGAAATAGAGCAAAAAGAGCTTTGATTGATGGAAATGTTGGTTTAAACATATGTACCCTAAACTTGGTTAGATCACTAGGATAAATAGAAGATGTTGTTGACCCAAAGAAAAATATTGCAATTAAGGCTTATGATGATGAGGAAAGATCCTCTAAGGGCACGGTCATTTTTCCAATAAGGGTTGGCCCTATCATGAAAGAAATTGCCTGTCAAGTTTTGGACCTAAAACTAACCTATAATATCCTATTAGGAAGACTGTGGATCCATGACATGAAAATAATTCCCTCTACTTACCATCACTATTTGACATTTACATATATAAGTCAAGATGTAACCATACCAGGGACCATAAATACACAAAATATTACAATTCCCTTGTTCCTCATAACAAGGAAGAAATTACCATCACCACAAGAAATTCCAACCAATCTATACAAGAAGAGAGTTCAACCTCCACAAGTCAAGACAAGAACCACTTTTCCACAATGACTAATGGAAAAGAGAAATTGGGTTGTTCTAGTTCTTTCATCCCATCACCTCTTTCAGCAAAAGACTCCGAACAAAAACATGATGAATAAACAAGTTGTTTAATGGAGGACTTTGAATGAAAGTGAAAATTTAAATGCAAAGGGATATGAGAATATTTGGTTTCTTTGTTTGACCCGCCAATATCTCCTAAATCTTATGGCAAGCCAACTTCAACTACTCTTCTTGGAACCTACAATGAACACTTTGTCAAAATAATTGGTATATCTCTAGGCATCAACAAAGAAGAAAACAAGAGGATAAAAAAAATTGATATTTCCCCCCACCTTTTTTGGCAAGGGTTATGACTTAATGAAGAAAATGGGTTACCCAGGTGAAGGTCCTTCGGGAAGAGGCATAGGCATTGTCAAACCACTAGTAGCACATTTCAGGCCAAGTAAATTGAAGACAATGGTAGGTTATTCAAAGCAAGAAAATGAAAGTTTTTTGTGCTATCCTAATCCATCACTTCTTGATACGTTGTGACCTAAATATGGATTTCCATCCTCCTCTACTTTGATTTAGATACCAAAAGAAAAAAAAAATCGTATATTAGAAGGCACCTGATCCAAAGCATATAAACCTATCCTTCTAAGATCTCTACCTTGTAGATGCACCATTCATGGATGTGGTTGATAATAAGGATGATGATTACTCTAGTAAGTGGAAACTTGATTCATTATCTAAAGAATCTATCCATGAAAAAGAATGTGATTTAATTCACATTTTCAAGAACACTGTCATAGATGATGAATTTGCATCTAGCTCAGACTCCACTTCACTACAAAGAGTCAATTCACGCTAGAATGGTTTGAAAGTTGGTACAAAAAAAACATGTGATCTCCCATCATATAGAATTTGTGAACCTAACAATGTGTTCCAATTCCAAACCCTATTTTTGAACTTCTTTCTAGTGGAAATTGAAAATGAGGATAGTGAGCAGCTTGAAGACTCTTGTTTCCTAGATAGTTTAGAAGAAGTACACATCATAGACTTACCTGATATAATGTATGATCCATCAAATGAGGTCATGTATTTAAATCTAGTCAAATTGTATCCATACCTTGAGTCATTATCCTTAACCCATCCCGAGCTTATCAATTGGGATACAACTAAGCCTCATGACATCCCTAACTTCAACACTGACTGAGACATTTTTATATACCTCAGTGTGGTTGAACCATCTCCAAGAATAGAACCAAGTATCAACTATCTCAGTCACACAAAAATTGATCAAGAATATCAGAGATCTAGCGACCCAACCCACATTGTGGTGGATCTTGATGGAAAAATACAAGAAAATAGAAGTGACATACCTAAGGGTGAAAACCCAACTATGGCACCCAATGATGAGATAATTGATACTTTATAAAAATATTCAAAATGAAAGTCATCTATTCTAATCAAACCAATAGAGAAAGTCAACATTGGGATAGAGAGAAAACCAAAAATTATTCACCTAGCTTAGTCATTAATATTAGAGGAGAAAAGCGAATTCGTTCACTTCTTCAAGGAGAGGAAAATTAATTTTGTATGGTCCTATTCCAACATGCAAGGTTTAGATCCTAATCTAATTCTCCATCATCTTGATATTTTTCTAAAAGCTAAACTAGTCAAACAAAATCTCATAAAGATGCATCTGCATATAGCATTGTTAGTCAAATCAAAGTTGGAAAAATTACTCCACACCAATTTTATAAGGACATTGGAATACACTTCATGGATCTCAAACATTGTGCCTATTCCAAAGAAAGATGGAAACATATGGATTTGCATTGACTTCCATGATATCAATAAGGCATGTACCAAATATGACTTTCCCTTACCAAGCATTGATGTCATTGTAGACCTAATAGTAGGACATTTGATCTTATCTCTTATGGATGGCTTCTCTAGTTTTAACCAAATATGGATAGCACCTAAAGACCAATAAAAATAACCTTCACTTTACATGGGGAAAATTTTTTTAGAGCATCATGCCCTTTAGTCTCAAGAATTTTGGAGCCACATATCAAAAAGCGATGACCACAATATTTCATGACATGATGCACACATTTATGGAAGATTATTTAGATGACATTATAGAAAAATATCATAACCATCAAGATCATCTTCCAATTGTAGACAAAATGTTTACCCATCTAGAAGCTTCCAAAGATAGGTTGAATCCTAAGAAATGTGCTTTTGGGGTACAATCTAGAAAACTGCTATTCTATATTATCTCCAGCAAAGGGATAGAGGCAGATCCATGAAAGGTAAAAGCTATTGTTGACATGAAACCCCCCAACAACCTAAGCTAGCTATTTTCCATCCAAGGAAGACTTCAATATTTTTAAAGATTCATATCTTAGTTGGTCGAGAAATATGTGTGCTTCACTCACCTCCTCCACAAAGATGTAGTGTAGTCAATGTCAATAATCTTTCGACCTCCTCGAGAACTATCTAATGAATCCACCTGTCTTGGTGCCTCCTACTCAACACATACCTTTGTTATTGTATATCTCCCTAATAGATAAATCAATAGAAGGATTATTGGTACAATAAAATGAGCAAGGAAGGGAACGATCCATCTTCTACATTAGTGATACTTTGGTCAGTTATGAGCTCAATTACATTTTCATTTAGGCATGTTTGACAGTAGTTATTATTTCCCAAAAACTACGCCATTACTCTTAACCCATAAAGTAAATATCATCGCCAAGATAGACCCTCTAAGGTACCTTTTGAGTAAAACAACTTTAATAGGAAGGCTAGAAAAGTGGGTAATGATCATGAGTAAGTTTGATATAGAGTGTGATGATAGGAAGGCCATCAAAGGACAAGCCATTGTAGAATAGTTAGAAAATGCACCCTTAGAAAATTTGAATGCTATCTTAGCATATTTTCTAGATACATACATTCTTCATACAAAGCTAGTCATATGGAAGTTTTGTTTTGATTGTTCCTATACACATCATGGCTCAGGTGCAGGTATATTGTTCATCACTCCTCTAGGTGTCACCATTCCAAATTCATACAAGCTATTGATCCCATGCACTATTAACATGGTGGAATATGAAGCATTAGTTCTTGGCCTCAAATTAGCACTGGAATGGAAATTAATGACAATAAAATTCTATGGAGACTCCTAGTTGGTCATCAATCAGATTAATAACACATATTAGACTAAAGTTGAAAATTTTAGGTCGTACAAACATTTGGTTGACACACTCAAAGAATCTTTTGTTCAAATTACCTTTGAGTAGATTCCTAGAGATATGAATAGGGAAACTAATGCTATGGCTACTTTGGCCTCTTTTCTCTAGCTACTAGACCAACATGAACATTATGAATTCTTAGTAGAGGAGGTAGTTCAACCTACATTTACTCAACTTGAATCCCACATCATTTTCTTCCTAGACACTCCCAACTCCCCTTGGTATAATTCCATCTCCACCTACTTGCAAGATAATCTTATGCCCATTGAGCTATTAAGAATCCAAAAATGAAACTTCATTTGATAGGCCTCACATTACACATTGGTGGTTGATATATTGTATCAAAAAGGTCTGAATTAAACTTTGTTTAGATGTCTAGATGTCTAGAGCTTCTCTACAAGAGGTTCATGAGGGTATTTATGGGTCACATTCTAGTGGGTTCACACTCACTAAAAAATATCATAGAATGGGCTATGTCTGCCCCACCATGTATTAGGATTAACCTCTGTCAGAAATAATAGTTACATGAAAATATAACCAATACCAGAAAAGAGTAGATTGCATGAGAACACAAGACACCAAGATTTAATGTGGTTCACCCAATTCTTTGGCTACATCCACCAACAACAAGTCCAATATTATTATTATTGAGTGATTATAAACTAATTACAATCTATAATCCTTTATAGTTCAATACCACCACAAAAAGCTACAATATCACCATTCATAATAAAATCCCTAACCCAAAGCCTTCTTATACAAGCTTTTTCTGCTTACAAAATTAGGGCTACAATAATGGAAAAATAGTAGTCGACACCTTTTACAATATAAGGGAATTTTTGGCTTTAGGGATGCTACCCATGAAAACCCCCACGAGGGCATTGCTCCTTGACCCCACCTTGTATTACGACAAGGAGTGCACCTAGGGCCTGCAAGGGTACTACCCCCAAAAATCCATAAAAATAATATGGGAAAACAACTACACCAAATAAACCTTCGAGTCTAATTAGGCTCCAGATCATGACAATCTCCCACTTAGCCAGACTAATCAAGCTCCACAACAATAACCTCTCACTTGGAGATTGATCATAGCACTAGTAAACCTATAGCTCCCACTGGAATATATCAAAACACCCTAGACTCTATTGTTCTTTTATTTTGTTCAATCGAGATGACCAACCAAAGTTGAAGAGGAATTTAGCTTCTCCCTTGGCACTACCTTTGTAAACATAGCTGCTAGATTATCATTTGTATGTATCTTCTCCATCTTTCACTATCCATCATCCAAAATTGACCAAATGAAATGGTATCACAACTATATATGTTTTTTCTTTGAATGCAGAGCTGAATTCTTTGCAAGATGAATGCCACTTTTACTCTTTGTAAACAAATAATTATCCTTCTAAGGGTGTCCCAATTCTTCCAAGAAGAAATGAAGCCATATCATCTCCTTAGCTACCTCTGTAGTAGCAACATACTTTACCTCTATAGTGGATAAAGTGTTAACCTTCTGTAACCTAAAAACCTAGCTCATGGCTGCCCCACCAATAGTAAATACATAACTTGTAGTACTTTGTCTAGTATCAATAACTCCTACCAAATCTGAGTCAACATAACCCTGTAAATCAATAGTGGAGCCCCCAAAGTGTAAACACTTACTGGATGTTCCTCTCAAATATCTGAGAATCCATTTAACTACATTCCAAAGCTTAGTTCCTGGATGACTCATATACCTGCTAAGAAATCTCAGTGCATGTGCAATATCTAGCCTAGTACACACCATTACATATATCAAGCTTCCTACAGCTAAAGCATAAGGTACCTTAGACATCTTGTACTCTTCTTCTTGTTTCATGGGACACATCTCCTTAGTCAACTTCAAATGACCAAGTAAAGGTGTGCTGACATCTTTAATATTCTCCATAGAGAAACGTTGCAACACCTTCTCAATATAATCAGCCTAAGATAATGTCAATTCTTGTTCTTCCTATGTCTTCAAATCTTCATACCAAGGATTTGTTTTTCTGTCCACAAATCCTTCATAGAAAATGCATGTGCTAATTGTTCTTTTAACCCCTTAATGTGATCAATTTTAGACCCAACTACAAGCATATCTTCAACATATAGACATAAAATAATGTAGCTGACATCATCCAACCTCTTAAAATAAAAATAAAGATCTGAATGACACTTGCTATATCCATGCTCATGCATAAAACTATCAAATTTTAGATACCATTGCCAAGGGGCTTGCTTCAAGCCATATAAACATTTTTTCAATCTACACACTAAGTTCTCCTTACCATTGACCTTAAATCCCTATAGCTAAGACATTTATATCTCTTCATCCAAATCACCATGAAGAAAGGCTATCTTAACATCAAGCTACTCCAAATGCAAATCTTTAGTAGCCATAATACTTAAAACAGTGTGAGTAGAAGTCATTTTAACAACAAGAGAGAATATCTCATCAAAATTGATGTCTTTTTTCTATGTAAATCCTTTTACAACTAACTTGGCTTTAAATATTTTCTAAATTCCATCCTCTTCGTTCAACCTATAAACTCACTTATTTTGTAAAGCCTTTTTACCTGCAAGCAACTTGTATAAATCCCATGTTTTATTTTTCAGCAAAGAGTCCATTTCTTCTTTCATTGCAGACTCCCACTGAATCTTTGTATCCACCTGCACAACTTCATCATAACATTCAAGTTCACCAGCATCAACAAGTAAAATAAAATACAAAGAAGAAGAAAATCTTTTTGGAGGTCTACTCATCCTTGTTGACCATCTAACATTCACTTGGGTGTGTTGTATTTGTTGCACATCATGAGGAATTGTTGGAACATCAATTTTTGGAGTATCATCTAGCACTACGTAATTATCTTCTTTCTTCTCATGTTGCTGCAATAAATCTTTGTACAACACTTTCTCATTGAATATGACATCCCTACTTATAATTTTATGATTTTCAAAATCCCAAATCCTCTAACCAAATTCATTAATGCCATATCCAACAAATACACATTTGTTTAACTTAGCTTCTAGCTTGGTTATATTTTCAGAATTTATATGAGCAAATGCTTCACAACCAATGGTTCTGAGAAAATAATAACTCACCTTCTTACTAGTCCATGCTTCCTCTAGAATACCACAACCCAAAGGAGTAGAGGGACCTCTATTAATCAAATATATAGTAGTATTAATAGCCTCCACCCACATGTTTAAGGGAAACCATGCATGCAACCTCATGCTTCCTGCATGTACCATTATAGTCTTGTTCATGCGTTTAGCCACTCCATTTTCTTGTAGAATCCTTGGAACATTTTTCTATCTACAAATACCATTAGTGAAGCAATGATCTTCAAATTCATAACTGCAATACTCGCCACCATTATCAGATTTGAGACATTTTAATTTCTTTCTAGTCTCATTTTCAACCAAGCATTTCCATTTCTTAAAATTGAAATACATCACATTTCTGTCTAAGGAAATAAACCCATACTTTTCTATTTGCATTGTCAATAAATATAACATAATAATGAGAGCCACCAAGGGAGGATACCTAAGCTGGTCCCCATACAGCTATATGCACAAACTCTAATTTCTCACTTTTATTTTCCTTCCCAGTCTTCACAAAACTCACTCTCTTTTATTTTCCATACACACAACTTTCACAAAAATCTATATTGACACATTTTAGACCTAGTAAAACTTTCTTTGAATGAAGTACTTTCATACCTTTCTCACTCATGTACCCAAGTTTGTTGTGCCACAACACTGTATCAGATTCCACAACAACTATTTGTTCTCCCTACTCAACTGCAGCAACTGTTCGTGAACATTCATTTTTCTCTGAGACAATCAAAGTAGAAGGAACAATATCACCTATACAAAGATATAAGTTACCTACTTTCACACCTTTTTCTCCTACAGGGGAACCTTTTGAAACCTTCCAATTTTTATCACTAAAAGTAACTACACAACCCTCATCACTAAGTTGCCCTACTGAAATTGAATTCCTACTCAACCTTGGAACATCTCTTACCTCATGTAGTAGCCAATGAGTCCCATTCTGCAACTTAATCTTACCGATCCCTTTCCAATAATATGACAAGATTCATTATCACCCAAATAAACAAGACCAAAATCTCCTTGGACATAATAAATGAAACAACCTCTATGAGGTGTAGCATGAAATGAAGCACCTGAATCTAAAACCCATGAATCATCAACAGTTTCTAAAGATAGGAGCAAAGCATCGTCTTTAGATTTGTTACTGACAACATTTGCCTCCTTTTTCCCTTCTAGTTTATCTCCATTTTTATTTCGAGTCCAACAATCTTTCTTCTTATGCCCTGATTTCCCATAGTACCAACAATCTCTTAGTCCTCTAGATCGAGACATCTTCCCCTTTGAATTTCGTCTTGATTTCCCACAATTTTTGGAATTATTCCCTCTCTTAGTCGTTATGCCTTTGCTTTGTGCGTTCAAAGCACTCCCTACTATAGATCCACCTGAGGCTTTCCTATGAGTTTCCTCACTCAAAATAATGCCGATCACATCATCATATTTTAGGGTACTAGATCCAGAAACAAAATTACTCATAGCCATTACCAATCCATTCCAACTTTCAAGCAAAGAACACAAAATCAAGAGAGCTCTAGTTTTTTCATCAAATTTGGCACCCACAAAAGATAACTAACTAGTAATAGTATTAAAATCATTTAAATAATCTACAATAGGTCCACCTTCTGTCATTTTCATATTAAATAAATGCTTCATGAGAAATACCTTGTTTGAAGCAGAGGGCTTTTCATACAGTTTGGCTAGGGTTTGCATCAACTCTTTTGTTGTCTTCACTTTTGTAATATTAAATGCCATTGATGGTGCCAGGCATAATCAAATTCTTCCAAGTACCTTTTTGTCAATTGTCATTTGTCATAGATCCTTGATTCTTAGTTTTTCCTTCTAACGGCTTCCATAAATCCTTCTGATAAAGGTAGTCCTCCATTTGCATTTTCCATAACTGAAAGCTCTGCCCATTAAACTTTTCAACCCTCAGCTTACCTTTGTCTACCATCACTCCCACTCAACCATGAGACTACCACTCAATAGTAAGACTGCCATTCAACCATGAGACCTTCCTGTAAAGGATTTCTAAAAAAAATGACAACCTTCTAGCTCTGATACCACTTGTTAAGATTAACCTCAGATAGAAATAATAGTTACATACAAATATAACCAATACTAGAAAAAAGTAGATCACATAAAAGAGAACACAAGACACCAAGATTTAACGTGGTTCACCCAATCTCTGGTCTATATCCAACAACAACAAGTCCAATATTATTATTATCCACTGATTACAACCTAATTACAATCTCTAATCCCTTAAAACTCAATATCGCTGCAAGAAGCTACAATTTAACCATTCATAATAAAATCCCTAACCATTAAGCCTTTTTATACAATCTTTTGCTGCTTACAAAATTAGGGCTAGAATTTTAAAAAAAATAGTAGTCAACATCTTTTACAATATAATGGCATTTTGTGCTTAAAGGGCACTACCCCTGAAAACCCTTGCGGGGGTGTTGCCCCTCGACCCCACCCTATACTTCTATAGGAAGCACACCTGGGGCATTACCCCTTGACCTTTTCTTGGGGGCGCTACCCCCAAAACCCCATAGAAATAATATGGGGAAAAAATTGTTTTGAATAAACCTCTGAGTTTGATTAGGCTCCACATCACAAGACCATGGAAAGGGATTCTAGTGATTATGTCAAAAATTGTATGAAATTTCAAATTCACAATAACCTCATTCATGCACTGGCTTAGGAGCTCAACCAATTGGCCACACCATGACATTTTAATTAGTAGGGTTTTGAATTAATAGGCATGATTCATCCACATTCCTCCAGCAACCACAAATAGATTCTTACGGCAATAGAATAATTCACCAAATGGGTCAAAGAAGTGCCACTCATAAATGCCATCGAATTTTTTTTTCCTTATTCATCCTTAATGACATCATTTATCAATTTGACATACCTCATGTCATCCTAATGGATAATGCCTTATCCTTTAAAAACCAAATAATTAATGAGCTATGTGAAAAGTTTTATATCATTCACCATTCCAGTTTAATTTATTATCCCCAAGGAAATGGTCAAGAAGAGGCCACCAACAAAAACATCATCAAAATCCTCAAAAGATCTTTCAATGAAACTATTTAGAACTGGGACTTCTAGTTAAATCCCGCACTTTAGGCCTATAGAACAAGCGTCTGAACAGCTATTAGAACAACCCCCTTTTCTCTAGTCTATGGTAGTGAAGCAATTCTCTCTTTGGAGGTTGAAATCCCATCCTCAAGATTTACCCTACACGATGTCATGATAGATGAGGAATATAGAGTTTCCCACTTAGAACAATTGGAATTCATGGAGGAACATCAATGCACAACTGACAAAACCACTATCTAAACACTATAAAAAGAAAGTGAAACCATGTATCTTACAAATAGTACATTTAGTCCCCTAAGAAAACCTTAAAAATCAAGAAAATCAAGAAAATAAAGGAAAGTGGGAAGCCAACTGGGTTGGCCCTTATATCATCATAGAGTCTTTTGGGATAGGTACATACAAACTTGTCAATTGTGATGGGGAAGAACTAACAAAACCCCTAAACGACATCCATCTAAAATTTTTATATGTTTAAAGCCTTGAAGAAAAACCTCATATTTGAAAATATTAAAAAATTTAAAATAAATAAATAAATCAAATCAAATCTAGTATAAAATAAGTGAGACCTAGCACTATTAGGCTTCCCCCAACAACACAAGTCCTTTAATGTGAAAAATAAAATAAACATGGCTACAAGGAACCATCTAAGCCAATTTTTCTTGTTTTTGGTCTTTCCATTGCTTACCTTAGAACCACCTAGCACAATTAATAGAAGATAGAAAAAAGAGGCAAGTGGTGTTGTACTAGAATTAATTATACATATACCCAATTGAGAAAAACTTGTGGATTGCATTTCATTGGTTTTTTGACATTAGAAATAGTTTACAACAGAGACAACCAACAAGAAAAAAAGAGAAGCAACTCCAAGGAAACATGGAGTCCGATTATGTTTTAAAATACCATAGGCATGAATTGCAAGAAAATTAGTGCACATATCAAATATCTCCCATCGCCATGTGGTCCCAGAAATCCATTTATATCCCACTTTGTCAAGAGTATGGACTCGATCCAAATTCTTGGTAAACTTGAGAACAAAGCATAAGATACTCTCATTAAAACCAAGGAGACAAAGAATCTATCAAGCCCCCAAGGGATTGAGACTTTTCTAACTCCCAAATCATAATAAGAGAGAAATCATTGACTAAAAAGAAAGAAGAGAGGAGTGATTATCTCACCCAATAGAGTGCCCACCCTACTATGAATCAGTGAAGGAGTCATTGTTAAAGATGGAATTGAAATAGTCTAACAAGGTGATAACCCACTAGTGAAACCATTAAAATGCCCATCCATAGATCATCATTCTTCATATCACCATGGAAAGGTCTAATAAGAATGTGTTACCCATGTATGGGACTTAGAAAATTATTATGTGTTACCCATAGATGAGATTTAGTGTATGTGCATATCAAGTAAAGAGAGGCCCAATGTTAAGGATTCTCACTTTTTGTATTGAATGTGTCCATGGAGAATCCATTCTTTAGGATTGTGCATAATCCATAAAGGGATTTGTAAGATGTGTGCATTGAAAAAGGGAATGAAGTAGTAATTTGTAGACTTGAGGATAACTTAGGAAGCATACTAAGCATCTAGGGATAAAGTATCCCAAGCTATGTTTAGAATCTATATTCACTACCCCATGATTGGAATGTTGGAATTACAATAGGAAAGTTGTGAATCACTGTTTCAAACTCATACCCATAAAAACATTCACCATATATCCATCTCACAATTTAATGAGTATACTGAAATACCAAGTAAATCATATACATCTAAAGTATGTAAACAAGTAAGCATTCACACATGTATGACACAAGATATGCTTACCTAGAAACCCTCCAATGAGAAGGTAAAAATGGGGTGGGGATAACACCCACAAATCTTTACTACTATAGTAATAAAGTGTATCCAATGAAGGTTACAATGTTTGATCATGAAACATGACCTACCCTATGAAAGGTTTTCCATATTAAAAGCTTACAAAGACTATTACGTCTAACCCTGTTAAAGGTTTTCAACACCCTATTAGAAGTGTACCTAATTAAAGGACTTTAACTTAAAGTTAAGTAAGCACCTTGTTAGAGGATTTCAATACAACCTATTAGGACTACTCTGTTAAGAGATTTAATTGATTCACCTTTTATAATGACTCAATAATGATCCTACAATTAGCACTATATTGCTTGATGTCAAATCACCTCTATACTAATGTGTACTTGATCCTTTCTAATTAGTTATCTCTTTGTTGTCCACTATTCCTTTCCTTTATTCTCCTTTAACTAATTCTGCAAATGATACTCAAATCATAATACCTTGGACAACATGAATGTTCTATTTGTCCATGCAAAATCTTCCTCTCTACTCTTCTCTATCTTAGAGAATTTTGGGTTTGTCCTCCTTAAGTAGACCTAGGTGACTTAGGATTAGGTATGAATCAACGGATGTGATTCACCCATATTTCCACTTAAACCTTCTTTTTTTCTAATTGGATGCATGTAATATATAGGGATTCATACTTAAAAAATTTCCTTATCAACAAAAGATCATAAATCAATCCTTAAGTCATCTTAAAAGAAGCTTACATAGTAGTTTGTGCCAATACAAACAACTATGTCAAAATTGTGTTACCTGGCATCTGAAGTTTCTAGTGCTTGGCACTAACTATAACTTCAATGTTGTCGTTGAGCATCTAAATGACTTGGTATGCACTACTTGCTCAGCACCTGAATCACTTGGCACATACTATCTACTCGGCATCTGAGTGACTTAGCACTTGAGTGGCTTGGAACTCACTATTTACTTAGCATGCTCTAACTTATATGTTGTGCTCCACATATAGTACTTTTTTAGCATGAAAAAAGTGTTGGAATATGATTGAAAAGATCATTGTTGAAGATATTGAAGAAGGGAGATTGTTGTTAAAGAATGTTTTCAATCATTGTTTTGTCACTAATGTCAAACTTGCTATTTGCTGGAATGACAATTACTTATAAGATCCAAGTACTATCACTTATTTGATTGATGAAGAGGATCCAATCAATAAGATGTAACAAAAGAACCTAAGGGAAAGGTTGAGTTATGATATTGCAATGAAGTATTAGGATTAGCTAAGACATTGCTAAAATGATGTATTGTTAATATACTTGAAGATATAGAGGTCAACCACACTTAGAAACATTAGAAAAAAAAGTTGTAACAAGGTTGTCAACAAAGCTTGACTAAATTCATTAGTGGGTGTCGAGCAAGTTAGTTCATGCTGAGTAGATTTTTTTCAGTTAGTGCCGAGCAAATACAAAATCTAGTGTGTGTCGAGTGAAATTGTTCAAGTGCTGAGCAAATAGTAGGTGCTGAGTAAAGTTTAGATGTCGGGCAAAGTAAAATGTAATAGATGTCAAGCACTAGTAAAACTTAGTTGATGCCAAGTGAATCTATAGTAGGTGCCAAGAAAGTTCATGTGTTGAGTAACACAATATGTGTTGAGCATCAGTAATTCAATAGTGCCGAGTTGTTGCATTATTTGAAAAGTCAAAGATTTTCTAGATTTGAGTTGATAAGGTTGCTACCTTGAATTTTCAAACCAGATGGAAGGTAAGGATGGTGAGCTAGTGGTACAGAATTTTAGGTTAACTATTTTTAGGCAAATACAAGTGGATTCCACATGATGTTTCTAGAAGAAATAAAATGGAGGAAAAGATACATCGTATCTTACCTAATCAATTCAAACCCAAATATGAGTGGGAAGAATAGAGTGGGAAATGCATTATAAACTTCTACTTAAGGAGTTATAGGTCAAGAATTGAAGTAGGTGGTTAGAGAGTGGTTGGCTAGAGTGTGTAAGTGTCAAGGAGAATGCATAGAGAAGGAAGTATAGAGCAAAGAGACTCTACTTTGATAAGTGACCATAGAATTGATTGCATTAGCACAACAAGCAAAGAGACTCAAGGAGATAGAGCTTAAAAGGAGGACAAGCTATCAGAGCTACAAAGAATGAAGGCGAGGCAAATGTTTGAACAAAATTGTGATCTAAAATTTGCAAGTTAAGTTGTGAGTTATATAAGGTCAAAAGCCCTTATTGTTACTCTCTTACAATTGTATCAGTTAGGGAAAATCTTATAGACTTAGGTTCGCCTAACAGCCATTGAGAAATCCTTTAACAAGGTGACATTCCAAGTTGAATGTTCTAAAGTCCTTTAACTAGGCACACTTTTAATAGGGTGTTTGAAATCCTTTAACAGGGTCACATCTAACAATGTGTTGTAGCCTTTAATAGGGCATCACTTCAAAAGGGTGAGAAACAAGGTAGCATGTTACTCGTGGTTTTTCCCAAATTGGGTTTCCATGTAAACCATTTTGTTATGTGTTGATATTTCATGTTTGATTTCTGCATGTTGATTTATCAGTAACTTGCTAGGATGAATGTTTAGCTTGGATACATGGTTATTTTGAATGGGCTCACTATACTTAGTGAAAAAGTTTGATTATGACATTTGGACCTGGAATAACTAATTCACCCCCCCTGTCAGTTGTTCTAAAGCATTTCTAACAATTGGTATCAGAGCCATTTGCTAATTTGGTTTAAAGGTATTAGAAGTAGGAAAGATCAAGATGTCTAAGAGAGAAGTTCTCAAGCTCAACAGAGATAACTTCACTGCATGACAAAGTTTGATGAAGTTGCACCTTGGATCTATAGGAGATCATGCACAAACCATAATCATAATGGAACATGTGTATCCAACTAGTGTCCCTATGACAGAAGATATGAAGAAAAAGGAGCACAATCAAGCTATGTTGGAGATTGCCTTTGCTCTCAACTATCCTGAATTTGATGACATCAAAGGATGTACATCTACATTCAAGATGTGGGAAGCCTTGTCAAACATCTACGGAGGAGATTAGAATGTCCAAAGAGAAAAAAGACAAAGCCTTAGAGGAAAGTTTGATGACTTGAGAATGGAGGAAGGTGAGAACATTACCCAATATGCCTCTAGAATAAAGGAAGTAGTAAGTGCAATAAGAAGTTCTAATGGTGTTTTAGATGATGAAACTATTATCTGCAAAGTTTTAAGAACATTGCTCCCCATCTATACTATTAGAGTATTAGCCATCCAAAAGTTGAGATATATACTAGGGAATAAACTCACTCTTGAAGGTATAGTGGGTAGGCTTACTGCATTTGAGTTATCTAACTTTGATAACTATAGACCTAAAAATCTTGAATCTGCTGTCAAGGCCAAGCTATTGTTGAAGGACACTAAAGAGGTAAAACCAAAGAAGAAGAAAAGAAAGATCAAATATGCATCCTGTAGACACCTAAAAACCTTTAGAAAATAAAGTATTTTTATTTTCTGAAAAATTCTTGATGACATCATCATTTATTAATTAATTAATTATTTAATTTATTTATTTATTTTTTATGCCATTAAATCCCTTTATCTTAATTAAAAATATTTAATTAAGGAATCCCTCCCAAAAATGTTTAAATCTTATTTAAACATTATTTCCTTATTTATTAATTATTTAATTAATAAATTGACCCAAAAACCCAAAAAACCTTTATCTTAATAAATTATTTATTTAAGAAGTTGTCAATCAAGTTGGGAATCAACAACAAGTTTTAGTATCTACCAAGTCACAACCAGTGAATGTTGAGTTACATTCAAAAGTTGAGTTGTAGAATGAAAAAAATGCACATTCTAATTCTAAAATTAGTACACATGAAAGAGATGGTGAGCTACATGATAGAAATGTGCATAGTGACTCTGATGCTGAAAGAACAAACATGGAAACAAGGATAGAACCTAGGCTATCCAAGTATGTGAGAAGGCATCACCCTTTAGAACAAAAATTAGTGACAAGGAAGCCAAACCAATGATAAGAAATAGACTAAGGAATGAAAAAATCTGCTAAGCAAGATTGAACCCAACATAGAGAAGGATGCACTACAAGATGATGATTGGTGCAAAGCAATGGAAGAAGAGAGAGAGCAAACTAAAAAGAACAAAACTTGGACTTTAGTTCCAAGACCAGTAGATAAGAATGTGATTTTTACCAAGTGGGTGTTTAGGAACAAGCTTGATGAGAATGGTGAGATCACAAAAAATAAGGCTAGACTAGTCTATAGAGGTTATGCATAAGAAGAAGGAATAGATTATGGGGAAACATTTGCCCCTATTGCAAGAATGGAAGGAGTTAGAACACTAATTGCATATTCTACCTACAAAGGTTGCAAGGTCTACCAAATAGATGTAAAGTCTTCTTTTTTGAATGGTATACTGGAAGAGGAAGTCTACATAGAACAACCAGAGGGTTTTGTTGATGAGAATAACAAGGATATGGTTTGAAAACTGCATAAAGCTTTCTATGGTTTGAAACAAGCACCTAGAGCTTGGTATGAGAGACTTCTCAAATATCTAGTGAAAATAGGATTTGAAAGAACAGATGACAACAACAACCTATACATCAAGTCTAAAAAAGGTAAGGATATCCTGATATTAGAAATCTTTGTGGATGATATAATATTTGGAGGAAAAGATGCACTATACAAATATTTTGTAGATCAGATGAAATATGAGTTTGAGATGTCAATGTTTGGGGAAATCAAATTCTTTTTTGGATTACAAGTATATAAATTGAAGCATGGCATATTTGTGACCCAATAAAAATATATCAAGGAGATACTCAAGACATTTGGCTTAGAGGATTGAAAACTAGTTAGTACACCAATGATAATAGGACACAAGTTATCCAAGAATGATGAGTTAGCTGAAGTGAATCAGACAACGTAGAGGTCTATGATTGGAAAGTTGCAGTATGTTGTACATAGTAGACCAGAAATTGCATTGGTTTTTGGATAGTGGAAAGGATTTTTGCAAATCCAAGAGAAAATCACCTTATAGCAGTGAAGAGAATAATGAGGTATCTAAAAAGAACAGATGACTATGGCTTATAATACAAAAGGACTGCAAATTTTTAAGTGAATGCCTACACTAATGCAGATTGGGGAGGTAACATTGATGACAAAAAAAGTAGCAGTGGAGGAGCACTCTTCTTAGGTAGAATATTAGTCACTTGGAATAGCAAAAAGAAAAGTTGCACCTCACAGTCCCCAGCTAAAGCTAAGTATGTTGCAGTTGCCATCAACTATACCAATATTGTGTGGATCAAGCACCTATTGAAAGGAATGAAGGAGAAGATAACTAAACTAGTGATACTCTATTGTGATAACATAAGTGCCATCAACATATCAAAGAATCCTATGATGCATGCAAAAAATAAAGAACATTGCAATTAAGTATCATTATGTAAGAGAACTAGTGGAAGACAAACAAGTGAAGTTGGAATATATCAACTCAAAGGAACAATTTTCTAACATCTTCACTAAACCTTTACCTAAAGATGCATTTGAGTATCTTAGAGGTAAGCTAGGGGTAAAGCCCCTATCCCATGTTGTTTGAGCAATAGCAGAATCACCCTGCATCAAATGAGTTGATTGTTGAAACGATATAGGTTGATGCAGAGGATACTAAAGTGCTAAAATTCCAAATAAGTCACAAGCATGGTGATAGAGGTTGAAATTGGAGTCCCTACAAATGCTATACTTGCATGATAAGATGCTAAGATTATATATCTTTGCAATTTTTTTCAAAGAGGGAGATATGAAACTGCTCAAATAGCAGAAATTTTGATCAAATCTAGAGGATCAGATATACAAAGGGAGAAATAGTAGAAAGGATGGAGAAAGGAAACAACAGCTAATAGGAGAAGCAGAAGCAAAGAAATCAGGATGATAGATTTAAGAGGGAGTAGATCAAAGGAATTAGTATGTATTAGCAAAGAGGGAGATATGAAAGCTGATAAAGATAGTAATGAAAACAAGATTTCTTTTTGGCATTCTTAACCTAGTTAGAATTTTGATAACTTGGTTGATCAGCTTGGTTGGTTGATCAGTTTGGTTTGCCATCAATGCCAAAGAGGGAGATTGTTGGAATATGATTGAAAGAATCATTGTTGAAGATATTGAAGAAGGGAGATTTTTCTGAAAGAATTTTTTCAATCATTGTTTTATCACTGATGTCAAACCTGCTATTTACTGGAATGAAAATTTCTTATAAGATCCAAGTACTATCACTTAGTTGATTGATGAAGAGGATCCAATCAATAAAATGTAACAAAAGCACCTAAGGGAAAGATTGACTTATGATATTGCAATGAAGTATTGTTAATACACTTGAAGATGCAGAGGTTGGCCACACTTAAAACATTAGAAGAATAAGTTGTAACAAGGCTATCTACAAAGCTTGACTAAATTCATTAGTGGGTGTCGAGCAAGATAGTTCATGCTGATCAGATTTTTAGTTAATGCCAAGAAAATGCAAAATCTAGCGTGTGCCAAGTGAAATTGTTTAGGTGTCGAGAAAACAATAGGTGCCAAGAAAAGTTCAGGTGCCAAGCAAAGGAAAATGTAATAGGTCCAACACTAGTGAAACTTAGTTGATGTCGAGTGAATCCACAATAGGTGTTGAGAAAGTTCATGTGCCGAGTAACATAGTATGTACTAAGCATTAGTAATTCAACAGTGCTAAGCTACTACATTATTTGACAAGTTAAAGATTCACTAGATCTAAGATGATAAGTTTATTACCTTGAATTTTGTGAACCAGATGGAAGATAAGGATGCCAAGATGGTGGTATAGAATTTTAGGTTAACTATTTTTAGGTGAATACAAGTGGATTCCACATGATGTTTCTAGAAAAAAAAAAATGGAGGGAAAGATACATCATATCTTACCTAATAAATTCAAACCCAAATATGAGTGAGAAAAATAAAGCAAAAAATGCATTCTAAACTTCTACTTAAGGAGTTACAGGTCAAGAATTGAAGTAGGTGGTTAGAGAAAGGTTGGCTAGAGTGTATAAGTGTCAAGAAGAAGGCATAGAGAAGGAAGAATAGAGCACAAAGACTCTACTTCAATAAGTGACCACAGAATTGATTGCATTGGCACAATGAGCAAAGAGACTCAAGGAGACAGAGCTTAAAAGGAGGACAAGCTATCAGAGCTGCAGAGATTGAAGGCCAAACAAATGTGTGATATGAAATTTTCAAGTTAAGTTGTGAGTTATATCAAGTTAGAAGCCCTTATTGTTACTCTCTTACAATTGTATCAGTTAGGGAAAATCCTATGGACTTAGGTTGGCCTAATACTCATTGAAATATCCTTTAATAGGGTGACATTCCAAGTTGAATGTTCTAAAGTCCTTTAACAAGGCACACTTTTAATAGGGTGTTTGAAATCCTTTAACAGGGTCACATCTAATAGTGTGTTGTATCCTTTAACAGGGTAGGCCTTTTACAAGGCATCACTTTAGAAGGGTGAGAAATAAGGTAGCATGTTATTGGTGGTTTTTCCCAAATTGGGTTTCCATATAAATCACTGTGTTATGTGTTGATCTTTCATGTTTGATTTGTACATGTTGATTTATCAATAACTTACTAGGATGAATGTTTAGCTTGGATGCATGGTTAGTTTGAATGCGCTCACTATACTTAGTGAAAAAATTTGATTAGGACATTTTGACCTTGAATAACTGATTCACCCTCCCCCTCTCAATTATTCTAAAGCATTTCTAACACTAAGTAAATGACTTAAGTGTATAGACAATCACTTGTCAAAACCAATTTGAGATTAACAATCTCCCCCTTTGACATGAGTGTCAAAAACACTTGGTCATACATTAATGATCTTATCCTTATGAGCATAACATATATATCTATTCAACTTCAATACAAATTTTCAAAATATCAAAATTTTGCAATGCATGACTTATTAGTCATACCTCAAAATTTCATAACTCCCGCTAAATTGACTGTTCTATTTAGTATCCAAAACTTGCTCCTACTGAGTAGATTGGCATAAACTTTTTGTTTGAGTTGATATTTGATAGGCCAACACCGGGGCAAATAATTAAGAAATAATTAATAATTTATGATGAAATTCAGCTTGGTCTATTCATGTCAATTCAAGAGCATAAGCTTGCGAAAGGTGTCTGAGCAATATGCCATCAAGGGATTTTGGTTATGAGATGAGGGATTATGAATGCATCTAGAACACACAAGAATAAATCTTCAACAAACTAAAATAATTCTAGCGACAGGCATTGTCACTTCCTAGTAATAGGAGCTATAACTTTCTGGCAATAACAATTTCAATAGATCTAATAATCTAAAAACAAAACTCTCAAATACAAATCAAACTTATCTATAGACCATAAACATGCATAAGATATGGATGGTTAATCTGATAAAATAATTCCTTAATGCACAATTCTTTCTCTTCTAATTCCATGATTAAAATTCTATAGGAACTACAATACATAAATGCAATAGGAACTATAGTATATAAATTAAGATAGATTATAATAGAAATCAAATCTGAAAGCCATATCAACTAGATCTGCAACATTGAAATAAAAATAGCTTATTAACACTCATTGAATATAGAAATATAATATTAACTAACAAAAATTATTAAACTATCAAACATAACAATACAAAACATAATAAACAAATGTCAAAATACACTAGAATAAATTATTTACAGTTTATCAGCTGCTAGAGAGTCGGTGCCCTTCCTCCCATCAGATGATAGAGATAAAGCTTACAAAACTATGATGGAAACAATCAACACAATGATTTTATTTCTTAACAATTTGATACCAATGAATTACCTTCAATGTTTACATATGTTGCTTATATTATTGCAGCTTGTAACAAATAATATTAAAATAGGTAATTTGTTTTTGAACATGGCCAACAAGTTGAAAATAATTAGTTTACATAATATTATTTGCTGGCCATGTAATAAAACAAATTTGTTATAACTGTAGCTAGAAATAAGAAAAGATGTCATAATAACTTGTACAAAATCTTGGATACCAGCCACCTATTAAAACAAATAATAATAAGATACTATAATATTTGGAGATCCTCCTTAAAGCCAATAAATGCATTCTTTTCCGTAATCCTCAACAAAGCTGTTGAAATAATTGGGTAATCATACAACATGCATGAAAATATACAAAATGTTGAAGTGGATAATCAAATAAATCTACGTGGAAAATGACAGGAACAATCATTTAGATAGCAGATTCTGGTGAAGAAGGCGACAGGAAGAATGGAAAGCTCTTGTAGCAGAAAGTTCCTATAATTTGTACGCTGCAAGCTTAGTTTTCTAAAGGCTTAGGATTATAATTTTTATTAGTAGAAACAATCAATAATATATTTTCTATATTTTAATCCCAAAACTATAATAAATACAACTTATATATATTAAATCATATGCAACATAAAATAGGAAAATGGAACAAAAAGGGATATGGAATAGGGAAGTAAGTATGAAACTCAATGAAATGGATTAAAATATGGCATAGAATGGATCATAAATGGCTCTCATCATTCCCCCCAACTTAGCATATTGCACACCCTCGTGCAATTAATATTATCAAGGGGTTTCTAGTTTGAACTAGAAGTGCTTTGGATTTATCATTTTTGTTTTGTCTCCATGCCGAACCATGATAACCCATATATAAACACAAATCCCTTTCTTTGCTTCACATGAAAAGTTTTTTTTTTTTTTTTTCTTCTTCAGATAGGGATATCTCTTTTAAGTTTTCATAATTTTTTTCTCTTTTCTCTTTTCTTCTTCTTTTCTTTTTACTTTTTATAGCATCATGGTTCAATAGGTTACATATAGGGGAAATTTATCTCAATTTGCACAAGAGAAGTTTAAATGGGTGAAATAGAAGAGATGAGAGACAAAATAAAGGTTATTGTATGATGGATATAATGGATAGCATGATGAAATTATTAAGGGAGATGGATAGAAGATAATAGGATGACTTTCCTCCCCCCAACTTAAAGGTTGACCATCCATGGGAAACAAGGAGAGGATACGGAGGAGTGTTGCATAGTGATTAACATAATAAGTAATATAAATAAAGTTAAGAGATAAAATAATGAAATACAAAATTATTTTTTTTACCAACATGCATGGGTAGAGAAAGCAAGGGTGGAACATAGAGAAACCCAACAATCGGTGTCTCCAAAATGGACGAATCAATGACAAGGAACAAAGAGAGGCATCTCGAACTGCAACACCACAAAATATCACCATCAAACTAAAATCACCAGAGAATATACCATTGGAAGGAACCAAAAATTCAAATAAAATATGCAACTGTAGGATCCACCACCATCAAACTGAAGTAGTGTAGAACAAATAGTGGGTAGCCCATTCCACTAAAACACCTTAATCGAGTAGGTAGCACATACTATAGGTGACAAAGTGTTGATGACCACGCTAAAGAAAAAATTCAAGAGGGAACAATAGTAGGTCCCAATTATTACAATTTTCTTTTTTCTTTTTTCTTTTCTCTTTTTTTTTTTTTTTCACATTTTGATAACGACAAGCGACCGTTGGCAAGCCAATTTTCAATCACTCACTGCTTAATGGTGCTGTAAAAATAGTTTTCACCATTAAGGATTTATTTTGCAGTTAACATCCAGTGAAAAGCTATTTTTAGATATTAACTAGCCAACAATGCCTGAAGGTTTTCATTGTTGGATCTTTTATTGCGTATTTTTTCTTTTTTTTCTTTTTTTTTTCTTTTTGCATTTTTTTCAATTTTTTCAATTTTTTCAATTTTGCAATAACTGCATAGAATGACCAAAGAAATGAAATCCTGACATGGATGATGAAAAATGATACCATCCAAAGCTTAATTTTTTTACCATGAACACGTAGAAGGAACTATTGAAATTTGATTACATAAGAAACTTAAAATCACCAAGAGTAACCTCATCAGAGTTGGAAGCACAAACCACTGCACTAGAAAGTTTTTGATCTATGTATCTCAGACCACTAAATTTGAAAACTGACTAGAGAGCTTCAAAACATACTAGGACACTTGGGTAAGAGTATTACTCACAAGGATGATGATTCTCATATTTCTCTATGGTGATAGAATAAGATGGCATCTCTTGAAGATATGAAACCCTATTCTTGTGAAGCTTGTGAAATATCCATTGTGAGAAAATGGAAAGTTGTGAGTAACACACCTTCATTACCAAATACATGGGTATGGAGTGAAAAGCAATATTAGTCACCAATGTGTCCATAGAACTCTAGAGAGGATGAGACACAACTCGGGGAAGGAGTATGATGATCTGCAATGTCTTCAAAGTTTTTCTTGATGTGTAGCTCAAAAATGATCATTAGTCTCATAGACCAAGTTGCATATTTTCCTCCATGTGAGAAATCACCAAAGAAAGGAAATCTCATTTTAAGGTAATGAACAAAAATATGTATGTGAGCTCCAATAGTAAAGCACAACCAAAACTTATATGTGCCAGATAGCTAGCAAACCAACATAATGTTAACAAAGCTAATATAGTGTGTTATGCAATGCTTGTGTAGAGAAGCATCATTAACTAGTATTGGTTCAAAGATTATCGCACCACAACAAGAGACCTGTAACCATATTCTCAAAACCAAGCATATCAAGGATAGTAAAGAAATAAAATCCATTCAATAACTCTATCGTTACGTAGATTATTTTTACAAAATGATAGATAGAGTTATTACTATGAATAGATACTTGATAGAATGGATAAATAAAAATAAACTTTTGTGTTTATATAATAACAATGCTAATTAACACTAGAACACATACCTTGCATTATGGAGACATCACATGTGGAACTCTGTTAAAAGAACCAATGAAACAACCAATGAAGCTTAATTTGAAATCATTCAAGAACTACAAGATTGGAGGGATTCCCCCCAACTTAACTTCATGCTACAAGGTCATGAAATCATTAGGACAACCAAAGAAATTAGGTAGCCTAAAGAGAGTAACACATCTTTTAGAATTTTGTGAGCCTTATTGAATGATAGATAAATCAAATATTTCAATAATCAATGGATGTATTCCCAAGTTAACTATAGGTTATAAAAGTATAAGGAATTCAAATCATCCAAGGAATCAAGAAATCAACACATGTAATCAATGAATGATCAATTGGATATACAAGAACCAAGAATGAAAAATATATGGAATTTAATACCATGATCCCTATTATCTAGTCATGGAAAGAATTTTTTTTTAAATGAGGAATAGCGATCATCCAATTTTAACATTTTTTCCATTAATGCATAGAATCCCCTATGGTTGTGCTTAATCAATTATTGGTACCAAATCAACAAGTATGTGAAGGATGCACATTTTAACCATAGACCTCCAAATATCAATATGTATAAGTAAAAAAGTGATAAAATCTAGATATTGGAGGATTTGGCAGCATGTTTGTGGAGTATGGAATGCATATGGCTTAAAATTACTTAGTGCATGATTAATATTAACACACATACTTATGAGTCTAATAATTAAAATTGATGAAATTTGAAGTATGGGCTCATTTTTAGGTATTTCAAATTCACTAAGTAGAAAAGAAGAACAAAGTTGATTAGAATTCAATAAGTAATATTGTTCTTCTAATTTAAGTAAACCAAAATCGCATCCCTTATATACATCAATACATTCCAATGTTGATTTATCAATTTCAAGCAAATCATTAGATTGTATAGGGATGCTTGAAAGATTGATATTATATATATTTCCAGCCACCTTATTATGAAGTGTTGTATGAGGCAATATAGCTACCTTTGGTGGATAGGGTGGAGTGCAATGTGAATAGGATAATGAATATGGTAAGAAGTGTGAAGGAGATAAATTAGATGGGAATAAGAAGGATGGGTGAAATGAAGATGGTAAGGATGGATATGGTGGAATCTAAGAGGGATATATGGGTTGTGGGCATGCATGATTACATTCATTGTGCATTCTAGGTGGAGAAGTACATTTTGAAGAAATATGTTAGATTTGTAATGAATTAGAGTGACAATACATTTTACCAACATAATGCATACCTTGATCTTCTTGAGTTGGTGCTTGATATTGTTCATCCATTATAAGGAATAGTTAGTCACTTCCACCCTTATCATGGTAAGGATCAAAAATAGCTTGCACCTCATTCACCATGTTCTCATGGTTGTTCAGGCATACGCATTGGACATCTTTCCTATAGCAATTAGAACAAAAAATAGTTAAATTTCCATCCTCAAAATCACATTGCTCTAAGAATTCATCAATAATTTTCTCATGTTCAAACTTAGAGATAGAATTATCACATACTTGTGATAATGGAAGATCAAGAGCATTTAAATTACATTTATTAGGTAGAGAAGGTATAAAGATATCACCTTTAGTAAGTGTGATTTCCCCAATTTCTTCTTTAGTTTTTAAATTTGAAGGCGGGGGTCTAGGTGAAGCAACCAATTTTCTCCTTGCTTTCCCTTCAAATTTTGCATTTTTAAACCATTTTCCACCTAAATTTGATGTACTTGAACAACCTTTAAAATGCATCATTTTTAACATTTTTTTCTTCAAAATAGCTTCTTTTCTTTACCAACAATAACTCACAACAATTAGTGATAATGTTAAATTAAAATTGACTTCTAAGACCTACTTGCAAACACTAAAACAATGCATCTATATGATTTAAGCAATACAAATTAAGATTAATTACTTAAGCAAGACTAGCAATTGCAAAAGCTTTCATCCTACCGCATTGTTCCTAACTCAACTCATCAAGCTAACATGCCTTTGAAACCTTTCCCTGACAATGGCACCAAAATGATAGGCCAACATTGAGGCAAATAATTAACAATTTATGATGAAATTCAGCTTGGTCTATTCGTGTCAATCTGAGAGCGTAAGCTTGCAAAAGGTGTCTGAGCAATATGCCATCAAGGGATGTTGGTTATGAGATGAGGGATTATGAATGCATCTAGAACACACAAGAATAAATCTTTAGCAAACTAAAATTATTCTAGCGATAGGAACTATAATTTTCTGCCAATAACAATTTCAATAGATCTAATAATCTAAAAACAAAACTCTCAAATACAAATCAAACTAATCTAAAGACCATAAACATGTATAAGATATGGATGGTTAATCTGATAAAATAATTCCTTAATGCACAATTCTTTCTCTTCTAATTTTGTGATTAAAATTCTATAGGAACTACAATATAGAAATGCGACAAGAACTATAGTATAGAAATTAAGATAGATTACGATAGAAATCAAATCTGAAAGCCATATCAACTAGATCTGCAACATTGAAATAAAAATAGATTATTAACACTCTTTGAATATAGAAATATAATATTAACTAACAAAAATTATTAAACTATCAAACATAACAATATAAAACATAATAAACAAATGTCAAAATACACTAGAATAAATTATTTATAGTCTATCAGCTACTGGAGAGTGGGCGCCCTTCCTCCCATTAGATGATAGAGATAAAGCTTACAAAACTATGATGGAAATAATCAGCACAATGATTTTATTTCTTAACAATTTGATACCAATGAATTACCTTCAATGTTTACATATGTTGCTTATATTATTGCAGCTTGTAACAAATAATATTAAAATAGGTAGTTTATTTTTTAACGTGGCCAACAAGTTGAAAATAACTAGTTTACATAATATTATTTGTTGGCCACATAATAAAACAAATTTGTTATAACTGTGGCTAGAAATAAGAAAAGATGTCATAATAACTTGTACAAAATCTTGGATACCAGCCATGGATTAAAGAAAATAATAATAGGATACTATAATATTTGGAGATCCTCCTTAAAGCCAATAAATGCTTTCTTTTCCGAAATCCTCAACAAAGCTATTGAAATAATTGGGTAATCAAACAACATGCATGAAAATATACAAAATGCTGAAGTGGATAATCAAATAAATCTTTGTGGAAAATGATAGGAACAATCATTTAGATAGCATATTCTAGTGAAGAAGGCGGCAAGAAGACCGAAAAGCTCCTGTAGCAGAAAGTTCCTATAATTTGTATGCTGCAAGCTTGGTTTTCTAAAGGCTTAGGATTGTAATTTTTATTAGTAAAAACAATCAATAATATATTTTCTATATTTTAATCCCAAAACTATAATAAATACTACTTATATATATTAAATCATATGCAACATAAAATAGGAAAATGGAACGAAATGGGATGGAAATGGAATAGGGAAGTAAGTATGAAATTCAATGAAATGGATTAAAATATGGCATAGAATGGGTCATAAATTGCTCTCATCAATATTGTTCACTTACTTCCTTACTCTCTCCCTTGGGTTTCGCTCCCTCTTTTCTCTACTTTCTTACTTCCCCATTACTCTTACTCCCCTTTTTTGACACTTATGTCAATGGGTTTTACACTAATATTGTATTTGTCCAAAAATTATTTATGGACCTCAAGTATGATCTTCAGAGCTGCATCTCAATTATCACAAGCTACCTCCAAAGACTTGAGTTGGATGACTAGCTCGGCAACAAGGTGGACCAAGTCATCTAGTGTAGAAAGATGAGGGTCTTTCTCCAGAAGAGTTTCAACTTAGCCTAGTTCCTTGTGCAATATCTCTATGTATGGAGTCCATTTTGACTAGATACTGATCAATTTAGCCCTGATGTTGGCTTCATCTATTTGTAAAGATGTTGACTGACTCTGGGATTACAAGAGATTCATGAAGTGTTTCTCACTTTGTGTTGGAGACTTAGGAAAAGTAGCACCAGATAACTATATATGGCTCTCCAAAATTAGGATGTTATTCCTTATTTATTGTGTGAAAAGTGTAGGATTACAAAATTTGGTGTACAAAGAGAAAATGTTCTCTAGTACCTTCTTTACATTCTCTATTTTGGTTGCTAGCTCAACCTGTGTTAGTGCAATAGTACTTGATATCTTCTCATTTACCTTATTTTGAAACTTCCTTTCAGACTATTCAAGTAGTTTTACATTTGTATCAAGATAAGTATCATTAACCCTTTCTACTATATTGGTTAATTGTTCAATGATGGGCTTGTTTTCATCTGGAGTCGATGGACTGAATGCATCTAGGAAAATCTCTTTGATGTCAATCAAAGCTAGCTTCTATAATGTTAAAAATCTAGTGTGTTAAGAACATTAATACTAATTTTAACATTCACAAAACTAAATTAAAGAAACACTTATGATAGGATGGAGATGAAAATACCATGGAGGAAAGTAGACCAAAAATGGTAAACTCCTCAAGTGTTCCCTACAATGACCTTGGTGTGTCCAAATTGATAGGGGTTGTGTGCTTGGTTGTACTCAAGCTTTAAGTGGTGGGGTGTTTATCATGTGAGGGGATGGAATATTTCAAAAATGGATGGTGTGAGTGGATTTTAACATGGTAAGGGTGTGAAATAGTTGTTCTCTATTAGGCAATGGAACATTATAATTTTGCATTGATGGATGATATGGATTATGAGAGGTAAGGGCTTTATTTATAGGCCAACTGGTATTGATATGGAGGGTCAGGATGTAAGGATGGAAGAATGGTGAGGTAGGGTTAGGATGCTTTGAAAGAGAAGCACATGGATTATGCTTGTTTGGACTCAATCAGGGAGTAATGCTTGTCACAAGGTAGATGAGTGTGATGGGATGGGAAAAATGGATGGTAAAAGGGAGTAATAAGGGAGGAAGAATGTGTAAGAGGGATGTAAGAGGCATTACTGGCATGTAAGAGCCATTAATGCTCTTGGATAGGGATGGAAGAGGACAAAGGAGACATATTGACTTTGACTTGGGTTAGCAAGTCTTAACTCTTACTTAAAGCTATGCACATGTTTAGGAGGGGGATTAGGCTTAGCTTAGGAAGGGAGTTAGGGGGTAAGTGGCTTAGCTTTGATGGGATGGGTTAGTCAGGGGGCTAAGGGAGGTTAGTATGGGTGAATGGGCTAGTTTAGGAGTAAAGATAGGGTTGAGGGATGTTCTAGGGGTTTAGGATAATTTATTTAATAAATGGGGGATGTGGGATTAAATTAAATATATTTGAGGATTTTATTTAGTTTAATAGAGGAATAGGGATTTAATTGATAAATTGATCTTGGGTTATCATTTGATTTTATCAATTGGACTATAGTTAATCTAATTAATTAATTAACTAGGGTATGATGATTAATTAATTAAATAATAAAGATATAATCAATAATGTTGTAGAAGATGACTAAATAAGATTACCTAATGGTGTAATCAAATTTAGGTGTCTACAACTTTTTCCTATGCTCCCTTCTAAGTAGTTCTTGATTATTTTTCTTTGTGAGGGCCTCTTGTAATATACCCAACTGCTCAATTGCGATTGCTGCTAAATCAAATTTAGACAATACAATCTCTTCATCTAGGCTAACATCACCATATGTAGTTACCTCTTCTACCTTAGATGAGCTAGGATTTAGCATTGAAAATTGCAATAGTGTAGCATTTGTGCTCGGCCTCTAAAGAGCTGGACTAGGAGTAGAAAATTTTGGTAATGTCACTAGTGTTTGAATTGCTAATTGCTCCTCTAGCTTGAATATCAAACTTAACTCTTCAATCTTTTCCTTCTCTTCCTCTGTAGTTCTAGTTGCACCTTGATCTTGTGTTGGAGGTGTAGATGTATCTACCTGACCTATTTGTCCTTGAGTCCCTTCATTCTTTTGTATCTCTACCTTGTCTTCTCCAACTGTCTCATCCTTATCTTTTTTGAGTTGCTTGTATATTCACTAAGGTTGGAGTGTCTTGCATGAGTGTACTGATAGTGGAACTTTCTATCTCCTTCCTTTGATATACTATTATAGGTAATGAATACACTTGTGACTTGAGGGGTGACTATAGGTGTGTCTGGTGTTTGCACTCCCTCCCCTGCAGTTATTGTATTTGTCATCTAAATTTCATCTACACTCACTAGTACAGGGATGTCACATAGTTTGGCATGGAGAGTGGTCTCAACATGTATCCTTTTCATATCATCCTCTATGAGGTGATTGATGTTATGAGCAATAGTCTCAAAAACATCCTTAACTTTGACAATTTCAATGTTTGTACTTGTCTCCTATGGGGGTTGGCACTTGTGTATCTTGTACACTCTATTTTTTTTCCTTCTTTTCTTCAGCTAGTGCTTGGTTGTTAATGCTTATATATGTACCTCCCTCAATTGTGTCCTTCTCTTTGTCATATTCTTAATCTTCACCTACCTCAATAGGTGTCTTCTTAGCTTCCCTGGATGTTGACAGTCCATATGTTATTTTCCACATTTGTTTGGACTTTTGTACAACATCCTCTATGTTGTTTTGCAATATGTTGAATGCCCTATATTTTGGCACAAATTTTGTAGCATACTTCTTAATGGCTTTAGACATTTCAACCTTACTAAGATCTGGTATAATTTGGGCAAGAGTTGTCTCCCTATTTTGTTTCTCAACATCTAAACAATAATGTCACTTCTTCTCAACTCTATCATACAAGATTTTAGGTACAAAGTTACCAAGTATTAGAGGAGTCATTTTGAATATTGCCATCATGGCATATACTACCTCTTCAACTTGGTTCTCTTCAATCTTCCCAAGATTGTCAAACTCAATATGAGAGAATCTTGATAAATTAGCATTGTTCCTAATATTCTCACATAGATTGTTTAAATCTGAAGAGTGATTATGACTGACCACTTGAAATTGGTTGTTGTCATCTAATTCAATCTTCTCTTCATTTGTTTCAGCTAGAGTAACATATTTCCTCTTTGGTCTCTTTTGGGCTTCAACTATCTTCTCCTTAGGCTTGGCTACCTCTTTAGCGTTTTGTGTAGTGACTCTTATGCTATCCCTTGTGGTAAGTGTTGTAGGCTTGGGCTGAGTAGGTTTAACAACCTTCTTTGGTTTGCTCACTACTTATGTCTTTGCTTTTCCCATTTTCTATTGTGATGTGGAGCCTAATTAGACTCAGAGGTTTATTCGGTACATTTTTCTCCCCATATTATTTCTACGAGGGTTTGGGGGCAACACCCCCAAGATAGGGTCAAGGGGTAGTGCCCCTATGGGGTCCTAGGGTAGCATCCCAAGTGTGCTCCCTGTAATAATACAAGGTGGGTTCAAGGAGTAATGCCCCCATGGGGATTTTTAGGGGTAGCACCCCGAAAGCCAAAAATTCCTTTATATTTTAAAAAGTGTTGGCTACTATTTTTCCTATTGGATGACTTATTCTAGCCCTAATTTTGTAAGTGAAAAAAGCATGTATAAAAGGGCTTATTATTAGGGATTTCATAATGTAATGGTGATATAGTAGCTTATTGTGACAATATTGAGCTATACAAGATTGCAGATTGTAATCACTAGATAGTAATAATATTGGATTTGTTGTTTGATAGATGTAGCCTAGGGTTTGGGTTAACCACATTAAATCGTGTTGTCTTGTGTTCTCTTATGTGTGATCTATTATTTTTTGATATTGGTTATATTTGCATGTAAATTTTATTTCTGTCTGAGGTTAATCCTAACAAGTGGTATTAGAGAAAGGTTGTTTTTTTAGTTATTCTCTGCAAGAAAGTCTCATGGTTGAGAGGGAGTCTCATGGTTGAGTGGGAGTGATATCAAATGAGGATAAGTTGAGGTTTGACAAGTTTAATGTGTAGAACTTTCAGTTATGGAAGATGCAAATGGAGAACTACCTCTATCAAAAGGATTTATGGAAGCTATTGGAAACTAAAAACCAGAGAACTGTGACAAATAAGGAATGGGAGATTTTAGACAGAAAAGCACTTGGAAGCATTTGATTATGCCTAGTACATCAATGAAATTTAACATTAAAAAAGTGAAGATGATGGAAGAGTTGATGGAAACCATAGCAAAATTGTATGAGAAGCCCTCCACTTCAAATAAGGTATTTCTCATAAAGTGTTTATTTAATATGAAGATGGCAGAAGGTGGATCTGTTGCAGATCATTTAAATGAGTTTAATACTATTAATAGTCAGTTATCTTCTGTGGGTATTAATTTTGATGAAGAAATTAGGGCTCTCTTGATTTTGTGTTCTTTTCCTAGAACCTGAAATGACTTGGTAATGGCTATGAGTAATTCTATTTATGGATCTAATACCCTAAAATATGATGATGTGATCAGTGTTATTTTGAGTGAGGAAACTCATAGAAAAACCTCAGATGGATCTACATTAGGAAGTGCTTTGAATGCACAAAGTATAGGAAGAATGACTAAGAGAGGAAATAATTCCAAAAATCATGGGAAATCAAGAGGAAAGTCAAAAGGGAAGAGGTCTCAATCAGAGGACTAAGAGATTATTGATACTATAGGAAACTAGGTCATTAAAAGAAAGATTGTTGGACTAGAAAGAACAATAAAGGAGATCAACCAAAAGGGAACAAGGAGGAAAATGTGGTAAGTAACAAATCTGAAGAGGATGCTTTGCTTCTATCTTTATAAATTATTGATGATTCATGGGTTTTAGATTTTGGTGCTTCATTTCATGCTACACCTCATAGAGGTTGTTTCATTGATTATGTCCAAGGGGATTTTGGGCTTGTTTATTTAGGGGATAATAAACCCTATTAGATTGTTGGAAAGGAAAAAGTTAAGATTAAGTTGTGGAATGAGAATTTTTGGCTACTACATGAGGTAAGACATGTTCCAAGGCTGAGTAGGAATTTAATTTCAATAGGACAACTTAGTGATAAGGGTTTTATAGTTACTTTTAATGATAAAAATTGGAAGGTTTCAAAAGGTTCTCTTGTAGTAGAAAAAGGTGTGAAAGTAGTCACCTTATATCTTTGTATAGGTCATATTGTTCCTTCTACTTTGATTATTTTGGAGAAAAATGAATGTTCAAGAATAGTTGCTACAATTGAGCAAGGAGAACAAATAGTTGTTGTAGATTTTGACACAACATTGTGGCACAACAAACTTGGGCACATGAGTGAGAAAGGTATAAAATGTACTTCATTCAAAGAAAGTTTTACCCTATCTAAAATGTGTTAATATGGATTTTGTGAAATTTGTGTGTATGGAAAAAAAAAGAGAGTGAGTTTTGTGAAGAGTGGAAAGGAACATAAAAATGAAAGATTAGAGCTTGTGCATACAGATGTATGGGGACTAGCTTAGATATATTCCCTTGGTGGATCTCATTATTATGTTACATTTATTGATGATGATAAAAGTATGGGTTTATTTCTTTAGAACAAAATTTGATGTATTTCAAAATTTTAAGAAATAGAAATGCTTGGTTGAAAATGAAAGTGGTAGGAAATTAAAATGTCTCAGATTTGATAATAATGGTGAGTATTACATTCATAAATTTGAAGATTATTGATCCAATAATGGTATTCATAGACAAAAAAACCATTCCAAGGAATCCACAAGAAAATGGAGTGGTTGAATGCATGAACAAGACAATAATATAGTGTACAAGGAGCATGAGGTTACATGTTAGGTTGCCCTTAAACATGTGGGCAGAGGCTATCAATACAATTGTATATTTGATTAATAGATCAGGTCCCTCTACTCCTTTGGGCTATGGTATTCTAGAGGAAGCATGGACTGCTAAGAAGGTGAGTTATTTCTCAAAATCTTTAGTTGTGAAGCATTTTTTCATAGAGATTTTGAAAATAGAACCAAGCTAGAAGTTAAGTCAAAGAAATGTGTATTTTTTGGATATGGCATTGATGAATTTGGTTATAGGCTTTCGAATTTTAGAAATCATAAAATTGTAAGAAGTTGGGATGTCATATTCAATGAGAAAATGTTGTACCAAGATCTATTGCAACAACTTGAGAAGAAAGAAGATGATTATGTAGTTTTGGATGATACTCCAAAAGATGATGTTCCAACATTTCCTCATGATGAGAAACAACTGCGACAACAATTAACACACACCCCAATGAATGTTAGATGGTCAACAAGGCTAAGTAGACCTCCAGAAAGATTTTATCCTTCTTTTTATTCTATTTTACTAATAGATGTTGGTGAACCTAAATGTTATGATGAAGTTGTACAAGTGGATACTAAAATTCAGTGGGAGACTACAATGAAAGACAAAATAGAATCTTTTCTAAAAAATAAGACTTGGGATTTATGCAAGTTGTCTGTAGGTAAAAGGGATTTATAGAGTAAGTGGGTTTACAAGTTGAAAGAAGAGGATGGAGATAAGAAAATATTTGAAGCCAGGTTAGTTGTAAAAGGAATTGCATAGAAAAAGTGAATTGATTTTGATGTGATATTTTCTCCTATTATTAAAATGACTTCTATTCGCATTGTTTTAAGTATTGTGGCTACTAAATATTTTTATTTGGAGTAGCTTTATGTTAAAACAACCTTCCTTCATGGTGATTTGGATGAAGATAGATATATATATATATATATATATATATATATATATGGCACAGCCACTGGGATTTGAGGTCAAAGGTAGGGAGAACTTGGTTAAAGTAAGCACCTCAGAAATGGTATCTAAAATTTGATAGGTTTATGCATGAGCATGGATATAGAAGGTGTCACTTAGATTATTATATTTATTTTAAGAGGTTGGATGATAGTAGCTACATTATTTTATGTTTATAAGTTAATGATATGCTTGTAGTTGGATCTAACATGGATCACATTAAGGGGTTGAAACACCAGTTAGCACATGCAATTGCTATGAAGGATTTAGGGACAACAAAACAAATCCTTGTTATGAAGACTTCTAGAGATAGGAAGAACAAGAAATTGACATTATCTCAAGTTAAGTATATTGCAAAAGTGTTGTAATTTTTCTTTATGAAGAATACTAAAGCTGTCAAAACAAATTTACCTAGTCATTTGAAGTTGACTAAGGAGATGTGTCCAAAGACACAAGAAGAGGAGGATAAGATGTCCAAGGTACCTTATGCTTCAGTTTTAGGAAGCTTGATGTATGCTAACTAGGCCAAATATTGCACATGCAATGGGAGTTGTTAGTAGGTATATGAGTCATCCAAAAATTCAGCATTGGAATACAGTTAAATGAATTCTTAGATATATTCTAAGAGAAATATCTACTAAGTATCTACATTTTGGGGGCTCTACTACTAATTTATAGGGCTATGTTGAATTAGATTTGGTAGGGGATATTGATTCCATATGGAGTACTATAGGCTATGTATTTACTATTGGTGGGACATTCGTGAGCTATGTTTCTAGATTACAAAAGGTTAATGCTTTATCCACTACAGAGGCAGAGTATGTTGCTACTACAGAGGTAGCCAAGGAGATGATATGGCTTTAGTCCTTCATAGAAGAATTGGGACATCCTCAACAGGACAATTATTAGTTTACAGATAGTCAGAGCATCATTCATCTTGTAAAGAATTCAGCTCTATCTTCAAAGACAAAACATATACAGTTTGGTATGATTTCATTCGATCAGTTATGGATGATGGATAGTTAAAGTTGGACAAGATACGTATAGATGAGAATTTAGAAGATATGTTTACCAAGGTAGTAATAAGGGAGAAGTTAAACTCCTCTTCAACTTTGATTGGTCTTCTAGACTGAATAAAATAAAAGAACAGTAGAGTCTAGGATGGTTTGATATTCTAGTGGGAGCTATAGGTTTAGTAGTGCTATGATTAGTCTCCAAGTGGGAGATTATTGTGATGTGGAGCCTAATAAAACTTATATGTTTATTCGATGCAATTTTATCCCCATATTATTTCTACGAGGGTTTGGGGCAGTGCCCCCAAGATGGGGTCAAGGGGTAGTGCCCCTGTGGGGTCCTAGGGTAGGTGTGCTCCCTGTTGCAATACAGGATGGGGTAGAGGGGCAATGACCCTATAGGGGGGTTTTGGGGGCAACACCCTCAAAGCCAAAAATTCCCTTATATTTTAAAAGGCATTTACTTCTATTTTTCCTATTGGATGACTTATTCTAGCCCTAATTTTGTAAGCAGCAAAAAGCTTGTATAAAAAGGTGTAGGGTTAGGGATTTCATAACACAATGGTGATATTGAGCTATAAGGGATTGTGGTTTGTAATCATTGGATAATAATAATATTGGACTTATTGTTTGGTGGATGTAGCCTAGGGTTTGGGTAAACTTTTATTTCTATCTGAGGTTAATCCTAACAATTTCTTCTTTGTAGCTGCAAGTGCTTTATTAGCTTCTTCTTCCTTGGCACCTTCTACAACTTATACTTCTTCTTCTTCTTGGTCTTCTCCTAACCTTATGTTAATGCTAATCATGCTTGAGCTTGCATTTCTTCTTCTTCTTCTTCATCTTCCTCTTCTTCTTCATTTTCTCCTTCACCAAATCTTACTTTCAGCTTCTTAACTAGTTTATTCTTCTTCTTGATCACTGAGGTAGTCTTCAATTCCATTGTAATATTTGATTTGGCCATGTCATAGTTTCCAAATGATGTGGTTTATTTATCCACTTCTTTTGTAAGTAATATTGTGATTTTTGCAGAGGCCTCATCAACATTTATTTCATATCCTAATGGCCATAGCCATCTCACTCTGGGAATTGTTACCTGAATATATGTGAAATCAGTTTCAACTTAGAAGCAAACATCATCAAAATGTTTCTCCACTAGTGATACTAGTATCCTCAGTCTTTTCTTCATTGGTTGTTTGAAATCTTCAAAATAACTTGTCATGATAGATTCAAATTTATCACCTAGTTGCTCAATAAATTCACCTATTTGAACTACAATAGGTCTATTTACTTTCCATGCAATTTTACCAAATGTGGGAAATGTATTCTATAAATAAAAGAAAATACATACAAGAATAGATCTGAATTTACATTGTGCACTTTTGGTTTTTCTTATGGCTCCCAAATTCTCAATAAATTGATGCAACTACAACTCAGTAAGATCACAAGTATGATCCTTCTTCACTATTTTGTAACCCACATCAACTATAATTTAAGGTACACTGTTTAATCTATTGGATTGATAGAACTTGTGTGATATAGGGGATATGTGATGGTATCAATTGTCATCCCTTATTTATTCCACATAGCCCTTGTGTTTCTTTCAATTACTTCCTTATCTTCACATCTCATTGTCTTGGGATGATCTAGGGTTGGATACCCTGTGACTCTGTGTACAATCTTCTTGGTTATTTTCACTGGTCCATTCTCTGTCCATACAGAGTTGTCATAAAATCTTCTCAAAACATTTTTTATCCACTATGTTTTGAATATGTTGGGGAGATCTAGGGCACTAGTTAAACCTTCCTTCTCAAAAATTTTGAATTCTTCCTTCAACACTCCATTCTCACATAGTTTTCCATATGTCTCCTCAATTTCCATATCACCTATATGTCCAATTTTGCATGTATAATAGTTTCTAACATCTTGTATCATCAAAACTTGTGGTGGTATCATGGATAATGCACCAGAGGGATCATGTTTGTAAGTTATATCTAGGATAGCCTTAAAAATAGGTTGTTTTATTTCATTTCTTATCAATTTCACATTTGAGACCTATTTTCCCTCTATGACCTTGGTTGTTGAAGAACTAGATGCCATTACATGAAAACTAGGGTTTGCAAATTTTCAAATTGCATAACTCGGCACATGATAAATACCTTGTAAATCCTACTGGAATGGTGTTGAATAGCCTTTTAAATTACTTACAAATGCTCATATTATTTTCTCTAGATCACCTTTAGCTCTTCATGCTCTACTTCAAATTTGAATGATGTCAAATGAGCATAAATCGATCAAATAGCCCTTAAAATATTGCATTTAATGCTAAGTGCTTACACAGCTATAAGCTCGGCTTCAATTGAATTTTTGGCTCACTCGGCATCCATGTGTTTTTCATATGCTCAGCAACCACTATGAACTCAGCCTTTACTAACAACTTTTCTAGCTTGGCATCCACTAACATTTCACTTGACAACCATAGTGATATTTTCCATGCTTAATAGCAACATGAAAACTAACAAAATTAAAGATTCATTATTGATTCCTAATAACACTTTGCATCTTTATTCATGCATATGTAATCTTTTCAAAACTAAATCCTTGGAACTGATGTATAGTTTATCCTTATAAATATCAATCCCACATACCTCTTGATTGCTTAATTTGAGGGGGTGTGATCACCTGACCCATTGGGTGAAGTGATCTCATCCTCACTTGATGTGTTGAAATCTTCATTTATCCTCCATGTCTTGTTCATATTATCTCTAAATTTCTCAATATCCACCTTTCCTTTGCCTTTGTTGAACTCACAATTTGGTGCCTTTGACCTTGTTGGACAATTTTTGCTTATGTGACTAGTCTTCAAATAGCTAAAACATGTGGTTTGACTCAACTACCTTTTGTAATCACTTATGAAATGTGTTTTAACACAATTCTCAATAATATGTCCATACTCTTGATAGTAGTGACAACTATACCTTGTATTATAATCCTAATTATAAGAGTTGTCATTGTTCTTTACATTTGTTTTCTTGTTTGATGACCACTTAGGTTTGGATGTGCATTCAAAATCTCTATGTCCATACTTCTAACAATTATAATAGTATCCTTCAAATATTTGAGTGTGCATGGTCTTGGTTTTGCATTCATGTGTGTGATGACCTTGTTTATTACACTTGTGGTAGTGACCCATGTTCTACTGCTTAACATTCAGATTATAGTATTGCTCCTACAAACATTAGCAATATGACCTATCTTACCACAATTATGACAAGTAGGTTTGGATTTCTTACCTTTGTTACTTCTTTCTTCACCACTTTTGAATGATTCTCCTTCTTCAGTGCTAGTGTATCCCAATCAATAAGTATCATTGTTAGGTCTAGGGGATCTCATCAATTGTTCAAAGTACTTGATGGCTTCACTAGGTTTATTGGAACTTTTAGCAAACTCTTTTTCCCTTTTTAGATCATTTCTTAACTATTCATTCTTCAACTTTAATGTTGCAATCTCAATTTGTTTACTATTTATTTCATGATTAGCAATAATGACTTGATTCATTGATTCCAACTACATGTGAGTGATATTATTTTTCTTTGATGATTTTTCTTCCAATCTTTTGGTCAAAATTCTTTTGTCATCTTGAATCATGATTTTGTCTTCTATAGCTTTCTTTTTCTATCTAGTCACATCATGTAGTAATATGGCTTGTAACTCCTGCTCTCTCTTTAGATTTTTGATCTCTTCAGCTAGGGTACTATTCTTTTCCATTAGATTTGCAACTGCTACATCAAATTCATTGGATTTTTAATTTGAAAATAGTTCCATAGTGTCCATCTCTTGGTATTGTGTGTCATTCTTTTCAATAGAAATTCCATTCCTTCTCAATAATTTCTTTAGATCATCTCTTGCTTCATTAACTGATGTAGAATGAGTTTTATTTCAATCTTTTGGTTCTCAATAATCTTTCCCAACTTGTAGACTTCTATTTTCAAGATCTTTTCTCAAAGTTGCAAACCTCTACTTTCAGAGAATTGTGTTTTGATACCAATTGTTGGAATTACAATAGGAAAGGTAAACTTTGAGGTGTGGGGGGTGAGGTGAATCAATGTTTCAAACTTATACTCCTAAAACCATTCACCATACATCCATCTCACAATTCAACAAGTAAACTAAAATACAAAATAAAGCATATACATCTAAAGTACATAAACAAGTAAGTATTCACACATGTATGACACAAGATATGATTACCCAAAAATTGTCCAATGAGAAGGTAAAATTGGGCTGGGTATGACACCCATAAATCATCACTACCATAGTAATAAAGTGTATCTAATTAAGGTTACAATGTTTGATCATGAAACATGATCTATCCTATGAAAGGTTTACCCTATTAAAACCTTACAAAGAATGTTAGGTCTTACCCTATTAAAGGATTTCAGCACCCTATTAGAAGTGTGCCTCATTAAAGGATTTTAGATCACAATTTAGTAAGTATCTTGTTAGAGGATTTCAATGTAGCCTATTAGGACTACTCTGTTAAGAGATTTAAATTATTCACCTATTAGAATGTCTCAGCAAAGATCCTACAATTAGCACTCTATTGCTTGATGCTAGATCACCTCTATACTGATGTGTACTTGATCCTTTTTCATTAGATGTCTCTCTGTTGTCCACTATTTCCTTTGCTCTGTTCTCCTTTAACTAATTGTACAAATGATACTCAAATCATAATACCTTGATCACCATGAATGTTCTATTTCAAACTATCTTTGTGTTATCTTGTCATCTATCTTTGCATGCTTTATATCTTCTTTATATTATATTGTATTCTTTGCAATTTAGTTCGTATCATATGGTTGGATTTCATTTGTATCAGCTTTCCTTGTGTGTTGTATGAAATTTACTAATTTTAGTTATATTTATAACATTCCTATTAGGAGAAGTCATAGACTCATGGATCTCTTTGATCCATATTCTTCTTCTTCTTGTCTTGGAAATATTAGTGATCCCATGGTTTCTCATGATCCTAATCCTTCTATGGAGTATGACTCTTTCCACTCATCTCATGATGAGGATGCAGATTTAAGGGTTCCTCCTAAACAAGTTTGATAAAATTTCTACTGAGATTGATAAAATGCATGATTGGATTCTACAAGAAAATCATAATTCTAAAATAATTTCTTCTTTTGAGGCTTTTAAGAAAGTGATCTGCAATAATGAACATGATGTTAATCACCTACATGGTCTTACTCACCTTGTTCATACTCATGTTAAGCCTTTAACTCAAGTTTCTTTTGAAGTGGGGATGGCTCCACCTATTTCCACTATTGAGCCCATTTTTCTTGTTTCTATACATATTTCTATAACTTTTACTTATGTTTCTCCCATTGTGATTACTTCTATTCATGTGTCTAATCCATTTAGTAGTCTTCCTATTCCTTCTTCACCTATGAGTGTTCTGCCTATTTCATTTTTTACTTCACGACCTTCATATAAAAATGTTCCTTTCACTTGTCATAATCCTCCTACTATGGTTACTAGTGTTCACGACTATATCTTCTTTACAACAATAGCTTACTTCCTTCACTCAATCTAAATTTAATGTTCCTACATGTGGTATGGGTAATTATTTTTCTTTTGACATTATCTATACTAGTGCACCTCAACAAATAAATATGCATCACCTTGAGACTTATAATGGTAAAGGTGATCCTTTGACCCATCTTAAGACTTTCCAAGTTCTATGTAGTGACTATGCTCATGACCATAGGATTTTAACTAAGTTGTTTGCTCACACCTTTTCTGACAAAGATTTGCAATGGTAATAATATTTTCCACCTTATTCTAAAATTCCTTTCATAAACTTGCTAATGCCTTTATACAATAGTTTCAGAATAATAATGGTCCTTCTATTTCTTTGAATGATTTAATGCATTGTAAACAAGGTCCTAAGGAGAAAGTGACTAATTTTGTTGGTATATTTAAGCGTTTGCATGCTCAATTTTTAATCCTATGCTTAATCTTGATATTCAACAAGTTACAATAAATACATTAGAGATCAGATTTTGCTTACTGAGTTTACTTCTTTTTCACAAATCTGTCCAGTGCTTCATCATTATCAATTACTAGTGAGCCAGTTTGAGAGCACCATTCCAATGGCTCCTATACCTATTAATAATAGTGATGCCATATCTAATTATTAAATTTTTTATAAACTTAACAATTACATCAAGATTAACAAAGCCAAAAATACAATAGATGATCAATTAGTCATTGCATCTCTAGGTGCCTCTACTTATTCCTCTTTTTCTTAGATGAATTGTAAGTGTACTTCTATTATTATTCAATTTTCTAGATTTGATTGTGTAAATGAATTTTTATCATCAAATTTTTGGATCACACTACATGATCCATCATCAAGATGCTCATGCAATTGAAGAGAGGAGAAAAGTGGTAGATTGCAGACCAAGAATCCAATAACAAGAGTGAAAGAAAAGGAAGACAACACAATAACTGAGAGCACCTGCCGTCAATGATAAGAGAGACCAACAAGATGACTCAACTAGAGAAGAAAAAATTAAATAAAAAACAACAACCAAAAAACCACCAAAAGAGACTAAGGAAGAGAAAAATGAAAAATAAAAAATTCCTAACATGCCCATGGTTAAACATAGTTAGCAGGACATGCAATTAAACAATAATAGAAAGATAAAGAAAAACAAAAAATTGAGAAAATAACTATAATTAGAAAGAGAAGAAATGACAATAAGTATATTTATAAGACGAGAGAAAAGAAATAAGAAATAAAATAGAAAAATAAAAATAAAAAGGTGAAAGCAATAAAAGATATATAAATGAGAAAACAAATTATAATTAACAATATCTAAGAGAAAAAATGTGAAAAGAAAATTAAAATGTTATACACACACACACACACACACACACACACACACACACACACACAAAATTAGTAAATATAAGAGAACCAAAATATATGTGTATGTGTGTGGGTGCACATGTGCATATATATATATATATATATATATATATATATATATATATATATATATATATATATATATATATATATATATATATATATATATATATATATATATATATATATATATATATATATATATAATGAAAGAGATAATAAATATATTTTTTTAAAGGGATTAAAAAAAGAAAAGAAATCATAAACGACCACCAAGTAATTAATTTTTTTTTAACGAGACCCAAAAGGGAGAAATCCAAAGGACAAAAAGAGAAAGAGAGAGGAATCAAAAGATGAAAAATGAAGAAGAGGAGGTGGAAAGAAGACCAATCTATGAAAAAAAGCAAAAGAAAGACAACCCAAGACGCTAAAAATAAGGACCCAAAATAACTAAGGAAAGAAATGCAAATAAACGAGGGGGTGGTTATATATATATCCACTTCCTCATACAAAAAACCATATAGTATTAGATGAAAAGTTAATTTTAGGGGCAAAAAATATAAAACAATCAGAAGGCCAAAGAATATTTACAACACACTAATATAAATACTACAAGTCATACTACATATAAATAACATATAAAATAAAAATTGTAAAATATCAAGTATAATATAAAGGGAAGCAGATATATAAATAAAAATGTATATATACGGACGAGGCTATATGAAAGAAAACATACAAACATACATACATACATACATGCATCTGTGTGTGTGTGTGTGTGTGTGTGTGTGTGTGTGTGTGTGTGTGTGTGTGTGTGTGTGTATCTATCTATATATGCATATGTGGATATATACATAGATACAACTATATATGCATACCTATATATAAATATGTACTTGTATGTATACACACACACATATAGATGAATATATACATATATGTACTTATGAATATATACGTAAAAGTGGATAAGCATCTAACTATAAAAAGTGGTAAAAAAAGTGCAAGAAAATAAGCAAAAAGAAAGGAATGAAAGAGAAAGTAGAGAAAGGAGGATGTTAAAGGGAACAACCAAGGGAAAGGAGAGAAAAAAAAAACCAACTAAATGAGGCAACAAGTCACAAGCCACTATGAAAAGGAGTGGCAAAGAGACCAAGGAGGTTGGCAACAAGTTACAAACCACTATGAAAAGAAGTGGCGAAGAGACCAGGGAGGTTGGCAACAAGCCACAAGATACTATGAAAAGGAGCTATGAAGAGTCCAAGAAGGCAACAAGTCAAGGCCATGAAGAACACAACAACATGGGAAAGGAAGAACCTAGGAGAGGAGGACAAAAAACCAAGCTAACTTAAAGGAGGTGAATGATCAAGAAAGATAAGCCAGCTAAAAGAAAGGGACTTAGAGGGACCACACAAAAATGGACACAAACAACCTCAGAGTGAAGTGACAAAAAGTCAAGTGGGAGGGGAAGAAATACCAAGAAGAGGGCAGGTGAGAGTTCCTGAGGGCTGAGAGCAAGGGTAGCCACGAGTGATTTAAGTTCCACCCATCATCGCGATTTAGATTGGATGGGTTATTAAAGATATCAATTCCTTCTTTGAACTTTCTTATAAAGACATTATCCTCCTAGGAAACAATTGAAGTATCCTCTAAGAAATTATGATGCTTGGTAGAAGAGGAATGTTCAGTAAGGGCAGACTTAAGAACTCGTTCTTACCTAATATCTGCTACATGATCTTTAAGTCTAGTGAAGAAGGAGTGACTTGTTTCACCTATGTAGGGGGTGTCACAAGAGAAATGAACCTTATAAACCCTCAACTTTAGATGCAGATTCCTTGAGTCCTTAAGAGGGGGAAGGTATCTATTGAGGGTGAAGAAGGGCTTAAAGGAAACACAAATCCCTTTTTAAACCAAAATATTAAAGATTTTGTGGGAGATGCCCTCAACATAGGGAAGGGAGATGAAAGGGGAAGGGTCAGGAAGCAAGGGTGGGGGGGTAGAGATGGAAAGAAAAATAGACATGGAATGATGGAAGGGTCTGAAGATTTGTTTTTTGGAATAACCATTCTTCGAAAAAACTTCACAAAGATGAGCAAGCTCAAGAGGCAAGTGATCATCATCACAAATATGAAGGGTTCTCAACGTAAGGATTTTGAGAATACCCTCTTTCTATCTAGGATGGTGGTGAGAGGAGGCATAAAGTTAGCAATCGATATGGGTAGCTTTACGGAAGACACGATGAAAAAAGGAGCCCCTAGTTTCTTAATGATCAAAACATCAAGAAAAGATGCAATTATTGGACTCAACTTCCTTGGTGAAAGATATGGAAAATATAACTTGTTGAGATGATTGTGAAATTATTTTAACTTGTCCAGACCATGGGGCCAATAGACATTGTTGTCATCTACATATCACTTCCACCACTTGGGTTTAAGAGGGCCTATGAGAAGGGCGATATTCTCAAAATGTTCCATGAAGAGGTTGGAAATCACTGGAGAAAGGGGGGATCCCATGGCCACCCCTTCAACTTGCTCATAGATAATGTCTTGGAAGGAAAAGAAGGTTGAGTGCATGCACAATTCTATTATGAATAGATTGGTTAGTGTTAATATGATTACGCTTCCTCCCATTAAACCTCTTCTTCCTTCTACTACATTGAATCACACTTTAATCCTCAAAAAAATTTCAATATCATCACTAGCTTGGACATAATATTGAGGCCTATTATTCTTTAAACATAAGACTCAAGATTTGATTGATCCTAGTGCCTTATTTATTGATAGTAATGATAATGGGAATAAATCTGTGACACCTCTTAATCAGAATCTTCATATCTATACTAATCCTTTACCTCAACATACTACTAATACTATTGTTCAACATACTTCTTGTTCTCCTCCTCTTGAAGTGAATGTTTCCTATGATAATTTATGACAAGAGAATGATAATACTATTAATGCTATAGAATTTGTATTCAACCTCCACCTCCACCTGCACCTAAGACATTCCCTCTACATCTAATGATCAGCCTAAACCTAAACTAAATTGTAAGCTTCCTAGTTATCTCATATAGTGATGTTGATAAGTTCAAGGCTCCTAATGGACATCTTTGTATTACCACATAGATTGCAAAATATCGTTCTTATGGGTTTCTTATTGATCCTGCTTCCATGGTTACTATTATTACTGAGGAGCATTTATATGCTAAGTCCAAACATCATGATTTATATGACTCAACTAATGCTTGGATTCAAAATTGTAATGGTTTCTTGTACCCTACTCATGGTTCCATTTCCTTTCATGTTGATCTCTATGGTAAAGCGGTGAATGGTACCTTTATTGTCATTCCTACTTTTGATTAGTTGTAGTTGAAGATTGGTTTACCTTAGTTGACTTCCATGCAAGACATTGCTTTCCCTATTCATCAATGCATTAAATTTTCTTATTATGGTGAGATTAAGATGATCAATCATAGTATTTATCATCCTTCTACACCTTAACATTGTGCTACTCTTTATTTCTTTTGGTCTTCTATTTCTACTACACCTCCTACTCATTCAAACTATATTTTTTGAACTTATCAAGATCATAAATATAGAAATATTTTTGAGTTAAGTATTCCTAGGGACATTTCTTGTTTTCTTTTTCCTATACCTTCTACACCCATTTCTTCCAACCCTTCTATTTCTAATGGTCAACCACCTCTTCCATCAACTGATACTTCTGGTGTGGTTCATCCATCTGGTATGGATCCTTCTCCTAGTGTGTTTCCTCTTATGCATTAAACTCTTTGTATTCCTCCTCTTGTTCCATCAAAAGGTAAGGAACCTACGATTGTTGATCCTCCTTCTTCTTAACAAGTCTCTAATAAAACTAAGTGTAATCGACATGATCATGAACATTGAAAGAATTCCCAGTCTCATGCTAAAGCTTGTAAAAATGCTTCTCATCAATCCATGTCTAACGAGGAAGTTATTCATACAAATTAGATGAAATTTCTATTTTGAATTCTTATTCTATTAATTTAGATGAAGAATATACTTTAGATGATGATAAGCATGATAATTTTGATCTTGGTATTGATTTATCTAACTGGCTTTATATGTAGCTTATGCTTACATCTACACCTAAGCATAGTGACTCTCCTAAGAATCCTTCTTTGGATTTAGCTATTGTTCCTACTGTGTTGGATATAGATCCTCTGGCAAGTTATCCACCTTCTCTTATTACTACTGGTTGAGATACATGAGGGAAACATGCTTCAAGTGAATGCTCTAGCATAGTAGCTTTGTGTGTTTTTTCTTGTTATTATGTGCTTCCCATGTATTGTATTTGATTAATGTTTGTTTAGATTTATTTATATGACCCTTGTTGCTCCATTGGCAAAAAGTGATAAAGGAATCAAAAGAATTGTATCATTCTTCTATTTGTATCTTACCTCTTATATCTATCATTATATGTTATGTTGTACATGTGCTATTGTTTGTACTGGTATCCTTGTTTTGTCTGCTTGGATTTGAAAATGGTAGCACCAATTCTTATTGGTCTCCATGGTGGTGGTCCAAAAAGAATCTTCTTCACAAATCTTACATGTCTTTCTTCCAATTTTTTGTTATTATACTTCCTTTTGAGGATGATGATATTCAATACTTGATAAAATATTTACATATTATCATATGATCATATTGACCCCAATGTTTGTAGATTTATTCATTCTCTTTCTTGTTGTACATCTTATTTCCCTTGAATTGCCTTCTTCTGGAGGAATATCATAATGGGAAATATCTTTCAATAATTATATGTATATACTCCATTAAATCCATTACTCTTGTTAAAGTGTTAGCAATGACTTTAATGTGAGGGTATATGCTCTACTCATTTTTGTAATTCATGTTAATCTTAGATTAGTTTTGACAAGTAAGTGTCTATACACTTAAGTCATTTACTTAGTTCATGCCGAACAAGTAACATATGTCAAGCACAAAATATAAGTTAGAGCATGTTGAGTAAATAGTGAGTGTCGAGCCACTCAAGTATCGAGTCACTCAGATGTTGAGTAGATAGTATGTGTTGAGTGATTCAGGTGACAAAAATGAGCAAAGCATATGCCCTCACATTAAAGTCATTGCTAACACTTTAACAAGAGTAATGAATTTAATGGAGCATATACATATAATCGTTGAAAGATGTTTCCACTATGATATGCCCCCAGAAGAAGGCAATTCAAGGGAAATAAGATGTACAACAGGAAAGAGAATGAATAGATCTAATAACTTTGGGGTCAATATATGATCATATGATAATATGTTAATATTATATCAAGTATTGAATATCAACATCCTCAAAAGGAAGTATAATTACAAAAAATTGGAAGAAATACATGTAAGATTCGTGAAGAAGATTCTTTTTGGACCACCACCATGGACCATATTTCAAATCCCAGTAGACAACACAAGGATACAAGTACAAAAAAATAGCACATGTACAATATAACATATAATGATAGATAGAACAGGTAAGATACAAATAGAAGAATGATACAATTCTTTTGATTCCTTTATCACTTTTTTCCAATGTAGAAACAAGGTTCATATAAATAAATCTAAATAAAAATTAATCAAATACAATACGTGGAAAGCACATAATAACAAGAAAACACACACAAATCTACTATGCTAGAGCACTCACTTGAAGCATGTTTCCCTCCTCCTATATCTCAGTAGTAATAAGAGAAGGTGGATAACTTTCCAGAGGATCTATATCCAACTTAGTAGGAACAATAGCTAAATCCAAAGAAGGACTCTTAGGAGAGTCACTATAGTTAGGTGTAGATGTAAGCATAAGCTGCATATAAAGCTAGTTAGATAAATCAATATCAAGATCAAAATTGTCATGCTCTTCATCATCTAAAGTATATTCTTCATCTAAATTAATAGAATAAGAATCCAAAATAGGAATCATCTAATTTGTATGAATAACTTCCTTGTTAGACATGGGTTGATGAGAAGAATTTTTACAAGCTTTAGCATGAGCCTGAGAATTCTTTCAATGTCCACGATCATGTTGATTACACTTAGTTTTATTAGAGAATTGTTAAGAAGAAGGAGGATCAACAACCATAGGTTCCTTACCTTTTGATGGAACAAGAGGAGGAATAAAAAGAGTCTAATATGTAGGAGGAAACACACTAGGAGAAGGATCCATACCAGAAGGATGAACCACACCAGAAGTATTAGTAGATGCAAGAGGTGGTTGACCATTAGAAATAGAAGAGTTGGAAGAAATGGGTGTAGAAGGTGTAGTAAAAGAAAACAAGAAATGTCCCTAGGAATACTTAACACAAAAATATTTCTATATTTATGATCTTGATAAGTGCAAAAAATATAGTTTGAATGAGTAGGAGGTGTAGTAGGAATAGAAGACCAAAAGAAATAAAGAGCAGCACAATGTTAAGGTATAGAAGGATGATAAAGACTATGATTGATTATCTTAATCTCACCATCATAAGGAAATTTAATGCACTGATGAATAGGGAAAGCAATGGCTTGCATGGAAGTCAAGTAAGGTAAACCAAGCTTTACTTAAAACTTATTGGAAGTAGGAATGACAATAAAGGTACCATTCACCACTTTACCATAGAGCTCAACATGAAAGGAAATGTAACCTTGAGGAGGATACAAGAAACCATTACAAATTTGAATCCAAGTATTAGTTGAGTCATATAAATCATGATGGTTTTATTTAGCATACAAATGCTCCTCAGTAATAATATTAACCATAGAAGCAGAATCAAAAAGAAACCCATAAGAAGGATATTTAGCAATCCATGTGGTAATATAAAGAGGGCCATTAGGAGCCTTGAATTTATTGACATCACTATATGAGATAACTAAGAAGCTTACAATTTAGTTTAGGTTTAGGCTAATCATTAGATGTAGAGGGAATGTCTTACTTAGGTGGAGGTGGACATGGAGGTGGAGGTTGAACTACACATTCTGTGGCATTAATAGTACTATCATTCTCTCATCATAAATTATCATAGGAAACATTCACTTCAAGAGGAGGAGAAGAAGGATGTTGAACAATAGTATTAGTAGTATGTTGAGGTAAAGGATTAGTGTAGATATAAAGATTTTGATTAAGAGGTGTCATAGATTTATTCCCTTTATCATTACTATCAATAAATGAGGTACTAGGATCAATCAAATCTTGAGTCTTATGTTTAAATAATAATAGGCCTCAATATTATGTCCAAGTTAGTGATGACATTGAAAAAATCTTTAGTATTATATTGTGACTCAATGTAGTAGAAGGAAGAAGAGGTTTGATGGGAGGAAGTGTAATCATATTAGCACTAACCAATCTACTCATAATAGAATCATGCTTGTGCTCCACCTTATTTTCCTTCCAAGACATTATCTATGAATAGGTTGAAGGGGTGGCCATGGGATCCCCCCTTTCTCTGGCAATTTCCAACCTCTTCATGGAAAATTTTGAGGATATCACCCTTTGCACAGCCCATCTTAAACCAAAGTGGTGGAAGTGATATGTGGATGACACCAATGTCTATTGGCCCCATGGTCTAGAAAAGTTAAAATAATTTCACAATCACCTCAACAAGTTATTTTTGTCCATATCTTTCACCAAGGGAGTTGAGTCCAACAATTGTGGTTCTTTTCTTGATGTTTTGATCATTAAGAAACTGGGGCTCCTTTTTTCATTTTTTCTTCCATAAAGCTACCCATACCAATTGCTACCTTCATGCCTCCTCTCACCACCATCCTAGCCAGAAAGAGGGTATTCTCAAAATCCTTATGTTGAGAGGCCTTCGGATTTATAATGATGATCACTTGCTTCTTGAGCTTTCTCATCTCCGTCAAGTTTTTTCGAACAATGGTTATTGCAATATAAAAATCTTCAGACTCTTCCATTAATCCATGTCTATTTTTCTCTACATCTCTGCCCCTCCTGACCTCCACCCTTGTTTCTTGACCTTCCCCTTTCATCTGCCTTCCCTATGTTGAGGGCATCTCCCACAAAATCTTCAATATTTTTGTTTAAAAAGGGATTTGTGTTTCCTTCAAGCCCTTCTTCACCCTCAACAGATACCTTCCCCCTCTTAAGGACTCTAAGAACCCTTATCTAGAGTTGGGGGTCTATAAGGTTCATTTATCTTGTGGTACCCCCTACATAGGTGAAATAGGTTGCTCCTTCTTCAGTAGACTTAAAGATCGCGTAGCAGATATCAGGTAAGAATGAGTTCTTAAGTCTGCCCTTGTTGAGCATTCCTCTTCTACCAAGCATCAAACTTTCTTAGAGGATACCTCAATTGTTTCCAAGGATGATAACTTATTTATAAAAAAATTCAAAGAGGCAATTGATATCTTTAATAACCTATCCAACTTAAATCATGATGATGGGTGGAACTTAAATCACTCTTGGCTACCCTTGCTCTCATCCCTCAAGAACTCTCACCTGCCCTCTTCTTAGCCTTTCTTCCCCTCCCACTTGACTTTTTTTTGGTTCACTCTGAGGTTGTTTGTGTCCCTTTTTGTGTTGTCCCTCTAAGCCCATTTCCTTGTAGCTAGCTTATCCTCCTTGATCATTCTCCTCCTTTCAGTCAACTTGGTCTTTTGTCCTCCTCTCCTAGGCTCTTCCTTTCCCATGTTGTTGTGTCCTTCATAGCCTTGACTTATTGTCTCCTTGGTATCTTCACAGCTCCTTTTCATAATGGCTTGTGGCTTGTTGCCAACCTCCCTAGTCTCTTCGCCGCTCCTTTTCATAGTGGCTTGTGGCTTGTTGCCTCATTTATTTAGTTTTTTTTGCTCTCCTTTCCCTTGGTTGTTCTCTTTAATATTCTTCTTTCTCTACTTTCTCTTTCATTCAATTATTTTTGCTTATTTTCTCGCACTTGTTTTTTACCTCTTTTTACAGGTAGATGTTTATCCACTTTTATGTATATATTCATAAGTACATATATGTATATATTCATGTATATGTATATGTATACATATATATACATGTAGATGTATATATATATACATGTACATATATATAAATACATATATGTGTGTGTGTGTGTACATAAAAGTACATATGTATATGTATATGTATATGTAGATATGTGTATATAGATGTATCTATATATACACATATACATATGTACATGTATGTATGTATATATATACATACATACATATATATATATGTATGTACATACATATATATATGTATGTATGTACATACATATATATATATGTATATGTATGTATATATATATATACATACATATATATGTACATATATATATCTATATACATATATATATATATATGTATGTACATACATATATATACATATATATATGGTAGATATACATATATCTATATGTATATATACATGTATCTATATGTATGTATATGTATATATTAGTATATATATATGTATATATGTATATATATGTATATTATATATGTATATATAAATATATATATATATGTGTATATATATATGTATATATATATATGTATATATATGTATATATGTATGTATATATGTATGTATATATGTATATAATACATATATACATACATATATACATACATATATACATATGTATATACATATGTATATATATGTATATATATGTATATGTGTATATATGTATATATATATGTATGTATGTATATATATGTATGTATGTATGTATATATATATATGTATGTATATATATGTATATATGTATGTATATATGTATATATATATACATATATACATACATACATATATACATATATACATACATATATACATATATGTATATGTATATGTATATGTATATGTATATGTATTGGTTTTCTTATATTTATTAATTTTGTATATATATAACATTTTAATTTTCTTTTCACATTTTTTCTCTTAGATGTTGTTAATTATAATTTTGTTTTCTCATTTATATATCTTTTATTGCTTTTACCTTTTTATTATTTTTATATTTTATTTCTTAATTCTTATTTTTTCTTATTTCTTTTCTCTAGTCTTATATTTCTACTTATTGTCATTTCTTCTCTTTCTAATTATAGTTATTTTCTCAATTTTTCGTTTTTCTTTATCTTTCTATTATTCTTTAATTGCATGGCCTGCCACCCATGTTTAACCATGGGCACTTTAGGAATTTTTAAAAAAAAAATTCTCTTCCATAGTCTCTTTTGGTGGTTTTTTGGTTGTTATCTTTTATTTAATTTTTTCTTCTGTAGTTGAGTCATCTTGTTGGTCTCTCTTATCATTGAGGGTAGGTGTTCTCAGTTATTTTTTTGTCTTCTTTTTCTTTCACTCCTTTTATTGGATTCTTGGTCTACAATCTACCACTTTTCTCATCTCTTCAATTACATGATCATCTTGATGATGGATCACGTAGTTTGATCCAAAACATCGATGATAAAAAATCATTTACTCATTCAAATCTAGAAAACTAAATAATAATAGAAGTAAACTTACAATTCATCTGAGAAAAAGAGGAATAAGTAGAGGCACCTCGAGATGCAGCAACTACTTGATCATCTATTGTATTTTTGGCTTTTTTAATCTTGATGTAATTGTTAAGTTTCTAAAAAAATTAATGATTAGGTATGGCATCACTATTATCAATAGGTATAGGAGCCATTGAAATAGTGCTCTCAAACTAGCTCACTTGTAATTGATAATGATGAAGCACTACACAAATTTGTGAAAAAGAAGTAAACTTAGTAAGAAAAATCTTACCTCTAATGGATTTTTTTAACTTTACAATAAACATATGTTGAATATCATGATTAAGAATAGGATTTTAAAAATTGAGCATGCAAACGTTTAAATCTACCAACAAAATTAGTCACTTTCTCCATAGGACCTTGTTTACAACACATTAAATCATTCAAAGAAATAGAAGGACCATTATTATTCTAAAACTATTGTATAAAGGTATTAGCAAGTCTATGAAAGGAATTTTAGAATAAGGTGGAAAATATTTTTACCATTGCAAATATTTGTCACAAAAGGTGTGAGCAAACAACTTATTTAAAATCCTATGGTCATGAGCATAGTCACTACATAGAACTTGGAAAGTCTTAAGATGGATCACAGGATCACCTTTACCATTACAAGTGTCAAAGTGAGGCATATCTATTTGTTGAGGTGCATTGGTACAGATAATGTCAAAAGAAAAATAACTACCCATACTAAATGTAGGAACATTAAACTTAGATTGAGTGAAGGAAGTAAGCTATTGCTATAAAGAAGATACAGTCTGAGTGAGACTAAGAATAGTGGAATCATTAGAAGAAATAGGTGGCATAGGCACATTCGACACACTAGGAAGGGTGTACAAATTAGTTGGAATAGAAGAAAATATAGGTGAAACACTAGGAACCATAGTAGGTGGATTATGATAAGTAAAAGGAACATTGTTATATGAAGGTTGTGAAGTCAAAAATGAAATAGGCATAACACTCATAGGTGAAGAAGGAATAGGAAGACTACTAAATGGATTAGGCACATGAATAGAAGTAGTCACAATGGGAGAAACATAATTCAAAGTTATAGAGATATGTATGGAAACAAGAAAAATGGGCTCAATAGTGGAAATAGGTGGAGCCATCCCCACTTCAAAAGAAACTTGAGTTAAAGGCTTACCATGAGTATGAACAAGGTAAGTAAGACCATGCAAAAGATTAACATCTTGTTCATCATTATAGATCACTTTCTTAAAAGCCTCAAAAGAAACAATTATTTTAGTATTGTGATTTTCTTGTAGAATCCAATCATGCATTTTATCAATCTCAGTAGAAATTTTATCAAACTTGTTTAGGAAGAACCCTTAAATTTGCATCCTTATCATGAGATGAGTGGGAAGAGTCATGCTCCATAGAAGGATTAGGATCATGAGAAACCATGGGGTCACTAATAATTCCAAGACAAGAAGAAGAGGGATGTGGATCAAAGAGATCCATGAGTCTACAACTTCTCATAATAGGAATGTTATAACTAAAATTAGTAAATTTCATATACCACACAAGGAAAGATGATACAAATGAAATACAATTGTATGATATGAACTAAATTGAAAAGAATACAATATAATATAAACAAGATATAAAGCATGCAAAGATATATAACAAGATAATGCAAAGATCTAAGTTTGAATAAGAAATCTAACACCAAATCAAAGGTAGAAATGTTGTAAGTTGGGTTCACCAATAAATGTAGTGGTGGAAATGTAAATCAAGGATATGGAGCCTAATTTCATCACATATCTACATGCATATGTGTAACTGAGGGATGGAAGTCAAGGAAATGAGTCCTTTCAATCCCAATTCTAAATAATATGTTTAGAGAGATTAGTGCCAACCAAACAAATAAGGAGCACTAATGCAAACTAGGTCTAAGAAGAATAGGGTAAATATATCTAAGTCTTTGAAAACACTAGATGATGTAAGAAACTAAAGCTAGATGTAATTAAGCATGTTGAAATGACAAAGAAGATAGAGAAAACACCTATGTAATCTATTTTTAAGCTTGTTATGTTGATTGGAGTGAATGGAAATCATTGCATCTTGGCCTAATATTGTGCAACAAAAAAAACCCAAATATATTTCAGTGATCTATCACGGGTGAACAAGATAATCATGGGAAAAATAGAGCATCAGGGGTGCACTATGCCCCTAATTTACTGTATGATGTTAATTGTGATCTCGCAATTCCAAGGAAAATTGAAAAGGGTACTCATATCTTCAACCTATTTGTCAATTAGATATCCACAACCTACAATATAAAAGGGAATTTGTTGTTGATGGGGGTTTTCCTTGTTAAATCTTAGTTTAAAAATTAATCTTGCATTGAAATAACTAAAATAGCATGTATGTAAAGTAATGGTACAAATTCGCATTGCTATAGTAGGATCTCTTGAATCAAATGCAATGTGCTTGCTTCACCAATTGATCTAGATCAAGAAGATGAAGATGAATGGATGTAGAAGATGCAACAAAGAATCTTGAGTCAATTGAAGAAGATCTTGAAGATAAACTCCTTCAATTGCTTGAACATTTGAATCCTTGATCTTCAATGGAGAAATGTGTAAATGAACACTTGAAGACTTGAAGGCTCGAAAACTTGAATGCTTAAGACCTTGAGTACTAAAGTGCTTGGAGATATGAATCATGGATGAGAAATTGAAAAGATGGAAGGGTTATATAGATCTTGGAATTTATTGACTCATGTAAATCAACCTACATAGAATTTAACACCCTAAAGGTTCCTAGGCACGAGACCCGAAGAGGAGACCCAAAATAGGGCCCAATCAAGGGAGTATTGCGGCCTTGGTTAGCTCATTAGGGGTGCACTACAAACCTAATTAGTCAAGAGCATATTATACCTCTGAAAACTAGGTCTCTGAACCTCTTAGATCCTTTCATGATCCCAAAGAAGGTCCTAAATATCTAGAATCAAGCACAAAATATGAGATATAGTTTTTACAGTGTGAAGAGTAGACCAAGTGGATAGATGAAGGGAAAAGAGCACCCAAGAGGATAGATCCTACATTGAGCTCAATGCCATGAAAATAGTATATTTAAAGAGGGTGTATTAGGTTTTACCCCAATTCCATCAAGGAGGAATGATAGAAAAGGGAAGAAAGAAGGAAAGGTGCAAGGTGATTGATGATATCACATTAAATAGATGCTAAATCTTCAATAAATTGGAGTGTGTCCAATTTAAGACAATATAGGTAGGGATGGCACCCATAAGTCCTTCACTATTGCTGCAAGAGGTTGTTTATCAGGGCTTACCAAAGTTGTCACTTCTGGTGGCATACCCTGTTAGGAGTATTACAATACTATCTGTCAAAATCTATCTTTCTCAAGGATTTTGTAACACTTTACAAAATGTGCACTTAGCTAATATATTTATAATAAAGACTATTAGGCCTACCTTGTCAAAATATTTTTTTTCTATAATGGTAAGAAAGTAATAGTGAATTGATATGATTGAGTGCAAATTACTTTTGTTTTCATATCTATTTTATGCTCAACACTATATCACCTTTTGTGACTAATCTCTTCTCTTCCTTTGCTTCATTGCCACATGGTTCCCTATAATAGAATCTTCACTTTTCATTTCATTGGCACAACCCTTCACAACAACAATGTTAAGTTGTTCTCCATAGGTCCTTACAAAGAAATCTTTTGCCTCTTTGATGCATGATCTAATTAGGGTTTAAGAAAATTTTGGAGTACACATCTAATCAAGATCTATGATCTACATTCATCCTTATCATCTCATTCATCTTTCTTTTATTCCATTGGTTTAAATTATATCTTGAGATCATGAGAAATCACATATCTCTTCCCAATAAATCTTACCAAATTTTCTCCTTGATATTTAAAATGAGTTTCCTCTCTTAGTAGATCTGAAATACATTGAATTTAGTAAAATCTCAAACTTTTAGCTCCATCATGTATAACTCAATAAACTTAATCTTCTATCTCAATAAAGATGTAAACATTTAGTAACAACATAGCTCAATAATACTTGTCTCACTTAGTTAAACCTTCATTCGATATGCATGTCCTTTCTTGGTGTATATATCACTTAGTAATGACCAACTCAGTATCTATTATGATAATCATCTACACATTCTTCTTTATGTACTCAGTCACTATATATTGCCTCGACAACTATGTTCACCAACCAATATGTTCAATATTTCCCAACCATACCTTTTTCACGAATGACAACATTTAATGCATATAGGAGTTATATTCTCCCCCTTTGGCATTAGTAACAAAAATGTGTGTGTGTGTGTGTGTGTGTGTATTCAAAAATGACTTATGAAAATTTTCATAACTCCCCCTCAACGTGTGATTTTCCTTGGTATACCTTGTGTTTTGTGAAACCTTTTTCAAAAATATTTCTATACAATAATTTAACCTTATATATCTTGATATTCGTAGCATCATAATTTTAGAATATATAGTCCATTGATATAATTGAGAGAGGGGTAATGAATTAGTTATACAACTATTATCATAATTATCAACCTTGATGTACTAATATAAATGTTCCTTGTTAGGGGATGGATCATGTTAGGAGTCCATGAATACATTTAGTACATGTGAGTTCCTGTTTGGAGACTTTGAATCCCTATTAGGAGTTGTGGAAGATAGCTGGACCCACTACACAAACAGCTTCAAGGGAAAGACCAATGAACCCGCTATCAAAATAATCTATGTATTATTCCTTGTAGAATAATAGAATTTTACTATATTATTTCTTCCTCTTCCTCTATCCTATCAATCGAACCTCTGCTTCTTCTGATCTTGTAACTAGATCACAAATCTTGCATCCAATAATCCCTTGGATCTCTTAGATGCATTCAGTAAGGACTCTACTCCTTTTCACACTTCACACTTCATACAACAATGGATATATTTTATAATCAAGGAAAACAACTTTCCTTTATACCATATCTTCAAAATAATTCCTTGAGTCAGCTTTGAGGATTTCCCAATTAATTATAATAAGATAATTAATTAATTATAATTACAATAGAACTATCAGCTCATAGTCTATACAAAAAATTCAAATGTACGATACTAGTTCTTGTGCACTCGCTGACATCAGCAACTAATTGTCATCTATCATTGCTTGACTACAAATCTTCTCATTGCATCTCAGATGTAAGATAGTGAACAGACATTAGGAACTACTTTCCCAATACTTTGTATTTGAACTGCTCTTTGTAAATTGGATACATCTTATGTACGTCTTTGACTTAGACTATGTGCACTTAACCACATCATAAGGACATTGTGTTGAATATGTCCATAACTGTGCATCACCAAATAATCAAACCATCATTTGTACCATTAAGATCTATGCCAGCTACTCAGTCAGTCTTTATAGAAACCATGCTATGTTGACATCAATGACAAAAATAGTCATGAATGCAACATTTCAATACTCTCCAATGCTTAGGATACTCTCCCAAAGTAGTATTATCAACATTCATGCTAACAACCTCCCCCTTATTCATTGATGGAAACATAGATGAAAAAACTATTAAGATCTATGCTAGCTACTCAGTTGGTCTTTATAGAAACCATGCTATGTTGACATCAACGACAAAAAAAGTCATGAATGCAACATGTCAATACTCTCCAATGCTTAGGATACTCTCCCAAATTAGTATCATCAGCATTCACGCTAACAATCTCCCCCTTATTCATTGATGGAAACATAGATGAAAAAACTATCTAAATTCTAAGAATACCAAATAGTATTCTATTGTTGCTACTAGCCAACATCAATTGTCCACATGCTAAAAAGAATCGCAATACAATAGGTGCACAATAGGTGCATACTCATGCTTCTTAGACATCAATTGTTTACTTCACACTAAACAATTCATAATAAATCATATGCATATTCTTGCTTTCTTTCATGAATCTTTCTAAATCTCTCTAAAGATATATCTCTCCTTCATGCATAATCTCTCCCCATACTTAGGATTTCTTCTCTACCCCATACTTATGAGATGTTTCTTTCATGCATACTCTCCCCCATTTACATCAATGTCAAAGACCTCAATCTCAATGTTACAACATACCAATTGTTAAATACCAAATGCTAATATGTTGCACCAAGTCTTCAACTAGCTCGAGTGTCCAAAGACACTATTTAATACCAAATATCAAGAGTCCTTAGTGACTCAAATCATCATTGATACTCCCTAATATGGGAAGCATCAGCATTCAGTCTAGGCTAACAATAGTGTTTTGTACCACTGGACTAATGCACTCTCTATATCATCTACTCAAAAGTAGGCAGGGGCATAACCCCAAGCATACATCTCAAGTACTCAAATGTATCTTTAGGCAAAGGCTTTGTAAATATATCTACAATCTGATCTTTAGTACTCACATACTCCAATTTGATCTCCTTTTCTATTGCTTTCTCTCTCAGCACAAGATACTTAATAGATATACGCTTAGTCTTAGAATGCAATACATGATTCTTAGACATACTCACTATACTTATTCTATCATAGAAAATGATAACAAGTTCCTCAAACTCAATTTGGATATCCTTCAGCATCTACTTCATCCACATAACTTGATTACAATTATTTGTTTATAAAACATGCTCTACCTCTGTAGTACTCCAAGAAATACAATCTTGCTTCACCAGGAAACCAATCTTCTTCCAAGAAAGAATGCTCCACCACTAGTGTTTTTTCTATCATCCATACTGTCTACCCAATCAGCATTAGTATATTCACATAAAACAAAATCACTTGATCTATCATACCAAATTCCATAGTCAAATCCCCCTTTCAAATATCTAAGTTTTTTTTACTATTGCATAATGATATTCCTTAGGACTAGCTTGAAATCTAGTTATAATCCCAATTGCATTTTCTATATTTGGTTTAGTGTGAGTTAGATACTACAAACCTCTAATCATAGATCTTTACTTCTTCTACTCTACTGTAGGTGTCTCATCTTTGTTGGATAACTTGTGACTAGTTATCATAGGTGTACCAATAGGTTTACAACTTTCTAAACCAAACCTTTTCAACAAGTCATTCAGGTACTTAGCTTGTGAAATGAAAATACCATCATTGTTCTGTACAATTTGCAATCTAGGAAAAAATTCATTCCTCTTATCATGCTCACTTCAAACTCGTTATTCATTTTTTTAGCAAACTTATCACTTGCTTCATCATTACCTCCAAAAATGATTTCATTAACAAATATTACTATTATCAGCAAACCATTTTCAACTTCTTTCAAATACAAGTTATTATCTATTGTACCTTTAGCAAATCCAGGATTTGCCAAATAATTGTCCAACCTTGCATACTAGGTTCGATGTGCTTGCTTTAGACCATATAGAGATTTTTTTGGTCTACATACCATGTCTTTGTCTTTTGATAAAGGAAATCCTTCAGGTTGCTCAATATATACCTCTTCTTCAAGTTCTCCATTCAGGTACGCTAATTTAGCATCGATCTGATAAAACTTGAACTTCTTGTTTGCTGCATAAGCCAAGAACATCCTTACTACTTCCATTTGGGCTATAGGTGCATATGTCTCCTCATAGTGTATGACTTCTTGCTATTAATATCCCTTGCATACAAGTCTAGCCTTGTTCTTGATAACTTTTCCTTTCTCATTCATCTTGTTTATGAATGCCCATTTGGTTCCTATCACATTCTTTTCTTTAGGTCTAGGATCTAGCTCCTATGTATCATTCTTCACAATCTAATCTAATTATTCCTTCATTGATTGAATCTAATGATCATCTTTACATTCTTCATCTACACTCTTAGGTTCAACTTGAGATATCAAATATATCTCCTCATTTACTCTAATCCTTGTCATCACACCTTTGTCTTTGCTTCCAATTATCTACTCAGGAGGGTGATTATTTGTTAGATTTTTGTTAGAGGTAGGAATTTTCATCTCAACTCTTATCTCTTCTCTAGGTTCATATCTATGCTCTCCTCTTTGCTCAATAGTTAGCACATCATTCTACAAATCATTATTTTAGATTACAATAAAAATAGGTTTTGAGGAGACCCGAAACCCTTAACAACAAAATAAAAGATAGAAAAATAAGCACAACCAAGTTTTACAAGGACCTAAAACCTGCAGTATAAAAGTATCTAAACCAGGTTTTACAGGGACTTGAAACCACAAAATAGGACTAGAAAAACAAAACCAAGTTTTACAAGGACATGGAACCTAGAGTTTGAACAAACAAAAGAAACAACCAACTAAAAAACCCCAAAATAGAGACCAAAGACCAAATACACCTCTAGCAACTATTGCAATTCCCTGATCATTTTCACCACCTCTTTGCTGGCCTCCACAGTATTCTAAATAATGTCAGCAGAAGAAAGCCTATTTCCCCCAATAGCCTCAGCCACCTTCTTCCTTGAACTCTATCTTGCTCTTTTTCTTCGCCTGCCCAAGGATATGATTTCCTCATTAGTTTTCTTTCCTAAAATAGCAACAGCCACACAAAGGCTTAAAGTTACCTATTCCATCTTGTTACCAATCTCTTTAGTCAAAAGATAGACCTCATGTTTATATTCCTTTAACTTTTCTAGGATATTACCAACCCGAACTTCCATCTGAATGATCTTAGCCCTATCAATATCCTTGTCCTACTGAATTTTTCCAATTCTTTTTTCAAAGTCATTAATTCATTGTACATAAAAGAATCACCTTGGAGAGAGGAATCTACCTTGAGCTTAGTTGTGTGAAGGAAAGAAAGTGTAGCACCCACACCAATTGGGTCATCCTTCTCCTTCCCCATATCTTCCTCCATATTTTCCTTCTCCTTCCTCATATCTTCCTCCATTTTTTCCTCTCTAGCATTCTGGGGTTGTTCGCTCTAGTTTTTCTCCTCTTCTCTAGTATTATTTGACCCTTTATATTTATCAAGACTATCCTCAACCTTGGCCCTTCTGGATTCACCTTTGCTTCCAAAGTACCCATTAAGATTAGAGCTGAAGTCCCCCACATCCATATTCTCCTCAATCTCTATATTCATTTCATCATTTTTATCTAAATTTTCAGACTCTATTATTTCCTCTGCATATTTTTGAGGAGTGTCCTACTTTTGACTATTCTTTTTCACACTTACCCCTTCATCTCCCTTACTCCTCCTTGAATATGTCTCACTAATAAACCCTTTCCTTTTCTCAAAGTGCGGGGAAGAAATAATAGCCTTACTCTTACAAAAAAATTCAATTAAAAGGATTAACCCTTCATGTAAAATTGGACGAGAATCTTTTTTCCTATGGGCTTGAAGACTTTCAAGTAAAGAAAATGGGAAAGAGATCCTATCCTCATATCAAAAATGATTTAGGAAAAAAAAATGAAATTTATGAACTCTTTTTGCCCTACCATCAAGGATGAAGTACTCATGGATGCAGGAGAGGATGTTCTACCAAATGACTTTTATCTAGTTCAGCTCATAAAAAATCATCATTTTTTTCCAAATTTTTCTCCTCCTCTTTAGTCTTCAAAAATTTCTTGATGGCTACATTTGAAGTACTAGTTTCCTTACTGAACTTGATTCCCTCCTTAGGAAGCCCTATCACTTCAGCAATGAAATCTTCATGGTCATCAATCCAAATTTTAAAAAAGACTTCCGTAATATGAGGTTTGATGCCATGAAGGCACTCTAGGTAAGTTGTAACATTACCCTTCTCCAAAATATGCCAAACATTGTTTTTGGCTTTCCACGCTTTGTAGTTCTTTGGTTCTAGTTTTCTTGGTTCCTTGCCCATTTCTAGAAATTGCTTTTCACTATAAAAAAAAAGCCAAAGTATTGCAGATTCTAAGAAATAATGAAATGAGAAAAGTTGAGACACTCATAAAAATGACCAAAAATCTCATTAAAACACTTACATGCCAAGCACAAGTGATACTCAATTTTAGGTACTTGGGAATATAACACTGTCCTTCATACTCCCACCATCTTTTATCATTAAATTTTTGATCTTAGGAAATCTTACCTTCCATCACGTGAGTTCTATCATAATTAATAAGAGCTTTTAAATCCACACTCCTACTTAAGTCATTGTGACACCTTAGCTTTCTTTCCCTTAGTACAACTTGGTTGGCAATCTAATCAACCACAGTGTTTCCTTCTCGATAGACATGAGAAAAAAGACTTTTTCAAATTTACCCATTAAGGTTTTAATTTCCATTACACTATCTTCAATAGACCAAATATTTAGGCTTTTACCATTGAGAATATTTATGATACTCAAAGAATCACCTTCCATCCAGAGGTACCAGTAACCAATTTTCATTGCTAGCCTCATCGTGTAAAGAGCTATAGCAGCCTCAGCTTCATGACTCGTTGAAGTACCAATAGAAATGGCAATAACATCCATAAGATTAGAAGAATGATTCCTCAAAACCCCTCCACATCCCACTTTGCTAGGATTTCCTTTGGTTATGCCATCAAAATTCCCTTTGATCCATCCTATAAGAGGAGCCTTCCATCTAATATTCTATCTTAGATTTTCTTTCTTTGTTTTGGAAACTGTAGAATGCATTGGATTGTCGATTTGGAAATATTCATTGCATTTTCTCTGGAAATTAAAGTTTTTCTTTATAGCTCTAACAATATTGTGGCCAAGCACCCACTCAGACATTTCTTTATTTCTAAAGATTTTGTTGTTTCTTTCTTTCTAGATTCCCTACCAAAGATGGGGATACAAACAAAAAGCATTCAACATAATTTGGATATTATGGAAATCCTGGTTAATATCAATAAGGTTGACCCAGCTATTGCTAAACTAGTAATGTCCCACAAGGCTACAATACAATTGCTTACATTTATCAATCTATGTCCTATCCTCAAAATCCTCAATCAAAGGATGGTCCAAAATCTAAGCACCTCCCCATAATTTTATCATCTACCCATTTCCAACTTTCTAGGAACAACCTTTACTTAAGATGTTTTTAGCTCCCTGTACAATCCCCCAAATTGTAAAAGGAGATTGAACATTAGGATAAGAAAGAAAATTAGATAAAGAAGGAGCATTAAAAAGGTATTTATGTTTCCATATTGTGCTCCACTCCTTATCATCATGATACACTCTCCATCCTTGCTTAGCAAGAAGAGCTTTATTCATACTTCTTACTAACCTGATTCCCAGACCACCATCCCTAATAGGCTTACAAAATTGATCCCATGCTATCAAAGCCATTCTTTTCTTTTCCTCAGTGCCAAACTAGAGAAAATTCCTCTGAATTTTGTTAATAGCATCTGCAAATTTAATTGGAATTCTAAAAAGAATCAAAGCATAAGTAGGGATGCTTTGGAGACATGCTTTGAGGAGAATAATTTTCCCAGCTTCACTCAAAAGGTTACCATTCCAACCAGCAAATTTCTTATTAAACTTCTTAATGAGATCTTCCCAAAAGGAATCAAGAGCATTAGTCCCCAAAGGGAGACCTAGATTGGTGCAAGGAAATGAACCTATTAAGCACCCAAGGATTTTAGATATTTTGTTCTATCTTATAACAAGGGTATTAACAAAAAAAAAAGAACTCTTATTCCAATTAATCAATTGGCCTAAAGCAGAAGAGTAGAGATTGAGGGGTTTTTAAAGATTCTAGCTTCCCTAACTTTTGCTTTCCCCATGAAAGTAGTGTCATCAACAAATTGGCCATGGGAACAAATGAGAGGCTAAGAAGAAGGTTGAAGACCTTTAATTTCCCCTTGCAAAACCAAATTCCCAATATACATCCCCAACATTAAGCCATAATAGTGAAGAGAATAGGGGATAATGGGTCTTCATGTCTCAATCCCTTAGAGAGGCTAAAGAATTGAGAAGAGCATTCATTGACTAGAACAACAATCAAGGTAGTAGAAATTAGTTGTAGAATTACCCTCACTATACTTTTTCTAAAGCCAAAAGCTTGTAAAAAAAATTCAAGAAAAGACCATTCAACTCTGTCATGAGCTTTTTCAATATCAATTTTCATAATAAAACCCTAATTATTGGAGCAAGATAATGAGTGAATATTCTCATGCACAACTATAACAGAGTTAAGAATTTGTCTACCTACGACAAAACCATTTTGTTGTTTAGCAATAAGAGACAGTAGCACCAACAACATCCTAGAAGTGAGGACTTTCGAGATGATCTTATAAAAGGAATTACACAAACTTATAGGCCTGAAGTGGTATGGAGACTCAACCCTTACCTTTTTAGGAATAAGGCAAAGAAAGGTAGAATTAATCTCCTTCAGCATACATTTTTCCCCAAAAAATTCTTTAACAGCATCACACACATCTCTCCCCACCAATTCCCATTCTTTTTGAAAAAAGAACATAGGAAACCCATCTGGTCCTAGAGATTTATCCCCTCCTAAGGAGAAAACTACTTTAAAAATTTCCTCATCCTTTGGAATAGCACCCAATATTTTATTTTGTTCTACAATGATCAGAGAAGTAATAACATTTAAAAGATCAGCTTGGTGATTAGGATCAATATTAGAATTAGATGTCATCAGAGTGGAAAAAAAGGAGACCGTCTCTTCCAAGATTTCTTTTTCCTATGTAATCTTTATGTTACCTCTCTTGAGATTTGAGATATGAGTTTTTGCTCTATGATTCAAGGTAGAGAGGTGAAAAAACCTAGTATTTTTATCTCCCTCATTCAACCAAACCAATCTAGATCTTTGCGTCCAATACATTTCTTCTTTAGTAACAATGACATGATACTCCAATTTTTCATTTCCTTCTTTAACAAGGTCAAGAATATAACCTTCCTTCTGTATCCTTTCTTGAATATTTTGTAGATCTTCCTTGATATTTGATTTTCTCTCAAAAATATTATCAAAGCATCTTTTATTCCATATTTTAACCTTCTTTTTGACATTTCTCAATTTAGAAACTACTCTAAAGAGAGTAGTTCCATCAATATCTATATTCCACCATTAAGCTAATTTGCTCTCAAACTGTGGGTGTTGCATCCACATTTTTTCAAACCTAAAAGGAAATTATTCTTTTATATCAACCTTATCAGCAAAAAAGATTAGGGGAAAATGGTCTAACCCAATTTTCTATAAAATCTCTAACTTGCAAATCAAATCTTTAGTCTAGTTAGGAGAAATAAGGACTCTATCCAAATGAGCCTAAATACAGTCATCACCTCTCCTCTTATTACTCCAGGTAAACTCTATGCCATGAAGATCCAGATCCATTAAACCTTATTCATTAATAAAATCCATAAAATATAGTCTCTTATCCATCTAACATGCATTTCCCCCCTTTTTTCATGGTCATAAGGGGGACATTAAAATCCCCCAAGAAGATCCATCTACCAAAGGAATCTTTACTCTTAATGATTGACAGAGAATCCCACACTTTTTTCCTTGCATTCTTGATATTTGGTGCATACATATTAACTATATATCATTCTTTATTATGATCAATACTTGTAATTTTAACCACCATGAAATGTTTGTTTGCATTCAAAACATATCCTAAAAAATAGGATTTCTTCCATAACATCATAGTACCTCCTAAAGCTCCTTCAGAACTACTAGCCTTTATATAATAGTCATTAAAAGACTTAATCTTTTCAGCTCTTTCCTTCTCCATTTTTGTTTCTTCAAGTAAAATAATATTCAGCTTAAGTTTTCTAACAAAATTTTGAACGATATCTAAGTTATGACTACTATTTAGTCCCCTAATATTCCAAGTGATGATTTTCATGTCATTTTTTTAGGGGTAAAATCTAGAATAGTTGTCTATCTTCCATCAGCAATATTCTATAAACTTTTAAGCTCTCTAGTTTTCCTAGTAGTTCTCCTCCCAGGTTTCTCTAGATTTCCAACATTTGGTTTCACCTTGGTTTTTTGCTCTAGTTTACTACTCTGAGTCTCTACTCCTTTAGGAGTTGTATTGCTTTTCTTTTCAGTCTTTTTCCTTTGACTCTATTTCTGATTCGGATCTTTCCCTTCTAACCACCTTTCCTCACCTCCTAAACTAGTGCTAAAAGGAACAATATCTTTGCACAAATGTATGTCAAGAGGCTAGAAATCAACATTTTGGAACACAGTAGGCTAGAAGTCAACATTTTGTGTTTCCTCCAAGACTAGAGGCCTTCTCCTATCATCCAAAATTTCTCCCTCCTCTATTTCCTCCATGTCTACTAGATCTTCCCAGACTATATCATTCTTCTGATAGATAACTATCTATTTCATTGAGTCATCTATATTCTTATTATTTTTCTCAGGTAAGATAGGAACTAACAGTAATCCTTTCTCCTAATTTTCAATACTCAGGTTATCCTTCAAGTCAGAATTTGGCTTCTTACTAGTTTCCTAATTTTCAAGGTTCATATTCTCATTTAAATCCTTTTCAAGAGTAGCTTTAGGTCTCCAAACTCTCTTTGGAAGCTTTACTTCTTTCTTTTTATCCTCCTTATCCATCTTGGGTTGATTCTTGTTCTTATTAGGGCAATTTCTCTCCCAGTGGCCTTGTTTTTTATAGGCAAAACAAGTATTTGGAGGATCTTCATATATAATTTCTTATGTCCTTTTTCCAAGTTTTGAAATAAGATCCACCTTTTCAGGAAGGTTGTTCAAGTTTTCCACTTTCACATATAGCCTTGCACTTGAAGTTTAGACTTTGAAGCCATAGCATTATCCATTGCAATTAGTTCCCCAAAAGAACTTGCTATTCCCTTAAAGATATCCTCTTGCCACAATTCCAAAGGAAGACCAAAAAGTCTAACCCAGATTGAGGTAGTTAAGAAGAAAGCATCAGATAGATCCATGTTTGGTTCCTATTTATTATAGTAAGGGAGCTTTTGCCAAATGACCATAGCCTTCCCCAAAGGACCATATTCTTCCTTGCACTTAAAAACAAATGAAAGGAAACCATTCATCATAGGAGCTATATCAACTTGACCACAGATAACCAATTTATGTTTTATCATATTTCTCAAAGTATCTAGATCTAGTCTAACCCCCATAAACTTTCCAACTAGGGTAAATTCCATAGATGAGATGAAGAAATCAACAATCAAGTCTAGAATAAAAATTTGAAAGTCACCTTTCTCCCAGCAAGATTTTGATGTGATTTGAGGGAAAGATGATTTTCCTCTAGGTTTCCTTCCAAATAGAGAAGACCATGTCCTTTGATCTCTTGACCGTTTATGTGGGTTCTCCACTTTACTATCTTTAGTCTCCTCTAGATTCTCCAAAGGAATCTTTTGTTGGTCAAGTTCCTATCGAGGCACATGATTTCTTGGTACAGGAACCAAAAGGGTATTCCTAACCCCACTACTTGTGGAACTAGAACCTAAAGAGACCTACAATACTGCAGGCTTTACCATAACTATCCTACCAGGGTCAGTACCTCCCACAAGATTTCTCCCTTCCAGTTTCCTGTCTAACAGTACACTAGTCGATTCAAACATTGCAACTAAGTTCATTGTTAGTCTCAAAGAAAACTTCTGCATTCTATCTAATAATTCCATAATTATCTTCTTCCTCATCTAAATTATAATCTACCATCTTTTCCTTGGTTCTAAACTTTTCATCAATCCTTACATTTGTGCTTTCAACTATTTTCTTAGTTCTATAGTTAAAAAATATGTATGTCTTTCTTTTCAATGAATAACCAAGAAATATACCTTCATTATTTCTTGGATCAAACTTACCAATGTCATCATCCCTCTTAATATAACACTTGCTCCTAAATATTCTTTTTCATACCTTTTCTAGTCTGTACTCTATTCAAAGTGTATAATTTTGCATTGACTGCTTCTCTCCAAAATGTCTTAGAAACATCACTCTCAAAAAACATTGCTCTTGTTGCTTCTACTACAGAATTATTTCTTCTTTCAACAATCCCAATATGCACAAGTGTTCAAGGTGAAGATGGTTGCCTTTTGATTCCATTCTCTTCACAAAATATGTTAAATTCTCTACAGGTGAATTCGCCTCTATCAAATCTCAAACACTTTATCTTAACAATAGATTCATTCTCAACTCTATTCTTAAATATCTTAAACTTCTCAAAAGATTCAAATTTCTCTTTAAGAAATGTTACCCACATCATTCTAGTGAAATCATCAACAAAAATCATAAAATACCTTTCACCATAGAATCATCTTGCTCTAAAGGGACCAATCAAATCTGTGTGAATGATCTCTAACTTTTCTATATGGTAGTGAACTTCTTGCTAGGAAATGATACTTTCTTCTACTTAGCCAAAATACATTCAATTGAAGTACATTACCTATGGATCTAGTGCCAATTCCAATTAGCTTACCATCAATGTCTTTGATAATGCAGGTCTTCTCAATGAACTGCAACTAATAAACCTTATCCACCAACTATCTAACACTCAAAAAGTTATGCTTCAATCCATCAACAAAATAAAGATCATCAATGTTAGTTTTACCATCAAGAATAATGGATCGAATTCTTATTATATGGCAGGTTGCATTGTTACCAAATCTAACAATACCTCCATCATGATTCTTGAACTTCACAAACTTATCCATGTCACTAGTCATTTGATGTAAACAACTACTATCAATTATCCAATCAGATTTATTTTCCACTTGGGAAATTAGAGCTCTTTCTTCTCTAATTTCTCTATCAAGATCATCTTCCTTGATAGTCACAAATCCTAATTCGTCGTCACTTTCACTCAGACCTTTCTCATCAAATTATTCATCTTCATTTGCATACAAACAATTTTTATCTTTATCTCTTCTAGGCTTAAACTTTCCCTTGTACTTTTTCTCTCTTTTAGGACATTTAGATGCATAATGACCAAATTTATCACAAGTCCAACATTTAAAGATTTTATTACCATCATTTTCTCTTCTCACAAGAAGGGCTATTTCTTCCTCAATCTTCTTTTCTTCATCAGATCTACTATTACCAGCAAAATCTCCATGTGTGCTTACACTCCTTGTTAGATTAGATCAAATGTTCAAGGCATTGAGAGCTATTTTGACTCTTGCTAAATCTCCATACTATCTCAGAGCTACTTTTGTAGATTATAATCTTCCAAGAAACATTTCCTTTATGAAATCCTTAGTATAAGCATTACTAGCTGAATTATTTAAGCTATTTTCTTGAATGGTGGTGTCAAAATTTTTAAGGTCTTTCATATTACTTCATTTTCTTCCTTGGTTCTACCATGAGACCGAATTCCTGCAAAAATTTCTAATATTCTACCAATATAACTTCTCATAGATTCATCTTCCATCATTTTATCATCTAGAAATGCACATATCCAATTCTTTAATCTCATTCTCTTTTCATGTTTATCACCTTCAAAAGTAGATTCTAATGTCTTCCAAATTTCATAATCAAGTGACTTTGCCTAACTATATTCATTCTCTAGAAGAGTTGTTAGTAGAGCTTCTCTTTCTCTCATATTACACATGAATAGATCACTTTCATCTTCACTACATGCTTCCATATTTTCTTCTTCAACAATTGTCCTCTTACTCTTTGTTAAGATCCAATATCCTGAACCCATGCACAACAAATAAGTCTTTATCTTCTCCTTTCAACTTTCATAGTTGGTCCCACCAAATCTAGAACTATCCTTCTAAAGATATTTTCCATCATTCTCTTAAAGCTATTAAGCTTATCCTTCAAGAACCTGATGCTTTGATACCAAATGTTATAATATGTAGTCCACTGATATAACTAAGAGGTGGGGGTGAATCATTTATACAACTATTATCACAATTATGATCCTTAAACAAACTTAACCATATGAGTAATATAAACTAAAACCATAACAAGATACTCATACACAATAATACCAGATATGTTAACTAGGGAAACCCTTGATCAAAGGGAAAACCTCAGTGGGGATGGTACCCACAAGATGATGTACTAATATAAATATTCCTTGTTAGAGGGTGGACCCTATTAGGAGTCTATAAATGCATTCAATAAATATGAGTCCCTGTTAGAAGACATTGAGTCCTTGTTAGGAGTTGTGTCAACCCTATTAGGAGTTGTGGAAGACAGCTAGACCCATTTCCCAAATAGCTTCAAGGGAAAGACCAATGAACCCATTGTCCAAATAATCTTTGTATTATTCCTTGCAAAATAATAGAATTACACTATATTGGTCCTTCCTCTTCCTCTATCATGTCAATCGAACCTCTTCTTCTTCTAATCTTTTAACCAGATTATAAATCTCACATCTAATAATCCCTTGGATCACTTATATGCATTTAGTAAGCACTCTTCTCCTTTCCACACTTTACACTTCATACAACAATGGATACTTCTTAAAATCAAGGAAAACATCTTTCCTTTATACCATATCTTCAAAATAATTTCTTGAGTTGACTTTGAGGCTTTCCCAATTAATTATAATAAGATAATTAATTAATTACAATTACAATAGCACTATCAACTCACGATCTATAGAAAAACTTCACACATGCAATACTAGGGCTTGTGCACTTGCTAACATCATCAGCTGACTATCCTCTATCATTGCTTGACTATGCATCTTGTCATTACATCTTAGATGTAAGATAGTGAACAAACATCAAGAACTACTTTTCTAATACTCTATCTCTAAAATTCTCTCTATAAATCAAGTACATCTTCTATACATCTTTGGCTTAGACTCTGTACACCCAACCATATCATCAAGAAACTATGTTGAACATGTCCATAACTATGCATCATCAGACAATCAAACCATTGTTTGTACCATTAAGATCTATGTCTGCTACTCACCCAGTCTTTATAGAAACCATGCTATGTTGAGAGCATTGACAAACATAGTCATGAATGTAACTTTTCAATACTCTCCAATTCTTAGGATACTCCCCTAAAGTAGTATCATCAACATTCATGTTGACACATAACTCATACTCCCCTTATCAACATACATATATACATATCTCTCATTCATAGTATTTCCCCATTTCTTGACACTCATATCAAAAACTAAACTAAAAAATGAAGACTATACATTAAAAAAAATCATAATATATCAAGTAGATGGTCATGGGTCCTCTTGAGATCATCCATAGTGGAATTCTATGAGCTCTTTAATGTTCTCAGTGTTTGCATCTTCACCCATAACTTGGTAGTAAGATCTAACATGTGATCGATGATTGATAGATCATGAGTAACAATAAGGCATTTTTCCTTTCTTACATGCTTTTGCATGACCTCAACGTAAGGTAGTATAAAATCTTGCATTTCATTTAGTGTTGCCCTTATCTTTCATTCTTCTATTTTTAATTCATGTTGGACCTCTACTAGGTGTTTCATTTGAGAATCAAATCATTTGCACTTTTCTTAAGATCTTCAATTTTTTGAATTTTTTCCTTGATATCTTGTGTAAAGTGGAGAATGTCACACAACCATTGAAATAATGTAATCAGACATTTTATGAGATCTTCCAACTCGGTGACCATCATTGAAAGTTGCACTTTTGGGATAGAAAGTTCCTATCCAACTTTCTCCATAACTTTATGATCAAATTTCTTCTCAGCACACTCCATTAAGTTCTCTTAGGCATCTACATCAAGAACATTCACTTCTTCTACTAAAAATGTCTATTTTTTCTAATCTAGGTTTTTTATCCCCCAAGGTAGTATTAGGCACAATTTGTAATTAGATGTCCTTGACATCAATTAGTACTTGTTTTTTTTTGTTCTTACTTGAGTTGATCTTGTATTGACATAGATTTACATATTCTTTTAAGCATTTTGAGTCTAGTGTGTGGCGGTCACTATTAGGATAAACCTCAAACAAAAATAACATTTACATGCAATTATAACCAATATCAAAAAATAGTAGATTGCACATAAGAGAACATAAGATGACAAGATTTAACGTGGTTCACCCAATCCCTAGGCTACATCTACCAACAAGAAGTCCAATATTATTATGATATAATGATTAGAACCTGATTAAAATCCATAATCCCTTATAGCTCAATACCGCCACAAGAACCAATTTTTGCATCACACCTTATGAAAAAGCCCTAATCCTAAGCCTTTTTATACAAGCTTTTTGTTGCTTACAAAATTAGGGCTAGAATGATAGAAAATAATATCCAACACCTCTTACAATATAAGGTCATTTTTGGGCTTCGGGGGTGTTACCCCTAAAATCCCCATGGGGGTGTTACCCCTCGACCCCACCCTATACTACGATAGGGAGTGCACCTAGGGTGCTACCCTAGGACCCTATCTGGGGGCATTGCCCCCAAACCTCCATATAAATAATTTGGAGGGAAACCATGCCAAATAAACCTTTGAGTTTGATTAGGCTCCACATTACAAAAATCTCCCATTTGGAGACTGATCAGACTCCACAGTAATAACCTCCCACTTGGAGGCTGATCATAGCACTATTAAACCTGTAACTCCCATAGGAAGATTAAACCACCTTGGACTATTTTGTTCTTTTAGTTTGTTCAGTATAGAAGACCAACTGAAGTTGACGAGGAGTTTAACTTTTCCCTTGTCACTACCTTTGTAAACATATCTACTAGATTGTCATTTGTATGTATCTTCTCCAACTTTAATTGTCCATCATCCAAAACCAGTCGAATGAAATGTTATCGCAACTATATGTATTTTGTCTTTGAATATAGAGCTAAATTCTTTGCAAGATGAATGGCACTCTCGCTATTTGTAAACAAATAATTATCCCTCTTTGGATGTCCCAATTCTTCCATGAAGAATAAATCCATATCATCTCCTTGGTTGCCTCTGTAGCAACAACATACTCTACGTCTATAGTGGATAAATTATTAACCTTCTGTAATCAAGAAACCCAACTCACTACTACCCTACCAATAGTAAATACATAACCTATAGTACTCTACCTAGTATCAATATCTCCTACCAAATATGAGTCAACATAGCCCTATAAATTAGTAGTAGAGCCCCAAAGTGTAAACACTTACTGGATGTACCTCTCAAGTATTTGAGAATCCATTTAACTACATTCCAATGTTAAGTTCTTGGATGACTCATATACATGCTAACAACTCCCACTGCAAGTGCAATATCTGGCCTTGTACATACCATAGCATACATCAAGCTTCCTATAGCTGAAGGATAAGATACCTTAGAAATCTTATCCTCCTCTTGTTGTGTCTTGGGACACATCTCCTTAGTCAACTTCAAATGACCAAGTAAAGGTGTGCTAACAACTTTAGCATTCTCCATAGAGAAACGTTGCAACACCTTCTCAATATAATTAGCAAAGATAAAGTCAATTTCCTATTCTTCCTATCTTTGCAAATATTCATACCAAGTATTTGTTTTGTGGCCCCCAAAATCCTTCATAGCAAATGCATGTGCTAACTGGCATTTCAGCCCCTAATGTGATCCATGTTAGACCTAGCTACAAGCATATCATCAACATATAAATATAAAATAATGTAGCTATCATCATCTAACCTCTTAAAATAAATACAATGATCTAAATGACACCTTCTATATCCATGCTCATGCATAAACATATCAAATTTCAAATGCCATTGTTGAGGTGCTTGTTAAATGCCATATAAACATTTCTTCAATCTACACACTAAGTTCTCCTTACCTTTGACATCAAATCCCTATGGCTATGCCATATATATCTCTTCATCCAAATCACATGAAGGAAGGTTGTTTTAACATCAAGCTACTCTAAATGCAAATCTTCAGTAGCCACAATACTTAAAACAGTGCGAATAGAAGTCATTTTAACAACAGGAGAGAATATTTCATTAAAATCAATTCCTTTTTTATGTGAAAATCCTTTTACAACTAACTTGGCTTTAAATTATTTTTTTACCTCTATCTCCTTCTTTTAGCCTATAAATCCATTTATTGTGTAAAACCCTTTTTTGTAATGCCCTGCCAAGGGATCCAAAAGAATTAACTTAAAGTTTTTACTAAGTTTGCTAAACATTTTTTTTTTTTAAAACAAAAAAGTATAATGTACACATGAAACACATAGTAGTGGAAGCAATAACATGTAATCATCAACAAAGATACATAACAAGTTACATTCCTTAAGGATCCCAAGACGTTGAGTAACATTTAGATTTAATTAATTCTAAATCTATCAACTACCACATTCACATGAAAGAATAAGGAAAAGTCCAAAGTCCATATTATACATTTGGTCTGAATGCCTCTTGGCAAATGAAATTCGGAATGCTCAATCATCCACTGTACATGTCATAGGGTATGAAAGACTTGAAAGAATATACATATGTAAAAATAAAGATACATTACCCTCATTGAATCCATGATACAAGTGTTGTAGTGCCTCTCGTGGTTGCAGTCTGTACGTTATCTATTTTTTATTCGAGAGATACTTGATACTCTTTTGATATTTGTACCTTGAGACGACCTGAAGGTCGAATGTTATATTTTGATTTACATACCATAGATGCTTTGTTGTTATGTTGTTCAGTTTATCATATTTGCATGTTGATGTTATTTTGAGATGACAGTAGATCTATGAGAACTGATTATCTAGTTATATGATGTATTGGACCTATTTGTTGACTATGCTATGAGATGGATTCTATATTGTGGTTATTTACTTCATTCTTGTCTTTTACGCTTTCTGCAAATGTGAGTGATGTAAATGGATTAAATAGGTATTTTAATACATGTTGCTCCGGCTATGATATTATTTGCCATTGCACTTGATCGTGTGTTTTAGTGTGCAAGAATTATATCCCTGGTAGTGGCCTATGGAGTTAGTGATCCAGCTGTTCATATTTTGCCAATGTCGCTCCTATATGGTCGACGTATCCTTATTTAGTTGTTTTATAATAAAACCTTTCGGTGATTAGCAAATCTGAACTCAGTTGCATTATGTGATTAGACCAGTGAACATGTCTGTGCATTTAGAAGTTCGCATTTGTCGCGAAAGTGTTAAGTGTTTTTCTGTAATTTTGGGTTTTTCGGTTTTAATCTTTTGGATTTAATTTCTGACAGCTTTGCCTTAGGTGAGTTTCCATTACGGATAATAACCTGTTTTCGTTTGGGTTGTTTCAGAGTTTAACTACTCCAGCTAGCTATTTTCCATTATCAGCTATTCACTCAAAATGAATAAATATTGGAAAAGTGAATTCATTATTGACTTCTCGCATTTTGGAAAATTGAGTTTGGAGAGCAAATTTGGAAATCCTCTTCTGAAGGATTATTGTTTTGCTCGTTGCGGGAGCTGTGAGCGTCGGATCTTTGCGAGGTTTGTCCCGTTGGATTCGGCTTGAGGAGTTCTCACTTTGCCGAAAGTTTCAGCAGTTTTGGCGGAGTATTTATTTTATTCTATGGGTTTCAATTCCGGCCCTTTTTGCTGTCAGGTAGGGCCTTCCCGTTTTAATGTTTTTTCTCTGTTTCTGCTTCCGTTTCTTGTAGCAATATGTTAGGAGGCTGTGAACTAGTGTTCCCCTCCGTTTCTGTTTGCTAGTTCTGCCCGGTTGGTCGGGTATGAACGTTTTACCTATTTTTGAAATGGGGGTTTGGGTTTTTGGGCCGTTATGCTGGCTGTTTTTGCATACGGTGTCCGTTTTCAATTATTTTTGGATTTTTGGGGTTTTTGAACCCAAAGGCCAAATGGGTTTTAATTTTAGAATTTTTCCAAAATTTGGAGTTTTTACCTCGTTTTGTGTGCCACCTTGTTTTCTCAGGTTTTCTTGGCACATTGTGGTTCGTGGACCTAGATGATCCATTTGGATACCAGTTAGAACACTTTTGCATCTTTTGTTGCATTGGGATGCGTGTAGCATCCGTCATCCCGATTATGTTTTCGGTCGACTGACTTTTGTTTGCATTCTCATCCTGTCCTTGTGTATGATCTTTGTGATGGTGGTGTGCCACACACACGTATATTGTCGGGTGACCTGCAGGGCTCGATCTTCCGTGGTACTTTCGAAAGTTGTGATCATTGGGGTTGGGTTGGGAGTTTGCATGCCTTCGCGCACTCATCGCTGGATGAGCATGGGTAGGGTAGGGTAGCATATGGAGGGGGCTTCTATCTCGCAGCCTGGTGACCTTAGTCCCATAGGGTTGGCAGAGGAAGTTTTAAGTAAGTGATAATTAAATAAAATATTGGGTGGTAATAAAATTTAAGATAATAAAAAGTATATGCAGGGCCCTCCGTTGAGGAGTTGAAACGCATGATCTGAGCTTGGGCTTGTCGATGCCAAGCGACTCTCCATGATGTCAGTCCCTACGTAGTAGCCCATTGAGGTGTCTGACCAGGACCTGTAGTTTATGCATTGTCTATGTCTTGGATTCAGTCATCATACTGCTTGGCGTGTGTGTTAGCCATGGTTGTTGTTTTGTGTGTGTGTGGTTGGATCATCATCTCCATCAGCATGGCGGGTGTGGACCTACGGGTGCCACGTGGTTGGGAGGCGTAGCTACCTTCACCACTGCTAGGGACCGGTGTACAGAGATGGTCCATTGTTCTAGCGTGATCATTGTTGGATGTGTCACTTGGTACTTCGGTATACGGAGTATGCTTCTTGTGATTTATGCTCTCATTATGATGTTATCATGCTTAGATGATGTTAGTTTTAACGTTTTCCTCATTATGATGATTAGCATGTAGTAGATGATGTTATCTGATTACAGGGTTATCTTATGTTACTACTAGCATGTTAGATTTCATTACTTATATTGTAGCATGTTTAGTAGTGATGTCCCTATCACGACAGCACCGATGATCTAATCGGTGGCTTGGGATGTTATGCGCAGGGATGGCTAGGGCCCACGATGGTCCTATGACGCCATTGACGGTTGGGAGGAACCGCGTGCCTAGTTTGGTTAATTGGTTTATTGCTTTGATATTTATGCTTAAATGTAAGAGGTTATTTTCATGTTCACTGCGATGTTACTTTAGTTTATTGCAATGTTTCCTTCTGTTCTTCCCTTGCTAATGTTTTAGATGGTTAGACTTTGCTTCCAGTTGTCCATCTCTTAGCTTGGATTTGAGTGTCCTTACCTCAAAAAGTGGATCCGGTACTCCCCGGTGTGGAGGAACTTTGTTTCGTTCTTTTTCTAGCATTGTTTATGTGTTTTTGGGTGCATGCTGATTCAAATCTTCGTGGGAGGATGAGTCTCTTTCACACGAGGATGAGAATCTTCACGCGAGAATGAGAATCTCCGTGCGAGCCGCGGATTTCTTCACTTGAGAAATCAAGTCTTCGCGCGAGGATGAAAAGTCCTCGCGCGAGCCGTTGAGAATCTTCGTGCGAGCCAGTGAAATTCTTCGTGCGAGAAGAAATACTAGTGCTCTATCTACGTGTGAAAAATAGGGGCTAGTTCGGCTTGTCGAAATAAAGTTTGAAAGTTGGTTTTAGATACCCTTTTGGTTTTCTTACCTTCCTAGTGCTTCTCAGATGTTGTAAGGGGCTTAAAATATATCTTTTAAGTAGAAGTTGACATATATGTCAACTTATACTTAAGATATATTTTAATATATGCGACGATTCATTTGAGATGGGTTTCAGACCTCTACGAGCTAAGGTGTAGATTCTAGGAAAAATCAGGGCTTCAGAAATTCAGACTTAGCCAAATTTCAGGGCTTCAGGATTTCAGACTTAGCCAGTTTCCAAGAGTCAGCTTATGTCTTTCAGCTTGGTAGGTCTTTGTGGTTTTGTGATTGTGTTCTAGTTGGTAGTGGCGTTTGGAGATCCGTTGGTGCTTGGTTGTCTTTCAGTCTTTCGTTGCGATCTTTTGGTTTGTGTAGGTTGTCTCATGTGCATTTACACTTGTAAAAAAAAAAAAAATATTGTTCTGACTTGTTTTTCATCCTTGTTTCCAAGGATCTCCGGGCAGGGCATTACAAGTGCAATAAAGTAAATGAAACTAATAACATACATGATAGATCTATCCATCATAAAGATATAACATCATAAAACATAACTAACTAAATGTATGGTTCCTTCCAATCATAAATAGCATCATTAGACCATCATGGGCCCTACCCATCCCCCACACATAACATCCCAAGCTACCGAAGAGATCATCGGTACTATAGTAATAAGGATCTCACACCTAAAACATGTTACAACATATGCATAAAGAAATCTAACATGCAAGAATAAAGCATAAATATAAAACATCATCAAAACATGATAAACAAGCATCCCAAGAAGCTTCAGCCATGGTAGCAATGGACGGATCTCAAATGGTAAGAGTAAAAAGCACTACCACCCAACCGCGTGGTACCTAAATGGTCCACTCCCACTACACTAAGGAGATAGTCTCAAGTCCCAAATAGGATATCAAATCATATAACACAAATACTCTCTAAGTCCAGGAAATCCTAAAATTATACTAACTCAAAGGTTCCAACACATAGATTGACATCTAGACCTAGAGGCACCATAAAGACACGTAGGAAATCTACTATGCAAGCAGGAAAGTGTCATCACACAAATCACATTCAGAGTTACCAGAGCAATCCCTTAGGAATCTTAGGTCCTTAGTGATCCTTGTGGCCACTAGTATCCTCTCATACTGATGAGGCATACTAGGAAATGCAAGATCGCAACCAAGTGTTCTCTCTACTCCCATCCTAGTCTGTACTAGCACTCAAGGCATGGGCAAGAACATACAATTAATCTTATTAGGTTCATTTTAATCTCATTTAGTGTAAATGTTATCACTTATTAAAAACAACTTACAATGAGTTACCCTGACAGCCACTTAGGGCCCCAGGCCCCATTGCAAGCCACTTCCCGGCACTACATAAAGATAACCTACCCTAAGCTCATGAAATCACAATCATAGAAAAATTACCTCAGCCCTATACAAGTGATTGGAAAGCATCAAAAGATAAGCCACAATAATCACATCAGTTCTCCATGAGCAACTGATAAGCATCAAATAATAATCATAATGATCACAACAATCCTCTATCAGCAACTGAAGGCATCAATGCTAAAAGACAATATCCAATGGTTCTCCAACGAACAACCATAAAGTATCTCAATAATAGATCACAATACTGATCGAAGACTCCAAAATGGTCAAGTCAAAACATGTCACAACATGACATCACCAAGAACAAATCATCCAAAACATGTCAGTCCTCTCAAAGCAACTGGAAGGCAAATCAAATATAACTGATTAATGACTCAAAAATGGTCAAGTCAGGTAACTCAAATACATACACCTCAGGTTCACACAAGGAAACTGGAAAGCAATAACAACCAGTGAATACATCCATCATAGAGCATATCAACACATCACCATGGTTGGGTTTAGAAAGATCGAGAACAAATCATCATATCATCACAATCGCATAACTCTCGAGCCTCTAGCAACAACCTAAACTGATCAACATCTAATTAAACCCCAAGACCCCCAAAGCATAGATAGTACAAAATAGAATAATACAATTTCAAAGTTTGGTTTGATTTAGAAAACACACTATTGTATTAAAAGTAAGGTTTCAGTTTGCGCCTTCAATATACTTTTCAAGTGTATGAGATTCCCAATTTGCTCTACATATAACCCATCCATTTATTCGAATCAAAGGTAACAATCATCCCATTATATCTAAGTAAATTTCCCTAAAAATAATAATCAAAGGATAAATAATAAATAATACCCGCTGATCTTCAAGAAATAATCTATAACCATTATTAAAATTTAGTATTAAATAAATTTAATACTTATTTGATCATCTTCATTATTAATTAATTCTAATTAAATCATATTTAATTAAATTAATATATAAAATATTCATATCAATTCTTAATTTATGATTATAAATTACTTTAATAATAATTTATCTAAGACTTAAATTAAACATTATCATAATTCAAATCGATTAATCAAATTAATAGTATTACTTTGTTTAAAACATAACTCAAATTATTATTATAACAACTCATTAACAATTTTTAAATTAAAACTGATTAATGTTTAATACATATTAAATAATATATAATTAATAAATATATCTAATATTAAATATAACTTATAGTTAAAACTTTATAATATTAAAACTTTACTATATTTAAAAAAGAAAACAAATTAAAACTATCAAAGTGATTTAAAGTCGCTGCAGCGCTTTTAAAGCCGTCGGCCATACTTAAGCCATGCGGCCCTATTTCCAAATGTAGGTACACTGCGTGATCGCAGTACAGCCTGTGAAGAGACTGCCGCCGACCATAAAAAGGTAAGTGGGTATGGGGTCAAACCCCCGCACCCCCCCCCCCCCAACAATATATTTTATTATTTTTATATATATATATATATTTTAATTTATTTATTTATTTTTTAAATTATAAATTTTAATCACACTTTATTAATGTTTACATTTCCTTTTAAATATTTAATTTAATTTAATTTTATAAAATTTACAAATATGTAAAATTATATTAAACAATCTTTTTGATTTATTTATTTATATTAATAATGTGTGTGTGTGTGTGCGCGCGCGTGCGTGCGCATGTGTGTGTGTGTGATAGAACTTTGTCCTATATCATATTTAATATAACAAATTTTCCCTCCTCCCATAAAATGTCTTTCTATAAATCATTTTTATTTATTTATTATTATTATATAACAATTTCATAATTAATAGAATTTAAAACAAACAATTGTATTTAAAATTTATTATTATTATTATTATTTTTTAAATAACATTTACCTTTATAATCTAATAGAGAAAATTCTATTAACTATTTGAATTCTTCAATCTAAAATCTTCATTTTTAAATTCAAACCCTTCCCAATTGAACTACAATTTTCTTTTTACCTACGAATGATGTTTTCAAATGGATTTATTTCTCTTATAATCTTATTATACAGATGAGACACAATATACATATCTTAAGATTCACACAAGAGAGCGAAAGAATCATACAACGAAATCCAGACAATTTGGATTTATAACCCACAGGCACAAAGAAGATAGAATTATCAAATTGCATAATTCAACCTATGATCAAGCACAAGACCCTACCTACACCTGATGCTAACACGCAACCACCCAAAGAATATGTGAGAGAATACGCTCTTATGCAAGATCTTCTCTCTAAAATTTTTCCAAAATTTCCCTTCCAGAATTCGCTCTTCCCATCTACTTGCAAAATTCATAGTCCCTCAAAAATGAACCTCAAAGTTGTGATAAGGAGTTTTCTCCTCAAATCGGGGCACTAATTGTGGGTTCACCCGAGAGGACTCCTTGCTCACAAGACTCAAGCTCAAAATTAACTTTTATTAATCTTTGTTTTATCTTTTCATGCACGTTAAAAGAATAATTAAATAACTTTATTTAAATTTCCACTTGACTTCTTTTTTTTAATTAATTAAGTTTTAATCTCAAGCACACTTAATGCAATTAAAATATCTTTATTAAATTCACTTATTTTATCTTTTAATTAATTTCTTCTATTTTCAACTTATGCATAAATCATGCAAACTAGAACCTTTTAATAATTTAATATCTTTTCACTTTTAAATTTATTTTCAAACGTTTTAATTTGATAAAATATTTATTAACTCAAATAACAATAATATTTAGCATTTATTTAAAAATGAACTCTAAATATATTATTATTAAATTAAATAAATATTATCACGTTCTAAAATTTAAACTTATAACTTTTATCTCAAATTTAATTCTTTTTATTTAATTAATTTTTCAATTAATTAAATATAATTAAATATTAAAATATCATATTAATTTTCCATTAAATTAAATCATTAATTAATCTTTTAATTAGACTTAATTAATAGAAAATACACCAAAGACTCATAAAACAACATACGAAAACCCATCATGGAAGAACACATACAAAATCAAACTAAAGGGTTATAATCATGAATTAACATCATTTGACGCATTTGGAGGGTACTCAACTCGGATACTTGTCCTAATTATCAATTAGGACAAATGGCTAAGGGTTTAGGATTTGGATTTAAGATTTATCTCCCCTCTCTTACCATTGAGACAATGTGATAGGGTACGCTCATCTTGGCAATTCAGGGAAGTCGATATCCGGTACCTACAACCTGCATAAAATCCATGCATGTATAGGCAATGGCAAGAAGTGGTGCATCGTGTAGATCCCGACTAGCAGGTGACTATGACTCCCTTTCTTAACCACATCAGAAACACCATACATAAAGAAAATAAACATGTGCACCATACACATGCAGTATGGGGTAAGTATCCATAAGAAAACACATGTGATAATAAACCATCTAACTAATCATCATCGATAACTAAAAACACTAAATAATCATCATACATACATGAAATATAGAGTACCAAGTAATCTCATCATATAATCAACTAAATCTGAAACAATATCTGAGAATCTAAAAGTAATGCTACTACACATCAAACATAAGACTGGCCTAAAAGAGTTTGGCAATGAAAGCAAAATGCGAACTTGGGGCAGGCACTACACTTTACCCATAGGCAACTTGCATAAATCTCATGTCTTATTTTTCAACAAAGATTCCATTTCATCTTTCATTGCAGACTCCTCCTGAATCTTAGTATCCACCTACATAGCTTTATCATAACATTCAGGTTCACCAGCATCAGTAAGTAAAATAGAGTATAATGAAGGAAAAAATATTCCTGGATGTTTACTTATCCTTATTGACCATCTAACATTCACTGGGGTGTGTGGTAATTGTTGTTTCCATTGTTGCACATCATGAGGAACTACTAGAACATCAGCTTTTGGAGTATCATCCAGCACTACATAATTATTTTCTTTCTTCTCATGTTGCTGCAACAAATTTTTGTACAACACTTTCTCATTGAATATGACATCCCTAATTCTTATAATTTTGTAATTTTCAAAATCTCAAAGCCTATAACCAAATTCATTAATGCCATATCCAACAAATACATATTTCTTTGACTTAGCTTCCAGCTTGGTTCTATTTTCAGAATTTAAATGAGCAAATGCTTCACAACCAAAGGTTCTTAGAAAAGAATAATGCACCTTCTTACCAGTCCATGTTTTCTCTAGAATACCACAACCCAAAGGAGTAGAGGGACCTCTATTAATCAAATACACAACAATATTGATGGCCTCTGCCCGTATGTTTAAGGGCAACCCTTCATGCAACCTCATGCTTCCTGTACGCTCCATTATATTCCTATTCATGCGTTCAGCCACTCCATTTTCCTATGGACTCCTTGGAATAGTTTTATGTCTATGAATACCATTAGTAGATCAATAATCTTCAAATTCATGACTGCAATAGTCACCACCATTATCAGATCTGAGACATTTTAATTTCTTTCCAATCCCATTTTCAACCAAGCATTTCCATTTCTTAAAAGTTTGAAATACATAAGATTTATGTCTAAGGAAATAAAAACATATTTTTCTAGTTGCATCATCAATAAATCTAACATAATAATGAGAGCCACCAAGAGAATATACCTAAGCTAGTTCCCATACATCTTTATGCACAAGCTCTATATTCTCTCTTTTATTTTCCTTCCCATTATTCACAAAACTCACTCTCTTTTGTTTTTCACACATACAACTTTCACAAAAATCCATATTGACACATTTTAGACTTGGTAAAACTTTCTTTGAATGAAGTACTTTCATACCTTTCTCACTCATGTGCCCAAGTCTATTGTGCCACAGCATTGTATCAGAATCTACAGTAGCTATTTGTTCTCCCTACTCAATTGTAGCAACTATTCCTAAACATTCATCTTTTTCTGAAACAATCAAAGTAGAAGGAACAATAAAACCTATACAAAGATATAAGGTGCCTACTTTCACACCTTTTTCCACTACAAGGGAACCTTTTGAAACCTTCCAATTTTTATCATTAAAAGTAACTAGACAACCCTCATCAAAGCACTTCCTAATGTAGATCTTGAAAGAATTGATTAATATCAATTCTACACAACCCAAGAAGAACCTGTAAGCCAATAACCTGTCACAAGAGAAGAATAATGGAGACAGAAGAAAAATTTCTCTCAAATGTGAAAAATGCATAAGAAATAATGAAAAAAGTACAATGCTCAACCTTATAAAGGTGAAAAAATACTCTAATACCCCCTCTTAAGCTGAAAGCAAGGAGTAAGCTTATCTAGCAAAGAAAAGCTATGAAAGCAAAAAACAAGTGGGTCTCGGCAACAAGGCCTAATCAGGTACCCAGTACAAGGAAATCTCTATAAACTGGAGTAAAGGAGAAAACTCAGTGGGAAAAACCCCTCTCCAAAAAGAGATATAATGACTTCAAGAGACTCTCTCAAAGCCATAAGTACAATGCGTGACTTTAACCACCCCCCCCCCCATGAGAGAGGGTCGAGGCTCCAAAGCCCCCCCAGAATGAAAGAACCCCTGGATCAATGAACAAACCACTGTGACTCCAGTGCAGAGGAGTGAAAGGTAGTGGACATTGTAGAGGGAACCTCAAAAGTTGAGGTGTCACTGGAAGGCCAAGCTGATGCTCAAAGGAGTAGACACGAGGATCCTGAAAGGGAATCCCCAATGTAAGTGGTATGACAGGTGTGCTGACACTGTCATCAAAGAGGAGATGAATATCCTCTATAGAATCCTCAACAACTGCACCTGGTGGCTCGATGAATGGAGCTGGAGGATCAAGCAGTGCTGAAGAAGAACTCTGCTGAATAGAAAAAAGATCAAGAGGAGATGGCAAGGCAGTCACAACAGTAGTCTCAGGAACCACACAAAGGTTCAAGAAACCTGACTGTACCACATGGTGCTCTCTCAAAGGAGGAGAGTTGTGCTCTGGAAAAGTTGGACCAAAGTGTGAAAAGGAGTAGAGACGCATGGAAAGATCAACTTTCCCTATAGCAACAATACCTCCTGTCATACTATCCTGGATGAAAACTGAATCTGGAGTGAACTCAACTGTCTTCCCAGACCCACTGTGAGAAATCTGATAAACCGAGAGAAGGTTTGCAGACAGAGATGGAACATACAATACATCATTGAATGTGCCATCCTGAATGCATACAGTGCCTTTCCCGCAGACTGTCATAACAGTGTTAGTCCCAATGATAATATGGGGAATAGGAGAAGCCCCAAAAGAAGAGAAGATCTCTCGAGAAGATGCCATATGGTGAGAAGCACCTGAATCCAGTATCCAAAGAACCTATGAAGGGAATGTGAAAGAAGCCCGCAATGCATGACCGTTTCCAAGATCCTGTTTAGCTATAGGATTGATAGAAGAAGGCTGATAAGCAGACCCCTATGAGCCAGAAGAGGATGGAGAGGAAAGATTGCTCTTCTAAAGAAGAGCTTGCAAATTCGCTATCTATTTCTCATAACCATCAAACTTCTTCTGATAACAAAGTGACTCATCATGTGTTCCCTTCTGACAATAGGAACATGTAGGTCTCTCAATCTTCTGTTTCTCCTTCTTAGAAGAAGATGGTGGGCTAGTAGAGTGCTGAGAAGAGGAATCTGATAACTGCTTCAGCTTATGTGTGCTCTGAGGTGGCTTGGCAATCAATGCTTGTGACTGTGAACTTGTAAGAGAATACTAGTGAGCTTTGATTGCTCACGAGTCAATCGGTCACAAAAAGTCTCGAAAGAGGGCATAACATGTCGTGCACCTAGAGCATCCATAGTGGAGTAGAAGGTAGAAGTGAAAATCTGATAAGGTCCTCAAAGCTTGGACAGTATCAGAAAGATACACTCATTATCAGATTTTGGTTTTCCTGCAACCTATAACATAGATCGAAGAGACTTGAATTTCATCAAGAAATCCTCAATGCTAGTGAATGATTCAGGAATCAAGGAGGTAAACTCCTCATCTATCTGTAGAATCCTGAATTGATTCATTGTGCCAAATAAGGTTGAAAACTTGTCCCACATAGCCCTGGGTGTATTCAAACCATCCAGGTGAAACAGTAACCCCTCTGAAATATTCATTGCAATGAGGCCCATTGCCTCATCCATTTTATTGCGCTGCATAAGAAGCTCATAAGGCCTTTGTAGAACTAGCTGAGCCGCATCGAGACATGACCATAACCCCTTTTCCATAAGAAATCTAGTCATCTGTCCTTTCCAAGTATGGTAGTTGTGTGGTGTAAGGCAGGCGATATAGGAGTCTGCCATTGAGAGAAGAAGATGGAAGTAGAAGGGTCTTATTCTGAATTAAAGTATAGAAAAGAAAGTGCCCCCCCCCCCCCCCCCCCCCCCACAATATATAATGATATCCCTCAAATACCAAAGAAAACAACTATAGAAAGCATAAAAATTGAGAAAAGAACCTAGATTTCGGATGAAGAGAAGAGGGAAATAGAAGTCTCTACTTCAATGCTAAAAGTGAAAGCTCAAATGAACTCAAAATGAAACCAAATCAGCACCATTGTCTCTGTCTCTAAACCAGCTTTCCGACATTTTTTTCGGATCGGAAAAAGACCTCTGTATGCCCAAGTTATGACCAAAAAACCAATTGCATGTCCAAAAAAGAGTTCTCTGAAAAATTACAGACCCGAGAAAAAAATTGATGGCCGTACGAATGTCATATGAAATTTTGATGATGTCATCGATGACAGTGCGTTGATGTGGCGGTTGACTGGGCGCTGATGTCACTAGTTGACTGGTCGCTGATGTGGAGATTGATTGGATGCTGATGTCACTGCTGACTGTGCGCTGATGTGGCACCTCGAAATGCATGCCAAAAAATGCAAAAAAAAATTTGCATGAGCAAAAAAGCCAAAAAATTTGCCAAATTTGGCGGATCTCCACAATTCTCGCCAAAAAAAAAGTTGATCCCACCAAAATAGCCACCAAAAAATGTGGAGTTAAAATTGTTTTAATTTTTAAAATGCCAAAAAAAATGGCATATTCCCTGATGCGTCCTTTCATATCCGGCTGACACGTCCTTACGTACCTGCGTAGGCTGTACTCTGACGCTGATGTATGCTCTGCACAGGCGTACCTTCCTCTTACGCAGAGTCAAATCAACTTTTTAAAGTTGATAAAATGTTTTAAAACATATGCAAACAACTTTTTGAAAAAGGTTGTAATGAATTTTTTTGAAACTTTTACAAATCAATCCATTTTTTTTGCAAATTTTTTTTATAAAAAAAAAATAAAAAACATTTGCACGTTTTCTAAAAGAAAAATACCTCAAATTGCGTAAATTTTTTACAGATTGTTCTGGTAATCAAAATAGGTTGAATTTTATATCAAAATTCTCTGGATCGATCCTCTGAGTCCATTGGTGAGGTCTATTTTTGCTCAAGAGGTCTCTAATAAAAGTGTATCCCCAGATCAAAATAAAAAAAACTTCTGAAAGATCAAACCCTTGAAGCTTCAGAAAATTCTTCAAATCAAGAACAAGCAACCACAGATCTGAGCTCTGATACCATGAAAGAATTGATTAATATCAATTCTACACAACCCAAGAAGAACCTGTAAGCCAATAACCTGTCACAAGAGAAGAATAATGGAGACAGAAGAAAAATTGCTCTCAAATGTGAAAAATGCATAAGAGATAATGAAAAAAGTACAATGCTCAACCTTATAAAGGTGAGATAGAAACCCTAAAATAAAAAACTAGGTTGCACATTATTAATTATTAATTAATTAATAATGCACCTAAATGAAGCTTAAGTAACTAGAGTAATAGAAACTTATATAATTAAATCAATATGATTTAATTAATAAGTATAAATGAAAAAATACTCTAATAGATCCACCTAAGGATTTTCTATGAGTTTCTTCACTCAAAATAACATTGATCACATAATCAAATTTTAGGGTATTAGATCCAAAAATAGAATTACTCATAGCCATTACCAAGCCATTCTAGCTTTCAAGAAAAGAACACAAAATCAAGAGAGCCCTAATTTCTTCACCAAAATTAATACCCATGGAAGATAACTAACTAGTAATAGTATTAAACTCATTTAAATGATCTACAATAGATCCACCTTCTGTCATTTTCATATTAAATAAATGCTTCATGAGAAATACCATACTTGAAGTGGAGGGCTTTTCATACAATTTCTTTAGGGTTTTCATCAACTCTCCCATCATCTTCACTTTTGCAATGTTAAATGTCACTAATTGTGCCAAGCATAATCGAATGTTTCCAAGTGCCTTTCTATTTAAAATATCCCATTCCTCATTTGACATAGTTCCTTGTTTCTTGGATTTTCCTTCCAATAGCTTTCATAAATCCTTCTAATAAAGATAGTCCTCCATTTGCATCTTCCATAACTAAAAGCTTTTCCCATTAAAATTCTCCACCTTTAGCTTACCCTCGTCTGCCATAGCTCCCACTCAATTGTGAGACCTTCCTACAAAGGATCACTAAAAAAATAATGACAATCTGGCTATAAAAAAAATGATGACCATCTAGCTCTAATACCACTTGTGAGGATTAAACTCGGATAGAAATAACAGTTACATGCAAATATAACCAATATTAAAAAATAGTAGATCGTACATAAGAGAACACATGACACCAAGATTTAACGTGGTTCACCCAATCCCTAGGATACGTTCACCAAAAAAAAGTCCAATATTATTATGATCTAGTAATTACAACCTAATTACAATTTTTAATCCCTTACATCTCAATACCATCGCAAGAACCAATTTTTGCATCACACCTTATGAAAATCCCTAACCCTAAGCCTTTTTATACAAGCTTGTTGTCACTTACAAAATTAGGGCTAGAATGATAGAAAATAATAGCCAATACCTTTTACAATATAAGGTCATTTTTGGGCTTCAGGGGCACTACCCCCAAAAACCCTCATGGGGGTGTTGCCCCTCAACCCCACCCTATATTGCGACAGGGAGCACACCTCAAGAACTACCTCAAGACCATGCCAGGGTGCTGCCCCTTGACCCCATCTTGGGGGCACTACCCCCAAACCCCTATAGAAATAATCTAGAGGGAAACTATGCCAAATAAATGTCTAAATCTAATTAGGCTCCACATAACAATAGTCACACTTAGGAATAACAATTACTTCATCCAAAATAACTAGATTACTCCTAGTTTTATGTTTCTTCTTCCTCTTATCCTTGGATGTGGTTGAGCTTGTGCTTGAGGATACTATGGGTGGTACTAGAGCCTTCTACTCCTTATTTGTATTTGTTAGCTCATTATGTTTCTTCTTTTCTAGTTCTCTCTTCTTCTTAGTGGTTTCCTTTTGAACATATGGCTCAGTGGACACACGAGGTTGATCCTCAGTAGACTTCTCTTTTTCTATCTCTTGTTCACCTTCTGAACTTTTTCTTAGGTTGAGTTTGTTGGACTTTCTCCTTTATTCCCTCACTCAGAGGTCCTTGAGCATCTGGTCTAGTAGAGGTTCCAATAGAAAAATTATCTATTGTATTTACATTAGTGTCTCTCCTGTAGACACTTAAAATTGTCCTAAATGCTATATTAATTTATTTAATACTCCCTTTGACATTATAATTAATTTATTATTATTTTTCATATTCTTCAACTTATTTAATTAAATAGGTTCATTTCCTAATGTATTTAAATTTAATTTAAATACTTCCCCCCTAATGTATTAAATTTATTAAATGCATAGTGCTCCATAAATCCCCTTTTAAATAAAGCTCAATTTATTTCATTCCCTCCACTTTATTAATTTCTTTAATCCTATGATTAAGTTAAATATTATTCAATTTGATCCTAATCCCATCCTAAAACCTAGTCTACAACCATCACTCTCATCATTCTAAGCATACCCACTACTCAATCCCACTTTATTATCCTAAAACTCTCGTAATCACCTTTTTAGCAACTAAGTGGTTTCTCACACGTGTGAGCAACACATGATCCAATAAACCTTCCACTTCATATATGCCTCTTACATCTCTTATACATTTGTCCCCCACTCCTTCCCCCAAGGTTGCTCACACATGTGTGAGCACACCATGAGCCTCTCAAACATTAAAGGCTCTTTTTGACTTTTGCATGGCTTGTCCTTTAGCCCATGTGTCCCCCTTGTGGCACCTATGTGGATGCCACGTAGATGCCACCTCCCCAAGGCCTCTCTCAAACCTATAAATAGAGCCCTTTTCCCAAGTGTTTCAACATCTCCCTCATTTGCATCGTTGTCATGCTAGTTTAGCGTTAGAGCTCTTTAGTGATTTTTGTGATTTGCATATTTGCTACTAACCCTTTTGGTAGATGTTAGATTTATTGCATTTATGCTTGCATCTCTTTCTAGATTATCATTGCTAAGTTTTGTTCTTTGCATTTTCCATCTCACATTTTAGAATCCTTTGAGGGTTGGCTCACTCATAGTAATTTCTTGAAGGTATTCTCCATTGATTTAGTCTTATATTCACTCATCTCATTTTGCATATCATTTATCATTCAAGGGATTCAATAGTTGTGTTTTGGGAGAGCATATCTACATCCCTCACACTTAAGCACACCAACAAGGCCTCTTATGGGCACCCTTTTTGAGCTACTTTGAGGTTATGTGAGGACTCTAATTTGTTGGTTTCATATTTTGTTTTAAAACTCAAGTAGACTTAATGTTTTATCAATCTTATTTTAAATGCACATGCTACTAACGTTTGCTTATTTACGAGTACTCTCGAGAGTTTAGGTTTTTACATACACATCTCCTTCATTTTTTTGTACCATCATTACCTTCATTTGTCTACTCAATTTATTTATTCTCTTATTCTTGATTATTATTGCCTTGTTTCTCAGTTTATTGGTTATCTTTGTCCATGGGAATGTTACTAGAAAAAGAATTAAAAGAATCATTTAAATATTATTTATAGTTGTTGTCTCAGTTTGTGCTATAGGTCATTGATAATCCTTTAATTTTCTCAATGACTGGTGCATAGCTAGGTATATGAAAATTGGCTGACTTAGTGAATGTTTGGTATTCAAGATTTTCCTCGGTGGTAGCTATGAAATCTTGATCTTTATTTACATGATACTTTGGATCCTCTCCTATTAAGTCTTCAATTACCACATTGTCATTTGTATCTGAAGCTATATTATGGACATCATTAATAATAATTTGAACTAAGGTATCCTCATACTCATCTTCTTTGTTATCTAGTATAAGTGGTTGGGTTGGCTTAGTGTCTAACACATGAACTATCTCCTAGGTGTCCTTTATGTCAAATAGTTTTTTCCACACCTTTTTCCCATATACATCCACTTCTCTAATTCTACCAGTCAATATTTTCAATACTCTATTCTTGTGCAAGAATCTATTCTGGTATTTTTTCATTTCCTCATGCATATTTGGCACTATTAAGTTTGGCATGACAACTCCAAGTGCACTCCCTCTCATTTTTATTTCTCTATCTGGTGCATATCTCCACCCTGTAAAAATCTTGTTATACAAATCTTCAGGTATCAATTGAGAAAATTCAACATAAACATACTCGAAATCAATGATAGCATCTTCAACTTTAAGTTTATCTTCATCACTCAATGAAGAGTACTTAAAAAATTTGAGTGTTTCTAATCCTTTGGTTTTCCTTATTGATTTTGCGATTTCATCTATTATTTCTCACATCTTACTTTTAGCTACTCTGAATTGGCTAATATCATTAGATTCAACTTCTTCATTTCCCTCTTCAAAAATTAACTTTCTTCTTCTCCTCCTTATTTTCTGGCTGAAAGATGTTTGACCAACCTTTCTCTTTTGATACGTTTTGTTCTGTGATTGCACAAGCTTGGTAATCTTCACAACACCTTTCCTAGCAGATGGGGTGGCAAGGACTCTGAGGTGTAACCATGTGTTTTTTTTTCCCCTTCTTGTCCTTAGATACATCTCAATTTATTTTATGACATCTTTGTCTTCACCGATGTATTCACCATGCCCCTTGGTTAACATTAAAATTGACTTCTCTATACCTTCACCAAGTACCCTTCTAGGTTTTCAATCATCTTTCATGTTTTCCTCTCAATCTTTGGAATCAATATATCAATATCTGTCCTTTTCTATTTTCTTTCTTATAAGTCCCACAAAACTTAGCCTTCCTATTTACAAGCTTATTTTTCAGGGATTCAATTTCTTTAGTAGCTCAATCCATATTGATTTCATACTCCATAGGCTCTAACCAAGTTGTCCTTGGCTTAATGGCTTGGATCAAGGTAGTGTCAATGTCCACTAGAAAACAAGTATCATCTTTATACTTCTCAACTAGTTGGGGAGGTATGCTAAACCTCTAGTGCATTCTCTCCTTAAACTCATTAAAATAACTAGTCATAACACTTACTAATTTTTCACCTAAACTTTCAATATACTCATTGATCTAATAAATAATAACCTTGTCACATCCTAATTCACATTCCCAACATTAGGAAAGTAAAAATTACTGACCTTTTCACATCCCAATTCACATTACCAATAGTAGGAAAGTAATTCTTCAAGTAAAAGAACATACATACTAATTAGGATCCATACTTTCAAGTGTTGGTTAGAAAACCTAATTGTTTTCATGTTTTCTTCAAATTATTTTAACGATAGCTTAGCTAGGTCTAGATTGAGACTTTCTTCATAATCATGTATGCAAGATCAACTACTCCACATGGAATGATATTGGACCAACTAGATTGATAGATCTTATAGGCCATGACATAGGTTCTAGACCTTGTCTCAGGATTGCTAATAATAACAATTTTTAGTCCTCTTCCATCCCATACATCATCAGTGTGATCTTCAATATCCTTCCTCAACATAGCCCTAATGTCTTTCACCTTCTTGATAACTAGATAACTAGTAACCATGTGAATAATCTCCTTGGTTATCTTCACTAGCTCATATAGCCACATTGTCATGTTATGAACTTAGCTTAACACAATCCTTATCCATTCCATTTTGAAAACCTTGGGAAAGTGAAACACGTGGGTCAAACCCTTCATCTCTATATTTCTATTTGCATTCTTGAGTTGACCATCTATGCATGATTTATTGTAGGTCTATTGCAACTCATAATCTCCAACTTCACCAATTTTGTGGTGAATGAATGCACAAATGTCTCTAACCAATAAAACCCTCGGGGGTATTGACAATAAAGGTCCAATCTTGTCAATTTGTGCAACAATTTTAGGATTTAATTTATACTTTAGTTCCTTCCAGTCCTCATACCTAATCAACTTGACCTTTCCAACCTTTGAAATCTTAGTAGGTACATAGCTCGATGCCATTATTGAAATGCATAACAATAGGATTTCAGTGAAATGTAGATTGAACTTGTTCAATTTTCCCACATTGTCCACCAAATCCACTTAACTTTTCTTGAATTCTCTATGTACTCTCTTAAACACAAGGTGTGAAATGAAGTGTTCAAACCCTTATTTATAGGTAAATTTTTTTGTGTTAGGTAGGGCATAGTTAATATTTTGTAGTACGAACTTGGTCTACACAATTACTAACCACTTTCCACTCACTCTCCATTTAATCACTTGATCAAGCAACACTTTACTAATCAACTCATAACACTCACTGTTAAGGCCAACCATATCACATACTCATTTATTTCTTAGCTTTCACATATTATCATGCTAGGTAGAACTTAACAACTTCACTACTTTACATCTTTATATGAGTTCTCCTAATACATAATACATGCAATATGCTAATATGGACTTTATTTCAAGATTACAAGGAAATTATGTAAGATGTAACAATTTTGATGCATTTCCCATACATTCTTGTATGGCTTAATTTGAGGTAGTGGATTCACCTAATCCATTGGATGAGGTGTTACTAACTCATTTGATTACGAATCTCATCAACATTGAACTTACCCTTTCCTTTGGTATCTCCTTCATTTGGTGTTGATAGTTGATATCTACAATCTCTTCCTTAGTGAATGACATTATAATAATGAAAACATGCCACACAATAAGTCCTCTAGTTACAAGATCTTCCTCCAAAGTGTAATCTTATACAACTGGTTTCAATTTGACCATATCTATGACATGATGTGGAGGTAATCCTTGTATTGTAATCCCATCTGATAGTGTTACCTTGCTTTCTCAATACCCAATTGGACATTTCTTTAATTTGTAATCTTGTGACTTATGTCCATACTTATTACATGTGTAACAGTAGTTATTAAAATCATATTTTTTAGGAGATTAATTAAAATTGTATCTGCATTAATATGCTTCATGACCATACTTATTGCAATTATAACAATAACCATCAAATTTAGGAGTCAAAGTAGTCTTACTAACCTTAATCCTACAAACATTAGATGTGTGTCCAAGTTTTCTATAGTGATAACATGTAGGCTTCTTCAATTTCATATTTTCGTAGACATTCCTTTGTTCATCTTTCTTTAATGTATCTCCTTACTTGGTTGTAGAGTTCTTGGTAAAGCCTAGTCCACTAGTGTAACTTGGTCTTCATTGTTCTCTCAACTATCGATCTAATTTCCTCATGCTTTGTTCTAATCTCTTTAAGTCTTTCAATTTTATCTTTTAGAGTATTTGGTTCATTCCTTAACTTTTCATTCTCATATCTCAACTCAACAATTTCTTCAGTCTTCTTGCCAATCTCATAATTTTCACTAAGTAAATGATTGACCAAATCGTTGTAGTTTAGAGTCAATCTCATGATTTCATCATTCTTTGCATCCAATCTTGCAATGACCTATCTTTTATCATAATCAACCATAATTTTATCATGTTCTACTCATCTCTTTTGCAAGATCTGACACATCCTTACTGATTATGCTTCTTTCTCTCTCTTCAATGATTTTATCTTCTCAGTTAGAGTTTAGTTCATCTTCGTTGGATCTAATATAGAAATTTTGGTTTCATCAAAGATATTTCTATAAAATATTCCCTCAATCACTTCTTCATAATATGTTGTATCATTCATTTTATGTGCTAATTCCTTCATTATGTTCAATTATTGCTCTAGTCTTTCTTTCGTTATATTTATTTGACTTAGCACAATCCTTATTTCTAACTTCTGATTCCCAATCATCTAATCAAGCCTATGCATTTCCATCTCTTGGATCTTTTCTCTAGAGTGGTAAAACTTCTTAACAAGAGAACTAGCTCCGATACCCATTTTTGGAATATTTTGGATAGACATGATATTGAGAGGGGGGTGAATCAGTATCCTTAAACACTTTTTGAACCCTTTGAAATCATATAGCCCTTTGATTTCTATACTTAGTTATCATGCATGTTCATCACTTCACAAACTGGAATGAAAGTAATCATATCTAATCTACTTCATCATAAGCACATAAGTATAAAACATTAACACATGGAACACATTGGCACAATGATTTGGTCACATAAAAACTCTTTCTTAGAGGGAAAATTATGGTGGGGATGACACATACAAATCCTTCACTACTATGCCAAGAGGTTGTATGTTAGGGTTTACAAAATTTGTCACTTCTAGTGACTAACTCTATTAGAAGTAATACGATAGGATTTATCACCATACACAACTACAACATTGAGGGTCAAATTGCGATGAAAATTTTCAATGGTAGTGTAATTTGTGGTTTTTTTTCATTTTATTTTATTTTTGCAATTGTCCCCGATATTGTCACAATATTTATTTTGACATTGTAATTGTGACACCCACATGAGCATAAACAAAAAAGAAAGAAAACATGACATAAATTATTCCCCTTTTTTTTTTTTTTATGGAGAGTTGTGCACAAAAGAGGTGGAGAGATCCGAATGAAGGTGGAAAGCTATGAATATTTTCATGCCTTTGTGATCGGTGCATTTCATTGGTGTGCCCTTGTAATCTCTACATTTTTTTTTTGTGCCCTTACTCTGTGATTTTGTTGTCATACAGTTGCTCTACAATTTCATTGACATGTCATTCCCTTTTGATCTATGTGCTCTTTCTCTACAATTTTCTTCAAGGTCTAGAAGAGGTACCTATTGGAAATATAAGAGAAGTAATTGAGAGAGGAGGGGTGAATCAGTTACCACAAAAATAGATCCCAAGTCCCTTAGATGTCAATACAAATCAAAATATAACTTCTTCTAAAACGGTGTTAACACAGAGGCACTTGGTTAAGACTAATAGTTTACTATCACTCGACAAGTACTAAAATATCAATTATAACTCGGTAAATATTGAACATGCAGACCTTAAGATATTAAGTGTGATTAACGTTAATTCACTTAGTTACATACACATAAAATAAATAGCCTGAACACAAGTGACTCCAAGATTTAACGTGGAAACCCAATTTGGGAAAAACCACTAATTGCAACTAGTTACTATTTTTCACTCTTTTGAAGTGAGCCTTGTTAGGATCCAACCTATTAAAGGTTACAGAACACACTGTTAGATGTGACCCTATTAAAGGATTTAATCACCCTATTAAGAGTTTCCTTGTTAGAGGTCTTTAGACACTTCAATCTAGAAATGCCACCTTGTCAGAGGATTTGGCAAATAGTTGTTAAGCTAACTCTATTAAGAGATTTGATACACTGCTACAATTATTAGACAGTGATGGCGATATGACATGATTGTTGATGCAGCTCTATTGCTAATTTTAGATCTCTGTTCTAGCTTGAATACTTGATTTTCCTTGATTAGATAAGAATTTTTAGCTTGGGCCAACTTAGGATACTCTACTATCCTTCAAATTCACTTCCTTGGATTATCTTTTCAATCCCAGACTTCTCTTATTCAATCCCACAACTTGACCTTATATCTTTTCTTTTTTCAATTTGACTTGAATACACTTGCAAATATCCAATATTCATCCCTTAAGTCAGCTAGACTTAAATAATATATTCATTAAACTAAATATGTTGATTTAAGAAAATCCTCTGTTAGCCAACCCAGCTCTATAGACACCTGTGTTAGCCAAGTGAACTTGGTTAACACTACAACTTTGTAAACTTCCTTTAGTAATCGAGTGAGTTTGGTTAACATTGGTTCCATGCCAACTTTTCTTTGTTAACTGAGTGAGTTTAGTTAACACTAAACTTTTGTGAACTTCTCTTTGGTGCATAAATGAACTCGATAGACACTATCTTTTGAACTTGGTTTACTTTGGAATGCTTAGCAAACACTAGAAACTATCTTCATCACTTGAGTGAGCTTGGTAGATATTGATGACATGAAGAAATATATGTCTTTTTTATCATTTTTATAAATATTTGTTTATAACATGCTGAACTTTGTAATCCTTTAAGTATAATATTTTTTACTTTTTGATGTATAAGATATGAGCATATGGCATAAAAGTGATAATCAGAATTATGTCTAAAAGGGTTCATTTTTTTGATAAAAATATTTCTTCATTAATGTTTGGCATGGGTAGATCTTCCTACAACTGAAGAGATTGCAAAGACTGTTAATTGAATATTAATGTTTTTTCTTTATAAATTAATAATATAAATAAATGATTTTAGAAAGTCTTGTGTGCATTAAATGATGAGTACAGGTATCCAAACCAAGTCAAAATTAGTCAAAATAGCTCAAACGAAGGTCTAGCATTATGGAATTGCAAGTATTAAAGGAGGTGTGTCATGGCACCGTTACAGTCGAAAACTTAGTAGCAAAACTAGAAGGGACCTATTTAGTGAAATAATAAAGGACCTATCCAGTGGCATAAAAAGGGGACTTGTTCCAACAGAATAAGAGAGACATGATGAAGTGGTTGAATAGGAGAGCAAGCATCTAGGCAATCAGTTAAACATGCAAGGAATTTTTGCATGGTACCCAGATTCCTAGAAGTCATTAGAGTCATATAGCAGAGCAGATCTAGCATTTTTTATGCTCTGTATTTATGAGAATTTAAGAAGATGCCTAATTTTTCTTATTATGTTGCATGTTTTCATGAATCTTTATCTATAATGAATTATCCTTTATGAGGAAGTCGTGATTGTAGGGATATGTTATTTCCTTTCTTTTAAATAAGACCTTTTCTATAGCAGTGGGTGCATAGATGTATGGCTAAGTAATTAGAGTTTCCTTCCAATCATTCAATAGTTGTCTTTCTTTTTGATAAGCTAGATTTCCTTAATAGTTATTTTATTAAAGGTAGTAGTGACATTTAGTAGAGACTAGAGCATATACTTTGTAGACATCATCTCAAGTTCGTGCTCCCAGATTGATATTTAATTAAGATTAGCATAGTACCTTGGTAGTAAAGGATGTCCAATCCTTCAACTAAAAAGCTATTATATTGGCTTGACAGATACTGACTAGTAAAGATATGACATTTTGTGTAACATCAAAGACAATATACAATCGATCAATTAGTTTCAACAATCTCCCTCTTTGGCATTGATGGCAATACAACATGTCATAATACAATAAAATTTTAGAGAAAAAATAAAATTAAGAATAATATTCTTAGTTTCATTATGGTTCTCATCCATAAGAACCCCCATTATTAGTGTGAACTCCCTCTAACATCAATCTCTCCCTCTGGAATGATTTTTTGATTAATCTGATTACAGTGACTGTAATATCAAACTCTCCCTCTTTGATATCAGTTCAAGTTCATTCTTTTTCTTTGAAATTTATGATATATGACAGAACTCTCCCTTTATCAAACATAAAATTTCTATTATTTATGGTAGAACTCTCTCTCTTTGACATCCTATGCAAAAGATAGCATTCAATGAACTTCCATGTACCTGATAAACAGATTCATATGCAATCTACCCTTTATAATATTGCATCAACTTGATTGGTCTTCAAATGTGCAGTTGATGCATCACTAAAATCTTATTAGTAATCTTTAGATAGGGGAATCACCCCTATCTTACCTTTTAGATACAAAAATGCATCCTTAGGTAATGACTTGGTGAATATGTCTACAATTTGTTCTTTTGTATTCACATATTCCAATCTTACTTCCTTGTCTTACACCAATTCTCTTAAGAACTGATACTTAATTGCAATGTTCTTGGTTTTGGTATGCATCACAAGATATTTGGAAATGTTAATTGCACTTGTGTTATCACAAAAACAAGAACTGGATCTTTAATCTCTTCCTTCATACCTGTCAACAATTATTTGAACCAAACAATATTTGAACAATTGATGACTGCAACAACATATTTTGTTTCAGTTGTTGACTGAGAGATATAGTTTTCCTTCTTGTGTGTCCAAGATACTAGCCTCTTTCCAAGAAAGAATGCTCTACCACTAGTGCTCTTCCTATCATCAATGTTTCCTACCCAATCAGCATTAGTGAATGCTTTCAATTCAAAGTTGTCTCCTTTCTTATACCACAAACCATAATCTTTAGTACCCTTTAGATACCTCATGATTCTCTTGATTTCCATCATATGATTTTATTTTGGATTAGGAGAACATCTTTCCACCATTCAACTGCTAATGTTATATCAGGTCTTGTATGCACCACATACTGAAGTTTTACAATCATTGATTTGTATGTAGTCTGATCTACTTCTTTTGAATCATCATCTTTGGAAAGCTTATGTCTAGTAGACATAGGTGTTCCAACTATTCTAGAATCCTACATTCAAAACTTCTTCAGTTTCTCCCTAATGTATTTTGATTGAGTAATATAGATACCATCTTTCTTCTATTGAATCTGCATGCCAACAAAGAATTTGATCTCTCCAAACATTGGCACCTCAAATTCCTTACTCATTTCCTTAGAAAATTATTTGTGTAAATCATCATTTCTAGTATACAAAGTATCATCCACAAAGATCTCTTCCAACACAATCTTCTTATCTGGTCCTTCTTTGTTGTATAGGTTGTTATGATTAGTTCTTTGAAAACCAATCTTTATGAGATACTTGTGTAATCTCTCAACTTATTTTTGAATACCCATTTTTGTGCCAATTAAATTCTTATCCTTGGGTCTAGGGACAAGATTCCAAGTCTTATTCCTTTCAATCTAATCAATTTCTCCATTCATAGCTTCAATCCGACTTTCACTCTTTATTGCATCTTTTACAAATCTAGGTTCAAATTCAATAAGAAAACATGTACCTTTTAACTTGTTTCTTGTCATTGTACCAACTAACTAGTCTCCAATGATTTGTTCTAGTGCATGATGTCTTTGTAAATATCTAGTAAGTCTAGGCCCCTTCATTATGAAATCAATAGGTTCACTGTGATCTTTTGTTTGATGCTTGGGTCCCACTATCTCTAACTTGGGCCCATTAGGATGTGACTCTATTTCCTCTTGTTGAAACTTGGGTCCTTCTAATGACTCAATTTTCACTTTCTACAACTCAAGTTGAACTAGAAATTTTGGGGACTTGGGTGGTGGAAGGTTGTTGATTCTCATTTGCTTGAATATCAGGAACGATATCAAGCTTATAGTAAATAAAGTTTATGTAGTCTTCAAGTTCCTATTGATTTGTTCTTCACTCTTTTCTACATACTCATCAATCTTCAAATATGCACTTTCTATAACATTATGAGTAGATAGATTCAGATATTTATATGTTTTTCTCTTATTGGAATATCTCAAAAATCTTCCTTAATCACTTTTGACATCAAAATTTCCTTTTCTAGACACCTTCAAAATATAACATTTTTTGCCAAATACTTTGAATTAACACATATTAGGTTTGTAGCCATACCATAATTCAAAAGATGTTTGATTTGAATCCTTCATCAACTAAACTCAGTTCAAGGCATGAACTGCAGTATTGATTTCTTCCTTCCAATATTTGATAGCAACATTCTTTTCTATCATAAGGGTCCTTGCATAATCCATTATTGATCTATTCCTTCTTTCAAAAATGTCATTCTTCTAAGGTGTGTCAGGTGTAGACACTTGTCTTTTAATTCCTCTCTCATTGCAAAATTAATTGAATTCATTAGAAATGAATTATCCTCCTCTATTTAATCTCATTGCAAAATTAATTGAATTCAATAGAAATGAATTATCCTCCTCTATTTAACCTCAAACATTTCAGCTTCTTTCTTGTTTCTTTCTCAACTCTAGCCAGATATCATTTGAACTTTGGAAAAGCTTTTGATTTTTCCTTCAAATAAATAACAAACATCATTCTAGAATAATCATCAACAAATAAAATAAAGTACTTGTCTCCTATGTATCTCTATCCAATAGGTCCACAAAAGTCTGTATGGACCAGCTCTAGCACTTCTTTAGAATGATAGTTTTTTCTTTTAAAACTTGTCTTGCTCATATTGTCAATTTGACAATTCTTACACATGCCCATGTCAAGTTTCTTCAAGCTTGGAATGCTTCTAACTCTTTTGTTCTTTCTTATGTTTATCAGGTTATCAAAATTCACATGACATAACCTCTTATGCCATAACCATATTTCTTCTACTTGAGAAATGAAACATGAACTTTCATTAAGATCTAGGTAGAATAGGTTACCTTTTTCTTGCTTGTCAATCCCAACAGATTACCTTTTCCATCTAGTAGGTTAGCCTTTCCATTCATGAATTCTACCATGAATCCAATGTTATTCAATTGAGCCACACTAAGTAGATTATTCTTCAATCCTCCAACCCAATAAGCATTATCACATCCGATATCATTGGTTAGTACAATACAACCCTTACCTTTTACATAACATGGTTCATCATTGCCAAATCTAACACTTCCACCATACTAAGTTCTCAAATTTAAATTTTTCACTAGTCGTAAAGTGAGAACAACCACTATCAATAATCCATGTATCATTCATATTGATATCTGAGATAAGCGTCATTTTATCATTCTCATCATCTAATTTATCCTTAACAGCAATGTAGACCATTTCATCTTCTTCTTCACTACATTTTGAATCTTTAACAATGTAACAAGATTTCTTACCTTTGTCCTTGTAGCTTTTGAAGTCCTTCTTGCCCTTGTACTTGTCATTCTTCTTTTCTTCTTTTCCTTCTCTATTTGGACACCTTACAACAATGTGACCAACCTCATCACAAGAAAAGTGGATCAAATTTTTCCTTTGTACTTCCCTTTGCCCTTGGGAAATATTCTTGCAAGTAATGCTTCAATGACTACAATATCTTCATCAAAACATTCTTCATATTTACTATTAGATTGGCTTTTATATTTTGTAGCTTTCTTCTTGAGTGATATCTTGGCTTGAAATGCATACTCAAGGTTGCTAGTGTTAGGAACATAATTATTAAAATTATCTAATTCAAATGTTGTCAATCTTCCCACTATTGCATCCAATGTTTTATCATTCTTGGGATTGCATCTCATCTCTTGAATTGTTGACACTCTAATTGCATATATAGGAAGAAGTGTTTTGAGAAACTTTCTTACCATTGTCTCATCTTCAATCTTTCCTCCTAAGGCTCTGGTTGCACATGCACTGGCTTTTATTCTTTCACTATATTTTACAATATTCTAATCTTCTCTCATCCTTATTTGATCAAATTGACCTCTAAGACTTTCTATATTTTCTCTTCTTACATTATCATCTCCTCCATAGATGTCCTTCATCTTGATCCACATCTCATGAGTAGTATCATAGCCTTTGACTTCATCAAATTCAGCATAGCTGAGAGTTGAAGAAATATCAATCATCATGATATTATGATTCTTCTTTTCTATGATTTGTTCAACAATCAAAGTTCTAGTAGGTGCCACATACTTGGTGTGTAGGTACTTTATGCATGAGTCTCCAATAGTTTCCAAATGAAATCTCATCAGTTCCTTCCATGCCTTGAAGTTATCTCTATTCAGCTTGGGAATCTCCCTTCTGTAAGACATCTTGATCTTTAGCTTAGGTCCTTGAAACCTTCTCTACAAGCACCAAATCTCTAATACCAATTGTTGGAAATATAAGAGAAGTAACTAAGAGGGAAGGGGTAAATTAGTTACCATGAAAATAAATCCCATATCCCTTAGATGTCAATACAAATCAAAATATAACTTCTGTTGAAACTTAGTTAACACAGAGGCACACGGTTAACACTAACAATTTATTGTCACTCAGCAAGTACTAAAATATCAACTATAACTTAGTAAATACTAAACATGCAAATCTTCAGTTATTAAGTTTGATTAAACAAAATTAAATTAGTTGCATAGACATAAAATAAATAGCATGAACACAAGTGACACCAAGATTTAACATGAAAACTCTATTTGGGAAAAACCACCAATTGAAACTAGTTACTTTTTTTCACTCTTTTGAAGTAAGCCCTAGTAGGAGTCAACCCTGTTAAAGTTTACAAAACACATTGTTAGGTGTGACCCTATTAAAGGATTTAATCACCCTTTTAGGAGTGGCCTTGTTACAAGTCTTTTAGACACTTCAATCTAGAAATGTCACCTTGTTAGAGGATTTGGCAAATAGCTTTTAAGCTAACTTTGTTAAGAGATTTCATACACTGCTACAATTATGAGAGAGTAACAATGATATGACCTGATTGCTGATGCAACTATATTTTTTATTTCAGATCTCTTTTCTAGTTTGAATACTTGATCCTCCTTGATGAAATAAGACTCTTCAACTCGATCAACTCAGGATACTCTACTATCCTTCAAATTTGCTTCATTGGTTTATCTTTTCAATCCCACAAATTGACCTTATATCTTTTATTTTGTCAAGTCATCTTGAATACACTTGTAAATATTCAATATCCATCCCTTAATTTGGATAGACTTAACAAATTAATTCAATAAAATAAATATGTTTATTTAAGAAAATCCTTCGTCAGACAACCCATCCCAGTAGATACTAACTCTGAAATGATTTTCCTATGTTAACCAAGTGAACTTGACTAACACTATAACTTTGTAAACTTCCTTTGGTAGCTGAGTGAGCTAGTTAACACTAGTTCCATGCCAACTTTCCTTTGTTAACTAAGTGAGCTTGGTTAACATTGAAATTCTATGAACTTCTCATTGGTTCCCAAGTGAAATTGGTAGACACTATCTTTTGAACTTGGTTTACTCTGGAATGCTCGGTCTAGACACTAGAAACTATCTTCATTGCCCAAGTGATCTCAGTAGACACTGACTGGTAAAGATATGACATTTTGTGTAGCATCAAAGACAATATATAATTGATCAATTATTTTCAACAGTACCTATGTAATGTTCTTTTCTTTTCCTTCTAAACATGTATGTCTTTATATTTCCTTCTAAACATGTATCTCTTTATATATTTAGAGAGATCTTTTTTAAGGCGCTTATTACATATTAGCTCAAAACAAAACAAAATTGATCCAATTGTATACATAATCCAGAATCCAAATAATAAAACAATAAAACTCACTCAACTCATGCTAAGTGATTTACCTCAAGATCCTGCACAAAAATAATGGAAACCATGAAAAATGGGTAGAGTTTGCAAGAAATTTTACAAAACAATATCATAGTAGATATTTTTAGAAAGAAATAAGCCATAACCCCTTTAAATTGGACTAGTTTTTTATTAGTTGGGTTGATTACAAATTCGTATAGAACTGTCATCGAATTAGGCACAATAAAATTAACAATCAATTGTTCCCAACTAGAAGGATCAAATACAATTTTTGAAGGTGATAAAATTTCATATGCAGCTGCATCACTTGCATGCCAAGCATGAAACCCAACTCATAACAAAAGGTTGGATATAAAGGCCTCATATGCTGGCCCAATAGTGGAAGCCAAGGATGTAACCATGAATGTATTCGAGTCTCCCTTCAAGGATCCCAAGTATCTATTGTTGTTAATTTGGGCATCACTATATGATCCAAAATGTTATGAAGTACTAAAGACTATAGTAACTTCTCCCATGTCTCTGTAAAATGTAGTATAGGTTCAAGGTCCCTTGGCTCCTAGGAATTTGTAGTAGTTATTGTCACTACTGGAAGAATAACTTCATTAAAGTGTTTAGTGTAAGGATTTGAATAAGAAAGTTCTACTTTTGTGTATAAATGTCATAATCATGAGGCTCATTCCCTTTCAGAAGCCTCTTCCACAATGACATTATCTCTAAACCAAGCAAAGGATTTTGAAGTGGTTCCCAACCTTGAAACACTCTTATAAGCAATGGCAAATCAAATGCAGATGCAATACATGAAAAATTGCACAACTTTAGTCTTTATATATAAAGAGAGATCTTTTTGAAGGTTCCTATTCAAAAAAATTGGTCTAGCTACATATATATTTCAAAATCCAAATAATAAAACTCACTCAACCCATGCGAAGTGACTTATCTCAAGATCTTGTATGAAAAAAATCTAGACCATGACAAATTAGCAGAGTTCGTAAGAAATTTTACAAAAACATATCATAGAAGATATTTTTAGAAAGAAACAAGCCATAACCTAGTTAAATTGGTCTAGTTGTTGATTAGCTAGGTTGATTAAAAATTCTTGCAGAGCTATCATCAGATTAGGTACAATAAGATGAACATGTTGGTTGTTCCCATCTAGCAGGATCAAATATAATTTTTCAAGTTGATAAAATTACATATATAGATGCATCACTTGCATTCCAAGCATGAAGTGCATTCCCCAACTTATAATGAATGGTTGGATATAAAAGCTCCATACACTGGCCCAACAACAGAAGCCAAGGATGTAACCATGTATGTATTGGCACAGTCTCCCTGCGAGGATCCCAAATATCTATTGTTGTTGTTAATTTGTGCATCACTATATTATCCAAAATGTTATGAAGTATTGAATCTAGTAGTAACTTCTCCCATGTCTCCAAAAAATGTAGCATAGGTTCAAGGTCCCTTGGCTCCCAGGAATTTGTAGTAATTATTCTCACTACTAAGAGAATAACTTCAGTGAAGAGTTTAGTGAAAGGAAGAAAGTTTTTCTTCTATGTAAATGCCATAATCATGAGGCTCATTCCCTTGTAGAAGCCTCTACCACAATGACATTACCTCTAAACCATGAAAAGGATAATGAAGTTGTTCCCAACCTTGAAACACTCTTATAAGAAATAGCAAAGAAAATACAAATGAAATACATGACAAATTCCAAGGTAATCAAATGTTATTTCCAAGGTGATCATGACAAATCGTAATATCTTAATATCTTAAATGAAATAAATTGGAGGGTAAAAATATTGTGAGAAGTGTGTTTTCTTTAAAGATCCTATGCACACAAACTTTTAAATGAGAAATTAGATAAAGAATGTACACAAAAACTAGTAAAATGTTTCAAATGAACAAATCTGACCATACCTCTCTCTGACTAGAGAAAAACTTCATGAGCTGGCTAAGGGAAGGTAGGGCATATTATAGTAGAATAATATGGAAAAATCAAACTATAGACTTGAGACCAAGCTTACACACATATTTTTCTCCTATTATGCATTTATCTCTACAATCCTATTTTCTAAAAAAAAATTGTAGATGAGAGAATGCAAAAGATTAGCTTTAAAAGCTACCGCTTTCAAGAATTTTAGCTGAATTTTTTTGTGTAGCAAACAAAAATGATCCCTAGGAAAATACCTAGTTCATAGGACATTACAGCATCTTATGCATCTATGTGCACTGATATTTTTCTAATATTTTGAAATGGTGGATAGATGAGATCCTTCTCTAATGATCTTTATTAACCTATTGATCTAAAGCCTCAACTTTTACATAATAAAATATCAATACCAATATTTATGCCATTCAGATGAGAAAACTAAAAAAAGTCATGGTTAGAATTTATATAAAATGAAAAAGGGCTTACAAGGTGCCAATGGTATATCATCACAGAAACATATTGTCCCTACATAATGAAGCCCAAGCCAAATCCAGAAAAGAGCATTTTTTTACTACAAATAATTAGAGAAAAAATATAAGCTCAAAACTTTTAGGAGAGTATGTTGACAATTAGTATGAACGAAAGTAACAGTCAACTATAGAAGAAACCCATATAGTTGAGTTACTATACCATCCAATTTATTGCATTTAAGATATTAGGATATGTTGTTTTAAGCAAATACAGATGCTATTTCCAAGGTGATCATGACACAATAAGAAATAATGTAATTCCTATTATAGATTGGTCAAACAAAGATTAAGTTTTTACACAATAATGATTCATGTTTAACACCATTCACTCACACGTGGATAAACCTATAGATGGCTAAGTTGAAGGAAAAAAGAATTCAATTGAAATATGAACTAATGAAAGATATAGAAGAACCAAATGAGAAATCATGTGAACAACTCCCTAAATGTTCAAGAAAACAAGAAGGCCAAAACAAGAAGAAGAATGGAGGGAGTGGCAAGGAGTTATAAACAAGAGGAATGAAGAGGAAGGGGATAGAGGACAAGAAGGCACCCCAAAATAAGCAAAGGTCACCCTTATGTCCAAGTAAGAAAGAGATGGATTCCCCCTTTAATGAAAGTAAAGAACAACATATTGAGAGATGTTTTGTGGTTGACATTGAGGCCCTTTCAGATGATGATCAAATAGGGCCCTAAGGTGTAAATATCTTGGACATTAATTTGAGCACTCAAGATCGTGATTAAGGAATTCAAATTCATGAGAATGAACTAGGTGAGATCACCTCTCTAACATGGCTATCAAAGTGAATGTGATGGGGACAAAGAATAATATCCCAAACCATTAGGAGTTAGCAAGGTAGATCTGATATTTACCTTTGGATTTGGTTTTCTTCATGCAACCTTATTTACTATAACACTTTCACGGATTCTATCTAGTACTCCCATAATATCCTTGTTGGTGTAAATAAGTATTTACTATTTACACTTACTTAAATTTACTTAGGTTAATGCATCTTTTTATTATTTATTTATTAGTCACCTAGGAGTATGCACACTCTTGTGAGTTGTCATGTTGACAACATAGGAGTTCGCACCTCTTTTATGCACATGTTGTCTACAACACAGGAGTTAGCACACTAATTAAGCACATGGTGTCTACAACATCTCCACTTGAGATACACCTTATCATTCTTATCCTCTCATATAGAATTATAGATAATATGTGTGCTTAGTTGTCATGCTTATCTTATTTCTTGGTTCTTTCTAGACCCATTCTAGATGCTTCTTGAGAGGCCTTTATATATAGGAACTCCTGGTGTATTTGTACACACACAGTGATGTATCAAGACATGATATGATATATTGATCATACTCTTTGGTCTATAGTTGTACTTTTTTTTGAGTTTTATGATCTTGGGTGAATTTTTCCCTAAGGAAAATTCTTACATGGTATCAGAGCTTTTGAAGAATCTCTCTTCACATAGCCGTTTGAGACCATCTTGTTGCTTCAGCACCTCGGCTCGAATCTAGATTATCACTATCATTGAGAGCATCTAGAGCCAGATCTAACCTTGCCATTGCATCCAGAACATCAATTCAATAAATTTTGACTATAAATTTTCCTACCCTAATCCATAGTCAAATTTGAGGCCTTTTTTTTTGCAAATCAACACCTGAAGGACCGATTTGCAAAATTGGTATGATCATTTCAGATCTGTACATTTAATTTTCAGATCTACATTTTTTTTCATCTGCATCTCTACTATTTTTTTTGGATCTCCATTATTTTCCAGAAACTTTTTGGCCATCGAGCCATAGGAGATTTTTTTGCAAGTGAAGATTGGTGCTTACTAGTGCAAATCAAATATTTGCATCACATTCAAAAGTCAAAAAGCCCACGAATCAACTTTTGTTTCATCAAAATCAGACATCTAGGTGAAATATAGAGTCATTTGATTTTTGGAGGTGCGATGGCAATTCAGGAAAAAATAATAATAGAGGCAATTTTCAAACAGTGATATCTCCCTCATACGAACTTTTTTTTGGAGCAATTTTTTTTTTTGTTTTGGGGTGAAATTTCATGATCCACACATTGGTGTAGGTAGTTTGATATCTCTATTCTTAAATTTTTCTACAACTTGCATATCCTAATTTTTTCCACTTCAAATGTTTAGTATGGGCTCATTTGGACACATAATCAGGTACCATTTTTTTTGAAAGTGCATTTTTTTGTCTGCTTTCTAGATCTACAATCAAATTATAGGTTCTATGGATAGAAATATTGCTTTCAAAAATAGGCCCTAAATTGGCAAGTGGCTCTAAAGTGCCAAATCATCCATTGGGGGGTTTCTTTGATTCTCTCTTGCATTTTGGTGGGTGCATACATTTATTGATCTCATGGAGTTTTGTTTCACATGTTGGCATGGAGTTAGACCCAGGTTGACAAAAAAAAACTATCACAAATGGATGATACACTCCTTGATCATCTAATAAGAGAGCATAAGGAAGTATTTCCTTATTTATGTTCCAACGAATTGATCTCTAACACTGAGGAACAGCCACTTGTTAATAGAATTTTGGATATCATTTATTATAGGCTATCTTCTTTTGATTTTTATAAGGTCATTGCCAAGTTATGGTATCCATATGATCTTTGGATCTATCTTTGGGAGATGTATGGAGACCCACACAATCCTCCATTCCCAAAAGATCTTTTACCTCCAGTTGTAGTTGCATCCTCTCTAGATGAGATCACACCTCCAGATGCTCTTGTTGCTACTACTAATCCAGTTCCAGCCACAAATGCTTCAGATTCAGTGTAGCAAGAAACTTCATGTCTTCCTACTTTACCTTCATGTGATGACTTCCTTCTAGGCATTGCAAGTTTTTTCATAGAGTATCACATTGAATATGTGGGAGACATCATCGATGATATTCATCTTCACTTTGAATAAAATACTTCATCCATTGCCACAATGAATGATTCATGTACTTTAGCACAACTGGGTACACCTTGTCTTATAGTTCTAGCCTCAGTAGATGACTTCTTGACTGACATTTTAGGTTTGTTCGTAGAGTCATAGACAGTAGATTTGGAGGACTTCTTTAATGATATTTATCATCTCTTTGATGAGAATGATCCTTCTATAGTTGTTGTGAGGGCCCACTCTGACCCTCATGTCCATTCTCTACATGATCAATCTTTACAAGTTGATGTGATTGTGGATACTTATGTACAATAGTTGTAGGAGGTCTCTTTATCCTTTAAGGAGACTATTGGTTCTTTGAGACACATTCTACATGCATCCTTGCTCAATATGCACATGTTCCTTTTAGCATTCTTGGAGGGAGCAACCTTCAACATCGACACACAGACACTTGAACAGGTTTTAGAGATACCTTACATCATCAAGATTCTTTCTCCATATAGGGGATGCATCTTATTTTTACCCTTGCCATTGTTTCTTCCAAAGGGGAGGAACATCATTTAGTAGTCATGGATCAGCTTCTACATTGGAGCATTTCTCACTGGTCAGCATACTACCTTTAGGGAGGGACTACCTTGTCTCCTTCTTCTTCTCCTTTTTGGAGGGGACTTTTTCCTCTTAGGGGATTTTTTCCTTCTCCCATTTCTCTATTGTATATACTTGATATATGTTGTAATGGAGGGGTCTTGATTACTCCATCCATCCATACATCTTTCATCTCTTTTTCTGGGGAGGGTTTTTCCCATGAGGTTTTCCCACTTTCCCTACTTTATGAGAGATTTCATATCATTATGTACATGGGTACCTAATACGGCCTAGTAGTCGGGACCCATCATGCATTTCATCCTAGTTTTCATAAGCTTAAGTGCATTCCCCTAAGTTGCACTTAAGGGGGGGGGTGTTGGTGTAAATAAGTATTTACTATTTACACTTACTTAAGTTTACTTAGGTTAATGCATCTTTTCATTATTTATTTATTAGTCACCTAGAAGTATGTGCACTCTTCTAAGTTGTCATGTTGACAACATAGGAGTTCGCACCTCTTTTATGCACATGGTGTCTACAACATAGGAGTTAGCACAGTAATTAAGCACATGGTATCTACAACATCTCCACTTGAGATACACCTTGTCATTCTTATCCTCTCATCTAGAATGATGGATAAGATGTGTGCTTGGTTGTCATGCTTATCTTATCCGCTGGTTCTTTCTAGACCCATTCTAGATGCTTCTTGAGAGGCCTTTATATTTAGGCACTCCTAGTGTGTTTGTACACACATAGTGATGTATCAAGACATGCTATGATATATTGATCATACTCTTTGGTCTACAGTTGTGATTGTCTTTGAGTTCTACAATCTTGGGTGAATTTTTCCCTAAGGAAAATTCTTACAATCCTCTATGTTGTCAAGTTGTTATTTGTGTTGTGTAGTCTCTTTCTGAAGTTTCTCCTTCTCCTTTTGGTATATTTCCATAGACTCTCTCTCGTGCCTTAAATTTTGATCAAACTTTTGAGTATCTACCTCTATCATATCTAAAATAAACTTCACATTGTGTTGTAACTCTGGCATAAGTATTTGATCCTTGATAGCTTTCATTTGAGCATTCAAGTTTTTAAGATTGGTCAACACCCTCACCTGCAGACCTCTCATGTCAAGCAGTTTATGTATTGTTTCAACACCATATTCTTGCTTCTAATCTAACAGTTCTTTAGGTGTATTTTCTTGTATAAAAAAATGTTGAACAATTGTAAACTCTTAGAAAATGCATTCTTTTTTTTCATTAGCATTTACGGGCTTCCCTTTAACAAAATCAAAATGAAGAGGCATAAATACCCCAAATTTTTCTTTCAAAAAAATGTGTAGATATAAACATTAAGTACAACATGTCTAATATTTTTGCAGATATACACATTAATTACACCAAATTTTTCTTTCAAAACCATATGTGTAGATATAAACATTAAGTACAATATGTCCAATATTTTTGCAGATATACACATTAATTACACCAAATTTTTCTATCAAAACCATGTGTAGATATAAACATTAAGTACAACATGTCTAATATTTTTGCAAATATACACATTAATTACACCATATTTTTCTTTCAAAACCATATGTGCAGATATAAACATTAAGTAAAACATGTCCAATATTTTTGCAAACATACACATTAATTACACTAGATTTTTCTTTCAAAACCATATGTGCAGATATAAACATTAAGTACAACCAATGCAATAAAGGTACAAGAATAAGTTATTCCCTGTGAAGAAGAATCATGTCAAATAATACTATTATCTTTCAAAGTTGCGCCTAGACTGAAATTGCACTCTCTAGTATTCAGTCACTTCGAGTAACATGGAAACACTCCTAAGCAGTGGAAAGCACCTAAGTTAGGAGTGAATCTTTGGGTTATAGGCTGGCTTATCTTGATGTTTCAATGATTTACTTCTTCAAACAGCAAAATAAGTTTGAAGAGGAAAGGGGTAGAAATATTTCTTGGAAATAAATACTAAAAAAATTAAATGGGGTAATACACTGGATGGTAAGATGAATATATTGCTGGCCTGACTTGATGAAACACTTCTGGGAAGCTAACAAGAACATAATATTGCAAAGGGTCACTCACATATAAATATTTCACAAGGAGGATACAATTTAGACAAGATATTAAAGGGAATGCTAACATTCATAATGTCACAAACTTGAAGGAAAGAAGAGTATCTTGACTTGTAACCTATATGAATACCTCAGACCTTTCTTGCAACTGAAATTGAGACACAACCCATGGACTAAAGGATTAAATCATAAAAAGCTATATCAAATCAATTACTGAAGCAATAAGGAAACATAATAAGGGTTCTAAGATTGTTCCTTCATTTAGATCTCAAAGGTCATTGAACAACATTCATCCAGATTGATTGTAAAATAAAGAAGTCTATAGGAGAAAAGCATGAAGAACTCCTGGGAGATCTCGATAATATTATCTTGCATGAAAATTCATAATGTCAACCCTTTCTTCACATATTAGGAATCCTTAAATAGACCAGGATTGCAACAAGCTTTAGATGGGAGGGGAAAATGTCAAAAAAATCATTGGAGGAGTATAGATATTCCCAAGAACTTATATTCACATTTATGTTCTATACTCTCCATGTCATGGGTAAGGCTAGGTGTTTCTTACTACAAGAGGGACTTAACTTATTTTCTTTTTTGTGTCATCCAAAGATCAAATCCTCAACCACTCCATCAATATAGCAATTAACAGTTACAACTACCTTCAAGAAAAATCATATATTTTTGGTGATCATCCCACAAAAATGACCTAAACAGATCTCCACCATACCCATTCTCAACTACAAATCAAATATTCATTAAAATTGGGTCATTTGAATCACAAACTCATCCCTTCAATCAATGTCAACCCACACCGCTTCATTTTTATATTGATATTGTGCCACCCTGGGGTCAAAATTTAGGTGACTGCCAAGTCATATCTATGTGTCTACATTTGATAGGTTGGACCCACCACCATTTGTCTTTATATCGATATATCATTTTGTTGACTAGGTTGACTCATGATATCACAATATTATGATCTTATGATTAGGAGGCACCCCCTGTTGACCCCTTTTTTCCCTTTTGAAAAGTGGCACATGTCAATTAGGAACTTCCCCACATTCCTTAAAATCTCATTATTCTCATAATGTGGAGAAGTGGTAGCCATCAATCTCAAAATATCTAACAACATGGGTAAAACTAAGGCCCCCACCACTCGTGTCAATTTCTAGACCAATCACACACTACCACCTGTTAGGTTTTGATACACCTCCTACTCAACCTTGCAACCCACAAACTGAAGTTGACCCCACCATCCAAATGGCATGATGTCTCTTCCCTACATTGTATAAAGTGCATGCATGTTCATAATGTGGGCATATGCACACCATCGATCTGGAAAGATTGGATAATGATTATATATCATTAAATCTCCTCTATGGGTTGGAAACCTCAGCCAATCAAATGTCACTCTTTTTCCAGGTTGGTTTGACACTTTCCATGTCCCACCTTGCAAACTAAAATGGTCCCACATGGAAATGCATCACAAAGGCATATCCCTACATTGTCTAAAGACAATCATTTCCAAAATGTTGGCATATGCCAAATGTAGATTTGAGAGGATCTAACAATCAGGAAGATGCACAATGAACACTGTTGAAGCTAAGGAAAATAGGGCCCACTATGTTATGTGTTATCTCTTCACACCTTTGCAGTCAAAACTATGGGTTAACAACCTAAATCTGTGACCAAGCAATCACAAGGGAATCGCATTATCACTGCCTCAACCATGGTTTACCTCTAACCCAATGTGACCTTGCCATTTCTTTGTGACTTAGATCTTGACCCTGGCATTTAATCTCACAACCATGTGACCGACTATTAACTGACAGCCTAATGACCACCTTGCACAGTCATGGCGAAAAATGTGACTACATCCCTTCCTACCTACAAAGCCACAATAACCACCTAAACATTGATCACATGATTGTGCCACAAACTATTCATGTGGCCTTAACTATTGTGAAGTTGTGCAACTTGAAGATATAACATTTTCCACCCAGTCACAACTAAGAACATGGTTAGTAAGAAAATGGGTGTGAAACAATGTCCTAAGTAGATAAAGACAAAAATAAGGTATTGACCAAAGACTTAGGGATCAAAGATATGCATGGTGTTTTTACATATCCCTAATTTCATGGTAGTAAATAGGTCAACATATGAACATGAATACATGGCCACCACCCTAGATGAAGGAAACTTGTCAACCTATCCATTTTGTGCATGGCTGTAAAAAATGGTAACAAATACAAGGGAATTTGATCAAAATAGGAAGACAATCGCTAGATTGTTGTCTAACTTTCAAAGAGAAGGTGATGACAAAAGTTATTGTCCTTGCAAGAATTGTAATGGCTTAAAGACAAGAAGAATCAAAATCAAAACAGCTAACAGACATTGTAGGGAGAATAGTCACACTGAAGGGGGGTTTGATTATCATCCATTGGTAAGTTGTTTCTTATTTTTTTTCACAATTAATATACATATGAACACAAAGAGAACTTTTGATTCTAGGATTAGTACAGTCTTCTAGGTGACCAATATTTCATCTAGAAATGAAACATCCTTGAGAATCTCAAATTTGATACTATGACATTTTGGTTGACATACTCGACTGTGACTTTAATTCCTTCAAAGTAGTTCTCTTTTTCATCAAATGGTACAAACTATGACTCAATCAAAATTATCCTGATAGAATTCTTATTGAGCATGAGAATGGATTTCCAATGATTAATACAAGGTTTTTTGAACCAGTTGGGGATGAGCCCTATGTTCTTCCAAGCCAATGTGAGTAGGTATTTTACTCAGAGGTTCCACATAAACTAAGTTGGTCATTTTTTGTTAGACATGATCTAAGGGGAAATCTGATAAACTATAATGGAAGAAGAAGATACCAAGAGGAAGAAGTGAATCACCATTGAGAGTTAGTCAATAATGTTCCTGATGCAAATGATGTTGCTACTTATCATGATGATGATACTTCTAGTGATCACAATGATGATGATGATGATGATGATGATGATGATGATGATGATGACGACGACGATGACGATGACAACCAGGATAGTGGTGGTGATGATGTTGACGATAATGATGAGATGGATGAAGAATAATAACAATGACAGGGGGTGATTAGCTAAAATTGGAGGGGGGTTTGATTATCAATGAGAAGAATTAAATGTACAGTTAAGTGAACATTGCCTATGCTATGCAATATTTAGTTATTGATAGATCAATAATTAATTTGATTAACTTTTTATATACCTTTTACTATTTATAATTCATATGTGATGCTAATATTTGATGTAATTTTAACTATATGTATCATGAATTTTTTAGCTAACATAAGACAATTGATATAGTATTGTAGACAAACGAAGCCATTTCATGAGCATCCTACATAGTCCCATGGATCATTAGGTATAAGTTAGTACACCCCATAGAGATTAATTTCTTTTACCATTTGTAAAATATCTCTTTCATTGCCACCCATCTCTCTTATTTTGTAGAGTGCAGGTACGAGCGAATAGGTATTTGTCATATTTGTCTTCCTCGAGGGAGGAAAATATAGGAATGGAAGAAGAAAGTGAGACATTTGAATATGTCTAAATCAAGGAGATTGACTCGAGGTCAAAATATCATAAATAAATTCAATAAGAGCATGAAATTTTTCCTTTCTCAAGGGGGGTCATGTTCTTATGATGATGAGAGTGAAGGTGACTCTAATGTGCCCTTTAGGTATAAACATCTACAGAAACAATGGGTCCCCAATGAACTTCATCCAATAAACATTGATTTTTGTGTTGGAGAGAGGATATATTGCATAGCACTATCCTCATTACATGGTTTGGGCCTATTTTCCATGGATGGCATAAAGGTCTCTTACAACAAGGTTGTTGAATTGATGGAGTATGTTTGACCTTGCTATGATTACAGTAGTTGGATGCAAATTGTTAGATATAAAAAAATTATGTGTAGGTATGCACTCATGAAAAATTATATACAACAAAAAGTTAGTGAACAAAGTATAGTAGCTATATACATTGACAGTAGGCCAAAAGAATCAGAAAATATTGTAAGTTTTATAAATAGTACATGACCTACATCAACTAAGAAGCGACCCAATTGCATATTTGAGGTGCGTGAGGGAAATCATGTATTTGTATGTGCAATAAAATCAATACATGGAGGTGAAGAGATTCTTATTGATTATAATTTGAATCGCATAGATATAAACAAAGCCACTATCATGGGCGAGGTGGTACTACTATGCACATTTAAAATCAACTCCAATCAATGAATCCAACACACCATTAATTTTTTATATTTTTTTTGCTAATTTAGAATAATAACACGTGTTTTAACATGTCTCAATGATCTTTTTTGAAATACAGGGCTACAGTATGGATCAACATCAACAGGATACACATGGCGATGATGGTTATTCTAATCGACAAGTAAAACTCATTAATGTTGTACAAATTAGACACAAGAAATATGATAATGCATATTTTTTATTATGTTTTATTCTTCACTACTATTTTGGATTGATTTTAAATATAGAGATAGTAACATTTATCTTGCAAATGATTATTGATCAAGATAAGGGAAAGGAAAAAGTAGTCCACAAGGATGAGGAGCCGCACGATTGAGCTGGATGATTTAATTATTGATTTTGTGTCAACCGTCGATCCTATGATTGCAGTAAAAAAGGTAATTTTTGCTATAGAAAGAAGGATAATTCAATTGGAATCAACTAAACCTCAGACTCTTGAATCACAAAAGATGGAGGATAGGTTGGTGAACCAAGTTCGTACATATACGGTATGTATTAATGTAGTTTTTAATTATAAAAAAGTTCAATAAATTTTTTTATAGTATACTCTTTTATTTATGTCATTAAATAAAATGCATATGTGTTATTTTTATAGAGGATGTTGAGGACATACAAGGGTGATGCCCCAAAGGATGATACTTCAGGTGGTTCAAATACATTGCATGTTCTATCCTAACTATTATTTTGCTCAAATAATATTTTTTTAATATTTCTAAGAATCTTATTTTATTGTTCTCTAACAATCTCATTTTTCAGCTCCTACCATTGATCCTCTACTTACTATGCCACTTGCTACAAGGAACAGAACCGAAGAGGCACTATCAACTACAAATTTGGCAACATGTACCATGATGACAGTTGTGGTGGCATCACCTATTGATAAGTAGATTCATCTTTTTCTCTCTCATTTTTCATGTGTTTTTCCACTTGAACTCTTATTTCTTAGGGGGCATTTTGTAATATTGGATTCATTTTATGTAGGAGGCAATGAGCACCTTTCTAGGTGTACCCATGTTAGATGTACGGGAACAATGAAGAATTATGATCAATTACTTGTTAGCAATGAAGATGGTTTTCCCTTGAAAGTAGCCCAACTTCCAAGTACTTTAAAGATTTTTCCTTTCTTTTACTATAAAATCTTATACTCATAATCAAATGCACCAACCTCTCGTGCAGTCCCTTGCAATAACTACTAATCCCATTATTATTTTACAAGGAATAATATATTTTATCAAAAACTTAATGATGAATGTTTGTGTATATTTGGGCCGACCATACACATAGGGTATCATATTTTGATTTCATTGCTAGATCATGTTTCCTTTGATCAATTTCTTCAAATAAATTAAAAGGTGACTTCAATTCATTTATGAATCTAACAATTTTTTCTTTTCTTAAAAGGTGAAATTTGCAAATGAAAGAGTTAAAGGACCAACTCATTGATGCCATGACAACACTTTTTGGACCCAGCATCTTTCAAAGACTTAGGCTCCTTGAGAAAGAAATCCAAGCTTTGAAGTATATTAGATACAACTACAGGAACCAAATGAAAAAAAAAAAAAAAAAACTTGTTATGAGTAGCCCCCCTATATTCCTATTATTGAGTAGGAGAATCTTAAAAAGGATGCCACTGATAAAAAAGCAATAGCTGATGGAGAAATGGTACCACCCAAGGAAAGAAGGTATGTCATAATATTAAGAATGAAATTATGTAATAATTACTCTTAATACTTATGTGATCTTACATATTTCAAACTTCACATAGGTGCCTGACACATCAAAGGCAACCAAAGAAGAAAATAGAAGCACGGGTAGCATAAGCTTGGCTCGGATGGATATTCAAAACTTTCTAAACGAATTGTAAGTATAAGTAAATGAAAAATTATATGCAAATATTTATAAATTGTAAATTTTTTGTTCTTGATGAAAGTGATTACAAAAAAAAAATCATGATACCAAGCTAAAAATGTTGTCATGGAGTTTTTAAAAACTTCTCAAGAGGACAAGAAATTAGGCTACACAAAAGGCTATACAGTCGTGGCTGAATGACTCTTAGAAATGAGTGTGCAAGGTTCTTCTACTAGATCTATCGATGAGGTAAATAAGTCAATTGATTTTTATTTCAAATTGAATGCTTCAGCAATTACTGTATTCGATATTAGGTTCCAAAAGTATAAGTCATTTTATTTATTTTAAATAAAAAAATAATGATTATATACTTGTTCAAAACTTTAAAGTGAATATATTTATATATATTAAAATGAATGACTAATATTTCTCAGTATTTGTCTTTTATTTATATGTATATATTGTTGATAAATGCAATAATTATTTACATTGGATTGTAGCCTACATCAGCCAAGCACCGTGTAGGTGGTGATTTGAATGTGGATCCTAGTACTCAAAGTATATATTTTCTATTCAATATTTTATTTTTGAATTATTAATAAAAGTAAACATTTTAAATTAAATTTGGTGCAGTAATACAAATTTAACTATAATATCTATTGGGATTAAGAAAACATCTTGTATTGCACTTACAGGGGATGTAGAGGTTGTTTCTGATGAGCATGTTGAGGTCCAAGCTGGCGGGCAAGATGATGTGGTTGGACAAGGTAAAGAGCGCTACAATGTTTTATTAAAATCTTTAAAGTATCAACTTTTTTAAAATTTAATTTGTTATTGTAGAGGACTTTCCTTTGCAAAGGACAGCGAGTACACATCCATGACTGAGAAGAAATATCGATGATGACATGGATATTCCTTTGCAACAATATAGGGAAGGACAAAAAAAAGAAAAAAAGAAATGATTCATGTGAATGTATGTAACTTATTTGACAATGACTGATGTTTATGTCTAGATATTTTATGTTCTATTGAATGTTCATGTGAATGTTCAAATGAATCTTATGGTTTAATGTTAATATGAATGTCTTGATGAAACTTATGTGTTAATGAATTTTATCATGTGATAATTCATGAATGTTACATTTTGGTAATAGAATAAATGAATTCTTCATGTTAACAGGGAATTTAGATGTTGTGGGAGGGGGTGTAGGTGGGTCCAAATGAGCTTCCACCTTCACGTGGTTGACCCTAATTAGTAGATAATTGTCAATGGTTCCCCACCTTCCCCCCCCCCCCCCCCCCCCACCACCCCAACTTTTCCAATATTGACCATTTTCAAATAACTAGGGTGGCGGCCTTGATCTAAGTCCTTTGGACCATTCATTTAATGCCATGCTAAATTTAGAGGGATACGTAAAAGCTTGGTCAAAATGTATTTTCTTCATATCCCTAAGTCTTAACCATTCTCATCATATTGCATGGTATGATCTAATGTTATCTCAAGTCGCGACCATGTGATTGCCTTTTTTTGCTTGGTCATTGTAGTTAGCTTAATCATCAAGATGGACCATGAAGGTGCAACATAGCTAAGTTAACCATCAGCATAGCTTCATCATGGTTTATTCTAGCATCTAGTTTAGGGTTGCAATGGTGCAATAACATTTAGTTTGAAGAGAGTCTCATCTTCGTATGCAGTAAAGGGAAAACCATGGTTAGAGATGTGAAGTGGTGAAAGCCTCTTGTATGCACATTCACAGGGTTAAAAGTGAACATCAGAGTTAAGGTCATGAGCATGTGATAGATGGATGTGTGTCATGGTGGACCAGGCACTTTTGAATTCCTTTTTGCACCATCACAAGGTTTAAGAGTATTTCATCGAATGAGGGAAAATCATTTCAATTGATGCAATCCATCGATGAGCTTTAGGATTGAAGTTGTAACTGTGGGAAAGGTCAACAGGCCACAGTAAATTTAGTTCATCACATCATCGCAGGGGATTAAGGATAAACCATGGTAAGAGTGGAAATGTCACAAAATTCTCTTGATCACTTGGTCACTGTAGGCTAGGCCTAACTCAAGGTTAGTGTTGTGAGGTAGCGACTGCTTTGGTCGCAGCTTCACAGGGTTAAATTATAGGTATCTATTTGTAGTTGTAACTAGGCAATCATGGTTGAGAGAATTCTTTGCAAGGTCATAGGCATTTGATGCTAACCTTAGTTCCAAGTTGTAAAAGGGTGACAAAGGCAGGATAATTGATTTTGTAGTTTCGTAGGTGAAATGAATGTTAAAGCCTTAACTGTGACAATGTTGCAAAGGGTCAATTTCATGTTGATCGCATGATCGATCCATTCCTCTTAACTGCAACACCTTATGCTACAACCCAGTGAAGAGGCTATTTTTTCTTTTGTTCACCACGTCATGGTAGTTAAGTGCCTAGATTCTTTTTATATTCCAACTAAGTGAAGTTGTCAACATGGCCTTTGTCACATAGTCAGTTAAGTGGAAGGGATGCTTCAAAGTATTGTGTTCGCATGGTTGGGGCCTCAAAGACTAAAGGGCTTGAGAAGCGAAGATCATGGTAGTTGTTGGGTCACTATAGTTAAAAGGATAAAGTAGAAATAGGTTGCGACATAGCATTCAAGCATGAAACAAAGATACAAGGTCAACATAAAATAGATGGTTGGGTGAGGTGGTGAAATAGTTTAGGGACATTGGTCCACATGGTAAGTTAGATGGTTGACTCCATTTCACTTAATAGCATGGCTGACTTGGCACATTGAGGACAAAGAGAAGTAGCTCATTGATGGAAAATCAGATCTGTTTGATCACCTACAACTACTCTTTGGCATTCCCCATGCTTGGTAAATATAGATTTTATCCTCTTGCCACTTGGTTATCCATCTACCCTATCAAAATAGTGGTGGCCATTGCTTTTGTCCATTCAGAGCCAGATTTGCATGTAAAAGATTTGATTTCCTATATGGGGATATGCATCTTATCATGATTTCCTCTGCTCAGCAATTATTGCTCCTCTATAATCTCAACTCTACCTGGTTAGTGTTTAAAACCGATGTAATATCAGAGTTATGCCTAAACTCTATAAAAGGCAGTTGTAAATATTTGTAAAGGATTCTTCTCTGCCTATATGTTGCAACAGAATTATACTCTGCAACCTTTGCCTTCCATTAATGAAATTTTTGTTCCTTACCTTCTCTTGCCATTTTGATGTCTACTGCATATGTCTTGTAGTAAATGTTCTCTTTCTATTTCCTTAAGTTTATATGTTGTATTCAATATGTTGGCAATTGTTGCATAAGTGAATATTATCTTTCCTTTCAACATTTCATTAGTTTTAGACCTATATGTTGCTTTGGGGAATAGACAAAAGTTAAGTCTTATGTATTTCAAGTTTTCATTGATCTTTTGTGCAGTTGTAGATAGATTTGTGACCATTCAATCTAGGTGCATGACCCCCTTTAGATTAGACTGGGTAGTTTTCTTTCCTACATCTCCTTCTCCCTTTTCCTTCAAAGAGTATTTAGGTGTATCATGATTTTAAGGAAGTTGACCTTCTCTAGAGGTTTGACCTTGAAGCACATGTCCCACACTTGGAGGTCATTTCCATGTTACACGAGGTTGCTTAAGGGTCATACCTCAAGAAAGGTTACAGAATTTTGTGTCAACAATTTTTGGCATGCCTAGTGGGACATACATTTCAATTATTCAAGTCCACTGGAAGCCATTTTCAAGTTCATTCATTGAGAATTTGGGTGTTATTCTCAGTGAAATCAGCCTTTAGAGGCATTCATCTAACACCATGGTGACTCTTTGTGTTAGAAATTCTTTAGAATAACTGAGAGGGGGTTGAACCACTTATTCAAGGTCTAGATGTCCCAGTAGAACTTTTTTACTTAGCTTAGTGAACCCATTTAACTATTCATGCATCCAAGTTAACTATTCAAACTTGCAGGTTACTAATAAATCAACACGTAGCAGTAAGACATGAAAGATCAACACACATAACATAGTGATTTTTCGTGGAAACCCAATTTGGAAAAAACCACTAGTAACATGCTACTACATTCTTACTCTTCTGAAGTGATGCCCTATGAAAGATCAACCCTATTAAAGGTTACAATACACACTGTTAAGTGTGACCGAGTTAAGGGATTTCAATCACCCTGTTGGAAGTGAGCCTAGTTAAAGGACTTTAGGTCATTCACATGGAATGCCAACCTATTAAAGGATTTTCTAATGACTATTAAGTCAACCTTAGTCCAAAGGATTTTTCCCTAACTAATACAATTGCTAGAGAGTAATCAATAATGGGTTTTGATATGATACAACTTACAACATGTCTTGCAGATTTTAGATCTCAATTCAGTTCACAATTCTACTTGGCTTTCAGTCTTTGCAGCTCTGACAACTTGTTCTCTCCTGAAGCTTATGTCTCCTTAAGCCTCTTTTCTTGTTGTGCCAATTTAATCGCTCATGTAGTCACTTGATGAAGCAGATTCTTTTTACTCTATTCTTTCTTCTCAATGTCTTGTCCTTGACACCACACACTCAACCACTTTTCTTCATGACTTGTAATTCCTTAAGTAGGAATTTAGAATACTTTTCCTGCTCTATTTTCCCTCATCCAAATTAGGGTCTAGATGGATTAGGTAGGATACAGTGTATCTACCCTTTATCTTGTTTCTTCTAGAAACTTCGTGTAGAATCCACTTGAAATCACCTTAAAATGGTTTAACCTCAAATTTTGTACCACCAGCTCATCATTTTTATCTTCCACCTAGTTCACAAAATTCAAGATAACAAACTTATCAACTCAGATCTAGAAAATCTTTGACTTTTCAAATATTGCAGCAGCTCAGCACTATTAACCTTATGATGCTTAGCACATTCTGCGTAGCTCAGCATCAATTATGAATTCACTTGGCATCAACTTAAGTTTTATTGATGCTTGACACCTATTACATTTTTCTTGTCACCAACTATGTTACTCAGCACACACTATAATTTTCTTTTACTCAGCACCAATTGATATTCTGCTCAGTATGAACTAACTTTGCTTAGCACCCAATATCAACTTTGGCCAAGCTTTGCAGACAATCTTAGTTTTACCTATTCTTCTAAAGTTTCTAAGTGTAGCCAACCTTTGTGTCTTCAAGTGTATTATCAATACATTAATTCACCATTTTCTTAACTGATCCTTGTACTTTATTACATAATCATAACTCAACCTTTCTCTTAGGTGTTGTTGTTACATCTTTTTGATTAAATCCTCTTCATTAATCAACTAAGTGATAGTACTTGGATCTTATAAGAAATTGTCTTTCCAGCAAATAGCAGGTTTGACATCAGTGACAAAACAATGATTGAAAACATTCTTCTTCAACAATCTCCCTTTCTCAACAATGATCTTTTCAATCAGCTTTCAACACCAGGCACCTATCTAGTTTCATATAGACCAAGTGTTGGTATGTGTAAAGATCGTCTCTAATCTTTTATGTTTTCAAGGCTTTCTATGAAATTATTTATTTAAAGGCTTTACAATGGACACATTTCACAGTAACCCTTATTATTCCCCTCCATATAATGAAAATTATATTCCTCAACCCTCATATTGCCAGTTCCAATCTCAGCCCCAAATTGGTTATAGCCAGTATGCTCAAGGTTATTCCTATTCCCCTACCCCTGCTCCACCAACCCCAGCATTTCCATATAAACAACTTAAAGATATGATGTTGAAATTCCAAAAGAATATGTATGTCAAGTTTCATGAGTGGAGTGAGTAGTTGCAAGCTTTCAAAAGCCAAGTGGATGAAAATGCTAATAGTTGCTAGCCTGGGATAGATAGCTTGATAAGATATGGAGGCAACAAGAATTTGATGTGCAACAACAAATGGGTGAACAACAGGAGCAATATGGGAAAGATTATTCTTTTTAGACCTCTCCCCAACAACAAGAGCCAAATTTTCTAACTCTCTTTCACTCTCTAGAGTGGGAGTTGAGAAAATCTTAAGTTGAGGATGTTAGAAATAGATAATACTGGGGGGTTGAATTAGTATTTTCAAAAAAAATTCCCACAACTAGATATTATTAATTACTCTTCCACATGTATTAGAAAGTAAACCAATAATGTTGAATAGTATAAAAAACCATATACAAATAGAGTTCATAATACCATATTTTGTTAACTAGGGAAACCCAAGCCAAGGGAAAACCCTAGTGAGGATGAAACCCACAAGATGATTCACTATATAAAGAGTTTGGTTAAGGATATTGACCCTGTTAGGAGTCTATGAAGAATGTATAGTGTTTTGAGTCCCTGTTAGGAGACTAGGCCTTATTAGAAGTCTCAACCCTATTAGGAGTTGCTTCAACCCTGTTAGGAGTTGGCAAATCATATACAAATGTGTGCAAGAAGAGCCCACTGCCTAACATGCAACTATATAGTTAAGTTCTTCAAAAGAATAGATATACATACAATACTGGATCATTTTTGTGCTTTTCAATTCTTCTGATTAGATATATCAGATCTTTTTTCATACAAGCCTTTAGTAGCCTATAGAAAATCTTTCCTCCAGTTTGCTCAATGTCATAATCAAAGAGTAACTATGCATATATCAACTTGCATCATATCTCGCATTATCATATTACATCCCACCATATATCTCCTAACTTCACAAATGAAGTTCTTTACTTATATCAAACATATTGATAAATCCTTCCTCAATCGACTCTCACATCATCCTTAGAGTTAGCTCATCAAGACTTAATAATTATTTTGCTAACAAAATAATTATTTAAGTTGTACAACTCAATTTTTTGACATGCTTTGTTCTATACTATGAAATATTTGCATCGATATTTCCCTCATAACCTGAACTCAGTTATATGTACATGCATGTGCACTTGTACACATCATTAGGATGACATCATGCATCACTAGTTAACTGTGCATGAGAATATTCTTAAGGAATACTTTTCTATCAATAGAACTCATTGTGTTGTTGTATCATTGTTCAACACTTAGACAATTTTCCATCACAAATAATCATAACTGAACTGTAAAACATATGTTGCAATAAATGACAACCACATATCTCATCTTATTTGACTAATTGGCCATATTGCCAACAATATCCCCCTTTGGAATTGATGGAAACATTTTGGGAGAATTGGCTAAGTCCCAAAAATGTTGTCATACTAATCAAAGTAAATAAACATACATAACACAGTATATCTCAAAAAGATTACATCCCTTATAACTTTGATTACAAAGCTTGCTTGAAGCAAAGCTTACTACTATACTTCAAAATACAACTATACAATTTACAATTACAATTTTCCTTATCTCTCCCCCTTTGACATCAATGATAAAGGTGTCAAAAAAAGGAAAATCCTGTCAAAATCTAAAAGCTACATCGAAATCTAAAAAAGCAATCACTAAAGTCAGTCTCCAATTGCACAAGGCATTTCTTCCAACTGTCTTTTAGTCCATCTGACACACTTATTAGCACACATAAGGCATATGTAACTAACTCTATTGCATTCAAGTTTGTAACCACAAACTTTTCATATGAATTTTTAGTTGCCAAGCATTCCTCCAACTGATTTTGTAACAATGTAATCTATGGGGATAAGTGGTCTTTCAAAAGTGAAAATATTTTTAGAGCTTTCTCTTTTTCTACTTGTATACCTCGGATGCTATCATGAATTACTTCCATTGTATGCTCAAAGTTCTCTAACTTCTAATATTGTTTGAGAAAGTTATCAGTAAGAGTTTGTAACTCAGTTATCTTTCCTTTGATTTGTTCATCAAAACTATGAAGGTGAAGGTATGCCAAGTTGCACTTAGCATAAATCTACTTCCCTTCCTCCATACTCTACCTCAATACCTTAATACATATATTTAATGTTTCTATATCATTCTTTATATTTGTACACATAGTATTAAGAAGACTAGCATCATGCTTAGTTTGTGCTTGCACTGTAGCAACATTAGTAAGCGTTATAAACTCGTTATCAAAAAAATTACACAAAATTGTTGCTCTTTATTGAATGTCTACAAATGTATCCATGGAACTTACTGTCCTCTCTAATCCATCCAAAACTGAAGTTAGAGTCTTCTCAATTGACTTTATTGATTTCTTCTTTTCAAAAAAATTGCTTAAAGAAGATATTAGGTTTTGTGCTTCAGCTTCATCATTTGATTATACTACTATGGTGACCACTACTACTTGTGTAGGTGGTGTAGAGGGTGTCACTATCACTATGGCTATAGGTGCACTTGTAGTACCTACCTCAGTGCTGGCTGACACAGCTCCAAATTTATTCTTAGCAAATATATCTTCTTTATTTTACTCCTGCTCTTCCTCTTTATCTTGATCAATATAACTGCTAAAGTCAACAATATTGCCAACAATGTCAAGGCCAAAATCTTTGAATGGATCTTTAGTTCTATCCACTATTACATTAGTGCTATCCACTTACATGGATTCTCTGTTAATAGTAATGTGTGGTGGTAAATCACTTGAATTTGAAGCCTCAGTTGGTTGCTCAAAACTATGAGAAGGACTAACTGCTGCCATAGTAGGGCGTATTCCCCCTAACTGTGCACTCTTCTCAGTCTCCTTAGGAAAAGTAGACATGTATGTGACTATTTCCTTTTTAGTTTCCATATTTACTTCTTCAGAATTCCCTCCCATAAGAAGAATGGATCTTTTCTTATTCCTCAACAAGGGTGCTATACCTTTCAAATTTTCTTCTAACTCTTCTTCCTTATTTACTATACATAGCTTTTTCACCATATTTATCCTTCTTCTTTTTTTCTTCCTCGATTACTCTACTCTTTCTGTTTATCAGTCTACTATACAAATCTTCAAGGATTTGACCTTTTATGTTGTCAAATCTTTTATTTTTTAGAATCATATTTCTAACTACAGCATTCTCTAGTTGTCTCCTATCCATATTATTATACAAGTCATAATATTTATTCAACTGCACAAAATTGTTTTCATTAATGATTTACATGTTAAGATTTTCTACCTTAGGTTTCCATGCTCTTCTTCCTATTGAAGTCTTTACTTCCTATATTGCAGGCTCTACTAGTATGTCACCAGTCTCTTCCTCAAGGGTTGCTACTGCACAATTGCTACATATGGCATTGTAGGTTCTTAGACACTTGTCTATGCAACTGTGACCTCTATAGTAGGTCCAGTCATTGCAATAGGCATAGGAGTTAGTATTTCAGTTTGACTACTAGCCTTCATCTATAAGGCTATCCCTTTCACCTCTTCAATATTGCACTTAAGATTTCACACAAGCAAATGATGCTCGTAATTAATTTACATCCTTTAAATCTTTTATAATTTGTACTTTTCATTGAATGTGTATCTACCACAAATTCAAAATATTGTCTCTGTATAACAGAGAGATCATTTTTTGCATAACCTATATTAATCATATTAAGCAATGTGCACTAGACTTCTCTCATTATCTAGTATATATTGCTAACTACGCAACTTATGGTATTCTTTCTAACATCAGTTTTTATTTAACTAACATGTTGCCTTACTGAGAATGCTCAATTCAGGTAGGATGAGTCATAGACAATAAGTGACTTTATTGTCTTATCAAGTGCATTAAGATGTACTTCTTCAAGAACTATATGAGAACTTCCAGGTTATTTTGCCTTTACAAATGTTTCCTTGAAATCTTCTGTCTATTCCTTCATTTCTTCATTCAAACTATCATCATTTCTTTTGTTGTTCCTTCTGTAATTCTAATTCATGTTCAATTTTCTTCTATCCATTCTGTAGAATCTTGTTGTATGTCCAAAGTTATTTCATAACTAACATACAGGTACATTCCTTCTTTGTTCATTATATTGGTTATTAGGTGCTCTTCAATTCCTTGCAATGTGTCCATGATTATTACATCTGTAACAAACAATTTGTCTTCTTTCTCCACTTTCATTGTTGTGAAATCTTCTTTTGTTACCTGCAGGGTTAGTATTCTTAAACATTCTACTATTTGTATTATCATTATCAAATTTAGGTTTCTTACAATCTACTACATTATGTCCATATCCATGACAATTATGACAATAAAAATTTGAAATAGGTTTAAAAGACTTACCTTTGCATTCATCTTCAATTTGTTTAGGTTCATCACATGTAAAGCATCTAACATGAGATTTCTTTCTTGTTTCTCTATTTTTTTCATCTTGGTTAGATTCTTTAGATTTCTCAAAGTGAATAACATTATCTTTGTCTTTAGATGTATCATCAAATTTACTCATGTTTAGATCTTTCTTGACTTCAAGAGGATCAGGTTCTTTTCTCTCAATAGATTTTTTGGCAAATTTTCCAACAAAGAATCTAGGTCCAGTCTTATCATAACTAGATCTTTGTATAGACATTTCTTCTTCAATATTTTCACTGCTAGTATACAATTTTTCAAGTTGTTATTTAGTTTGCATCAATTCACCTTTCACAGTAGTGTTGTATTTCTCTAATTCTACATGTTCCAACTTGATAGATTCTAACTCAGATGTTACTTAACTGGGATCTTAGATCTACATTTTGAGCTTTTTTTTAGAATCATTCTTACCTCCATTTTTCTTAAGACTTAGCTTAGGTTCTACTATTTTTAACTCATGTTTCAAAATCTCACTTTCTTTCTTCAAATCTTCAATATCATCATCACTATTCTACTCACTACGTTCTTTTTGCTTCAAACTATTTATCTTGTCCTTTATTTCACCAATATAAGCTTTTGCATCTTTGTATCTATCCTTTAGGCCATCTCTCTCATCAGTAAGGAGATCAATCTGCTCAAGAGCTTCTTCAAGATTCTTCTTCAACTATTTCATATCCATAGGGATTTTATTGAAGTTGTTAAGCCTCTTCTGAATAACTAAGTTGTGATACCAATTGTTAGAAATAGATAATACTAAGAGCAAGGTGAATCAATATTTTCAAACATTTTTCCCATAATTGGATATTATTAATTAATCTGCCACATGCATAAGAAAGTAAACCAATAATGTTGAATAGTGTAAACAACCATATACAAAGAGAGCTCATAACACCATATTTTGTTAACTAGGGAAACTTTGGCCAAGGGAAAACCTCAGTGGGGATGAAACCCACAATATGATTCACTATATAAAGAATCTGGTTAAGGATATTGACCTTGTTAGGAGTCTATGAAGAATTTTTACTGTCTCTGGTCCCTATTAGGAGAGTAGGCCTTTTTAGAAGCCTCAACCTTGTTAGGAGTTGCTTCAACCGTATTAGGAGTTGGTAGATCATATACAAATGTGTGCAAGAAGAGCCCACTTCCCTAACATGCAACTATATAGTTAAGTTCTTCAAAAGAATAGATATACATACAATATTGGATCACTACTATGCTTTACAGTTCTTCTAATTAGATATATCAGATTTTTCTTCATACAAGCCTTTAGTAGCATGTAGATAATCTTTCCTCTAGTTCACTCAATGTCATAAACAAAAAGTAACTATGCATATATCAATTTGCATCATATCTTGCATTATCGTATTACATCCCACAATATATCCTCTAACTTCACAAATGAAGTTCTTTACTTACATCAAACATACTAATAAATCCTTCCTCAATTGGCTCTCATATCATCCTTAGACTCAGCTCATCGAGACTTAATAATTATTCTATTACCAAAATAATTCTTTAAGTTGTACAACTATATTTTCTAACATGCTCTATTTTTTACTGTGAAATATTTGCATCAATATTTCCCTCATAACTTGAACTCAATTATCTATACATGAATGCACACTGGTATACATCATCAAGATGATGTCATCCATCACTAGTCAATTGCGCAAGAGAATATTCTTAAGGAATATTTTGCTATCAATAGAACTCATCATGTTGTTGTATCATTGTTGAACATTTAGACAATTTTCTATCACAAATAATCATAACTGAATTGTAAAACATATGTTGCCATAGATGACAACCACATATCTCATCTTATTTGACCGATTGGCCATATTGCCAATAGAGGAGGATCTTGCAAGAAGGTTGGTTGCATATCAAGAGGAGACAAGGCTCAAGCTTGCCTATTTGCACACTGTTGAATCACAAGAGCCCCCAAGAAGAAAATATGTCATCCCTAGCTTCAAAAGGCCCCCATCACAAGAGCCTATAGCTCCTTAGCTTGATGTTGAGTTGTACCAAGGGTGGAAGGAAAAGAGAGAAATAAAAATAAGGATATTCTTGTTCTTGAGGAGAAAAAATTGGCTTCTGAGCCTAAGATGGAGCTTGAGTACCTGCTACAAAAGGAGGAAAAGCTATACCTAGTATTGCAGTAGGAGGCTTCTTGTGATATGATCAAGGAAGAGGTTGCCTCAAGTTTAAGAGAAATCAATTGTTGCTCATGAACCATCACACACTCCAAAGGGAGAAACTTTTTTGTAGCAGCTAGAACCACAACAAGTATAGCTTGAGGAAAAGCTTTCAAGGAAGCTTGAGGTAGAGTGTGTGAGGAGGCTAGAGGCCCAGAAAAAAGAGCATGAAGTAGTTCTTGCAAGGGATTTTTTTGCACAAAAGGAACAATGTGAGAGAGAATTACAACTAAATTTGATGAGCATGTTGTATGTTATAATAGAGACATCAAAGGAGGCACATCCAATAATTTCATCCACATTATAAGAGGCTACATAAGTACAATAGGTGCAACCTCTAATTTGAAAGGATTCAGATGGGCTCAAAGAGGAGTGCATGTTGTAGTTGCACTATGAAGAAGAACATACACCACCATCCATACCATCAGAATTAGCTCATGCTAGCTAAGAAGACTCAAAGGTTGTAGAGCACAACCAAGTGGTCAAGGATGATTTTTTTGACCATACACCATCAAGAGGATTCCCTATAAGGCATCTAGAGCTCCAAATTTGCAAGTTTCCCCTAGTCATGCTCATTCTAGAGCACTAGGGAGAATTCTACAAGAAAGAGAAACCATGTTTTTCTTAGGATCAAAGCATCCCAATGTTGGAGAGAAGATTTTTTATTTTTAACATTAGGAGGAAGGCATTTCATGTAGAAACATGTTTTTCATGCTTGCTACTATCTTCATCCACCCTCATGCATGGGCGAAGAAACCAACTAGTAAGGAAGGGAAGCTACTTCAACAAACCAATCAGTGGTTTTGTTTAACTTTCCATGTATGTAAATTTTGTACATAGTAGAGTAGGTGTTTTTTCATATTTTCAAGAAGTGCACAAGCACGTGAGGTTGTTTCCCCGTGAGATAGGAGTTTTGAAGTTTTTTTGTTGCAAAGGTTGTAATTTTCTAGTTGTTTCTAGAAATAGGGTTTCATTTTTTATGACTCCATAGCCCAATGGATTGCTTAAGGCTACTAGTCCATGCTTAGCGGGCAAGCATCCCCTCTGAATAGCTAGAAATGTTAACCATTTTTCTCCCCACCCCCCTCATTTTTTCCCAGTATTGATCAATTTCAAAGAACCATGGTGGAGGCCTTGATCCATGGCCTTTGGACTCTTCATTTATTGTCATGCAAACTTTAGAGGGATATGTAAAAGCTTGGTCAAAATGTATTTTCTTTATATCTCTAAGTCTTAACCATTTTCTTCATATTGCATGGTATGATCTTATGTTATCTCAAGTTGTGACCATGTGACTACCTTTTTTTCACTTGGTCACTATAGTTATGGCTTAATCATCAAGATGGATCACAAAGGCATGACATAGCTAAGTTAATTGTCTGTGTAGTTTCATCGTGGTTTATGCTAGCATCCATTTCTAGGTTGCAATGGTGTGACAACATTCAGTTTGAAGAAAGTCACAGCTTCACATGTAGTAAAGGGAAAATCATGGTTAGATCTGTGAAGTGGAGAAAGCCTCTTTCATGCACGTTCGTAGGGTTAAAAGCTAAGATCAGAGTTAAGGTTGTGAGAATTCGACAAATGGACATGTGTCATGCTGGTCTAGGAACTTTTGAATTCCTTTTCACATTGTCGCAAGGACCAAGAATATTTCATCGAATAAGGATAGATCATTTCAATTGATGAACTCCATTGATGAGCTTCAAGATTTAAGTCGTGACCATGCAAAAGGTCAACAAGCCACAGTCAATTCAGTTCATCACATCATCACAGAGGATTAAGGATAAACCATGGTCCGAGTGGTGATGCTGCAAAATACTCTTGGTCACAGAAGGTTAGATCTAACTCGAGGTTAGTGTTGCAAAGTAGTGAATCCTTTGGCCATAGCTTCATAGAATTAAATAATAGGTAGTAGTTTGTAGTTGCAACTAGGAAATCATGGTTGAGGGTAGTCTTTGTAGGGTCATAGGCATTTGATGCCAACCTCAATTCCAAGCTACAAAAGGGTGACAAAGGCAAGATAACTAATTTTGCATTTTCACAGGTAAAATGAATGTTAAAGCCCTAACTGCAGTGATGTTGTGTAGGGTTAATTTCATGTTGATCACACAGTCAATCCATTCCTCTTAACTGCAACGTGTTATGTTGCAACCCAATGAAGAGGCTATTTTTTCTTTTGTTCATGGAGTCGTGGCAGTTAAGTGCCTAGATTCTTGTTGTATTGTGACTAAACAAAGCATTCAACATGGCCTTAGTCACACAGTTGCCTAAGTGGAAAGGATGCTTCAAAGTATTGTGTTCGCACAATCAGGACCTTAAAGACTGAAGGGTTTGAGATAGCCATGACTAGCCAAAAATGATTAGAAAAACCTAAGGCAATACTCGTTCACCTGGTCACTGGTTTTAGATGCTAAGGCATAAATTAACTATGAAGCAATGATCATGGTAGTCATTGGATCACTGCAATTAAAAAGATAAGGTGGAAATAGGTTGTGACATAGTGATCGAGCATGAGACAAAGATATAAGGTCAACATAAAATAGATGGTTGGGCGAGGTGGAAAAATATTTTAGGGACATTGGTCCATGTGGAAAGTTAGATGGTTGACTCCATTTGACTTAATGACATGGTTGACCTGGCATGTATGAGAGCATGATGAAGCAAGATTTAATCGATGAAGAAGATTTATATTTGGTATTCTTGGAACTTAGATGGTTTTCATCTGTGTTGCCATCAATGCCAAAGGGGGAGATTGTAAGCATGAATGTTGATGCTATGGGGGAACATTGTAGAACATTTATATGATGTATTCATGACTGTATTTTTCATTGATGACAACATAGTAGTAAGTTTGTAGAGACTGACAGAGCAGCAGAATGTAAATTTTAAGAACAATATATTACTCACTTGTTAATGAGCAGTTTCCAGTGCATACTACAATATGTTTTTGTTACAAGGGTAAGTGCATGGAACCTCAATTGAAAATGTACGAAAGATATTATTGATCTACAAAGAACTATATGGAAACAGAGTATTAGGAAAGTAATTCCTATTGTGTGATTGTTATAGTTCATCACAAATGTAATGAAAGGTTGCACAATTAACTGAAGACAGTATACTAGCCATTGATGACGTTAGAGTGTGTGCATGTATGCAAGTCGCACATGTAAAAGTCTATTTATAACTGTGAGCTGACAGCATTTATTAAATGTGTTCATTTAATTAATGTATTATAATTAAGTGGGAAGCTGACTCAAAGATTTATTATTGAGCATGGTATAAAGGAAAGATGTTTTCCATGTTTAACATATAGATAGTAGATCAGACTTGTGAATTATTGAGCCATAGAGTGCTACAAAAGCAAAGTGACTTACCTATGCATATAAGTGACCTTAAGGGTTATTATTACTAAGTACAAAGTTCTAGATATGATTGTACAGTCTGAAGGAGAAGAAGTCTGGCATACTAGATAGAAGAAGAAGTTAAAAAAAAAATCACATCTATTATTCTGAAAGGAATAGTACTAAGTTCAATTGGACAGTGGGTTCATTTATCTAATCTTGAAGCTATTTGGATAGTGGGTTTAGTTGCCTTTCACAACTCCTAACAGGGTTGGAATCTCCTAATAGGGATTCAAAGTCTCCTAACAGGGACTCGTATATACTGAATGTGATTAATTAGACTCCTAACAAGGTCTAGTCTTTTACAAGGAACATTTATATTAGTACAGCATCTTATGAGTATCATTCCCACCAAGGTTTTCCCTCTGATCAAGGGTTTCCCTAGTCAAAATATTTGGCGTTACTATGTATATTTATCTTTCATGATTGCTGATTACATTACTCACATGATTAAGTTGGATTAAATTTGATATTGAGTATGATAATTATATAATTGCTTCACCCCCCTCCCCAATTATATTGTACTAATAGACCTTCCTCCAAAGCATGCTATTATGGATTCCTCTTCTCCTCTAGGTCCAAGCAATTCCCCATACCAATTCCCCTATCCCTCAAAATCTATTTATCTCTCTTAATCCATCTCATGATCCCCTTCCTAATCAAGATCAAGACATTCCATGTGCCACGCACATTATTGATTCCCCTCCATCTCATGAGTTAGTATCCATTAATCCTCTACTTCATGAATATTTTCCTTCTACTTCATCTACTACAATTCCTCCATGTCAAGATCAAATCACTCCATCTCATGGTTCCATTCCCTCCACTCCATTATATGGTTCTATTCTGTTACATGATCCAATCATTCCTTCCATTCCACTACATGATCCTCTTTTAAGTCAAGATCAAAGTACCCCTTCCTTTGCATTTCATATTCTTATTATCCCTCATGATTCCTCTCATGATACCAATCCTCTGTAAGACCTTGTCACACCTATCCAATCCACTCATGAACCCCCTATACATGGACTTGCATCTTGTATTGGAAATGATAAGTATCCCATTGAAGAAATAATGTCTCAAGACGTTGGTATGCCTTCCACTCCTTCCAAACCTAAATGTTCCCATCATCCATATTCCAAGTCCATTTTGGGAGCTTATATCCATAATTTTCTTCCTTATGTTCCAAATCCAAACCCTTCATCCCTTCCATCCATTTTGGGTCCTTACTTACATCCATCCACCATATCCATGTTTTCCACTTCATCCCCTCATGCTCCTAATAAAAATCCACAAAGGCATGCATTCTTGAATTCCTTCCAATGTTCACCTTCTGTAATTTCATCCATATGCTCTCCATACCATTTATCCTCATACACTCATAGCAACCAATGGAAGCAAATTGGATGCCAAAGATAAAGTGTATAATGCCAAAAATCTACAAAAATCCAAGAGTCAACATGTCCCATCTAAAAGACATGTTCAAGAAAAGAAAAATATGATCCAAAACAAAGAAAAAATTCAAAGGCCACAAAGGCTGAAAATAAAAAATGTGAAAATCATGTGGATTCTGAAGCTACTTAAAGTTGCAATGATTCTCAAAGAAAATTCCAAAATGGCGTCCAAAATTCTATTTTCCAAATCCATTTTGGGTCCTTATGTACCCAAATCCACCATCCTAAATCCATTGTCTCTTTCATCCATTTTGGGTCCTTATATCCCAAAATTTCCTCCTTTCCATCATCCTTCAATGTGTGTTTCAATGATGATCTTTCCACCTCCTTCATCCACTCATTCACAAGCCTTCCAAATTGGCATCCATCAACCACGTATCCAAACTTTTTCATAAGTCCTTGACCTTCATTTACCAATCCCCTTCATCCTTCTTTTCACTATCCTACCAACATCTATGAGAAAATAGTAAATATTCCTTGAAAATAAAAAAAGAAAGAGAAATACCATCCATGTATCTAGATGCTTGAGTCCTCCCTTTGTATCCAATGTCTTCCAATTCCAATTATACATCCATTCACTTTTCCTTTTTGACTTGCACTCTACGTTGGGGGTAATCCCCATCCATACCACATTGCCTTACATATCTTCCATATTTCCATCATCATTTTCCATCTTTGATCTTGACTATCCTTTTCCTTTCATCCATCCATATGAACTTTCCATATCCCTTTCTCATTATCCATACAATATCCTACATACTCCCACCATCCTTTCACATATTTGATCTTGACATCCTATTCATATCTTGTACCCCTCATCCCTATTAGATTAATTTCCTCTATCCTCCATCCATACTCCAACATACTTCCATCCTTCTTTCATATGTCCTTGGTCTTAGTTATCCCATCCATTTCATCCATACTCTCATATCATTATCCCTATTTCATACTCTCCCTCCCATAGTGCTTATTCATTCCACTTTTAGGCCTATGCTCATGATCAATACTCAATGTACAACAACCAAATATTCATACATGCTTTGGAAATACACATGCCTTCCCTTCCTCCATACAGTATCCTTCATACCATCTTTCCATGTTCATGCATCCTTTCCCACCGTATTTCCTATCATTGGTATGGGGCATCTTTTGAACTCCTATGAAACATGGTCCTTGGCTCCCCATTGTCCTATATTGGACCCTTTGGTCCCCCATATTGTTCCACCATTCAGATATCTCCACCCTTCCCAGTCATTTACCATTCTGTGGATCTCCCTTATCAATGGTCCCAATCTAGTTCTTTTCACCGATTCAATCAATTCATTTATCCTCTAATCTTATCATTTCATACAAATCAATTTCCATCCTATATAAATATCTTTTTATTCTCACCCAAGCTTATCACATCATTCATCTCATTCAATCAAGTTCTTCCATCATCTAATCTGATCTTGTCCAAATTCTTCTCTTCACCATCTAATCTCATGACATTGAGCTTTAAACCATCAAACTGAGCTTATCAAAATAGTGATTGCAAACAAAAATTACACAAATTTACACTGAGACTACATGATTTGAGAACCTTGTTCCTTTCACATAATTGCCAGTGAACAATCGCAAACATTTCAATACAATTCAATCAAACAATCAATTTTCACCTTACACGATGAATCCTTTCTATGTAGGCTTAACAAATTCACCATCAGAATAAATTTTATGGTAAGAATTGTGGACTGAATGACTACTGGGTCATAAGGTCTTTTATTGATTTTATCTTTGTGTGTCAGCAATAGCCTCCCCAAGTGTGCCTCGATCTTCAATATCTTGGTATCATTTGAATGGCTTAACCTGATTACATGGGCCCTTTTGCGATATGATATAATTTCATGATTCTTTAACACATTTTTGTCAATTTTTTATTTATGGTTACGCATTTCTCTCTAGGGGCAACGGTTAGCACACTTTCCACCAAAGATCCCTATAAATAATTTGGGTGTACCTAGACCTCTCCGGTGCATATATGTCATTTGTTCCATCATGACTATGAAACTACATCTATTTTCCTAAAGTCTATTTTGTTAAGAGTCCAGTCCAGGCAAAGGAATCTTGTCATCTATGCTACTATAGCATTTGGTGCATAACTCCTTTTGCAATATCAAACTAGGGTGTGCTCTCCCATATAAACACAATTGAATATCATGCATTCATGTAGTTAGGATGAATTTAGATTAATCATTACCCAATTCCCTTTACTTCATTCCAATCTTACCAACAAGTCATGCAAGGCCTTCTTTTAAGCCGTTTTCCTTCCCTTTTTCTTCCTGTGTCTATTTTTGAGAAAATATGGCAAAATATATTCTTTTTTCACCCCATTTCCTCGAGGGGGCACCCTCATCCCTTGTCGTGTCTATGGCATGACTCTTGCGACTCCTCTCCTCGCTGGGGCAACCTATATTTTCTTTTCTTTGATATAATGTCATCCTGACACCACATCAAAGAGGAGAAAAATGTAGAAACTTTAAATTGTCCTAAACACTATATTAATTGATTTAATATCTCCCTTGATACTAGAATTGATTATTTATTAATTAATTATATTTTTCATATTCTTCTACTTATTAAAATTTATTTAATTAAATAGCTTCATCTTCCTTATGTATATTGAATTTAATTCAAATACATCCTCTCTAATGTATTGAATTTATTTAATACATATTTTCCTCATAAATACCCTTTTAAATAAATCTTAATTTATTTAATTCCCTCCACTTTATTAAATTCTTTAATCATGTGATTAAGTTAAATCATATTTAGTTTAATCTTAATCTCATCCTAAAACCTAGTCTACACCCATTACTCTCATCCTTCTAAGCCTACCCATTAATTAATCCCACTTAATTAATCCTAAACACATTTTACCACCTAAGTGTTTGCTCACACATGTGTGAGCAACTCAAGATCCAATAAAGCTTCCATTTGATTATTTTATTCAAAAAGTCTTACACTTGTCCCCCTTTCCTTTCTTCAAGGTTTCTCACACATGTGTGAGAAAACCTTGAGCCATCCCTTTCACCCAAAAGGCTTATGTTGACCTTTCCATTGCTTGTATCCTTAGCCCATGTGTCATCCTTGTGGCATCTATATGGATGCGACATAGATTCTACCTCCCCAAAGCCTCTCTCAAACCTATAAATAGAGCCCTTGTCTCGAGCATTTCTCATCTCCTCCATATGCATTGTTATCATGTTAGTTTAGGCTTAGATCTTTCTAGTGAATTTAGAGATTTTCATGCTTTTATTACTAACCATTTGACAGTTATTAGATTTCATTCTTGCATTGACAGTTTAGTTTTCTTTCTTGCATTCACCTCCACTTCTTAGGATGTTTTGAGAATTGTTTCTTCTATAGCCCCCTCTTGAAGCATTCCTCACTCATCTTAGTTAGATTCATATCTCATCTTGCATTGCATTTTAATCACTTTAGAATTCAAATCTTTGTACTTGGGAGAGCACATCCACATCCCTCCAACTAGAGCACACCAACAAGGTTCACATTGGGTGCCCTTGTTGAGCTACTCTAAGGCTGTGTGGGACTATATTTGTTAGTTGGTTATCTTAGTAAAATACAAGTGGTTTAGTTGTTTCATTGATTGAATCTTTCTTATATGAACATGTACAACTAAATTTTCCTTGTTTGAGTGTGCTTTTGACAGGTAGGTTTTTTATGTATACACATTGCACTAGTGTGGTCCTTATTTTGCTTAAGACTTAAGTCGCGCTTTTCTTTTTAAAATTTTGATGTAATGTTGTTAGGCATTGTTTGAATCTCCAATATGGTCCATGTTGTAGCAATGACTTCAATCATGCTTTAAATGATATTAAAATGTTGATTCAAGGCTTGTCATCTGGCCCATAGGTCAGAAGGAGATTTAGGGTGTGTTTGCGTGCATGGAGACCACAACCAAGGTGGAGAAAATGTAAGAGGTGGCAAGATAAAACTTTATTCGCTTTGCACACTTTCCTACAATTTTACCTTGCATCTAAAATAATTGCTCACAGGATAGTTTATCAAATAGTCTAGTACCTCATTCCTACCATAACTAGAATTGAGAGAAGACATTTTTAAGTGAGAGATCTACATATGTTGCACACATTCTTTTTACAATTTTTTCTACCAACTTCTTCATTTTGTCACTACCAAAAATTTCCAATTGAAGTCCATGATGATAGATGAAATAGGAAATTGAACCTATGTGAGAGTATGTTGAAGATGGTTGTATCAATTTGGGGTATTCAGTTAAAATGGTATGCAAGCCAAATTTATGATTCCACATTTTGGATGAATGCCTACGAGAGCACACTCATGAGGCACTGGCTCAAATAATTCACACAATCTTTAAATGGGCACATTGATCATAGCTTTTCCATCCTAACCAATGGGGTTATAGCCATTTGCAAAGCTCAGCAATACTTGGTCATTCATCCCATGTGCACATTCAAATATTTCATCCATTATTGATCGTACTTACACATGCAAAGAATCCACTCTTTTTCTCAGGATGTCTACACCTCTAGAGTTCTCTGCCATGGTAGGAACCAATAATAAAATACCAGAACTACCAATTTTTTTGTATAATTCAGCAAGTCGTCCCAATTGCGATGAATTGTCTGATAGGTAGCTGTCACTCCAACAGCATTGTCATCTCAAAGCGTCGCAATTACAACAGCAACTTTGGATGGATGGTTGTTGCTCCAACAGCATTGACATCACATATAGTCGTCATTGCTACGTCCCCATTTGACAGTTCGTCGACTTGCAATGAAAGACTAAAAATGTAAGTCATCGTAATTGTGACAATAGACTATCGCAATATCTATGGCATAAAGAAATCTTGCCCTTTCTTTCTTCCAAATTGTGATAGCTTTAGGCATCCCAATTACAACAGATGAGCTTGTCATCACAAATTATGACTACAAAAGTCTGACGCTCATCTGACGGGAACCAATTCATGGTATTGTCACTTGGGCAACAGGTGGTTGTCGCAATTTGGGCCCAAATGTAGTAGTGCACCTTTCTCAAGTATTTTGCAACACTTTACAAAATATACACTCAGCTAAGAGATTTACAATAAAGACTATTAGGTCTACCTTGTTAGAGGATTTTGTTGCTAGAATGGTAAGAAAGTATCAGTGAATTGATATGATTGAGTACAACTTACTTTGTTGTTTAGATCTCCTTTATGCTCAATACTATATCACCTCCTATGATTGATCGCTCCTCTTCCTTTCCTTTGTTGTTGCATGGTAACTTTCTTATATAGTAGATTCTTCATTCCATCAACACAAACCTTCAAAACACCACATAAAAGAAACAACCTTGAATTGTTCTCCAAAGGTCCTTATAAAGAAATAGTTTGTCTCTTCGATGCATAGGCTAATTAGCATTTAAGAAACTTTTGGAGTGGGAATCTAATCAAGATCTATGATATACATTAGTCCTTATCATCTCATTTATCTTCCTTTTATTCCATTGTTTTACATTTTGTATTGGGATCATCACCAATCACGTATGTCTTCCCAATAAATATTACAAAATATTCTCTTCAATCTTGAAAACAAGCTTTCCTACTCTGTAGAATTGAAATATATTGAATTCAGTGAAATCTCAAACTTTTAGGTCCATCTTGTACAACTCAACAAAGTCCATCTTCTAGCTCAATAAAGATGTTGACATTTGGTAGCAACATAGGTCGGTAATGCTTGCCTCGGTCGATTAAACCTTCACTCGCTATACATTCCCTACTTGTTGTATATATCACTTAGTAGCCACTAACTCAATATCCATTTTGATCATCATTCACACATTCTTCTCTATCTGTACTCGGTCATTATATAGTGGCTCAGCAACTATATTCAACGACCAATATCTTAAATACTTTCCAACCATACCTTTTGCACTAATAACAACATTTAATGCATATACGATTAATAATTTCTAGGTGGTCTAGCTTTTTCTAACATGGCCCTTTAGGTGTTATTTTATCCCTCATAAATACTTTCAAGCTGGTAGGATAAAGTCATCACGGATATCATCATATGCGGTGCTCCTTCCTTTCTTATGTGATCATTTATGCTATGTGTGGCCATCCAAATATGATATTAGTGGGTGGGGTATTTTTTGGAGCTTTTTAGCCTTTTTTATTTTGTTGTTTTTATTTTTGGTTTTATTTTGTTTCTTGTTCCTTTGTTTTCATGCTCTTGTGTATGGTAATGGAGTTAGGGTCCTAGGTTTGGGGCTTATGTCCTTGAGCTTGGTGATGTTTTATCTCATTGTGACTTGTCACTTGTCTATTCATCTCTTCTCCTTCTTTCTTTATTGAGAGTATGACTTTTCGTATACTCTCACTAAAGTGGGAAATAAATGTACCATCTTAAAATGGAAGCACTTCATTTTGAGACCTTTTGGCCCTCCCTAGTCTAGTTTTGGTCTCTCTCTCTTCTTCCAATAGTGCTTCAATTTCTAGGTCATCTCTATTTTTTGGGCATGGCCCTTTAGGTATTTATTCTATCACCTTTTTGGTCATATCTTCTTGTGGTTTCAAAATTTCAAGTATATATTTGTACTTCCTTTGGGACTTAGGAATAGGTCAATCTATTCTCGAATAGGTCAACCTCTTCCCCGATCAATTTTAATCTTGGGGCCCGAAGTGTCTCGGGTGTTTCAATTGTTTCATTTTTCTCCCTAGTCATTATGCTTTATTTTTTATCCCAAAATATAGTATATAAGGAGGCTTGGGCATTTCCTTTTTTATCCATCTACTATTAAGACAAATCATACACGCATGCATGAGACTTCAAGAGAGCATTTCAAATAATTTTCAAGCATTCATCAAGAGCAATTATTTCCTTCTCGCATCAAGCTTCTTCCTTCAAGGTGGTAGTGGAGTTTAGCTTCTAAGGAGGAGATCTATCATCCAAATCATTTGTGTTCCTCTATTCTTCATCAATTATAATGTCCCCTATATAAACCTTACATAAATTGTCTCATATTTTAACCACAAAATGCAAAACAGAGAACACAAACTATTGAAAAGTCTAACAAAATACAATTATACCACCACACGAACCAAGGTCAAGTCATGGTGTGGATTAAACCTTGTGGGTATTAATAAAATGTAAGAACCAAGAAAAGCTCATGGATCGATTGAGAGAATAAAAGGAACAAAGAACTTGTCGCGTGGAATAAGTTAAAGAGCCAAGTCTTGTGGTCATACCAAGGAGGATGTACCAAAGACAAGCCCCATACATATTGGGCCCTAGTCATAATACCATAACAAATTTACACAAAAAAATGACAAATATTTGCTTAATTAACATAGAAGATATTTTCACATAAGATCACTTGTATTGGAAAATAAGAGTCACTTCAAAAGAATACTTGATTATATTAAAGAGAAAAGGTGATTAAGGTTACAGCTTGAAAGAAGACATCTGAGAATTATTAATGCCAGTGATGTTTTAAAGAATTCATGGAATCTATTTAGTCTCCTTTAAAATACTTTTATAAGAGTAGTGACTATAATATAAGGTTGTTGATTACTCTTAGCATTGTGGAACAAAAATATAACTTAGTTTTATATTTGGTAATCTCCATATTATCTGAAGTGTCGAGCATTAAAGTTGTGATTCATTATTTTATTTATCGCTTAATATTTGATTTGCTAATTCTTAGGGTGAGAAGTAGCATATGTTGGTAACCAGCCAGAAGTCTAAAAATGTTGATGCATAGATATTCATGTAGATGCATTAAAATATAAGGAAAGATCATTATGAAGAGTGGCATAATCAAGGGCCTTAATTTGGTTGGGGGATTGATTCAGAATTTAGGTCTTGAATAGCACATAACACATCAAAGAGATTGCATGACGAGTTAGAGCATCTCAGAATTATGATGCAACATGGATTGCAAATGGGTTCATGCTATAAATGAAATTGATGCGGATAGAATTGATTGCATACAATTTTTGATGCAAGAAGATGTATAGGCAATGGAATGATGTGTCAATTGTTTATCTATGTGCCTCGGAATGGCCTCCAAAGAATAAACAATTTGTAAAACCAATTTAGTAAAAGTGTCTTTATACGAATATAATCGACAAGGATAAAGCTGATGCTCCAAAAATTTGAAATTCCCCTCCTTTGGTAGTAGGGATGCATATATGAAGCATGTAGAATGCACACTCACAGATCACACATATGAACTATTGGACAAAATATCTTGGGTGAATACAAATGTGCACATACATTTGAGAAATGTTAGTATATGTGAAACAAGTATTTCCACTAACAATAACCTATAGAAGAAATTTTCGAGGTAGTGTGAAGACACGTGAAAATGCCTCTAAGTTTGCAAGAGGTTCCATGTTTGTAGTGGAATGTATTGTATTTTCTTAATGCATGGTGTGACTATGCATCACCTAGAAGGTTTTCTTTGGAAAATATAAGATGTTGATTAGCAATTTCTCTTAAATAATGAGATAAGTATGTTATTGTTTTTTAGTACTACTTTTATTTTTCTATTACGTTAATCTCTTATTTGCATTCCTAAATAAACTATAAGAGAAATTTGTCTTGATCTTTTCCTTTGTGTCAAAAAGAAGAAGGGTGCATTATGTATGTTACTGAGGTATTGTAGAGGACTTAATTTTAGGACTAGGACTATAGCTCAAAAGTGGTTTTGGATCTTAGTCATAGGTTGATCATGCTAGAAGATATGAGTCTATTAAAAAAAAAAGTATCTTCTATTATTGGAATTGTGTAAGGATGTCTTTCTATTACAAGAGGGAGCATCTAGAGAATTTGATTCAATTTATCTTTGAGGATGGATCAATACTTAAATGCTTACAGTTAGGGGACTAAGTTGATGACTAAAAAAATTCTGAAGAAGAGGAAATTAGCATTTACATAGACTATAACATTACATTTGAAAAAACCTTGAACAAGGAGGTCAACAGGTTGATGAATGTACTTGGAGTTTTAAAAGGAAGCAAAATCAGCATGAATACTTGATGTAGCCAAATCTCTTGATAAATCCAAAGTTAGTTACATTCACTCATGTTACTATTGTCAGTGAATAGATTGTCCTTTGAAGAAATACACACAAATCTAACCCTGAATACCCAAGTGAGAGGACAAACTAACACCAACAGTTGGATAGGTTATCATGGATTGATAACCTTCCTCTGAATTTTTATCGGGTACAGCTCCTTGTACAAGATGTTCAATGAATTAAATGTGGGTGCTTTTACCAGAAAGCACGAAAGGATATCAAACATCTACTTGTAAATACAACGTAGATGCGGAAATCTAAACTACAGCATGAAAAGGAACTAAAGAACAACAGATGATGCAAAGTTCATTTGCTGGACGCTACTTGGCATAATAGAATGAAAATATATCTTCCATTCTCTTGGGAGAAATAAAAATCAGAGCCTTTAAAGATGTTTGAACTGATAATGTAACAAGAAAACAGCGGTATTGAAATGTAATTCAGAGAAAACTGAGGATGACGCAAAGTTCATGATTAGTGGAAGGAAAATACACCATAATCAAAGTTCTGATATAATTAACCTTCAGTCTCCCTTCCCTGACTGTAAAAGATCATGAAATATCTTCTACACATTACAACCAAAACACTATTTCAAGAAAGACAGAAACCCCTTTCACAATATTACATCAACTATCAAAATCCTATTTCTATCTCAGGCACACAGTTCTAAAAAAGAAAAGGAGGAAAAAGCCCATGCTCTACCTCTCACAGCCTCTCAAAAAAAATAGAACAATTTTGCAAGATCTCCTCCCTGCCTAAAGGTCAAAGTCTGCATTTTGGAAGAAGCCAAAATGGAATCCCTGATTACTCTGCTGCTAGCTTATTTAACCTATTCTTCCCATAGCTTTTCAGTTCCCTAACTAAATCTTGGAACTGGCCCCTCTTTGGTTGCTCCCGTTCCAATCTTTTAGTTTTTATGTTCTTTTAAAATTCCCCTTTTCTTTACCTTGAATCTCCTTTTAATTAATTATGGATTACGAAAGACTCATATTACTCTCTGACAAGTGGCATATATTTGATGACTCATCAGCTCCCCCGTCTTGATTGCTATATTCTTTATGACCCCAAAGGATTCCTGTTATATAGTGTTTTAATATTTGCATGACGAAATAAACTGGCACCATCTCTCAGGTTACACACGATGGCACTTGCTCGGTAATAATGTAATGATACATGAGGACAATATTTCCCTTTTTGAGCTGTTAATTCCATTCACTTGAGCATTGTAACAACAATTAATGGAGAATCTGATTCTAAAACACCAACCATTGGGAGGTTTGATTAGTGTTGCCTGGAGAGCTCTAACTGTTATTGTCGATGTTAGTGCTTTCACAAATGGAGCTCTATGAAACCCGACCTGTACTTATTCTAATGCTCTTCGTCGAACACTCTGCGTGCATTCATTCCGAGCTCATGTGCTTTCCCACCGAGTACTATGCCTTTGACGTTATCTGCGTTGGCAATTGCAGACTTGGATGAATATAAAGATTTTAGTCCCGAATCAAAATAGGAATCTCAAGCTCGATATGAGGCTTGATGTGGCCCGAGAACTGCCGCTTGGAACACATGAAACATGATGCTGTGGGCAATATTATTTTTATGTCGATCTTTATCTCCTGCTATCACGAGGGTGGCTGTGAATAGAAGATTGAAGGAGGGGTGAATGCGGGAGCATTAGGGTCAAACACTTGCCATATTTGTGACTCAAACACGAGACTTCCAAACCAGCTCTATTGCCTCCTTTCATTCGATGAGCTCGCTCTCTATTTCTTCATTCTTGAAACTACATCTTTCAGTCTTCGAGGAACTTTGAGCTTCTCTACAACTATACTGTGGTAACACTCCACAATTAGGACAACCATGCACATTGGGTTCCTTGACATTCCTTCCTCGACGATAACAAAGACATTCTCAAACATTTCATCTGATGAATTCATGGCACACGTGGTCCGAGGTGTACAGAATCTCTATCTCATTTGTAATCGAATGAAGTGCTTTCCGCTCTCAAATGATAGAACGTATATCTGCTAAAGACAATTCCCTTTCCTTGCCTGCTTTACTGGCAATACTGTTCTTTTCTTGCTCCAAAGTAGTAACCACCTCGCCCATTATACGACCAGTGTTGCTTAAAACCTTTGCATACAAGCGCAGACTTAAATAAGATTATGTACTGTATCAGGATGGATTCAAATGAAGCATCGGCTTCTCTGTGACTTCGGTGATAGAAATGTTACTCGGGCCTGCCACACTCGGACAATTTATCAATGAAGAGTTTTCATTGTGTGAAGGTGAGCGGGTTCTGTTCATCTCTACACCATCTCTAGAACCTGTGATTTGTGTCTTATAATAGACTTCCCATTCTTGCTTTAGTGAATTCACCTCCATTCGAGCACCATGCCATTAATATCCTCCTCAACCGCGGGTTTGGAGGATGGGAAGATGTTTAAAATGGGAATCGTATATAGGATATAGAAAGTCTGGTGCCTTGTCGAGTATGTACAGTCGGCACTCCAAATATTGGGGTCATGCTCCTCATCACAAAGTTGCCTTATCTGGCGACATGAGCATTGGATGGCAAGGATGTTTCATTTAATGAGGAACCCGTGGTCATAGTGGTGAGTCCCAATATGCTGAACTCGATAGAGTTTGGTCAATCTTATTATAGCAAACTCTTTATCTTAGATGATGAGCCTGAGGATTAAAAAAAATATGTCTTTGACAGAAATTCATGAGTCATGTTCTCTTCACAAATAGCTGACTAATCGATCCAATCAGTACAGGTGAGTGATTTGCAGGAACTTGTCTTGAGCTCTATATTTGTATTATCAGATGCTTGAAATGTATTCTGGCAGATATACCATTCTTTTCCATTGCTATCAATATTCAATTAGACAATCATGTTTGAAATATGATCTCGATGAAGATAAACAAATCCAAGAATCCAATATATTCATCGACCTTCTGTAATTTGAATTGAATCCAAAATGAAACCCGATTGCCTTTGATCTTCCCCCTTTGATGGATGGATCTTCTTTAATTAAATGCCTCCAGATTTACAATCTGACAATGATATCATCAAACATCCGAACTGAATTCTGAGCCTATGACTTCAAACAAATTGAACCAACTCGGAACCACTGAAGAGAACTCTAAAGCTCCACTATGATGATATTTTATTCTTTGACTGAGGCTGAGCTTGGAACCTTCCTGGATTAACACTTCTACATTTTGAACCCAGAATCTGAACTTAGCTTGCATTGAACCTGCAGGATGAGTCATCTGAACCATTGAACTGCTTTGAACCACTTTGAACTACTTCGAACTTCAGTTCGAAGTGGTTCAAACTCTACACTTGAAGTTTTAAAATCGTGTCCATATCAAGTGCTAACAACTATAAAATCAAACAAGTACATTTATGCATGGGAAATTACTCGTGTGAACAATGTTGTGATTATTAAATTTATAAATCTTGTGCCTAATGATGAGTCCCCTTGGAACAAGATATTTCAATAATTGGAGTATATGGATAGGGCACGCCTCTGTGACAGATGAGGCAACTCAAGGATCTACATCTCTTGGCACTCAATGATATTGATTTAGAGGGAGTAGACCATGTTGAGACTGTTTCTCTAACTTTCAATTGAGGTACAAAGAATAAAAAAATGGCATTCTCGCCAAGCCTTGTGCTAGAGAGAAGTTGTGTACTGATGGGACAAGGTTGATATGTTGGAGAATGAAGCCTTAGTTGAAAAGGAACTTCAGCATCAGTGATCTATTATTTGTATCCTTGCATAATCTTTCCTTTGAGAGAGAAGTTTGAGTTGAAAACCATTGTTTTCACCCTATGATAGAGCAATGGTGGATCCACCCTCTAATATGGATCATGGTGGAATCATGTGTGTGACACCATGACAACACCACATGAGAGAATATGTGGTGTCTCTATGCAAAATCTTTTATTGTCATGTGCCTGACTTCATGACTTTATGGGCCCCCATGTGTAAATTATTGAAAGGTGACGATCTTTCAGATAATATACACTTGTATCTAACATTGTAAGTTGATGACTTTACAATGTTCACTATCATGATGAATATCATGTGACTTGATATTCATGGACATGTCATGATAGTTAGTATCTTTTGAACATTTTAATGGATATCATGAGACGTGATATCAGTTGAAGGTCATCATGTTCCTTATGAGATAATCATGATGAATATTATGTGATGTAATATCTGTGACCATAACTAGGATATAAGAATGTCATGTGACTAGATGTTCTTTATATTCATTGATATCATGAGTAAGGTGATATCTAAATTGATTTATACTTGTTTATCCTCCCTAGCTGAGAGGGAGTGTTAATTCATAGTAGCTTTATTTATAGTAGCTTCGTTTAGATATTAGGGTGATGGATTGCTCTAATTACATATATATGTGCATATGGTGAACTGACATACATACATACATACATATAAATTTTTATTCTTAATAGTCATCATAAACCTTTGAAGTTAAATCTATCACCCTTATATCTAAATTGAAACTCCATGACAAGTATTCAAAAATTTGCATTAGTATATTCTAAACATATTTATTTTTCTCTTGGCAAGATTGAGAAATGACCTATAATATCACTTGCAGATCGGCAACTTGGCATATGTAATATTTGAAAAGTCTTAACAAATTAGATCAGGGTAATTGTAAAATTTTAGCTTAACTAGCAAATAATCAGCTAAATAATCTAGCTAGAATGATAGAACAGAATATGCAGTTGTAGGAAGAAAAAAATCATAACATAAGATGAAAAATTGAACTTCTCATTAATTATGTTTAACAAATTACAATAATATATGCTTCCTCAAAGCATAAATCAGAGGAAAAAACAAGAATAAAACTTAAAAAATCAAAAGTATTCCTTAGCTTGCATTCTAAGAAAAGAAGCTTTATCCAATAAAACATGGATAAAAACAAAAAAACATGCTAAGTTTTATTTTCTAATAGTAATAACTAATATTTGTTTACATAAGTAAGTCATGTCATGGACGAACATGAGACATGTCCCTTCATGACATGTCTTTTGTCTATATGTCAAAAATTGGAGACCAATTACATTATTAAATATCTCATACAAGATCATTACCAAGTTATTGGCGAGGAGAATTGAAGACATGCTAAAAAAAAAATTCAATCACCCAATCATTGAAGGCATATACATTTTAGAGAACCTTATAACAAGATGGGAAGCAATGCACTAGGCCAACAAGGAAGAGTAGAACATGGCAATGATCCTTCTAGGCATTAAAAAAGCCTATGATAGAATAGAAAAGCTTCTGGTTTTCCTAATTTCTTCTGCAACTAGATTCAAGAAATGTTTAGAAACTCTTCTACAGTCATTGATGTGGATGGAAATCTAACTGATCCCATCCCTCTCAAAAGATCAATTAGGCAGGTCTGCCCTATTGCCCCCTCCCTCTTTGTCATTGTTGTTTTTGTTTTGTACTATATCCTCAGGCATCCCTCTCTTGGCCCAAACATTAAAGGTCTTGGTCTTCTAAATGAGGATGTGCTTATTAACTCTCAATTTCCTTGTGATATTGCTTTATCCTTGAAGTTATATGAAGCTAACTTTTCCAATGTTATGGATAGACTGTCATTCTTTTGTCTAGCCTCAAGTGCCAAAGTTGCCCTCTCAACTCCTTTGTCCTAGGTTGGACTAGATACCTTCCTAAGTATATCCATTCTTTAGGTTGGCAATGGAAAGGTCCCAAAACTATTGTTAGATATCTTGGCATTCCCTTTGCCATTGATCCTTCAACAAAAGATATGTGGCTCTAATTATTTGATAAGATTCAAAGAAAACATATAAAGTGGCAAACATGTCATCTTTCTCCTGCTAGCAAAATACCAGTTGTTCATCATTTATACTTCGCTTCAACTTGGTTGCTTGCTAACTATCAAATTGACAAGATTGAAAAGATTTTGAGAGACTTCTTATGATGGTATGGGTAATAAGAGAAGAAACTGTGTGAATTGGAATTGGTGTTGTAAACCCAAGCAATATGGGGGGTTGGGATTAAAGGACATTAAAAAACATGTTATTGTTCTTGCTTCTAAGTGGATTTTGAATGCTTTTCATGGCAATGAACCATGTTAAGTCCTAATTAGGAATAATAACTAATGTTCTTCTGTGTATAAAGGTAAACAATGGATAAACATTCCCTATTGTGATATGTCGTTGGGGGACTTCAAAGTTAAGATTTTTGGCTCTAACATCTTTTGTACTCTATGGAAGGCTTGGTCTCATGTGAAGGTACACCTTTCAGCCAGATCTGCTATCATCTCCATCCTATCTTGTAACTCACTGATCAATTTGGTGGGGTTTAGTTTTGAATGATAAAGTTGTTTAGCTAAACATTGGAATGATCAATTGGGAACTTGGGAGGAAATTAGAGAGATATTTGGTATTCCTCATACTCAAAAGAAAACTTAAATTCTAAAGGCAGTTGGTAACCTCAAGTTCTCTAATTTGATAGACTAGTATAGCTTCCTAAGGCGGTTGAAATGGTGTGATGGATCTTTGGTAAGTGATGTTTCTACAAATTTATATGATGCTTGTGTCAGATTCAGACAATTACCAGAGAGAGATCCCGGGTTGGGGATTCAATTGCCCCTTTTCCGATTGATCATTTTTTCAATATTTTTGGCAATCCAATGTTGAAACCAAAAAATTGTGTTTTAGATAGTTGTTAATTTAAGAACTTGCCATGAGATCCAATTTAGACTCTCTAGGTCTCAGTCCTCTTCAATGTAATATGTGTACTGTCTTTGAGACCTTTGAAAATGTTTTCTTTCAGTGTGATTATGCTACTATTATTTGGTCTATCTTTGTGGGAAGTCCGCTTTTATGGAATACCAAACCTGCCCTCTGTTGAAGTGAAATCTTAGCTGGCTATGTTGAAATGTTTGACTCTAAACATAACTATTTCTGGTCCACTCTTACTTATGAAATCCTGTAGTTCTTATGGAAAGCCAGAAATGAAGAGGTCTTTCAGAGGAATGATAGGAGGCTTAATGAGTTCACACAAAAACTCGAACATTTTTTCATTGGAAATTTCTATGGCTCGGTTTATGATGCTAGTTCGTGATGGATTACTGCTTATTCGTAAAGAGGATGTCAAAGCAATCAGTTATCTTGATCAGTACAAAGTTTTGCTATATCCTGAGGAATTGGACCAGCTTGAAAACATGATGAAAGAGCTTAATGTCTCTTCCGATATTCAGAATCCTGTCCCAGAAAGTAACAAATCTGAGTGTGTTGCGGGACCTGCAAATGATGCTTCAAATGATCATGTGCTCGCAGGTTGGAATGATGAATTCTTTTCTGTAGAATTTCTTGAATCCCTTAAAGCCAATGATGGATGGGGCCCTCACGAAGACTGATTTTATAATTCCTTAACATGTATTGTGAAGTTAAAAAAATTGTCCTTTGGATGATACTGATATACGCTTTGGTCTACTTCTTGACTCCCATTTTGTTATTGTGGAGGACTCTGATATGTATAATTTTGCTTATCATCCAACCTGCTGTACAGTCGATGAAGAACATTATCTCTGAACATATATGCTGAATGTTTTCAGTTGTAGCGATTGCATCAAGTTGTCTGAACTATTCTAATATCAAAAAAAATTAATTAATTTCCATCTTTAGCATTTTAGAATAATCTTTGTTCTTGCATGTTTGGATTTTACATCTGATTGTTAGCCAAAGACTGACCATTACATTCTCTTTCAGGCTTTTTTCATGTTTTAGTCTTCCCTTCAAGTTGATTATACTAATGACTACGTCAGGGAACTTTGGAAGGTCTTGTGACATTGTTCAATTAATAAACTTTTCGAATCCATTGAATACTCTTCATTTGTGGTCTCCAATGTTGCTTCTCCCAATTCAATTGGTCTGGGGGATGTCATTTCCCGGATAATTGTCCAAAGAAGCAAGAAAGATCAGCTAACTCGATTTCAAACTCTCATTCCAAGGGGTGGGGATTGATTTTAAAAAATCAAACATTGTTTAGCTACCTATTGGTGTCCTTGTTCTTTGCTTTGTGAATTTCAGGTCCCTCGGTTTAGGTTTGCTTGACTATTGTCTCACTAAGTTTCAAGGCCCTTTCAAAACTTTTTTGCAGTTCCTTGTAGTCAGGTGGATCAGTGTTGGTTGGTTGTGCTTATCCTGTCAGACAACATATTATGAAGCGTTTTGAGGTCCTTTAAACACATGTTGTTTCATTGTAGTTAGCTGGTTTGTTGTTGGTTGGTTGTGAGGATTGATAGGAAAAATGCAGACATTGTTTAGGTACCTATTGGTGTCTATGTTGTTCTTTGATTGTGAATTTGAGGTCCCCTGATTTAGGTTTGCTTGACTATTGTTTCACTGTGTATAGAGTTTCAAGGCCCTTTTAAAACTTGTTGGTGATTCCCTGTAGTCAGGTGGTTCACTACCGTTGTGCTTATACTGTTAGACAACATATTGTAAAGGGTTATGAGGTCCCTTCAAAACCTGCTGTTTCATTGTAATTAACTGTTTGCCGTTGGTTGGTTGTGCTTATCATGTTAGACAACACTTTGTAAACGGTTTTAAGTTCCTTAAAAACCTCCTTTACTTTAAATGAGAAAAGGGTTTTCTGACTTACTATCCATCCTGCCACATGTATCATGGTATCCTACTGTCATTGCTTGACAAGTATTGGATGAATCATGAAACAATTGATTCAAATCAAATCACCTATTCTATCTTATAATTGTCTTAATGGAAAGAGTAGTTGTCCATTGTAAACAGTCCAATTTGGAAAATAGGCATGTGACTCCTAGTTGATTAGTTGAAGATGGAAACTCAACCTTTACCAGAATTGAAAATCCAACCAAGGCAAAAATAATGGATTCCTACTTCCTATTGAATAAAGCAAATCAATTACAGATTTCTCAGCATAAATTTGTCATTAGACATGACAATGTTACCTTATAGCAGCACAACACTGCCTCAGCTGGGATATAAAATTGCCAGGCCAATCAGATGCATTAAAATGTTTGAAGGTGATAAAAAGACAAGATTTGAAATATCCCAGCATTATTGTCAACACGGAAGATCAAATTTGAAGAGTACATAGGGTTATGGATTATCTCTTGCTTCCAATAACCTTGGAGATGCAACCACAGAGGTCTTTTATCCTTGAATAACCTGGTTTTAAGGCCCTTGTTAATTCGTGTAATTCCTCCAAAATCAATAACTCTTGTGGCTGCCTCCCAAATAATTCAATATCAATTTGGCAAGGAAGAATATCGGAAGGGTACACTGCACTGAAAAGCACACCAGATAAACATTATGAGCATATATTCAAAAACATTTGAAACAATAATTTAAACCATGTTATACACAGATACAAAAGCATTCTAAATAATTTTTAAATGCTAAAGAATAGATGTCCCACCACCGAAGATTACTCATATCGAGCATAACTCTGGCCTTCAGTCCCATTCTGCAGTCAATAAATATTAACTGTAAATGCAGCTCTTCACCTGCACACTCAGAAGCCAAATAATCCTTAGAGATGTTTACTTAAAAATAATTATTGTAAGAAAAGCATTCAGTGCACAAACTTACCAGAGGTATGAACAAACTGAGTAAAAGAGAGATTCTGTAATCTCATCCGACATGTTTGTACTTCTTCAAGCACATCTACCAAAGTGCAATAAAGAAAGCGTGTTTCCTACAAAGTAATTGTAAGACAAGCTACATTAAGATCATTAGACCTATCATAAACACAAATGAAGGAATAAATCAATTTGCAACTGCACTCCCAGGTGTTATATGTATCTTACTCTATTTACAACTACATTTTTTCAAAGAACCATCTATAATTAGAATGAAAGCTTTTGGATTAAATTGTGTATATTCTTCATTTGATGTTCCAGATCACACTTAGTGATCCATCATCAGGAAGAGGATACTATAGAACTGGAGTGCATATAAAGCTTTATAAGGGTGGAGCTGTGATAACTAAAAGTATTAAAAAAAGTTTAAAATAACTATAAGGAGGGCGCTAAGAAGATAAAAAAATTAAAATATTGATCTTCTTATCCCATAGTGCTGATAAAGCCTTATAAAAGAGGCAAATGTAATGAGAGAAAAGAACTAAAAGATTTTTTTAAAATGAGATAAGAAGCTAAAAAAAATTATCTTCCTATCTAAGGGTACAGATAAAATCTTACAAAGGAGGAAGATGTGATGAGAGAACTAAAAAATGAAAAATAATTTAAAAAGGTGAGCATAAGAAGATAAATAAATATTTCATGGATTGTGGAAAACTCATACCAACCATCTATAGTATAATATAAACCTAGAAATAAAAACTGTGCAGTTAGTTGCTGTCTATAGTATACTATAATTACTTTATTTTTCAGTTTTGCTTCATTTGAACAGAGTTAAATGTCAAAAACAGAACTTTTCAGAGTACAAATATCTCAAACCGTAGTTTTGGAAAAATCCCAATGTAGTCACCCTCTTTTATAAATTCGTTTAGGCCCCCTTAAGTTTTTCCCTTCTCCTTCCTAGAAGTCTCCAAACATTTTTTGAATTAAATATTATACAGGCCATATGATGTTTCATTCTGATGGCCATGCTACAATAACAATATTTAAGTTGTCCTTATAAATACATATTTCTGGACCAAACGTACGATATTATTTTTAATCAGTTCTCACTTTACCTCCTTAACTGTAAGAAATGAAGAAATAGGCTATCAGACATTCAAATTAATTTAATTTACAAAAAAGGACATGAAAATCTGCTATTTCCAAAATTGCTTGTCCACGAGTGATTGTAGATTGGGATGCTCAAATATCTCTACACCTTCCCAGGTAACATCTTCTGTAGGGATGTTATTCCCATGACGCTGAATATTTTGTTATGCTCTTGCTTCTCAGTTTCCTTTCTCTAATGTCCCTGATGGTTTCAAGAACAAAATCAACTTTACTTCATCATCCAAAGGAGACAGTTCTACTAAAGGAGTGTGTTGTTCAAATGCCCCATTATGAATCCTACTATGTTATGGTAAATCAAGTTTGTAAGCAAAGTCTCCAATTCTCTACATTGTTGGGTTGAAATTTTTCAACTGACATTTTTTTAGGATAAATTATAAAACAACGGTTCCAGCCATAGGGTGTTCCTACTTCTTATTGAAAGCTCCCCCACTCTTATTGCTCCTGGAATCAACAAAACACTGAACTACTATTTAATTTTACACTAAGCTAAATCAGGGTGGAAAACTCATCCTTTTCTCTTATTTCAGAATAGATGTTACTATTTCAATACAATCTCTAAGTGTAATTTACTTACTATGTATCTATTGGAACAATAATTCCGATAAACAAAAAATTAGACGTAGGAATAATCTTCAGCATACCAACATTTAATGTCATGAAAGCTCAAAGTCTTTATATGGCTCCTTATGAGATTTTGAGAACAAGAATGAAACACATGTGCAGCTCAAAGAGTCCAACACATATTTCATCCTGCATACACAAATGGAGCAACACAAAATCTCCAAGCCAAATTCCCTTGCTTCAGTGTCCTATGTAATCTCAGACTCGATAAGCAGCTCAAAGTCCACAAGACAAAATCTGAAACCAGATTATAACTCTGAAAGAAATATGCAGTTCAAAGTCTGCAAGATTAAGTTCAAATACCTCTTAAATAAAAGCAAAAAACTCACAATCAATATCCTGAAAATGTCATCACATTACACCTTGAATCAACACAATTTCTGAAAGCAAGTTGTCTCTTTTATTGAAAGCAATTTAATTGACATCTAAGTTCAAAGTCTTAGGCGGCATATATACAAACTAGCAGAGTTTTATTGCAATAACAAAAGATAAAATTACAATGAGCACCCCCCTTTATTTACAGGTGAGGGTCTGAGAGCAAAAAGTGGGAGAAACCCAACTCATCAAGACTTATTCAACAACTAACAACCTACACTTGACTTCTTCAACATTAAATGTCCTGATGACCTGCAATGCCATTTTATTTAATTTGTTCTCATTTTTAGTTTCTATTTCTTTTATGTTGTCCTTGGAGTGTGATCCTTGTGGTCCCCTGTCCAACCATCTACTCTATTATTCTAGTAATTTTCAACCTTGGTGTGTGTGCAATCTCTCTTGCCTTGGTCCTTTTATCTTTTGGGTCAGTCAACATCTACAACTCACTCTGTTTTGCATCTCTTGCTCTTCATCCTGATGATGGATCACGTAGTGTGATTTGAAACGTTGATGGTAAAAAACTTAATACATGTAATCTGTCAAAAAAAAATTACAAATACATAATAAAAATGGAATCTGTCCAAATGAAATGACAAGACACGACATCTATTTACATCATCCTTTAACGGTCTTCATGCTACTGTAAGATGCTATTTACATCATCTCTTCCAGACCAGAATTTTATGATGCATATCAAGCAATTCGAAGGTATCCTTCATGATTTAATAACCCATGCATGTTAAGAGCATTGGAAAGAAAAACTATGTTTACTTATGCCTTCATTCTTCCATATTTAGCACACGTGTCTATGAGAACATACATGTCAAACAGGCCACATTCTTTGTTGAATATTGATACCCAAACAAGGTTGTTTCTTACATATCCTTGTTCAAGCAGGCCTTAACAATCTCACATTACAATATTCTATACATCTTCCATAATTCCATAAATCACATTCATATTTGCAAGGGCATCTAGCATAAGTTCCTATTCATTGCATTTGGTAGGATTTTGATGACCATGTTTCAAGATTCTTTCGATCTGCACTCTTTAATAGAACCCATTTGGTGCCCAAAGACTGTCTTCTATCACTTGATCAATCCATTCCATGGGGAATTATCTCCATATATATCTGTCTGAATCCTTGTCATTACAATGTGAATGGATGTGACATCTGATGTATATTATCTTCTACAATATGTGCAACATCATCTGCGATATATTCTATTATCTCTCTTCTTATCTTTATTCCTTTTCTTACATTTGCAGCCTGCCTAGCTCTGATACCATGTTAAGTTTTGTAGGATTGTTTTCAGCAAATATAATAACACTGCCATTATTACTGTGTGTTCCAATGCAGATTTGGATGTTATATAAATATGCATAGAAGAGACATGTCTCGTGAAGACACATCTCAATGGTAATTCATAAATTAGTCATCAATTAAACAAATATAAACATTAATATATAACATATATATATATATATATATATATATATATAGATGAGAGTTTGTCTAATTGATGGTTAACCAATAACCATAGAAGGAATATCTCTAGCTCAATTTAATCTCACTGAAGCTACAACATTAGCAATAAACACACAAAAAACATGGGCGAAATGTTGATGCAGGTAGAAGATTGGTTAAAATGCATTTTTCACGTCTTTTCTATAAAACCGTGTGTTTTCTCTTTCAAGATGTCAATTTTTTATTTAATAAATTTCATAATAGAATTTTAAAAACAAAAAAACGTCTTTTAAGAGATTTTATTGTTAGTACTTGGTAAGATGATGAGTTTTTTGTCGAGTATTTGTCATGTTTTCTCCAAATTTAAAAAATTGCGCTTGCCAAGTACTCTCTGAGTTCAAATCTACATACTATTATTGCACATATACAGAAGAAGTTGTTCTAATGAATACAAAATAATAACACTTGCAGTGCTATATTGAATAAGCCTTAAACAATGAAACTAGATGGCATTTAAAATAAGTTCACAAATTAAGTAAGGGAAAAACAATTGAAGTAATAAAGGAGAAATGTTTACTGCAACTACTTGGCAAATACTTCCAAGCCCCCCAATCTTGAGACTTTGCTTCAAGTCAAGAACAAATCCAAAGGCTTCAATAGCATTCGATAAGGGAAAGACCTGGATTTAGAAAAGAAAATAAGTGAGAAACTAGCTACACAAGTTCCATTACCATCTAATTTGAAATAGTTCAAATATATACCTTCTCAACAATCTTCTTATCTAGCCTATTACTAGCGAAAACATTTGCATCTGGGCCATCTCCCTCAATCACAAACCTTGATCAATTACAACAAAAACATTTATTTTAAAGTGTATTATTTCATGATTTGTAGGTTTACCTAGTAACTATTAGATATACGGAAATGCAATTTTTTTCAGAAAAAAGCCATTATTGAAAAAGATTTGCCAAAGTTTTTTTTTTTTTTTTCTAGAAGACACTTCACAGGTTACCTAGATGAGTTGTGGAAAACTATTAGGTGTGTCCAAATTATTTATAAGATCAAAATGAGTTGGTGTACCTCTGATATAGAATATCGGAGTAAGCAAGCTCAATAAAACGATAGCCAGGCTTATATTTTATGTCCTTCACAATCCAATGCTGCAAATAGATGAGTATTATTTATTTATGCAAATTTAAATAATTTACTCCCAATAGGAAAAGCAGAAGATAGTTGAGGAAGTACAATACTTGAATTCATAATAATGCAAAAGTAACCTACTTGGATGTCCTTAAGAATAAGGGTAGCTAGTGATCGCTTTTCAACATGAATTTTCAACATTTTTGTAATATCCTCCTTGTTTTTATAATCTTTTAGTCTCAGGACTCCGCAATAAAAGTTGCAAATATCCCTGATCTTGTCGCCAAGAACCTCAAGCTCCCGCTTCATAACTAGAACTCTTTCACTTGCTTTCTGTAGCTCAACCAAAAGCAGTATTAAATTTTAGTATATTGAACTCATCTACAAGTTTTCTTCCATTAACTAAATAAGATACCACACAATCAAATTTCCCAACAATATCGAAGAATAAATCAACAAATTATGACCAATAAATTAGCAACACTTCAAATAGATTTAGATAACTTCGAAAGAAGATTATGTTTAAAAGATTGACAATGGAATCAAAAAAATATGTCTATATCTGTATGTGTGATATAATACTCTTCTATGAAATCACAAACGAATAGAGACCTGTCCACTTTCAAACAGATTGTATTCAAACACCATTTTTTACTAGATGTATAATATGCCTTCTGCCAACAAAAATATTTACAAATAGGTATGATAAATCACAAATAATGACAATAAACAAAGATTGATCTACCGTTTTAAAAACCAATCCACTAAACTATTGAAACTTTGAACTAAAAGACAATTATTTTGCCTTGAAAACCAAGATTACTGTTAAGTAATGTTTCTTTCCATAGAAAGACACATCAATATAACTGATCAACGACAATGCACTTCAATCTTCAACAACCATGCAATCTGATTACTAGATACTTAGAATACATGCTATAAATATTGATTTATCTCACTTAACTTACTATTTTCTTTGGAGAAGGCTCTTCTTTAGTTTTTGTTCTTCATACAACAATTTGCTTGCCTCTTCTCAAAGACCACATGTATGTAGCTATTTTCATAAAATGGAACATAGGTTTGAATGTATCTTTAATTGTTCATCTCTCTATATTTACTACACATATCGATGCAAGCCTATATTGATTGCTCTCTCCTTCCAACTTCTTGGATAGGATAATACATATTCACTATATTCTATGTGATGCATCTTCCTGAATTTTGAGCACAAAATCCTTTGCTAAACATTCATGCACAAGTACAATCCATCAAAGAGTCAATTAAAAACAACCACCAAGCAGAGACTGATGTCTTACAGGACTTTTCTTGTGAAACAAAATTGCAATAAAAGAACATATGAATGAATAATATAGTTATGAAAGGGTGTGACTTTTGCAACCACTTGCAGCTTGGGGCATTATTAAAACCCGTAAAATTATAGAGAGATTAAAGATAGAGCTATGTAGTCTCCTAGCCAGGGCTATATTTGTTAATTCTAGATACGAATTTTATCCTCCTGGAGTACTTCTTGCGCACAAAAAGCCAATACCTACAACTGACAAAGCCAGACAAAGCCTCTCCATGACTAACATATATGTATTAACCAATTTTATTTCCAGTCATTGTTCCATTTATTTATTAACTATTAAAGATTCAAATTACAACAGTTCTATCCTGTGATTGTTGGTACACATTAATATTTATTAAAGTTCATTGGTTAATATATTTGTGGTACAAATATTATATTGCTTTGTTTTACTTGAGTGAAAAGGTGAATTGCATTTGGTATCAGAGATTCTTCGATCCTTATCATAGAAATTGTTCCTCTTATACTGCACCTTCGTCTACATTTTATTATAAATAAAATTTTACCTTCCATTCAATACTATAGCTTTTACTCCAAGAAAATTTGTTACAAATACAAGTTTACCTTCCATTCAATACTATAGTTTTTACTCCACGAAAAAAAAAATTCAAACTGGTATAAACATAGATACAAAACTCACAGATTACTCGTCGATAAGTAAAAACTTGGCTACAGCAGAATTAAAGATCTAGAACAGCAAAAAGTGGCTTTGAATTCCTTTTTTTTTGTGCTCTCTTTTGCTGGTCAAGAGAAAAAAAATAGCTTCCCAGGCTTCTCCAAGGTCATTGCAACAATTTTAGTCATCTGAAATGGATTTCAAAGAAAATCTGGATTCCTGGGTACATTTTCCAAGTTTTTTCTTAGTTTTTTTAAATCATTTTTCTTCTTTTACATGCATCTAGGTATATAGGAACTCGATACTGGCATTTGCTAAGCACTCCAAATTGCTTTTTTTTTGACAATTGTTATTGATTTTTCACTGTTTTACAAAGAAGAGTATAAGCTAGCTTAGGAACACCTCAATGACCTTGTATTTGTGCAATATATCTTTGTTTGTGCACAAGGAAGGTAGAGGAAACACCAGTTGGTCCAGTTTATTTAGATGATATAGATTGTTACAGTCATTGGGCAGCACAAGACCAGCCTACATTGATTGGATTGGCTAAATCTATGATTTGGAGAGGGGATCTATGGAGTTGGTTGGATTCGCACTAGACGACATAGAGGAGGATGAGGGGGTTAAGAATGATGAGGAATCATTGTGAATACCAACAGCATCTACATTCAAGATGGAGGTTGAGCCACAACCAGTCATGCTAGGCGAGGAGGCGCAGCCAATGAGGACTTCTAGGATTAGACACTCTAACTCTCCCTTAGTTTTTCCTAAAGCTAGGAAAAGGAAATGTGAATAGTTTTGATGTTTTATTTACTTGTACAAAAACAATTTGCTAGTGTAAATTTGCTTTAGACTAGGCTACCATACATCTAGACTCAGCTTGTTTATTTTGTTTTCTCATTTACTAACTCATGAGATGTTTCTCCTCATTGCTTTTGCAAAAAAAATGCATTTCTAATAAAATTTACACAAATTTTTAAGTTATCAAATTTTAGCTAAATTTTTGCTAAGTATTTTTTCAGCCTTGGCAAGATTTTCAACTATGGTTATAATACAATAAATTTACATTTTGAAGCTATAAAATGAGTAGTGAAATTAGAAATATTAATAATTCGAAACAATAGAAATAAAAATTGCACAGTGATATGTATTGGAGGGATGGCGAAGAGGTAATGGAAACCAAGGTTTTGAGACCATGGCAGAAGACATCGCTTGCAGTTGGGCAGCGACCATCGCAATGGGATTAGGCTTCCATGGAAGCCACCAAGGTTCCAAGCTGAATCTCATTTTGGGCGTAGGGAGATCTAGAGAGGAGATTACTGGAACAAGAAAGAGGATCTCATTCCGAAAAGGGAAGATTGTTCTTCTCAGGCCAAGATGGCAGGAAACAAATGGAAATAGGTCAAAAGGGAGGAAGAAAGGCAGCTGAAAGTTGCACCTCTAACTAAGGACGCCCTAACAACAGTGGACCATAAGGTGATTAACATCCGTATAGATTCTGAGGAGTGGAAGTCCACGGTATCATCGTTGAGGGATAAGGCCTTCTTCATGAAATAGGGGGAAGGATGGCCATCGCTGGTCAAAATGAAACTATGGGTTGCAGACACCTAGGGGCCAAAGATCACAATCAAAACTCTGACTAATGGTTTGTTTCTGATCATAATGGAATCTAAGCAAGAGAAAACTAGGGTAATGTTCAACATACTTGTTTTGATGGAGGGAGTGGGTTAAAGATTGGGTTCCCAACTTTCACCATAAACAAGCAAAAGTGGAGGAGGTGTCTATCTGGATCAGGTTGTATAATCTCCCTCATGAATACTGGGATAAGGATATTTTTAAAATGATAGGTGATAGATTGGGAACGTTTATCAAAGCAGCTGAAGCTATAGAGCAAAAAGATTTTAGCGAATATGCTAGGATTTGCATCATGTGGAAACCCTATCCCCTACTCCCACATGCAATAGAGATCAAAACAGCAGAGGATTATTGTAGCAGGAGATTGAGATTGAGGAAGCCATCAGTTGATGCAAAAGTTGCAAAATCTAGGGTCACTCAGTGGAGGACTGCACGGCCAAAACGAAGGGCAAGGAACAAGTGAAGTGTGGGTCCAATGAGGCTGCCAGGAACCCAGGCCCTTCAGGAACAGCAAGTGAGGTTGAACCTCTAAGGGATGAAGGTATTATCAAGACTAGCTTAGACCATGAACTGGTTATGAGACTGGAGTGCCCGTAGGAAAAGGAAGATGATAGTAGATTGGGCATCTTGGAACCCGAACATCTGGGGGCAGATACCACCAACTTGGATTTGCAAGGCTTCGACAAGGAGATAATTGTAAAGGCTGCACAAGAGGATATCGATAAGGCGTTGGAGGTTAGGGTAGAAGATTCCATTGAACCCAGAGAAAATTTGTAGGAGGAGGGGGAGGATTTTGAACCCATTATATTGTCCAGGACTTTTGACCCTCCAATGGGTCAAGAGGAAGTTGTTGGGGATGAATGTCTCTCATCACCCACTAAAATGGTGGTTTCCTATTTGGGGGGGGATCCCTGAGATAGAGGAACTGTTGGGAGAAGGTGAATCGGCTAAAGAGGATAGCCTAGGGATTCCGGATCTGCATACCATCTCTCAATCAAAATCCAACAAGGATAAAAAGAAGCAGGAAGGTTCATAGAAGAAAAAAGGGAGGAAAAACAATCAACAATTGCTTGTAGATGCAAGGAATATGTGCGGTCAAACCCGCTTGAGATCTGGGAGAGACATTGTCTCTCCTGGGCAGCCATGAAGCTACTCACATGGAATGTCAAGGGTTGCAATGCCCCTAACAAAAGGCACTTGATCAAGCGATCCTTTGATCAAGCAAAAGCGGACATTGTTTGCATTCTGGAAACAAAGATGGAAGTTGAGGAAGTAGCTAAGGTCTTTGGAGTCAGACAAAAATGATCAAGTTTTATTGTAGAAGTGATTGAGCTTCGGGAGGGCTAGGTATCCTTTCGAATCCAAGGCTCCTCAAGGGAGAGCCCGTTGTGAAGAATTGGTTTTGGCAAGCTTTTTGATTTTCATCCTTGACAGTGAACTTTGCAGGGGTACTAATCAATGTGTATGGGCCCACTAAATCTGAGGAGGAAAAGGTTGTATGAGAGGAGATTTCAACCTTCTGTGTCACTTTGGGCAATGAGCTAAGGGTGATTGCTGGTGACTTCAATGCTACCCTAAGTTCGGTGGATAAGAAAGGGGGTACCCGTTCTTTGGGTTCTGTGCAAGATGACTTCCTTATTTTGTACAGAATAACGTGCTCTGGGAAGTACCTACAAAAGATGGTCACTTCACATGGACGAATAGAAGGAAGGGGTTTTCTCATATTGCAGAAAGACTTGATAGCATCTGCCTATCAGGGGAATGGCAGCCTTTGCTTGTTGTTTTTGAAGGAAATTTTGGGCTTGTCAGGCTCTGATCATTACCCAATTTCATTGGTGGTGCAGCAAGATGGTATCCCAATCAGATGTCCTTTTAAATTCGAATTGTTGTGGTTCAAGGAGGAAGGTTTCCATGAAAAAGTACAGCTCTGGCGGGCCAACGCACCGACAATGGAAGGCAATGCCACTTTCCAATTCCTCTCCAAACTTAGGCACCTTAAGCAAATGCTTGAGTGGAATAAACTTCACTTCGGAAATATCTTTCAAGTGAGAGCATGTTCAGAGGCAAACGTTGCTGCTCTAAACAGTGAAGTTCTGGAATTCAGGATGGATGAAGTGGACTTCCAAACGGAGCAAGATTTGATGGGCAAGTATCAGGAAGTATTAAAAAGGGAGGAAATATTTTGTAAACAAAAGTCAAGGGAGAATTGGTTTAAGGTTGGTGATAGAGATACTAAGTATTTCCATAGCTGGATGAAAGTCAGACGCAGTGTTAACCGCATACTCGTTGGATAGAAGTAGGGCTCAGGAGAAGATTTTAGATGTAATTTCATGCATGATTTTTGAAGACGATAATAAAATGCTCATGGATCCAATTAAGATGAGTGAACTCAAAGCTACTATTTTTGGGCTTGGTGGAGACCCCGATGGCTTCCAGGCCTTCTTCTACCAAAAATTCTGGGAACTTCTGAAGTTGGAATTGTTGGAGGTGGTGGAAGAATCTAGTCGGGATGGATTCATTTTGAAAGACTTCAACAACAAGCTGATTGCTCTCATCCCAAAGAAAGCTCACCCAGCAAGGTATGAGGAATTTCGACCCATCTCGCTTTGTAATATAGTTTATAAAATCATTACAAAGATTGTAGCAAATAGGATGAAGTTGTTGGACTCTGTTATTTCCCCAGAGCAAAGCGGTTTCACACCGAACAGTATTATCGTGGATGGCATCATTGTGGCCCATGAGGCAATTCATACTGCTAGCAAAAGCAAAGAGAGGAAAATGATGCTCAAACTAAACATTCGTAAAGCTTATGATAGAGTTGACAAGGGTTTCTTGATTGAAGTGTTTGAGGAAATTTGATTTTGGTGAAGGTTGGTTGAAGTGGGTTAAGAGCGTGATCTCCAACTTCGGAGCCTCAGTGTTAGTGAATGGTAGTCCCCAAGGTTTTTTTTGTACCAGCAAAGGCATTAGATAGGGAGATCCTCTGTCGCCATTCTTGTTTATTATCTTGGCAGAAGTTCTGGGCAGATCTATTTCAAGAAAGCGGGCTTTGGGGTTGTGTTAAGGCATCCTGAATGCGAATGGGCTTGAAGCTTATACTCACTCTCAACTTACAGATGATACTTGCCTCTTCAAGGAGGTGTCGATGGCAGAGGCAAAAGTTATGCAACAGGTTATGAATGACTACAATTTGGCCTTAGGTCAGTCTGTCAATTGGGATAAGTCAGAAATTTGTTTTTTTTAATATTGAAATGGGGTCTCAGAGGATAATAGCAGAGTCCTTTGGAGTAAGAATCGGAAAACTTCTAGGGAGATTTTTAGGCACACCTTTGTTTGGTGTAGGGAAAGGCCTCATTTGGAAATTGGTAGAAGAGTGTAGAAAAAGGATGGATAACTGGAAGGGACAATGGCTTACACTGGCAAGGAGGATTGCTATGCTTAAAGCAGTTATATCAGCCTTGCTGGTTTACTCTATGGCATGTTTCAAAATTTCGAAGAAAGAAATTCATACTATTGTGTGAAGCATGCATAAATTCATGTGGAATGGATCACAGGATGGAGAAAAGATTTCTCTCATGACATGGTCAAAAGTCTACAGACCGAGAGGTGGGGGAGGTGTTGGGATATGGGACTGGACTTTCATTAATATTGCCCTTGGAGCTAAATTAGTATGGCAGGTTTTTAGTGCTGGCAATCAGAGGTGGATCAAGATTCTCCGAGCCAAATATCTTGATAGAATGGAGTAAGATTGAATCTTGACAATGGCAAATGCACCCCGGGGCTCAACAATTTGGAACTTCCTAATGAACTACAAATATTTAATCACAACATACTTGACCTAGAGAGTCAGGAATGGTGCGAAGGCGGATTTCTTGAGAAACTCGTGGGACAGGGGTCAGCAATTAGACGAGTCACGAGTCTCAGGACATCTTATTGATACTACTCAGCAACAATGGGATATCAAAGTTAAAGATTACATTGAGAACCCAAACCACAACAAAGCTATGCCAGGACAGTGGAAGGAGACGTCTACTTTAAATTTGAATATTGCAGATAAGGAAAGATTGGATCAAATCTTCAAGGAAAGAGTGCTAGTCTCAACTAAGAACAGGGATCATCTAATCTAGAGCAGCTCCCAGAGTGGGAAGTACACAGTCAAAATAGGATATCAGCTCCTAGAGGGTGTTCATAACCAAATCCCATGCGAAAAGAACTTGTGTTGGGATAGTGGGTGCCTGCCCAAGGCAGGAGCATTCACCTAGCTAGCAGATAATGGGAAATTTCTTACTCGAGAAAGATTGCAAAAGATGGGATTCCAAGGCCCTTTTAGATGTCCCCTTTGTAAAAATGCCAAAGAAAAAATAGACCACCTGCTACTCCACTACAGTTTGCGCAAATGGCATGGGATATGATGAGGACTAAACTTGGCTGGGTGAGTCCATTAACAGCCATGCTGAAGGGATGGCTGGAAGCTTGCCCAACAAAGAAGAACAAACAGATGTTTGCGTCAGCATGGAGGATAATTCTGGCAATTACGTTGTGGGAGCTTTGGAAAGAGAGGAATAGGAGGATCTTCTAGGATGAGTGGCCAAGGTTTGGGCAACGGTTAGAGAGGGCTACAGCATAATCAATTTCTTCAACTTCCTCGATGTGTAGTCCTCAACATTCGTTTTTTACAAGGTATGACACACATCTACAGTTTTGCTTCCCAACAATCAAGTTCCCACACATTTATGGGCTCGACAGGCTTAATCCTATTCAAAAAAGGGAAAAGGTTTGTTGGACACCACTAGAGGAAGGATGGGTTAAAATTAACTTTGACGGGTTGGCTAGGGGAAACCCGGGAGTCTCTACATGTGGTTGTGTAGCAAGAGATTACAAGTGCAACACTCTTGCCTTCGTGCAAAATGTCTGCATGATGGCACGAATAATGTGGCTGAATAATGTACAGCAAAAGAGGCTCTTGTTTTGGAAGCTAAACTAGGCATTAGAAGAGTCCATTTGGAAGGGGACTCAGAAATAATCATTGACGGCATTAAGAAAGGGAAGTTGGACGCTTGGTACCTTGATAAAAATATTCATCAGATCAAAGGATTGTTAATGGAATTTGAAGACTTCAAGGTTTCCCATACCTACCGAGAAGCAAATAGGGTGGTGGACATGTTGGCTAACATGGTCGCAAATGCAGCTATGGGAACTCATAATGAAATATTTGAGGACCTTAGACTCCTTGTATTAGATCAAAGGGGGAAATTTTTATGGTTTGGCCAAATTTATAATTACTAATCTTTATATCCTTGCCGATTTCTTGGGGAAGACATCATGACTCCTAACCCCGATGGCATTTATCATTTTACAGCATGCAGAGATCCCAATCCATCGCGTGTGTCAGATTGTGAAATCATTTCTCGGCATCCCGACATATGCTTGTTTCCAGAGACATACAAGCAAGTTAAATTCAAGGAGAAGACAAGCCAAATCTCAAGGTTTTTCATCAAAGGCGACAAAAATGGAGGCAAATATTGCATTAGGCTCTAAGAATCAGACGCAAACTTACAAGGGTAAGATCACTATTCAGCGCCTTAAGAACATATTCGTTTTTGATGATCCAGATTTCTTGGAGGGAGTCCAACAGATGTTTGCACAAGAGTACCTGGATGCATATTGGAAGCGGCGATTGAACCTGGATGTGGCATCTCTATTTTTGGCACTGGCACTAATGGTGGGAAAAATGAAGAAGGAAGTTCGTCGTGTAGTTGCAGCTTGTGTTGATACACAGTGTCTTTTGGGTTGGAAGATATAATTGAACGAGTTGTCTTGGGAGTGGGTGTAGAGATGGGAGAGGCACCTTGGAGATTGATTGGTGGTGGGGAGTCATCTATTCAACCCTTGGTAGTATGGTCCTCTGCAAATCCACAAGGAGTGCATGTCCCAAAGGCGGACCAGGGCTGGAGAAAGATTGTGGATTTTCTGCTTGGGAGAATTCGGGTGTCGACTATGGGCAAGCGAAGTTTCATGAAGCCTACACCGCGCAAGAGCACACTTGCTCCAGGGCAGCCCCTACACCATCAACTCGTGGAGAAGAACAGAAGGAGGGGATAGTATCCTCGGCAAAGGGTGTTTTTGTGGATGCTTCATTGCTTGAAGAGGCGGGGGAAAGCTGTAGCAAGCATCATTAGGTTAGGCAAGGGTTTTCTATGCTCAACGATCGCTCTACGCCAACGTTCATAGTTCACACACAAGGAGGCGGCTCGCTGGTTCAAGGATTAGCCATAGGAAGATGGTAAAACTGGAGACAATCGGTGACAGCATGTGTGCACCTTTTTGTTTCATCTCTGGTGTTTTTATGTCGTTGGGGCAGTCTATGCTTTGACAGGATGTTAATACTCTGCAGTTTTTGTTTGTAAAAATGTATGGCCTTGGGACAGGTAGATATAAGGTAGTAAGGTATTTGGCCATACTTCAAATATTGTAATCTCTCTCTTTAATATCAATATAATATCAATAATGTCACCTATCAAAAAAAAAATTGCACAGTGATGCATATTCAGCAAAACAGTTGTCGGCCTTCGAAACACTCAAAGATCTTGCATGGTTTGGTGCAAGGAAATTTATCACACTTGAAATCAGTAAGACATTCAAACTATAGAAAACATATTAACATTTTATTTATTCTTTGAGCCATTTGAGCCAGCACCATAACAATTTGAAGAAAATGTGTTTAAGATATTGTTTAACTCTTTAAAGGTTTGGTCATGTATGTATCTAGACCATGTATTGATCTTAAAACCAGGCCTGAGTTTGTTAAACCAAGCCCAGTTCCTTCTATTATTGATAGACAGATTCTGGAAATGGAATTTTGATTTTAATTTACTTTTCCCTAGTACCTATAATGTTGATTTTTTATATCAGAATGAAGTTATTGGCTTTAATTTAAATCAAGCTAAGTTCCTTCTATTATTGATAGACAGATTCTGGAAATGGAATTTTGACTTTAATTTACGTTTCCCTAGTGTCTGCCACGTTGATTTCTGTTATCAGAAATGAAGTGAGGCAGCAGAAATAATACAATGCACAATAAGACACAACATATACAACATGGAACATAATGAATTATCTGGGGAAAACCCCTCCAACTTACGGGACAAAAAACCAACCAGAAAAATATATTTTTTATTTATGAATAAGCAAAAGTCTGATTTACAATCAGAAATAACAACACCTCTCTTACTTTTCATACACAGACCATGGCAATCTTCTAGATTAATATCGATGTCACTAAGGCAATAAATAATACTGCATAAATGTCCTATATCATCCAAAGAATATTGAACTGTAATATACCCGATCAAATGCCTGCCCAGATGAAGAGTTGGACTCTTCATTGTCCAGGTCTATCGTTACAACAAAAAAATATGTATGTTGATAAAATTCCAAGACATTTGAAACATCTGCAGTTACAAGGATGATGACTAATCATAATAGACTCTTCAATTACTTGTAATGTCTGTTGATACAAGGATAGTCACTGATGTTTAAAGGAGAGATGATCAGCTGCTAAGTTGTAACGACAACAACATAATACGTAACAAAACTCATCATAATGGAGTAATGGCAACTCATAAATTAGGAGAATGATATCTCTCGAAGCTAGGGGCGTAACTTTCCAAATATCCACGTCATGGAGTCTCTCGACATGACATCCACAATGACTATACACCCATTTGTGTAAAAGAATTTTATCACGGAATCTCTAACATGATAACGTCATGGAATCACTCAAAATGATAACCACTGTGGCTACTCTTATGTGTGGAAAGAAGCATTAACACAAGTCTCCATCACAAAATCACTCAACATGATGTCCTCATGGAATCTCTCAACATTACATCCACCATGGCTACTCCCATGTGTGCAAAGAAGCTTATGCACAGCTGCTCATCATGAAATCACTGAACGTGATGTCATCATGGTATCTCTCAACATGGCATCCACCGTGGCTACTCTCATGTGTGGAAAGAGCAACATCTCTCAAGGTCTTTCACCTCGTATTTGTCCCTCGCAGAGAAATATGCATTAAAGAGAAACTTCTTTCAAGGGCTTTTATCTCATATTTCTCCCTCTCAGAGAAATATGCTTAAAGGGCAACATATCTCAAGGTTTGTTACCTCATATTTCTCTGTCTCAAAGATATATGCATTTTAAGACATAGTCAAGGCGATTGGTGTTGAGACTCCCTCACACAAAAGATTCCCTCTCAGCAAGGGAAGCGTTCCAACAACTTTGATTGTCACGATGAATTACAGTTTGCTCGAATGTTTGACCAAACAAGGAGATTTTGAAGCTACAGTACTTCTCGAACTTGATTATGAGTGCCAAAATAAGATACAATTTGTGGGCTTCTTTACAAAGTGCGATAATTGATAATTAGGGATACATTATTATGAACTTCATGTGGCACAAATGGCACAAAAGTTGTGAAGCAGCAAAGTGGTGACTTGTTCAATACTTGATGTTGACTGAAGATTTTGTGGGAGATTGGTAGCTATGCTCCTACTATTCACAGAATTAATCGAACTTCGTCATATTTTTTTAGAAAAGAAGGACCTTCAAGTTAATGTAGGTTGTTTAATTATGTTTCTTATACTTTGGAGGTTTACCAAACCTACCTTGTTTGAGAATATTTTGCATTTCAGTCATTCCATAACTGCGGAGGGGTTCTGAACTACACAAAATGTAACATTCATTGTTGCTTGACTCCAAGATCTGTTGGTCGTGGGTTACCTTTAGCCAAGATTGTTGTCATTAGAGCTAGGTAGGCAAAGTGTTGCAGTGTTCCATGAAGATCACAAGGAGTTTGTGCCTCAAAAGCTTCCATCAGTGTATCTTGGTGTTGAGGTAATACGTGCAGTGAATTTTAAGTTTGGAAATCTGATCAGGTGGAGGAAGTTTTGCGGGAAAATGGTGCATACCGTGTATTGGAATGGACCTATGAATCATACTTTTCTAGGGTGAAGAATGTTGTATGGTCGCATATTCAAAAGTGTGGTTGTTGTATCAGAGAAGAGTAAACTAGATCTTTGAGTTGAGGATGTAAAGTGGTGACAAGTTTACAATTTTGAATCAGAGGATTACCCTTAGTATTGATAGATGAATATTCACCCTGTCGAATTGTGCTTTCTTAGATTATCTAGTTACATCATTCTCCGACTTAAGAGTACATGCATCCACAACTCTTGATAAGAACACCTCAGATGTGGATCGTGAATTATTGGGGATGATCGTCGCTCCTTCATTGATTCGATGTCCATGAAAAAGATATACACAACAATTTCAGACAAAGAGAATGTTTTTTTTTAAAACAATGCCTATGTCAGCATGGAGAAACAAGATTTTGACATGATGCAACAACTAGAAGCTAGACAAATTTGCAGATAAGTCATTATCAAATCTAATATTCTGACTACTTTAAAAGTTTATATTTAAGATTGAGATATTTTATTTAAGTATAGATCCATGACAAGATTATGTGAGTTTATTATTACCCACAATATAATTAAATGAAGTCTAAAAGATTACAGCTACCATAGGTCAATAATTTTTATATTGAAGTAATAAAATGATTTGCAATTGTTATTATTTTTTATTATTTTATCTTTTGCACAAATGTTCTAATGGATGTTGTCTTCTATTATTAGGTTTGACGTTTTAATATTAATCGCCCAAACTTTCTAATGTTGGCAGTTGGAAATCATATGTTTGCAGGGACACTATAGTGGTATAATTCTAGACTTATTGAGCCTACATAATTATGGAAGCCTTGACAAAATCAAGAGTCACCACATTGGGCATTTGTATTATGTTTAGTACTGTATTAATTGTCAGACATGGAAGCCAGGTCTCATCAACAAATGCACAAAATATTCATCTTATGTGAGTTTTGGGCAAGACTTTATAGATAGTGGGCTTGTATTTGGAAATGACTACAATTTGTGAGTTCTTTCTTTGCATTGGGCAAAGGTTGTGGAGTATCATGCCTAGCTCGGGTGTACAATCACTTTGCAACGACTTTTCCTTCATGTAGGGTTAAATATTCAAATGTCTAAATCTTTTCATAACCATAGAATTCATGCGGGGTCAAAGGAAGATATTTGAACCGAAGGCCATCAAGGTGACCAATCAAAGGGTTAATGCGTTGGAGAATATAATGAAGTTCGATATTGGAGAATACTATTAATTACATAGAGGGTGAGCTTGATGAGCTAAAGAGGGATGATCTCTTTAGGCTCAATAAGATTTGGAGGGAGCTGGTGTGGAACATGACTCAAATGCAAATCTTCTCAAACAGAGTCGGTTTGGTAAACCTCCAAAATATAAGAAACTTAATTAAATGACCTACATTAACATGGAGGTCCTTGTCTAAAATAAAATGACAGAGTTCAATTAATTTTATGAGTAGCAGGAACATAGCCACCAATCTGCCACAAAATCTTCATTCAGCAGCAAATATTGAATAAGCCACCACTTTGTTGCTTCGCAACTTTTGTCCCATTTATGCCACATGAAGTTCATAACAAAATGTCCATGATTATCAATTCTCGCACTTTGTGAAGAAGACAACAAATTGTATCTTAGTTTGGCAGTAAGAACTATAATAATTCAAGAAAATATTTTCAGAAACATATAATCATTCATCTTCTCAATGTATACCAGACCCCTGACACAAAAACGATCAAGAAATAATTTGTGGCTTGCTCTAAAGAGGTTGAAACGTAAATCAATCTGATACTCTCAACACCAACAATTTCTCAAATAAATATCTATAACTTATTCTATCCTTGAGTTTTAGGAATCCTATCTTCAGTCTTCAACAGCACAAAGCAATCATTCACCCATCTAACGAGTCTTCCTCCAGGCAATTAGAACACATAATAAGGCAATTTAGTTGAAAGATCAGGCAATTCGTAACATCTAAGAAACTGTAACTTGTGGTGACGAGGACATTTCGAGACAAAACAAGACACTCCAGTGTCCCAAGTCTTCTTCGCGAATTGAGTCATTCACACTGATATCGGCTAAGGAGTGATTCTTGAGATCGAAGAGTCAGGCAACTGGTTACATCTAAGAAACTGTAAGTTGTGAAGACGAGGACATTTCGAGACAAATCGAGATACTCCAGTGTCCCAAGTCTTCTTCGCGAATTGAATCATTCACATTGATACTGGCCAAGGAGTGATTCTTGAGATCAAAGAGCCTGCAAACAATTGCCAGAAACTCTCCCATGATGTTAGTACTCGACAGGTTGATTCTTGTAAGATTTCTGCCATCAAAGGAAATTCCCTTCCACTTACAAGGAGAGGCATCATTCTCGCTCTAGCCCAAGGACGACACAATGACTCCAAAATAAATAAAGTAGAAATCTTGTGTCTGGCCCTGCCATTTTCAAAGGGTTTCATTCAACAATAATTATTTTTTCACTGTGTGTCTCATGCTGCCTATACCAAGATCTCAATCATCAAAAGCTGACAAAGTTTCATGCATTTAATCATGTGGAATTTGTTAAAATCAGAGAATTTAATTTGGGCCATTACAAAATTGGAGCCGAAGTTTCCAAACTCTTTAAGATTCGCAGTTGAGTCATATAAAAGGTGCTTTTGTCTCAAGGGATTTCTTCTCCTCCTCAATCTATAGCTAATAAGGAGGTTTTGGTTCTAGGTTTTTAACATAGTTACACCACCCTAGAGGACGGGGGGACAGCGGAACGGGGGAACAAGTTTGCGGGATGAGGGGACAAAGGTGCCTTAATTTGGGGATGATGGGGGGGCAGTGACGGGGGATAGGAGGGGGTGTGTATATATATACATATGGTACATTAAATTGCTAGTTATCAAAAGATGTATTGCAATATAAGATGTAAAGATGTAAAAGAGTAAATACTTGAACATTGGATGGAATTGGAACATTGAACATTGAACATAAATAGTCGAATCAACAAATAGTAAACATTAGGACATCCCTCATCCTCAGTGGAGGTGGCGGAATCTGGTGGTGCCGCTGGGGATGGGGGGACGAAGTCCCCAAGTCCCCAGTGCGTCCAAGTTTCCGAGATGTGGGGCAAAAGGCGGGTGGGGGGGACATGTCTCCGTGTTACTATGGTTTTTAATCATAAAAAAAATTCGAGATTTGGCTACCATGTATAGACTTTGGTGTGGTAAAGAAAGAGATTCCAGTCATTTTTTATCAAAATGAAGTGGTTCGGCATTTTTGTGTGGATCTGCAAATGATATCAAATTTGATGGTTACCCGATCTAAGGAGTATTTGGAATTAACAAGTTTCTTCATGCTGCTTGTGGACAGTACTTAGGTTAGTTTTGCCAAGTTTATGGAGGCTTTATTTACAAGTTGATCAGTTGAACAATTTTAGTCTAATTTTATTATGTTGGTTGATAGTTGTTATGGGTAATTTTTAAATTTATTTATTTTAATAAATTATTGTTATAGGTAAAAGCCCTAATAACCCTCTCATTGATTTATCAAAAGAATGCCCATTCTGAAAACATGTCCCTCTATTCCCATGTGCCCAATTCTTGGAGAAACACTATCCACAAATTATGTCAAATTTTAACTATTGGTCTACAACAATAGTGCAGTCATTTATTAAATTATTAATGAAATATGCCCACCTAGGTGGATATTCATTAAAAACTTATTATGGATAGAAAAATGTGAAAAATGTTTTTGCATTGACACTTAATGTGATACTATGTGATCCATAATCAATGTAAAGTCTTCTGGGCATGCAATATACAAGGAAACCAGATTTACTTTCTTACAGTTCATTGCCCACAATTAATTTTTGGTAATCCAAATATTAGAAAAAACAAATTTAAATTAACAAAGGTAATAGTAAAATAGCAGAAAATTACAAAAAACATTGCTCACCCTGTTCTCTCCTTCAATCTTATGCAAACTTCCCTGCATAATCATCCTCTTATTTGAAAGAGTTTCCACCTGATAAAAATGTAAAACATTGTCAAAATTTGCAATTCTACCATTCCTAAAAGTTACACAGTTTGTCTAGTTTCCCATTTACAATTATTTCTCTTTTAAAATACATAGATTATACTTGCTTTTGTTTCTAATGATACTTCACAGAAGGATTCCCCCTCTGGTTTTTGTCTTCTCTTCATAGAGCACCCCTTCCTTAGTTTGCATATGGGTGTTGACTCAAGGGGGTTGAAAAGCTCATGGAAAAATATATAAAGAGCAATTTATCTCAGATTCAAGCTACTACTGATCACTTGGGTGCCAAAAAGTCTGGGGTTTGTACATTGCAGCAGTGTTAAGGGACACTTTCCCTAGGGAACCTGATGCATGAAATCTCCCTTTATATATCATACTATATCAATTTTATTGTCTTGATAAGAAACATAGAAGGAAATTTCATGTAACTGGAACCTATATAAAAAGGATATAGTATCATGTAGTATGAAAAAGCTAAGGAAATTTACTGCTGCTTTGGGTGGATGCTGACTCGTTAGCATCTAGAGATGCTCTTTGAGGACTCTATACATTATCAAACGTGCTCGTTTATTTTCTTACTAATTACTATGGTGTTCTTTGGAACTCTATTTTCCTTTTGGAATATTGGCTATATACTGGATGTTCTTATTGATCATATATGTCTAAACTTCTTACATTAATTGGAAAAAAGCAAAGAGTGAAAACTTTAAAAAATAAAAAATAGACATTAACTGTAAATCGAATTCCAAGTTGCAATAAAAGAAGTTCTTCTGCAAACTAACACATAAAAAGTGTGCTGTACTCTGCCTTCATTATGCTAATCATTAACATAGGGATCCTAGGGCACGCCCTACCCAGACCAGTAGCCAGGAGGGGCAGGTTGCCTTGAAGGAAAGAGCCAAGAGGGCAAGGAGATTGCAGGAAATGACAAATATTCATCAAATTTGCACAGTTCTGATAACCACTCGAACACCTGCATTTGCTACTAGAGCAAATCATATTGCTATCTGCCAAGATAATGGCTCATCCAAAGTTGGGAATCAGATTGGATGCAAGGGTTCTCAACACCACCCATTTCCAAAACCCAGAAGTGTCATCTACGAACATGCTAAATTTTATTTGTTACAGAATAATGCCACTCTCAATTCTCAGGTGACAAATTCCAGCAGGTCAAGGTTAGGGAATAGGGATACCTCATCCCTTACATCCCAACATTGTGCTTCTGATGCTAACTCAGTGCCTCAAACACAAAATCACATCTATCAAAGAAACACAAGCAAAATTTAGGGTTTGAAATGCCCTTTGCAAATCTACTACCCCTAACTTAGATCGAAGGTTAGCCTATCCTCAATTTACCTCTTGTAGAGCCAAGGGTAACAATATGAGCCTAATGTGCCTAAAAAGAGTACGGGCCCTAAACTTCATGTTAATATCAATAAAAAAATGTAAGGACCTCCACAAAGGGGAATTTAAGGAGGTCATCTTATGAAATCAATAGGAGGCATTGTGATTACAATGCAACTCTGGTGGTTTATTTGGAAAACGGTGTGGTCCTGGGCAGAAAAAAGAAGAGATCATGGATTAGTGGTTAGGTACCTTCGAAAGCCAAGTATAACTATTCTATCAGATTGTTTCTTTTTCATAAGGTGTAGTTTTGATTTGCTTAAAAATAAGCTTTTATATAGGAAAACACTAATTTTAGAAGGTCTTTGTTTTCAATATATAGATTAGCAACCAAACTTTGATTTCGGAACTTATTGACCTAAAACGAAATCCTAAATAGATTAAAATTCCTTATCTTCTTGGGGGAAATTGTTAAAATTTGAAACTCTAATAGAGATTGGGAATGAATGGGGTACATTTCTAGGCATAGTGGTAATTTTACAGAGGTCAAAAGAGTCAAGATGGAAAATGGTTATATTAGAGAACCCAAGCCTTTTTGAAATCATTACCGAGGGAGAGAGGTACTTCATCACCCCTTAAATCTTTTCAAACCATATTCCCCAAAACATAATTATGGATAAAGCATAGTCGATCAAGAACCTAAGTATGGTATATTCTCAACCCCATCCACCTCACACAAAAGGCTATAGATTTTAATTCAACAATCATACAAGTGGCTTTGAATCTTGGAAGTGAATCGAAGCGAGCTAATTAAGGATTCAATCATTCATTGTCCTCCTGAGAAGACTAGTTAAGTGATTAGTAAAGGGTTTACAACTAGACCTGCTCAAATAGAGATAGAAAAGGAGTTGCCGTTGGTTGATCGGATGTATAAGGAGAGAAATGTGGCACAGTCAGCAAACAACTTTAAAGATGTGAAGGATATGGGTATACAAGAGGGAGACATTATAGAGAATACGAAGGAGGATAGCCTTGCTTTGGTAAGTTCAGTAATGTCTTGTACACGAGTGGTGTAACCTAGTGGTCATGCGTCTAGGGTCTGCATAATTGGGGGTTGTCCCCGCCCTCAGAGGCTTCAATGGAAGGGTGATGTGCCCCATAATGCCACCCTTTAACACCCTAGGTAGCCACCCTCACCTCCAGGCTAATCTTTTGGTGGAGTCGTTGGGCCTTAGTGGTTACAAAGCCACGGTCTCGAGGTTGAGACTCGTAAAGTGTAGTGGGCTATAATGTCCCATACACTAGTGGTGTGACTTGACAGTCACATATCTGCGGTCTACGTAATTGGAGTCAATCCTTGTCCTTGAATGCTTCGGTGGAAGGGAAATGTGCCTTGTCACACATCACTTAACTCCCTAGATAGCCACCCTTGCCACCAGACAAGTATGTTTTTGTAGTGGTTAGGCTTTAATGGTATCAGAGCCCAACCACTACACCAAAAGACCAGCTTGGTGGCAAGGGTGACTAGCCAGGGTGTGAAGGGTGGCATTACAAGGCACATCTCCCTTCCGTTGGAGCATCCATGGGCAAAGACCACCCCTTGATATGCAGACCCCGAACACATGGCCACTAAGTCACACCACCTACACGCGAGACATTACAAACCAACACGCCCTGATGTCTTGACATCGAGACCTCGGCTTTGATACCACTAAAGCCCAACCACCACACCAAAAGATCAGCCTAGTAGCAAGGGCAACTACCAGAGCATTAAGGGAGGCCTTACAAGGCCATCTCCCTTCAACCAGAGCATTCAAGGGAGGAAAACACCCCCAATTACATACAACTCAGACTCGTGATCATCGAGTCTCAAGACCCACACACAAGACATTACAAGTTCTATCCTTTTTGTTGATTTATCTATGGAGGATTTAGTGGTTGAAGAAGAGCTTAAGAATTCAACTGCTCATGTGGAGTCTCAAACAAGTTTAGACAAAGAAAGTGTTAGTATGAAGTGGTACTTCGAGGGGAGGGTGAATCAATGCAATAGGTAAACCAAAAATTTCAAAGTACTGATCTAATTAGCATTAACTATATACTAGAACATAGAAAATAAAACATAAAACTGTCGAAATGAAATAACATCAATCAAGCAGAAGAGCATCACACATAACACGCTTATTTTTGTACGAGGAAACGCTCGGCTAGAGAGAGAAGAACACAGTGGAGACAACACCCAGAAGACTTCTACTGGAGTAAAAAGGTTTTCCCTATTAAAAGCTACAAGTATCCTTTCTACGGGCTTACCCTGTTAGGAGTGACATGTACACTGTTAGGAGTACAACAAAGATCTATTAGGATTTGCCTCACTAGAGGGCTTAAAGCTCCTTCTAAGAATCCACCCTGTTAAAGGATTTACACAAAGAGACTGGCTAAGGTCCACCCAGTTTAGGGATTTCCCTCACTGCAACTATTAGGAAGCAAGAAGTTGAATGGAATATTATTAGCATTGTTTATATTTCAAATCCTTTCTACTCTATTCACTCTGTAGCTTCTTTTTGCTCAATAAACACACAAATTCTCACCCAATTTGTTCTCTCATACATTTCTCTTCAAACAACACGATACAAATGTTGGAGTCGAGGAAAGCCAACTCCGAAGACGCCCAAAATCACCTGCATGCAAAACCTGTCAAAGAGAAGCCAAGAAAGGGGAGGAGCATGGAGCAAGGGCAAAAACCCTAAACGGACATGAGAGCAAATTATGCAAACACAATAAGAAATGTATTTACAATATGCAATATGATCTTGATGTTGTGTAAATACAATGAGAGAGAGCCCGAATATAAAGAGCTCATGGAAGCTTGTAGAACAAGCTGGAAGGTGGTAGAAGATAAGGATGACAACAAGAAGGGAACAAACTCCCGTGTTGTCACCAACTAACCACTACATGCATTAAATACTAAATATTAAATAAATGCATGACCTAAGTAAGCTTAAGCAATAGAATAAATAATTAAATATTAATTATTTACTCTAACACCCCCCTTAAGTGCAACTTAGGGAAATGCCTTAAGCTCACAAAGCTAAGATGAATGCATAATGGGTCCCAGCAACGAGGCCATTTTAGGTACCCAAGTACAATGCAAGAAAATGCAACCTCTGTAAGCAGGGAAAGAGAGAAAACCACATGGGAAAAACCCTCCCCCAAAAAGAGGTAAGAACCCAGTGAAGAGCTGAAGAAGTCTCCAACTAGGGAAATTGTCCCCTAAAACAGGAACAAGAAGTGATCGTGAAGAAGCAGCATCACTGAAGCATGAAGAAGCCGCAAATCTGCCAAACTGCTGATCTGAAGAAACCTCCATGGAAGAAGAAGGCACGAACTGAGCATGTCTATATGGTAGATGATCCATCTCACCGAAATGCATAGGTAGCCAGCCACTGCAATCGCCTTGTACATAGGATCAACCACTGAATACATAGTTCACACTATCGAACCATCGAACCAAGGATGCATTAGAACACAGCATAACCCCCCCTTAATGCAGACGGGGTGTGATGACAGGCAACTGAGAAGGTGAGCCAAATCTCCTGCAAATGAACCAAGAACGAGGAGAGAGGAAAAGAGGTACAGACACCGATAAAGACATGGTCTAACTGACTCTGCATGGGGCTAATGTCGTGGAAGGGACACTCACTTGACAAAGGAAGAATGCCTAAAACAGCAAACAAATAATCCCCCCCATGGTGCTTTATGAAATAGTGCAAGTACAACTGACTCAAAACAACGTTCATGACTCCCAAAATGCAAAAGTGACACTTTATCTCAGTGCGAAACAAAAAAGTGCTTCAAAAAGATAGCTACAATGATCATAACTGAAAAAGAGCTGAACCAAAAGAAAGTACAGCCGAAAAGAAAGCAAACCATGCCAGGAAAATGATCCTCGGGCCTAAAACAGTCAAAATATCCACCATATAGCTAAAACGCCAAAACTATGATAGAAAGAGCAGAGGCCAAAAACGAAGAAAAAGGACTATATTTCTGAAAAGAACACAGAACCAGCTTTCCAAAAATATAAAGTTTTCAAAAAACTGACATGGGACGCAAAAGATATGCATGCCAGAGTCAAAAACAGGACTTCGGACTTCAACAGAAAAAACAAGCAATAAAAAAGCATCAAAACCAAAAAATACCTGCACCAAAATCTCCGTCTCGGAACCAGCTTTCCGGTGCTTCTTTCGGATCGGAAAAATACCTCCGTATGCAAAAGTTATGGCCAAAAAACAAAAGGTAGGTCCAAAAGCAAATCGGGAGAGGTGCATGCAAGGGCTGATGCAGCGCTGACCTCATGGTGACGTCAGCAATTTAGGGGAAAAAATTTGACGACCCGTCACCCGTCGCTGAAAAAAAAGCCACGTGGCAGTGCCACATGGCGAACAGGCTGATGTGGCGGGGGCCACGTGGCACCCGTGCCACGTGTCAAATGCGGACTGGCAGAAATGCCACGCGGGCAGTGACTGTAGCTGGTGACTCAGCGAAGAGGAGGAGGTGGCCGCAGTCGGAGCGGAGGTGGCGGAACCGGGAATCGGCGCCAGAGGAGGTGGCCGCAGGGCGGCGAACACGGAGGAGCCGCCGGCGGAGGGCGGCGGCCGAGAGGCGGCCGGGCCGCGGCGGAGCGTGGGCGGCGCTGCCTGCTGGGGCCGCTGCGGGCTACGCGCAGGTGGCGCAGCGGCGGCCCCGCGGTGGCGCGGCGGCAGTGCGCCCCAAAAAAAAAATTTTGTTTTTCTCAAGCCGTGCGTCCGTACGATCCGTACGGCAGCGACCCTGGAGGCCTCAAAAAATCACCAAAATTGCCCTGTGTCCAAAAATGAAAAGCTTTATATGAATCCTAACTGCAAACGGCCTTCCAGATCCATTAGTGATGTCCGTTTGGGCCCAAAGTGCTCCGAAAATTCGCTGACCCCCTGATTTGAAAAAAAAATGCACAAACAAACTAGGGTTTGTGACTTCAAATCACGGCTTCAAAATTTCTTCAACGAAGCTGCAACAGGAAGGCTCTGATACCATGTTGGAGTCGAGGAAAGCCAACTCCGAAGACGCCCAAAATCACCTGCATGCAAAACCTGTCAAAGAGAAGCCAAGAAAGGGGAGGAGCATGGAGCAAGGGCAAAAACCCTAAACGGACATGAGAGCAAATTATGCAAACACAATAAGAAATGTATTTACAATATGCAATATGATCTTGATATTGTGTAAATACAATGAGAGAGAGCCCGAATATAAAGAGCTCATGGAAGCTTGTAGAACAAGCTGGAAGGTGGTAGAAGATAAGGATGACAACAAGAAGGGAACAAACTCCCGTGTTGTCACCAACTAACCACTACATGCATTAAATACTAAATATTAAATAAATGCATGACCTAAGTAAGCTTAAGCAATAGAATAAATAATTAAATATTAATTATTTACTCTAACAACAAATACTCTATCTTTTTGTCGCTTAATCTTCACCATCTATTCAAATGACAAACTTGCCAGGCTCACACCACATGCGTTTCGCATATCCCTATGTACCTAACACGTTTTCAAACACTGCCTTGATCAACATTAGGATTTCTTGTGCAATTCCCTAGAACAGTCAAATCGTGTTTGACCTCCTCCAAAATCATACTTGCTTCGATCACTTCAATTGCCATCTCATCTTTTCTCTAATTTATAAGACTTGTCATGCCTTTTACTTTGGCCTAAGCACTCATATCGATCATTTAATCAACAATCTATCACAGGTACCTTAAGAACATTTGCTCATTTGTCATGTTTAAGTGTTGTTACAATAGACAATTTATGTATAGACATCACAAATTCTTAACAAATAACAGCTCCACTGGTCTTGCAATGCATTTTGACCACCACTAATCAACTTATTGTTGCTCCACTTGCATACCGGTTATGGTACTTAGTCATCTTCTAGTGCACCAATCACTTTCCTTTTCTCATCGAGCAATCCTACTTGTGACTATGTTATCATCAATGACAACCAAATGCATCATTAAATCTAACTGGACCCCTCAACTAATCAATCATCTTATGTCAACACCAATAAAAAGTGTAGTAAAAGTTTTGGTGGTATCCCTGAGGTCCAGAGCTCCAAAGAAATCACTAAAGCAGAAGAAATGGAGATGACTAAAGATATTAATACGAAAATAAATGATGACCCCTTTTGATAAGGATGAAATTCCTAATTACAATATTAATCTTGGTCTTGAACACCTTTGTAATGAGATGTTGGATGATCTCCTAGAGGGGATTGTTGAAGACATGGTCAATGAGGAAAAAAATGTTGTGAAAAAACAACTTCTTATTTCTAAGATTGTAGAACTTAAAGAAGAAGAAGAGAGGAATCAAAGAATGTTGGATGAAGAAATTGTTGAACTAGGCAGCAAGGAGTTAGAGCCTATAGAATCTACTCTAGGTATTGTGTAAATTGAATATAGCAAGGACACCCTAGATTGCTCAAAGAGAAACAAAAATGTTGCGAAGGGGAAATGCCTTTCATAGAGCCATAAACAAGTGGAATGTTAGGAGGTTGAATGCCCCTAACAAGCAACGGATTTTGAAATGCTACATTTTTGTCACTAAAGCTGAGATCTCAATACTTCAAGAAACCAAGCTTAATCGGGTTGACATAGCAAACCTTAGAAAAAAGTTGGGTATTTTGGATTTAGTGGGTATCCCAACTAAGTAAGCTTCAATTAACATTGAGTAATGTATATGAGCCAACACAGAACAGAGATAAGATAGCACTTTGGAAGGATGATAGAATAGTCGTTAGAGGACATTCCAAATCAAATCCATATAGTTGGAGGTGATTCAGCGCTATTCTTGACCCTAGAGAGAGATAGGGAGGTATTACTAGAAACTCCCCACTTGTAATTAACTTCAAAGAATGGGTTAATAAAAGCAAGATCATAGACATTAACATAGAAAAAGGTATATACTTGGAACAATAGAAGGCAAGGTTTCAGCAACATAGCAGAAAAACTTGACAGATTCCTTCTTAGAGGTGATTGGGTTGTGCTCCCTTACACTCTCTCAACCAAGATCCTTCCACACTCAGGCCTAGACCATTTCCCAGTACAATTAAACATTTGTGAGGATTCCCACTCAAAGCATTGTCCTTTTAAGTTTGAAAAAATGTGGCTAGACTGCATATTCCATTCAATAATGAGGTTACTAGTACAATATTGGAAGGAAATTTTAGTATTAGGATCAAAACTTTTTTGTTTAGTAGCTACGCTAAATATAACTAAAATCAAACTTCTCATTTGGAATAAAAGCCACTTTGGTAATATCTTCTAATCAAAAGAAAAGCTAGAGGAGTAATCAGAAATTGTTAACAAAGAAGTAATTGATAAAGGAATCGATGAAGAGATCAATCTCAAAAAGAAGCAGCTACTAGCTGATTATGAAGATATCCTGCCCAAGAAAGAGAGCTTTTGGCATAAAAAGTCTGGGGAAACTTGACCGGATGTAGGAGACAAAAAACACAATAAAATAGCAATCTTTGAGAATTCTCATAAAATAGCAACTGAAGCAGTCAAATAATTTACTAGACTTTTGATGCTAGTATGAAATTTACCTCCAAGAGGAGCTACTGAAAACTAACTATAAGGTAGAGGGAATTGCAAATGCAACTATCTTAGCAGGGGGAAGCTCCTCTGAAGAGAATTACGGGGAGAGCATGGCAGTGGAAAACAAGGGCAAACATATTTTGAAGAACAATAAGTTTATGATGGCCTTATATAGCTTATTTCTAGTTTTATTATCTATTATTTTGTCTAAGCCTAAATATCTCTATGTATAGAGTGAAGGCTTCCTTTTTGTGATTGCAGTGACAAATTGCATCATGTGATACACTATACTACTCCGTTTTGGCTTTCCCTACAATATGTAAATATAGTTTATTAGCTAAATGATGGTTGTTGTTGCTGGACTTAACTGATTTCTTGACATTTCCATACTAATATGGATTTTCTTTGTGCCCAATGGCTTTGTCTCTATGTCTTTTTCTAAAAGGTGACGAAAGTACATTTGGCTTGTTTGTTTTGAAATGAATTGACAATTTTAGTACTATGAAAATTTATTGCCACTATGACAAAAAGGTCGACCTTGTAACGTGGACATAAGTTTTTAAGGGCATAATTAATTTAAAATTATAAGATAATAAATTTCAGTTAATAAGAATGGTATGTAGTTTGTTTCAAGATTGAGGTAACTGGTGGCTTGGATATTAGTGGCATTTGGGTTTTGTAATGAGTATGGAAGGATTGTTTGAATTTTATAACGTAGATGATCCACTGCCCTCGTCTATTCTTGTTATTCTGCAAACAAGTTATCAAATTTATTATTGAATGTAGATCTTTAGAAGAAAAGTGGCTACGTTGACTAAATAAAAGAACTTATAACTGTATCTACTACGTTCCATAGCAAGCTAATACTTGAGGGAGCTTTTATTGTCTCACATGGGATAGGACAGACATATGTCCACTCTATCCTAGATTCGGAGACTATTGTTCTTCATCTTTGTATAAGCTTTATCATCTATTATTTACTTCATCCCTATAGGGATAATGTTGGCTAGCAAAAATTGATTTTCTATGTTGAGCTAATGAATGGGAAGGAATGGTAACTTCCTATCCCTTTTTGTGGCCTGGACATGGGGAATGATTCTCTGATCAGTACTTTTATATGGTGATGATGGAAAGCATACAATTTTGGCTCTCGTATATAATTGGAACTTTGGATCCTAAATGATGGAGTCATCACTACTCGGTAAAACTGCATATTCCATTCAATAATAGGTTTCTCCAAAATTAGAGAGCAAGGTATACATATTTTGTTTTTGCTGATTATTATTTGTTGTGTAATAGACGTAAATTAATATTTTTTGTGTAATAGACGTAATAATGCTGGGGTTGACCCTGCAGTGCAACGGCAAAGTCTTGGCCGTTGCAAGCCGTGTTGATATGGCGTCCTAGGTTGGAATCCCCCCGCTTGCAAAACAGAGACCATGCCATGGTGGTTCTATTCGTGGTGGAGGTGTGCGCCATCGCAGCTGAAGGGAGTTATAAGGTGGTCACCAGAATGGAGAGATAAAGGGGATGGTGTCAGCTAGTCAGTGTTCATGCCGACCAGGTGTTCAGGCTGATGAGTGGTGGTCTCAGGGATGAGGTCCCCAGATTGTGGCCTCAGTGGTTCATAGCTCTAGTCAAAAGCAAAATGTTACCAATCGAAAAAATAGACGTAACAATGCTCTTTCAAGAAAATACAATGGAAGGATGTTATGAATTTTTTGATGTTATGGCTAGTAATCTATGGTCCAGAATCTGCTGGGTACTCTTTAGCCTTGTGCAGGAATTAAGAAGCCAATTTAGACTCAGACTGGTGCACAAGAAGATCGTGGAAGGGTGGGTAGCATGACATGTTTCCACCTTGTCACATTGCTAAAACACTTGAACAGAAAGACGTGGAATGCACTGTGTTTTGCAGCCAATACACAAATTATGATACCAGATAAATCAAATTGCACAAAATTCAGGAGTCATTCAGGAACAATAAAAACTGATTCGTTGATGGGAAAATGTTGATCAGCAAATCTTAATTCAGTTACTGTAGCTAGATTGCATCATAAAAAATCTTGAATTGTACTAGTTGCTTTATGTTGTCATGGTATGTAAATGAAGACATTGAAATCCTCAGCAATACCCCACGTATGTAAAACGGGAAGTTTGTAAGATGATGTAAATACATAAATTTTTCTCTTTTGTTGGGTCAAGACTATAGGTTTTCTCCACCATGCTCTTTCCTACCAGTGGCCCTTGTGAGTCAGGTTGTAAAATAGGCTTAATGTTAGTAAAATAATTCGGCCATGTCCTATAGGCTATTACTTATCTGGAAAAAGGGAAATTCTTCTAAAATAAAAAATGATACAGCTAAAACCATTTGATTGACTCAAACTTGTTGTAAGCATACCTACAACTAGGGACATTGAAAGAAAATGAAATGAGATAAAGACAAAATGAAAAAAATCACAATCTCCTTAAACAGACACTTTTGGAATAATCATACCAAATCATGCCAAATGATTAAGGGTGAACTAAAAACTAACACTACAATAATTAGTATTTTCAATAGAAGAGAAGAAAAAGGTGCAGGAAGAGGTAAAACAACTTGTGGAAAAGAAAAATAAATAAATAAACAGTTATTAAAATTCAAATAAGGGAGCCAAATGCTTGTTGTAGTGGTCCCAGTCCCACTATGCTGAAGTTTTAGAAGATAATTAGCCATTATGTTCTATTTCTTGAGAAAATCAGGGCACTGTTCTTCATGAGGGCAAATAAATGATGCAAACATGCCTTATTGATTTTTGAGCCTCTCTCTTGTTGAATATGTACTGGCCTGCAACCAATATATTTTGTAGTCCAACCTATATGAACATTTGTGTTGCTGCTAGAGATTTTCTGCCTTCTCAAAGATGTTTCACACATTTTTAGAGAACCTATCAATTAAAGATACACATGACAGATAATCCCATCTTGAACAATTGCATCTTTCTTTCAATAGACCTGGCACCTGCTTTGTTGTTAGCTAGGTTATCCAACTTCAGAGTAAACCTAATGCTGATTACTGAAGAACAGCAAGAAGGATCTTGAGGTAGAGCATATACACATTGAATTTCTGATATTGATATGCCACTTCGAATGATTTTTAGATAATAGGTTAATCACTGATATTGCAGCAATATCACTATTATACAACAGACCAATTTTTTTACTCGAAAAAGAAGATGGTTTGCATATCTCATAATAATTACAATTACATTAGAAGCAGCATGGAAGTATATTTTGCAATAACTAGGGTGTACTCGGGCTAGTTAAAAATCCAATTTTCCATGCACATATCCAGCAATTAAAATTGGCATCCAATTTGTCCACTTGCTGATCAAAAGAATTTATACAGCTTATACATTGTCCAACTTAAGAGCAAACAGCAGATACGTTTATAAACCAAGCTACATATTGAAAAGTTTATTATATTGAAGAATAAACTTTCTGTAATTTCATATAAGGCCATCTGACAGGATATTAAAATTGTTAATATAACAATCGTACTCCAAAAAAATAGTAATAAAAGAGGGTTCATTAATTAGATGTATAATTAATAACTAGTTGAAAATCGATTGATCATCCCTCACTTAAAAATATACACCAATGGCATTTTCTGATCTAATAGATAAATATACAAGAAGATTTTGTCTACATCTTTTTGAGTTGAACCTTTTATCATTTGGTTTTCTATCCCTATAAAGTCGTAAACAAACATTCCATTTTTAAAATGGTTGTATAAATGAATCAGTCCCAACTACACAAAATGCATCAACTTGAAATAAAAACAATCAACTCAAATCAATGACTGCAGTAGTGCACCATGATAATTACATAAAAAGACACATTGAAAGCTTGTAGACTTGAATACTGAAAATTTCATGTTGAACAATGCATCCAAAAACTATGGGACACACAAAAATTTCAATGTATGAGTATACAATGTTGTATGATTCCGAAGGTCTATACCTGTTTCCTAATTTCAGCTTCAAGGAAATGGATATGAGCTTCTTTTTCTGCTCTACTTATGTGGGCCTTAGCAGATCCCCTAAATCGACCTGTCATTTGTAAGTAATGTGATTTCAGTTGGTCCAGTTCCTGGCAACCACGATGCAATTCTTGGACATTCTTCTGCAAACAAAATTATAATGTAAGCAGAGGCAAAACATGCAAACACCAATTGTTTATAAACAAAAAAGAAGAGGTGTTACCATCAGTTCTTGTTTTTTTGCTTGCAGCAATAGCAATTTAGACTTCTCATATGCAACAACTTGCTGCAACCACTTTAAAGATCCCCAACTACAATACATCAAAATACCAGGTTTCTAGGTTAAGGATTACACTCTTGGCAAAAAAAGCTAAATTTTTCAATAAATGCACAAGCAACCTTGAAGCAAAGGTGAATTTTTATTCCCTTACAAAATTGTAAACAAGAGAAAAGGAATGTTCACCTTTGACTCTTTCTTAGAAATTTGTTTTCCATCTGTGAGCACTTCTTTACATCCAATGCCTGTCAAAGTAGCAGTATCAAATGTGGAAAAGCATTTTTTTCTACCTTTCACAGGTAAAACTGTGAATGTATTTTCATTAATGTTACTGTTTTGTAAAAGTTTCACTCAATATTAATGGCATCACATATTTAATTACCTGAAATTGTGGATTACTTGATATTTTCATCCTATCTATGTCTTCCTGAATAAGTTTCAGTGTCTCTTGAAAAAGGCAAAGCTGCAACATAGATTCATTACAATACAACAAAAACTGAATAAGTTCTCTTGATAATAAATCACAACACATTAGTCCACCCAGTTGCATAGAATTAATACTATAGAAATGATGTTCAAATTGACATCAATTCCAAACCGCCTACATTAGAACGAGTACTTCCTGTAGCTTCACAATCTAGCTGATTATAACAAACACTAGGAATGGCCTAGTCGCTGGCAATGCACAAAGAATTTAGTGGGGACAATACACTTTTTGCTTGAGACCATCACTGGTTTGAGCACTAAGAGAGTTAAAACTTAAATATACAAGACAGTCCACAAGAAAGCACATCGAAGATGTTATCAAACAGAAATTTCATAATGCAACCATAGATTTATGGCTAGCAAAAACATAGCAACAAAAACCCAGATTCCTTCATAGTATACATGAAGTTGTTAGGGAGAAGTGCTTACTTGTGGTTGTGATGAGAAAATAAAACATAAACATTCTTCTTGTGTTTTAGGCTTGCGAATCAATGGTATCTGCAGCTCCTCAACTTCTTGACAAATCTCATCAGAAACCTGCAATATTACTCAAAACATTTGAATTAGATAGAAAGTAGAATTTAGAAGTTTGATGACTTTAAAAATGTATATAATAAAGATGGGTCTTAAAGTATCAGCATACATTAATAACATCCTCAGTAGGTTCTGTTCCCATAACAAAGGGTCTTTTGGTAGAAGGCATCCTTCCTTCTGAGCTTTCAAAAATTACTTTTTCACTAAGCTTCCTGTCCACAGACTCAATACCATAACTCAAGCTGGTATTTTTGTGATCTTTAATCAAACTGCCTTGGTCTTGTACATCCATCTCTTCACATTTTCGCTTTTTATTTAGATATCCCCTGTCATTGAGTGCCTGCGAAGATAATGTCTTTTCTGTAGCACAAGCGAGTTCAAATGTTTTAAGACTACCATTACCACTGGCATGCTGTAATGCCATTGGTCCTTCAGATATATATCCACTTGTATAATTTGGATGTTGTGTCTCTGCAAAGCTTTTCCAATGTAATTCGCCTTGTTGAATTAAGCTACATTTCTTTTCTGATAAGGGCAAGGAAACATTTCCACAATTGCTGTTCATCTTGACATTTTGGGTTCCCATGCAACTAGCTTGCTGCATTGTATACTATTTAAGTTAAATGTTGCAAAAGTTCTTCTGAAATTAGACTTTTTTATATTTTTCATAGATACATCAGACTGTAGAATCATTCAAAGATGATTAGTACATGATATTGCATTATAGAATGTTTTCTATAAGTCATCACAGAATTAAGCTCCAACCTATCAGAGAGCTGAAACATCCATTCTTTTTAAGCAATTAACTAGAACTTATAAAATTAACATTCCTAGTATGTGTGTACCTTTGCACAACACAACCAAATTTCTGATAAAAAAGTTAATTGTGGAAATTGAAAATAATGGATAGTTTAATTTGGGAATAGAATTCAGTAGAAATGAAGATAAGAAAATCATGATAAAAAACTCTCAAAAATGATAATATTTTTAACTCACCTCACCATTATTTGATTTTGTGCTTGAACGTTCTGTGTTTAATTTCACTGCAGATGTCAACTGGTGGTCGGAATCAACAGCATTTCTAAAAATGATGCCAGCATCTCTGGGCTCAATATCTTTGCAATTTTCACAATTTAAAAAGTCAGGTTTCTTTTGGAGAAAAAATTCTTTATGTATCTCCCCTTGGATGTTGCCCTTTAAATGTGAAACACTACAGAAGTCACTGTTCATCAAATTTCTGTTTGATGCACAGGTGTCCATAAAACTTGTAATTAACGTGTGCCCATCAGAGACAGGATTTGCATTGTGTGTATCTCTTACAGGCTCTTGAAAGGAACTTTCTAAATCAATCTGGTTACTTCCACCAGGCATGTTCAGATGTTCTATGCTATCAAGATGTGAATAACCATAATTTGCATCGCCACAATTGCTCAAATTTAAAGGTGTGGAAAAGATGTTTGATGTACTGCAGCCTTTTGCATCATTTCTAATGACAGATGAGTAATTTGACTTTTTCACATTAGGTAAACTACCACAGTCAGCAATAGGACCCAAAGGTGTCATCTCACACATAGTGCCTCTGATAGGGGAAAGAATAGGCAGCACTGAAGGTGATAAGACACTCTCTGAATTACTAAACAAACCATGATGTCGGTTGCCAAAGAATGAAGCATCTTTATGAACTGATGGCAAATTTGGCTTCAGATCAAAAGGCTCGCACACAATTTTGCTTTTCTTATCAGTAGAAATCAACTGTGTAGACATACTACAGTCGGAAACCAAACCTGTTTTATTATTTAAAGGAGTGTTAATGCGTATATTATTTAGATCCTTTGAGTATTTGTTCTTCGATAAAATGCTTATACATTGATCAATTCCTGAGACAGAAAGATTTGGGTCAATATTTTGACAGCTCAATCTCGAATTCACTTTTACTCTGCTTTCTGAGGATTCCTTTGGATCAGATGAAGCATAGTTGGGAATTTTATGGCATTCTTTTGAATTCATTGGCCTGAAAAGTGACTTGCTAACAGATGCAGGGAATGGTAAAGATGCTTGTATGTCTTTTGAGTCAGTATCTTCTATGTCTTTTGAGTCACTATCTTCTAGATTTTCATCAGAAATGAATGGATATTTATGTGCTGTTTCTAACTGTGACTGCTGCTTCAAGGGTGTCACTGAACTGTCAGAAACTGCATTGCACTTAGAAATAGACAACTCAGACCTAGGAAAGGAATGTTTGATATTTGGCTGTGACATAATAGAAGAGACCTCAATCTGTGTTGAATCAACATGTTGGCAAACCTGCCGGATATCTCTGTTTGACACAGGAAAAATGCTACATAAGTCGTTACCAATCACAGTACCCTTCCTTTCTTCTGCTATGTCCGGCTCAGGAATATGCTTACCATACCCTTCTAAATACTCATTATTTAATGACACGCATTTGTCAAGCAAAACAGTCTCCTCAATAGAACCCAGTTCTTGTTTATTGCTATGCATTGTGATGTTTGTTTCAATTGGCTTAAGAATTGATCCAGCTTCACTCAACTTATCAATCAGCTGATCCTCTGAAAGCTTGGACTTCCCATGTAATTTGAAGTCTTGACTAGAACTTGACATCTGTTCTTGTTTCTGTTGATGGTGCTCCTCCTCGGGATTGAAATGTGTAGTCCTTTGTGGAGGAGCAAGCATGACTTGGTTATGCAACTGAGCAATAGACTGGTTCTTTTCTCTGTCTTGCACAAATATGGCATCGTTTTTGTCATTAGCTGCTGTGATTCCCATAGGATGATCTGTTTCCTTTTTTCCTGTCACATTAGTTTCATTCTTCTGAGCTGTTGGGACTGAAACTGTAGATATCTCCTTTTCCAAGTTAAGAGGTCTGTGGGGATCCATTTTTAATTCTGAATTCCACAATAATTGTTGCATCTGGTCCTTCCCATCACAATTTAAACCAGACAGATGTTCAGATGAAGCATTGTTGGGAATTTCATGGCAATCTATTGAGTCCAATGGCCTGAAAAGGGATTTGCTAACAGATGCAGGGAATGGTAAAGATACTTGCATGTCTTTCAAGTCACTATCTTCTAGATTCTCATCAGAAATGAATGGATATTTATGTGCATTTTCCAACTCTGACTGCTTCTTCAAGGGTGTCACTGAACTGTCAGAAACTGCATCGCACTTAGAAAGAGACAACTCAGACCTAGGAATGGAATGTTTGATTTTGGGCTGTGACATAACAGAAGAAGAGACCTCAATCTGTGCTGAATCAACATGTTGGCAAACTTGCTGGATACCTGTGTTTGAAACAGGAACAACACTACTTAAGTCATTACCAATCACAGTACCCTTCCTTTCTTCTGCTCTGTCTGGCTCAGGAAAATGTTTAACATACCCTTCTAAATGCACATTATTTAATGACACGTGTCTATCAAGCAAAACAGTATCCTCAATAGAACCAAAAGGCTTCAGTTCTTGTTTATTGCTAGGCATTTTGATGTTCATTTCAGTTGGCTTAAGAATCGATCCAGCTTCTTTCGAAATACCATTCAGCTGATCCTCTGAAAGCCTGGATCTCCCATATGTTTTGAAATCTTTACTAGAAATCGATGACTCTTCTTGTTTCTGTTGATAGCGCTCCTCCTCGGGATTGAAACATGTAGTGCAATGTGGTGGAGCAAGCTTGACTTGCTTATGCAACTGAGCAAGAGACTGGTTCTTTTCTCTGTCTTGCACAAATATGGGATTTTCTTTGTGATTAGCTGCTGTGATTCCCATAGGATGATCTGTTTCCCTTTTTCCTGTCACATTAGTTTCATTCGTCTGAGCTGTTGGGACTGAAACTGTAGATGTCTCCTTTTCCAAGTAAAGAGGTCTCTGGGGATCCATTTTCAATTCTGAATTCCACAATAATTGTGGCATCTGGTCCTTCCCGTCACAATTTAAACCAGACAGATGTTCAGATGAAGCATTGTTGGTAATTTCATGGCAATCTTTTGAGTCCAATGGCCTGAAAAGTGATTTGCTAACAGAGGCAGGGAATGGTAAAGATACTTGCATGTCTTTCAAGTCACTATCTTCTAGATTCTCATCAGAAATGAATGGATATTTATGTGCATTTTCTAACTCTGACTGCTTCTTCAAGGGTGTCACTGAACTGTCAGAAACTGCATTGCACTTAGAAAGAGACAACTCAGACCTAGGAATGAAATATTTGATTTGTGGGTGTGACATAACAGAAGAAGAGACCTCAGTCTGTGCTGAATCAACATGTTCACAAACCTGCTGGATATCTGTGTTTGAAACAGGAAAATCACTACTTAAGTCGTTACCAATCACAGTACCCTTTTCTTCTCCTCTATCCTGCTCGGGACAATGTTTAACATACCCTTCTAAATACTCATTATTTAATGACGCACATCTGTCAAGCAAAACAGTGTCCTCAATAGAACCAAAAGACTTCAGTTCTTGTTTATTGCTAGGCATTGTGATGTTCATTTCAATTGGCTTAAGAATGGATCCAGCTTCCTTCGAATTACCATTCAGCTGATCCTCTGAAAGCTTGGACTTCCCATGTATTTTGAAAACTTTACTAGAAATTGATAACTCTTCTTGTTTCTGTTGATGGTGCTCCTCCTCAGGATTGAAATGTGTAGTGCATTGTGGTAGAGCAAGCTTGACTTGCTTATGCAACTCAGCAAGAGACTGGTTCTTCTCTCTGTCTTGCACAAATATGGCATCTTTTTTGTCATTAGCTGCTGTGATTCCCATAGGATGATCCGTTTCCTTTTTATCTGTCACGTTAGTTTTATTGTTCTGAGCTGTTGAGACTGGAATTGTAGAAATATCCTTTTCCAAGTTGAGAGGTCTCTGGGGGTCCATTTTCATTTCTGACTTCCACAATAATTGTTGCATCTGGTCCTTGCCATTACAATTTAAAAAAGGTAGACAATCAGAAAATGTACATGGGTCATCTTTGTTTGGCTTAACAACCATAATCTCTAATGTCTGCTTCATTTCTCCATGTGATGCCAATTTTGTGTGAATGTTTTGCTTGTTTTCCATGACATCAATGGCAGAGGTTTCTAATTCATTTTTTACAGGATCTTTCACTTCTATGTTTTGTGCCAAGTTCAACAACAGCCTTCTCTCTTCTTCTTGAGAATTATCTAAATGCTGTTCTTCACTTTTTTCAAAATGTGAATCATCTAATAATCTTAAATGGGTATCTTCCTTGGTGATGGGTGCTGCAATCTCAGCCATAGAGTGACCACAATCAATAGCATTATTCTCAGTTGTTCTGATGTCAATATTACATGTCTCACCTTCTGCATCACTTGCATCCTTTAAACCTGTCCTCCTACTAAGGTTCAATGCCGCAATTTCTTTTACTTTTTCTTGACTATGGTCTGTCTCAGAATTCAAGAGAGAAGAGCTATTTTCTCTTTCCAAATTCGCAGTCACAGTCATGGATTGGTTTCCTTCTAATGTAATCATATATCCAGTGCCATTGCAGGGCTTAGTTGCCATGATGCCAGTGGTAGATCCGTGCATTTCTAGATCAGCATATTTCTTTGGTTCCATGCCTATTTCTGAATCTGACAATTTCCTTGTTTGTTTTTCTTGTTGCTCTGTCTCAAATTTGATCAAGGGACAGTTTTCTCCTTCCATCACTTCTGTAGTTTTGTGTTGCTCAGTACCCCCAGTCTCAATAATGGACTGTTTAATTTTGGCATCCAACATCATTTTAGTGTTCTTACTACACTCAGTTGCAATGATATCAATGAAGCAACCATCCATTTCTTTGTCAACAAGATTATTGGGTTCAAATTTCCACTGTGGCATCAGAGATTGCTCCTGCTGCTGCAGATTTCCCATATCAAAATCAAAAACAAATGAGTTTGCTGCTGTAGTCAATCCAGTGCCTTTACTTGGATTATTTGGCATATTCTCAATTGTAAGCTGGTCCATTGTCAATATGGCACTACCCTGTTTAGTATATTCTTCAGATTCCATAATAGAAGTTTTAATTTTTACACCAGCAGAATCTTGTGATTTCATTCCCTGCCCTGTCTTCCGAAATGCTGAATCTGTATGAGAACATGATGAGCGCAAATGCTCTTTCTCTTGATTATGCTCTTCAAAAGAGACACCAGGCTGGACCTCTGATAATTTTTCAGCTAGCATCAATTCTAAATAAGGGGACATACTTTCATACTCATATTTGATTTGCTTTTCTTGGCTGGAACACATGGCATTCATTCCTTCGCAATTGTCCAAGGTTTTACCATTTGAAACCATCCACCATTTAGCTTGTTTAGGCTGTGTAAGGGCCATTGTATTTTCTGACGAAGGTTGTTCACTCTGTTCTACTGGTGTTTCAAAGTCTTCTGTTACAAGTACACTTACTCCCGTTTCTGACGCAGGAGTTTTGACTACTTCAGCAAGATTACTGCATTGTTTATCAGGATTCATAAGCTTACCAAACTGTAATGAAAATGTTGTACAGTCCAATGTAATGTCATCTTCAACGGGAGAGCACACACTCATTCCAGGTGCAATGTGCCATAACGAAACTGGTCCAAAGAATTCCCTATCTGCACTGCAGAAAGCCCAGAAATGGTTTATATATAGAAAGTCCAACAAACTCAAATTTTTGAAATATTATTACAAAAAAGTTTGTTTTTTAATTATGAAAAGCAATAACTCAAAGAGTACAACCACTCAGATATGGACATTTGTATATTTCCAAAAAATGGTGATGTGATAATGCTTCTGCAAAGAGAAATGATGTTAGATCTCATTTCAACAAGGAGCCAAGTGACAATGTAATGCAAGAGACAGTCCAAAATAGGCAAGTGATAATGTAATTAATATATTAGACAGAAGAAAATGCTACCAGAAAAAATATAACAGAAGAGGACAAAATCAGGAATTAAATTGAACAGTTGAACAGAATTTCAAAATGGGTAGTGTCCTTTAAAAATCATAAATAAGATGATCTTGATCAGATCAAGAGAGCAGAAATTCTAAAATATAATCTCCACTATAAGTATTACTGTATGAGCAATTTTTGTCATGAACACCATTCTAGTTCTCCATCAATGTTTCATATATTAAAATATTTGATACGTTTCATGCAATTCCCCGAGATTTGTATATTTTGCTAAACATTTCTTCAAAGTTAGAGGTAGCAGCAATGAGAGTTGTTCTTCAACTTATCTATCCAGTTATAGTGATTCATTCATAAATGCTTGTACAAATGAACTCCAATACTGTGCAAAACGGTTGTTTACATTGAGGCATTAACCAATTATTGATCTGAAACAACCAACCCATTCAAATAATCTTAGGTTAGATGATTCATCTCCATTTATAGAACAATATGCAACCCAATGTATCCATGTGGTAATAACATAAAATACCACAACAGCACGCTTTAAGGCTTGATTAATATACCAGGCTTGGTGGCATTGAGTTAAACTAAAATACAATAAGTTGAAACTTAATCATGATATCAAATTACCCAATGAGAGAATCCCTGGGCACTAAATAAGTTGATCCTATCTAAAATTTCAGCTTAAGTCTAACACTTTATCGTATTCAACATGCCATCGAAACATTTACCTTAAAAACAGAAAAAATAATGCAGTGACATTTCCTGTTTTTTACTAAATGCACAAAAAGAACTACAGAATCATTTTGCTCTATATAAATTAGGATGTGATCAATAGAATGCTTTCCTCTTCCAAAACATTTAGAGATTATGTATTTGATGATCATCCTCTTATGGTACTCGATTTAGCAGTTCACTCAAAACAAAAAACTTTCTAGAAAACCATCGTAATATGAATCTTACAGAAAAAATCCGTAGACATAACAGACAAGAAGTTTATAAAAGTATACATCTTGCTTCTGGAAGGTCGGTAAAATTTTTAGCCTCTGCAACATTTGAAAATATAATAGAATATATTCAATAATCGTTATTTTTCCTTTTATTGAAATTAGAAGGAAACTAAAGAAGATAACAATTGACTTTCCATAACAAAAGAAATGATTTCCTTCATATCAAACAATCTGCACGCAGAAGATTATCTAATAAGTTAATAACATGTGTAGTGACATTTGGAGATGTCCCATCAGCTGGTACCGGTGGGTGTGATCCTTGCACCCTTGATATACTCCTAATGACAAAAGATTATACAAAAATGTCAACAGTATACTAAGCCAACTTCCATGCTAAAAATTCTTTTGATTTCTCCTCTGGTTGTTACGCTCCCAATATATGATACACGTATCTAGTATGGTTGGGCTTCTTGTTAAAATTTTGAAGTGTTCACTCCGATTATTGTTGGGTATAATCATAATGTGATTTAATCTATTCTTGGGTTCACCTTATTGAGAAATCTTATGTAGAAGATATTTTATTTCCATTAATCTGGTGGCCAAATGCATGTAGACTCCAGTCGTTATGCTTCTTAAATTATATATATAGTAGTATATGGCATCTAATCTGGTTTGGTTGTTGCACAAATTGAGCATTAATCTGAATTATGTCTACTTAGGTAAAGTGCATAGAATTATTCAGTTTGTTACTGTACTTTTTGACTTAAACTTGTATAACAAGGGAGGATATATTTTTATTCTATTTTATTCGTTACTAAATGTACAGTATAACGCTCTTGAAGATTTTGTTGTGTAATTTGTGTGAATATGGTATAATCCTATGTTAATATATCTCAGCGGTAAACATAAAAGGAAATAAAAGCATGTGGCATGTGGAACTGACCTTCCCCGGGAGAACCTTTATCGGACACACTGACTGGAGTAGCAGCTTGAGCATCAGAAACCTTGAATTCTTCCTTCTGTAAACTAGAAGTTGGTGTTACTTGAAGATGCTGATCAATATCTTTATGTTGTAATTCCTTGGGCTGAGAATCTGAAGATCCAATTGGTGGAGTTTTAATTGTGTTGCCTCCAGCATTAGGCTTACTATCTGGGGGTGTTTCAAAGTCTTCATCTCTATCAAAAACATGAACAGACGTGATATCAGCAAAGCTCACCCTTCTGGACTTTTTCTTTGTACGAACGCATTCCTCCTCGTCAAGTTCTGTTGTCAAGATCTCATCACCTTCCTTGCTAACATTCTCGGTTTCATTTGCAATCTCATTCTGATTCAACTCCATGGAGGCTAAATCAAGATAATTCAGAGCATTTACAACCTATTGATCAAACAAAATCTTCAGATTAATATACCATCAAAATGCTTCAAAGTCAACATATGTACAAAGGCATCGTCCTTAGAATTTAATTTTGTGTAACTCGTAGGAACCATTCATGTTGTTCAAATCCTTCCATCCTTAAAAACCTTGTTCATGGAGTCTTTAGGGGGAAAAGAACACAAATTCATTTATATCGCGACAACACAAACTAAACCGTGTGGTTTTTTTTATGTTTATTCAGTGGTGATATGTTCGTCCATTTATCCGTAAAACAAAAGTGGCATTATAAGCCCAAATCCACTCAACAGCGTTGCTGAAACCCTTAATCCCTCTGATGGATCAATTGATGTTGTCAAACCCTTGAATAACTAACTGCTTTTGTCAAAAAAAACACCAATTCATATTGCTCAAGACAGTACAAATCCTCGAAACCTAGTGCTACAATTTAAAAACTGATGATAAGACATCCGTAATTGTAATAACGGCATTCTTTATGAACAACAACATCTGTACTTAAGGCCTGAAAACACAGATGCGGTGCCGAAATCGTTCAGCCTTGCAAAGCTAATTAGTGCAATTGAAAAGCACCTTTTGTAATAGTGAAACCTTTAAACACGGCAATGAAAACAATCACTTCAAAGTGAAAGCAATACTAATGTAAATTCTTTAAGCTTTTGCAGTTTTTCGATGCGATTCAAATTCTTAGGCTCTGGTATAAACCTAAATCTAAAATTCATACAGTAAAGAGAGTATACTTCCTTAAATTTCACTAATGCCGATTCAAAACATACCTTCAAACTGAATATTTAAAATCTGCCGTATAAGGATCCTCCATTGAAAATACAATACAAAAGCTACAGCGCTTTTGCAATCAGATCGATGTATATTTTCTTCCGTTTTTTGAATGTAAATGGAAAATGCGGGAATGTTTTTTGAAATTTCTGTCGTTAAACGATATCATATGACTCGACATTTCCATTTGGTTGCTTGAATTGGACGGGAATTGGATAATCTGAAGGGCCCGTTTGGTGAGCCGAATAGGAATACGTATTTTAGAATATGTATTCCAAAAATCTTGAATTCCTTGTTTGGATGCACCAAAATGGGATTGGAATACGAAGCAAAAATGGAATACGTATTCCATTTTTTGCCCAAAAATGGAGTTTTGCAATTCCACCAAAATAGGTGGTATACGTATTCCTATTCCATTTTTTTTAATTTTAGAAAACATAAATTTTCGGATCCGCGAATTCCCATCAAATATTGGCTGAACCAAACGGAGAATAGGAATACGTTCTATTCCAGAATACGTATTCCTATTCCGCTCACCAAACAGGCCCTAAATTCACTCTTTTTGGGTTAAAAATAATAAAGTGGAATTAGAATTCTAGAATTCTAATTTTAACACTTTCCCTCATATGGGTGGAATTGAGAATTCAATCCAAGGTTTGGATTTTTTAGGATTGGAATAAAAGTAAAATGAAATCATTTTTTAAATATGCTGCATTTTTTACTCTAAATATGTTTCACCATATTACCAAGTCGCAAACATCTTTTTTCACCATTTTTACTAATTTCGTTTGGTTCTGAAGATTTTCCAAGAAGGTAATGAGGAAAGTCTTTTTTGTTTGCATTGTTTATTGATTTCAAATAGTAGTTGTGGCTAAGGCCATGTTGCTCCCCCCCCCAGTACAGATCTTCGACATTTTTTGCTCTCGCTGTAAATTCTGCTCTCTTTGTTTTTGCGCACTTGATTCACAACGTACAAGCATTCACAACCATACAAGGTATGACTATTCTAGAATTTTTGTTCTTTTGTGCTTTGCGAATTATTGTGTATTTTCTTTACAGTTTCAATGATTTAGGGTTCAGATCATACGTTACTATATATTTATTTTTTATTTTTTATTATTATTATTATTATTTTTATTATTATTATTATTATTATTATTATTTTCTTCTATCAAATATAAGGAGATTTGTGGGTTTCTTTCCTAAAAGGGTCGTTAGTTGGATTTTATCCAGCAATGAATGTTCGTATCATTTCCATCGCTTAGCTCAATATTTTTTTATGTGAAACCCTGTGAAATCCAATGAGCTCGCTTTCTCTTGCTTAGAAAGTTTAGCAAATTGAATCCCAAACACCCTTTCATTCTGTCAACTCTACGGAATTGAAAATGGAGAGTATGGATGGTGATGTAGATTATGATGAATCATCAGCTACTTGCAAGTTTGGTCATTTAAATATCTTGTTTTTAGGCTTTGAATCTTGTTTAGAGCAGAGGGATTTTAAGTTGAAGATCCTTTCTTTTGTGCTTTGTGAATTACTAAATTTAAGGTAGTGGTGCCTTAAGTGGTTTCCTAGATTATCATATTTGAGAGTATTGATTAGCATAAGACTCATTTTAACGGGGTGAGGCTATGTGTAAAGGGCCACGTCATGTGAAGCTTTAAAAGGATTATATTTGGGAGTATTTTAAGTGAGTAGTTTTATGCTCCAAAACCTCAAGATGTAAAGAGGTCTAATGGTGAGCAATTTTATGCTCCAAAATTTATGGAAGTTTTTTTAATTAGAATGTTGTAGCAGGGGAACTCATTGTGTAAGGGCTATATTAAGCTGTCATAGGGCTATATATAATGTTCATTCTATAGCTATATCAAGTTGTCACAGGGCTATATCTAATGCTCATTCTGTAAGTTGTAATAGGCAATATTATATTTGGGAAGGTTATATTTGAGAGTATTTAGAGTAGTTTTATGATTCAAAATTTATATTATTTTTTAGTATAGAGAGTTGTAATAGGGTCTCTTTATGTAAAAGGGTTGTATTAAGCTATGACAAGGTTGTCTAGGGCTATATGTAATGCTCATTCTTTTAAGTTGTGACAAGCAATATTATATTTGGGAAAGTTTTAAAGTTTGTAGACTCATGAATTTGGTATCCTTTTATAACAGGGCTTATTACTTTAACAGGCAGTAGGTAGTAGTATCTAGGAGGTAATATTTAAGAATATATTAAAGTGAGAGTCTCATGAGTTTGTGGTAGCCATCTGTAACAGGCAATATTATATTTGGGAGTACTTAAAGTGACTAGACTCGTGAATTTGGTAGCTATTTAATAAGAGTTATAACAGGCAATATTATCTTTGGGAGTATTTTAAAGCAAGTAGATTGAATTTGGTAGTAAGAGAGTTTGTAAAAGGGTTTATTACTTTAACATGGAGTAGTGTTTATGAGACAATATTTGGGAGTATATCAAAGTGAGTAGTTTGTGGTAGCCATTGCTTAAGATGGCTATATTAAATTGATGGTAGTTTGTGGTAGCCATTGCTTAAGATGGTTATATTAAGCTAGCGGCTATATTAAGCTGTAATAGTGCAGGGCTATATTTGGGAATATTAGTAGTATTTGGGAGACCATATTTGGGAATATTTTTATAGAGGGGCTGTAACAAATTTGTAACAAGGGGAATAGGATTATATTTGGAAGTATTTAACACATGAATTTCAGAATATTTTTAATTGAACAGTCTTGTGAATTTTGTAGTCATTATGTGAGAAGGTTATATTAAGCTCTAACATGCAATATTTAAAATTATTTTAAAATGAGGCATCTCATTAATTTGGTAGCCACTTTAAGAGGGGGTGGCCCACCAATTTAGTAGCCCATTCTGTAAGAGGGTTTTATTAAGTTGTAATAGTGCTACATTTGGCAGTATTGTAAAGCTCTTTTTGTATGTTGTAAAGGGACAATATTTGGGATTGGGCTTATTTTTAAAATGAGTATTCTATATAAATTTGGTAAACTGGGTTAAGGAGATGTTTGAAGAGTATAGGAAAGGTTTTTTTTTTTCTTGATGAGCTATTGTAGGGGTAGTTGTTCCCCATTAAGCTTCTAGAAGGCTACCTTGGTGTAGATGTGGTATGATTGTGATGTTTAGTAATCTTACACTTGGCATATGTTCTGATTTGGTTGTAGCTTTTTTTTGGAGTACATTAAAGTTCATTTTGTGACATTTAACAGGGCTATAATTGGGATTATTTTAATGTGCAGAGGAGATTTTTGAGCTTAAGATTAGAAGAGTTTAGAGGGGCTATTATAGCGATACACATTCACCGTTAATTTTAGAAGGTGGTGTAGAAATGGTGATGATTATGATTTTAGTCATCTGTTCTGATAAGGTGGCTTAACTATGACTTTAATGGTCTCATACTTTCTCGTTTGTTCTTATGGGGTCACACCGTTAAGCTTATAGTGGGCCTAGTTTAATCACAACTTTATGAGTCTATTTATCTCATGGTAGATAAATAAGTTTGCTAATAAACAATCTATATTTTAGATATATTAAAAAAATCAAAGTAAAAAATATAATCAATATTCATTTCAGGATTTAAAAATACAATTCCTAAATGTTTACCCAAAGAAGATATGCCCAGAAAAATCTTAGGAGTCAGCATCTTAGAAGGTAGTAGTACATAAGAATGCTTACCTAGATTACATCCTCGGTCCTCATAGTGATCTAACAATTGTGCATCTTGTAGTAGGGGTAGTACTTGATGTTCTTTTTAACCACCTTGTGTTGTAGACCAAGTCTGGTGCAATGTCATAGTGATCTGGTAGTGGTGTAAGGAGAGGGAAAATTGAGGAAAAATTACTTTGGAATGCTTAACCAAACTACGTATATTAGGCGTAGTCTTCATTCTCCTCAAGTTGTAGTAGGGGTAGTCTTTGTGATCTATGCTACAACTTTCTACATTCAACAACAATATATGTGATTAATGCCACGAATTCTCAAATTCAACAATAATATATGTGGTCAATTCTACAACTTTTTTAGACAACAATCTCTATGATCAATGCTTGTGTGATAGAGTTTTACATCAAAATCTTACACAACAAGATCCAATCCAGAAACAATGGCTATTCACACAAGTCAAAGTTTTTGTATCGTTATTTCAGACCCAATTGAAAAATGGCAGCTATCAACACAGTCTATTGTACATGATTTTTTAAATTTATATGGAGCTAATTCTAGTGAAGCCTCCTATATATGCAACAATAATTAGTGGAGGTATTTGTTATCATACTCTAGCGAACCCTCCTATATATTAAACAAAAATAAATGAGGGTTGGGCATTTTCTTAGTCCTATATTTTTTTGGTAGATCTAAAGAAAAGAAAAAAAGTTCTAGAAGTTGAAGCATAAACCCAAAAACTTATTTCATTACTAGTTCATGGCATCCATACTCCCTGTTGTCACTAGTCTCTCTTATTCATTATCTTATTACTATCTCTGTCTTCTTTTTTCTAATGTCATTGTATTGTTTTAGGGTTTGGTATGTCTTTGTTTATCTTGTTTGAACCCATGTGGTAATGCCTTTTGTTTAGCCATTCTCAAGTCAGCTTCTACCCAAATTTGCACCTAGTCTCCCAATCAATTCTATCATTGCAATGTTACCATTAGAAGATAGGCTAGTTGTTGCAGCTAGTTTATTAGATGTACCTAATGTCTACATTAGTTTAAATCTCTCTGATGTCTTACGTTTATTTGTTGCTTATTTTCAGGTTATTGATGACTCTTATTAAAGATATAAGAATCCAAGCAGTCATTGTTAAAAAATACATGCCTATTCGTGTTCTTGTTGCTATTCTTGCCTACCTTGTAGTAGTCATGGAAAAATCTTCACAAGAGGGTAGAAGAGAGAGGCGTAAGCCCCAAAGAGATGAAATTTCTTTTTATAACAAAAGTGTCCACTCTAATGAGACAAATTGTCATGATCAAATTTGTATGAGCAGAGTAGCTTTCTTTAAACTAGCCAATATTCTTAGGCAAAAATAAAGCATTCAAGATATGCTAAACATAGCGGTAGAGGAACAACTAGTGATTTTACTTCGTACCCTTGGCCACAATTTGAGGAATCATAAGATAGCTCACAACTTTGGTCACTCGGGAGAGACAGTTAGTCAATATTTCCATAGGGTGTTGAAGGGTATCTTAAGTCTCCATGTTGATTATCTGGTACCCCCTTGTCCTAACACTCCCATAAAGATTGTTGGGAAGGATCATTTTGAAATGTACTTCAAGGTAAATCACCTAGTGCCACATATTTGTTTGTTTTACATTTAATCATATTATTACACATTTGAACATCCTAGTGGTTACTATAGGATTGTATTGGAGCAAATGATAGATCCCACATACCAGTTACTGTTGATGTGGATATATAAGCTAAATATCGCAATAGAGAAGGCCACTTGTCACATAATGTTTTGGGTGTGTGTTCATTTGATTATAAGTTTCAATTTGTTCTTGCAGGTTGGGAAGGGTATGTTGTACATAGTCGTGTTCTTGCTTCGGCTCTCTCGAGATTGAATTTTCTAGTAGCCCCCCCCCTGTATGTCAAGTCATCTTGTAAATGGTTATATAGTGATATTTACAATAAATGAGGTAATGATTATAAAAAGTAACTCAACTTGTGCATTTTTGTAGGAAATTTTTATTCAATGGATGTTGGATATCAAAATGTACCAAGATTTCTTGCCCCTTTTGGTCTACATGTTATCACCTAATGGAGTTTTCAAGAGCAAACCCAATAAACACTCCACAAGAGTCATATAACCACTGACACTCCTCACTTAGGAATATGATTGAGCGTACATTAGGGATTTTGAAGGAGTGTTTTCCTATCTTGAGGCATACAACATCTTATCAAATCATGACACGAACTAGGATTGTTTTAGCATGATGCATTCTACACAACTACATTACAATAGAGGACGGTGTTCCACTTGAAATCAAAATTGAAAAGGATGATGATCACAATGCGATAACTATACCAATACTTGAGATGTATGGAATGACTCACCAAGATAGAGATGATTGGGGAAAATTTTGAGATGAGATAGCATGAAGAATGTGGGAAGACTACATATCTCATGCATAGTTGTGTCAGAGCAAACATGAACATTGCATTTTGTTAGTGAACTCTTTAGATCAAACATTGATACATTAACTGGGTGGGCATTTATTGTCTTTCCAATTGTTCAAATGATAGTTTCATAATTAAGTGATTGACAAATGAGCCATTGGAGACTTCACCTTTACTCTTATAATCAAATTTAGAACATGTTATTTGAGAACATGTAGATTCATCGATTCTATTTAATTTCATTCCAATTTCATAGCATGTATTGCAATGTCTTTTGCATTCTCATTTTCAAATTCTTGTTGCACACTTTCAAAATAAGTAGACATGAATGCATGACTAATGCCTCTTTTTATGGTCAAACAGGTGACTTAAAGTTTAATGAGATTACTATTACCTTGTTCTTAGCTTTGAGTTTAGTTATGTAGACAATCCTCACCATAGTTTCCTATTATGCAAGCCTATTAGTTGTGGAAGTTTTGATCATCGGTAGAATTTCGGAGCCAATTTTAGTTGAGCCCTTTCCATTTTCAAGATAGTCACTTTTTAGTTTCTTTTCACTGAGAAAAATAATGCAAAATTGATGTATACTCAAACATGGGTTACTCAATGAGTAGCATCTACACAATTATGATGCATTTTTGGATTTGATTATGTGTTATATTTTGTCTCTTGTTGTGTCCTGCTATTTTTGTCATGATAATGGTATTTTTTCAGAAGTTGTTCATATGCACTTGGTCAGTAATCTCAAGTTTTGAGAGGTCATATTGGCCGACATAATCATAATGATGAAGTCAAAGGTGATTCTCATTGCCCAATATAAAAATATATGTTGAGATAATTGTTCTATGAATCTATATGTGTTTGACAATGGGCCTTCCATGTATATTTTCTAGAATTGAAAGTCAAACTTTGTGTGGGGCATAGTGAAGTTAGCCATGGCCCTAAATACTTCCAAAAGCACCCACAACTCTCTCTCCCTATCCTATTTAAACTCCACACCCCTTCTCGAGCTTCATTACAATTCTTTTGTTTCAAGCTCATCTGGAGAATATTATATGATTTTGGCTCAAAGGGAAGCTATGCAATACAGATGGAGTCTAGTTAGTAGATTTTTTATATTAACAGTTGTATGTAGGAAAATCCTAATCTATCGGGAGCACGTGTAAATAAACAAACATTTGTTGTACATGTGCATATGAAAGATTGGAAACAAATTGAAATACAACTAAAACAAGCTTGATTTTAACAACTTATGCAACTGAAAATTAAAATCCCCACGCAACCTCAAAGCAACTCAATAAGGGCGCTCATAACAAGCCTTGTTGGTGTGCTCAAGTGTGAGGGGTGTGGATGTACTCTCCCAGACACAACTATTGAATCTCAATGTAATGAAAATACAATACGGAGTATGTGAATCTAGACTAAATGAGTGTAGAATACCTTCCAGAAATGACTATGAATGAGCCAATCTCAAAGGATTCTAGGATGTGGAATGGAAATGCAAAGAACTAAACTAATAACAATAATCTATCATGAAAGATGCAAGCATAAATGCAAGAAATCTAACAACCAAAGGGTTAGTAACAATGCATAAAAATCACTACGAAAGCTCTAACTCCATACTGGCATGATAACAATACAAATGAGGGAAATGAGAAATGCTTGAGACAAGGGTTCTATTTATAGGTGTGAGAGAGGCCTTGGGGAGGTGGCATCTTTGTGGCATCCACATAGATGCCACAAGGGAGACACATTGGCTAAGGAGACAAGCCATGCAAAGGTCAACGTAAGCCTTTTTGGTGAAAGAGATGGCTTAAGGTTTGCTCAAACATGTGTGAGAAATCTTGGAGAAATGAAAGAGGGACAAGTGTGTAAGAGTGTAAGACACTTTTGAATAAATTAATAAAATGGAAGCTTTATTGGATCTTGAGTTGCTCACTCATGTGTGAGCAAACACTCTGGAGCTAAAAGGTGTTTAGAAAGGTGTTTAGGATAATTAAGTGGGATTAATTAATGGGTAAGCATAGAAGGATGAGAGTGATGAGTGTAGACTAGGTTTTAAGATGGGATTAAGATTAAATTAAATAGGATTTAACTTAATCATAGAATTAAAAAATTTAATGAAGTGGAGGGGATTAAATAAATTAGAATTTATTTAAAAGGGGATTTATGGAGCACTATGCATTAAATAAATTTAATACATTAGAGGGGAAGTATTCAAATTAAATTTGAATAAATTAGGGAAGTGAACCTATTTAATTAAATAAATCTAATTAAATAATTACAAGACTACGATAAGTTTGTAAGTGTATGGTATCGTTATCCCCACTTTGATGACCTCTTAAAACAATGGTGGAAGGATGCTCCACTAGAGCTAGAAACCAAAAATTTTCAATTTCACAAAAAAATGCAGTATGTCAAAGGGCTTATCAAGATTTGTAATAAACATATTTTTAAAAATATTTTTCAGGAGAAAAAGGTGGTAGAAGAAAAACTAGCTGAGATTAATAAACATATTTTACTCCATGGTTTAAATGCTAATATGCATTGAAGACAAAAGAATTTGCAAGAGGAGTGAAGCTGAATTATGTAAGCAAGAAGAAGAGTACTGGAGACAAAAGTCTAGAGAATCGTAGCTTCAATGAGGGGACTAGAATACTAAGTTTTTTCTACCAAACAAAAGAAGGCTAATAACACAATCTTTACAGTTCATGGCCATCAACAAAAATTGATTTCTGATGCTAAGGGCATTCGAACCGAGAGTGTGATGTTCTTTTCTAATCTTCTTTCCCCTCCACCGCAGGATTCCCCATCTTCCAACCTTATGGATGAGATCTTGGATTCCATTCTTTCTTTGATTACACAACAAGACAAATTGATTCTTATGTCCCCTTTTACTCTTTCTGAGATTCATGGTGTAGTATTTTCTATGCTTGTTGATAAGGCACCAGGCCCAAATGGGTTCACTACATTATTTTTTCAAAAATGGTGGGATGTAATTTGTTTTGAATTGCTTGAGGCTCTTGAAGAACCCATGAAAAATGTCTCCATTTTGAAGAACTTTAATACCACCAATATTGTTGTCATCCCAAAGGTTAATGATCTCTATTCTTTTGCTAATTTTTGTCCTATTTCTTTATGTAATACTATCTATAAGATTATCACAATGGCTATTTATTTGCTTCTTAAGCTCATTGTTCCAAAAATTATATCAATAGAAGAAGGGGGTTTTGTTCCTGGTCGAGAAACAATTGAGGGAGCTATAATAGCCCATGAGACCCTTCATTCCATCAAAGAGCATAATATTTCAACGTTTGTTGTCAAATTAGACACGATTAAGGATTACAATAAACTGAATTGGTCTTTTCTTCTTTTGGTCCTTCATCAATTAGGTTTTTATTCTAGGTGGTATAAATGGATTATAGCTTGCATTTTAGGTGCACATTTTTCTATTCTCATTAATGGTGCACCAGCAGGTTTCTTTGCCTCTTCCCAAGGAGTTCGTCAAGGTGACCTTCTTTCTCCATTCTTGTTTATCATTATGGCAGAGGCCCTTAGTAGACTTATTAACACTTTTAATAAAAAGGGTTGTGAAAAGGTATAAATATTATAGGTACATCCTTGTCCATAACCCATTCTCTTTTTTCTAATGATACTTTACTTTTTGGATCATCTACATATCAAGAAGCATAGAGTATGAAGAAAGTCATTGACCTATATACACAAGTTTCAAGTCAATGTATCAATGTAACTCAATCTAAAATTTATGTTTTTAATACATCCCAATTGGTTTCTCAAAGAATAATCAGTCTTCTTAGTTTTCCATGTGATCATTTACCTTTTACTTATCTTGATGTTCCTTTTTTTATGGGATTAAACAAACCCTCTTATTGGAAATATGTGATTGATTGTATCAAGAGTAGAATTAGTGCTTGGAAGATTTGTCGGTTATCCCTCTCGGGTAGAATTTTGCTTATCAAAACTGTTCTTTTTGCCATTCCTAACTATCACTTCTCCATTCTACAAGGCCCCAAAGGTATCATCTCTCAAATTGAAACTTTAATCCAAACCTTTCTTTGGGTAGATAATATGAATGGTCAAAAGAAAATACCACTTATTTCTATTCATGCCATGTCAACCTCTTATAGAACAAGAGGTGTCAGACTTCCCAACATTACCAATAGGAATAGGGCTTTTGGTGCTAAACTTGTTTGGCAAATGTATGAAAAACCCTCTACCAAATGGTGTTGCCTTTTGCAAGAGAAATATTTAGATAACTTGGAATCTTCTAGAGTTCTTACTATGCTAGACCCGTCAAAGGGGTATATAATTTAGGATTTCATGATGGCTTCTCGAGAAGTTATTACTTCATTCATATCATGGCAAGTGAACAACGGGGATAGTGTCAAATTTTGGTTTGATTCATGGAATGGGTTTCCCCCCCCCTACCACTATTGATTCTCTAAAGGATTTTTCAAACATAGTGATTCAAGCTTGGGGGACATTCTTTTCTACTTATGTCTTAGCTATTAATAGGTTCACAGGGCTAGTCATTTGGCAAGACCTTTCATCTCTTCCTATATCCCACAATTAGGCTACTTCTTTCAAACAACTACTAGTTGAAAGGAATATATTTATGTCTAATCATCCAGATTGCCTCTTTTGGGTTCTAGCTAAAGATGGTAAATACTCTATTAAAGTAGGATACTTGGCTCTCCAACACAACCAGTACAATCAAACTTGTTAGTGTAAGTAATTATTATTTACGCTTTACTTAAGTTTACTTAGAATAAATGCATTGTTTTGTTATTTATTAGTTAGACACCTAGGAGTATGTGTACTCATATGAGTTGTCATGTTGACAACACTAGAGTTTGTATAATTAATTGAGTTTTCATGTAGACAACACAGATATTCACACTCTTATTTTAGCACATGGTGTCTACAACATTGAAGTTTGCATAATCAACTGAGTTGTCATGTTGACAACACAGTTGTTCTCACTCTTAATTAAGCACATGGTGTCTACAACATATTTTTACGTGACACACCTTTTTAAGCTTATCCTCTCATCATCGCACTAACTTCTGTGCTTAGTGGAGGATAATCCAACTCTAGTGGACTTGTGCTTAGTTGGTGAGCTTATCTCTTTGCTCACTCCTAGATATTCTAGAAGCATTCTACAAGCCTTTATATATAGGCTCTCCTAGTGTATTTATACATCAGTTATATCATTTATTTTGGAATATATTTTCTCTCACACCATTGAGATTTTCCAAGCTTCGCTTTTCCTTTTTTGGTTTCTCTTCAGCACAGCTTATTTGCATGTAGGTGTTCTTAGTGATCTACGAAGTTGGTTTTCACAACCTCTATACAGTATCAAAGTGTCCCTGCTACTTTTTGGTTTGGAGATTTTGAAGCCACAGTTCAAAGACAAAAACCCCAATTTTTTCAAGGTTTTTCTTCAATCGGGAGGAAGTGCATTTTTTGGCCATAACTTGAGCATACAAAGGTCTTTTTTCAATCCAAAAGAAGCACCGAAAAGCTAATTCCAAGATGGAGATGATGATGCAGGTTTCATTTTTTTCCAAGGTCATTTGAGCTCCCATTTTTGGCATTAAAGTAGCGGCTTCAGTTTCCTCCCTCTCTGCATCTAGCGTCTAGGTTTTTTTCTTAGTTTTTGTGCTTTCAGTAGTTGTTTGTTTGGTTTTTGAGGGATATATTTATATGTTGTGGGGAAGAGCATTTTCTTTTCTATAATTTACTTCAGAATTGACCCTTCTACTTCTGTCTTCTTCTCTCAATGTTGGACCCGTTTGTGGTTCAATTAACACTCACAACTATCACACTTGGAAAGCATAAATGAATCAACTTCTTATGTCGCATGGCTTATGGCCACGTCTGAATGAGAACCAACCTATCTTGCAACACTCTTTTGAGGTTCTTCAGCATAGGAAAAAAATAGACGAATCCATGGGTTTGATTGTACTGAATATTTTAGATAGTCTCTCTATTTCATCTGCATGGTTTGACCACTCCTTAGGTTCTATAGACCAAGTTTCACAACTTGTTTGGCATAGTGAATGAATTCTAGGCACTAAAGCTTGATGCAACATTGACTTCTTTGACACCTACCAACTTTCCCACCATTGAGGAATTCTTGATGAAGTTCAAATCTCTACGTTTAATTTTGCAAGGATGTGGGAAAAATAAAATAGATGATGAGTGTATTTTTTTGATACTCTCAAAGTTGTGAGGATAGTATTAGATCTTTTCTTCCACTTTATACTCCACTATGGATGCCTTGGGTAACAAACATCTACTACCTTCTTTTGAGATATTCAGTGATAGGTTAACTCATGAGCAGTCCAAGCCCACTCAGATGGATTCACTTATAGGTTCACAGTCACAGGCATTGCTTGCCAAGGATACACATGAGCAAAAGTTGAAGCAGATATCAAATTCCTCTTCTCAACACTCTATTGCTCCATCATCTTCTTCTAAAAAGATCGAGATTCCTACCTATTCCTATTGTCAGATGGGACCTCATGATGAGTGACATTATTTTTAGAAGAGATTTGATAGCTATGATAAACATATTGTAGATTTGCAAGCTCTTCTTCAGAAGAGCATTGTTTCCTCTCCATCCTCTTCTACCTCATAGGGGTCTGCCTTCCAATCTTCTTCCATATCTTTGACATCTACACTAGATTTTGGATAGAGTCATGCATTATGAACATCCATTATATCCCCTTCCTAGGTCCCTTGGATACTGGATTCAAGTGCTTCTCACCATATGACATCTTCTCAAGTTGTCTTCTCCACTATTGAGGCTTCTCCCATTCCTCATATTCTCATGGGGAATAACACTACCCTACCAGTCTATGGGAAAGGTTTAGTTGGCATTCAGGATGGTATATTCAATGATGTATTGTATGTTCCATCTCTATCTACAAACCTTCTCTCGATTTCTCATATTACACACAGTGGATCAGGGAAGACAGTTGAGTTCACTACAGATTCGATCTTCGTTCGAGATAGTGCAACATGAAGCCTTATTTCTATAGGGACAGTTGATCATACCACTCATCTCTACACCTTCTCACACTTTGGTCCACCATCTCCATTGTTAGAGCACAACTCTTTTGTTTAGCAAGAGCATCATGTGGTGCAGTTAGGATACTTGAACCTTTGTATTGTTCCCGAGATTTCTACTTTGACTCCCAAACCACATCTAGTTGAGGTCTTTTCTCTTCAATAGGATTCTTCTTCAGCTCTACGTGACACTCTAACTCCATTCATCAAGCCTCTAGGTGCACTTGTTGAGGATTCTATAGAGGACATTCATCTCTTCTTTCATGACAGTGTTACCACACCTGCCTTGGGGATTCCCTTTTAGGATCGTCATGTTTTCGCTTTGAGCATCAGTTAGGCCTTCCAATTTCACCTCTCATCAAGGGTTTCCTTGTTCTACTCCCTTGTTTCTTCTGCATTGGCTCAATCCTCTCTATAAGGGCTCCATCATTCTAGGGGGCTTTGGTCTCTCTTCTCTCTCTTATGGTGGGGCTAGTTGTACTTATGGTTTTGAGAGAGTCTCTTGAGCCATTTCTAGGCTATGCTTGGGATTATGGAAGTTTTCCTTGGGAGGTCTTGTTGAGGCCTTCCTTCCTTCATGTTTTTTCAGCATGTTTGTTCTATATCTTTTTGGAGAGGAGTTTTTCCCATTGGGTTTTCCCTCTTTCTCTATTTTCAGAGAGATTTCATTACACTATTGCATTGCATTGTACTTAGGTAGCTAACATGGCCTAATAGCCGAGACCCATTATGCATTTCATCATAGCTTTTGTGAGCTTGAGTGCATGCCCCTAAGTTGCACTTAAGGGGGAGTGTTAGCGTAAATAATAATTATTTACACTTTACTTAGGATAAATGCATTATTTTATTATTTATTAGTTAGACACCTAAGAGTATGCGTACTCTATGAGTTGTCATGTTGACAACATTGGAGTTTGCATAATTAACTGAGTTGTCATGTAGATAACATAGTTATTTGCACTCTTATTTTAGCACATGGTGTCTACAACACTGAAGTTTGCATAATCAACTGAGTTGTCATGTTGACAATATAGTTTTTCATGCTCTTAATTAAGCACATTGTGTCTACAACATTTTTTTACATGACACACCTTTTTAAGCTTATCCTCTCACCATCGCACTAACTTTTGTGCTCAATGGACGATAATCCACCTCTAGTGGATGTGTGCTTAGTTGTTGAGCTTATCTCTTCGCTCACTCCTAGACATTCTAGAAGCATTCTGGAGGCCTTTATATACATGCTCTCCTAGTGTATTTGTACATCAATTACATCATTTATTTTGGATTATATTTTCTCTCACACTATTGAGATTTTCCAAGTTCTACTTTTCCTTCTCTGGTTTACCTTCAACATAGATTATTTGCACGTAGGTGTTCTTAGTGATCTGTGAAGTTGGTTTTCACAACTTCTACAAGACCACATATCATGCTTTTGAATTATGCTAGAATAGCTCAATTCTACCAAAAGCAAGATGCTCTACATGGCTTGTACTAAAGAACCAAATTTTAACAAGTGATCATCTTCACAGATTGAACATTTATGATCCCTTTAACTGTGTGCTGTCTACAAGTTATAGAAACAACAAATCACCTCCTCTTAAACTGCCCTTTTGCCTAAGATTGTTGGCATTGTGTCCTTGATAAGCTTAATTTCCATGTGCCATTACCTAATTATCTATGGGATTTATTCCAAGAAAGGCCAGTCTTACACTCTAAATCAATGTTTTCATGTCTTTGGAACTGCATCCTTGCATCTGTAGTATGGGGAATTTGGTGGGAAAGAAACAAGAGAATTTTTAGACATACGTCATCTCTAATACCTCAATTTTTGGAAGGATTGGAGTGATCAATTGTTGAGCTTGTTAATGCTTCAGTAAGTAAATATAAGGGTAAACATGTTTTTTCTCCTTGGATGGCTATGTTATTCAGCGGTGGAAGGGTTTACTTTTTCCTTGTCTTCCTACTCCATTGTGTCCATCCAAGATTCCTCTTATCCAAGCACAAACTAAGTGGATTCCTCCAAGTGAGGGTTATTTCAAATTCAATTTTGATGGGGCCTCTAGAGGAAATCCAGGCAACTCTGGCTATGGCATAGTCATTAGAGATTTCAAAGGTCATGTAATTGTAGCAAAATCATCTTCTCTCCCTTAGTGTACTAATAACAAAGCTGAGGTCTTGGCCTTGCTTTTTGGTCCATACTTTCTATATCTAAGCTATGTCTTGAAGGGGATTCATCAATTATTATTAATGCATGTATTAAACATCATGTATATAATTGGTCCATACAATATATATTACATCAAGTATGGTCTCTTCTTGATTCAATCTCTGAATGTTACATCATGCATACTTATAAAGAAGACAATCTTTTAGCTAATTGTCTCGCTAATTTGGATACTGACGGGGTTTATATTAACTCTTTACTTTCCCCACTTAACCTCCTTGATCTCCCCAACTTGGTTAATACTATGACAAAAGAATATGTTTAGAATAAGGTTGAGTCCTCCTCATATTTTATTTGATAGTAAACCATGACTTCTTAATGATTTCGCATGTTTTTTCTTTAATGGATCTCACTTGTTCTTTTGAGATATTATATGCAGGTTAGGGTCTTGGATTACACTTGCATCATATGACTTTCTAATATCATGGTCTTAATTGAAGTTTTGGATGTAGATTAGTGATGGTAATCTCTGTGACATTTTTTGCTGGGCTCTAGGTCTTGTCTCTAGCACCAATCAATGAATTGTATTCATATGAGTTTTGGGCTCTTTGTAATTACTATATTCTCGATTTGAGAATCTCTAGGACAAGATTTATTAGTGTTGATAAATACTCTCTCTTGATGCAATATTTCTTCTTCTGCATTCCTTTTTTTGTATCAGGTAATGACCAAAGTTTTTCTTTTTTGGTTATTTTCTTTGGGAGCTTTTTTGAACCAGTTATTATTAATATAAATATAATGTTTTGCCCAAAAAATAAAAAAATAAGAAGACTATGGAAAATATATTTAATTAATAAATAATCAATTATAGTGTCAAGGTAAATATTAAATCAATTAATATAGTGTTTGGGATGATTTTAAGTGTCTACATTTTGCCCCTCTTTGATGTGATATTGGGATGACATTATACCAAAGAAAAGAAAATATAGGTTGCCCTAGTGAGGATAGGAGTGGAAAGAGTGGTGTCATAGTGACAACATTTTTTTTTGAGGAATTGCATGGGCTACGAACAAAATTGTATGTGGTTGAAGGATAATGAGGTGGATTTCCCTTGTCAAAGGTAGAAAATGGACATGAGATGGATTAGAATTAGATATGAAGTTTTGAGGATTGATTTGATATGTAGGTTGAATGAGAGGTATAACTCTAGATTGCCTTTGAAGATCTTCAACCATTGGATTAAGTGAATTCTTATCCACTGAGATTAGATGAGGAGTGGTGAGAGATTTGTTGATAAATGAAATATGAACTTGGGACTAGGAACAAGTTTGGAATTTGTGTTTGATTGGATTTGACTTGATACTAATTGGATATGATTTGATTTGATATTGGATGAAGGTTTGAGATAACCATGATAAGATTTGGGTCATTCAAGATAACTAGGATTAAAGTCTAAGGATTATGATGGTGCTCCTATGTCCAAAGTGGAAGATTGAATTAGAAGAAGATTTGAATAGATGAAATCAGAAAGATTGATGTTGGATGAAGATTGTAAATGGATTGAATTAGGAATTGATTAGAAAGGAATGAATTTGACAAGGGATTAGATTAGAATGATGATGATTTGAGAGATTGGATTAAGGATGAATTATGAGATTGGATAAGGAAATTGGGTTTTGATGTGGATTATAAACCATGACTAGGATGAAGATTAGGGATTTGATTGAATGATTAAGAAAATGAGGTAATGATTAGGATGGTTGAGATTTTGAAGAGTGTGATGAAATGGATGAATAGAAGAAGTGATGTGGAAAACAAGAGCTTCTTTTTGTTATTTTTGTTTTTAGGTTTTGAACTTTTATGATGTTTTTGGAATTTTTTTTGAAACATAACATGCAAAAGCATATAATGAAATGTATACAAGAAAGTTTAGATGGTGTATCCCCTTCAAACGAGCAAGATTTTGAACATTCAAGCACATCGAACGCACCGACAATCCTATAAGGTTTTGACTAGGATATAAAAGCTCACTCAGGGGTGTCCTTGATATATACAAGGTACATGAGGGCCAAATCTATAGATGAAAGAAAATAATGCCACACAACCAGGGGAAATGGTAACTCAAATCTCCACCTTCACTTCCCAAAGGTATACAGTTCTTTGAGGCTTAGCTAAAAGTGACAAGATTTTACTTCCAAGAGAGGTGTCTTTTGATTCACCTCCCGATATTTGTACTCTGCCAGAACAATAGAGTTGTGGTCATCCCAAGGGGTGATGAAATCCCCAAGTAGGCCTCCTAAAAAAAAGTGTAAAGCAAGACCACTTATTTCTTGTGCACTCAAGATCACCCAAATGCACAAGAGGAGTGAATACATAAGTGGTCTTGGGTTTAAAAAATACTTGTTTTTTCCTAATGGAGCTTTAGGTTTTGTAATTTACTTTTGAAGATACTCTTGTTTATATCATACAATGTTCTTTCCAACTTGACAACATCGTCAACATAATAAAATCGAGGATTCATCAACAAAAATAAATCAATCATCGTCAACATAAGAAAATTGATAAAGTTAGAACAAATTCCCTTAAGTTATTCAAAGATTGAGTGAGTGTTTGTTTTAAGCACCAAATCCAAATGTTCATTGCAATGTTCTTTGAACCTTAAGCATTCAAGATTTGATGAGATTCATTTTAAACCCAAATTGAAATATGTATTATAACATTGTTCTTTGACCTTTATGCATTCAAGAGTGTATTTAACTTCTAAGAATCCTCCAAAAAAATGTTTTTAACTTTCCTTAAGACATTCAAGATTGTGTTTTAAAAATATTCATCTAAATGAATGGTTTTGTTCAATTGATTATGCATTCAAGATTGGATTTTGTTTGTTTTAAGTTTAATCAGTCAAGAGTGTATTTGATTTTTGAATTTAATTGCAACATTTATTCAAAGACAAATGATTAAGCATTCAATTTCATTCCCAAGAGCAATAAAACATTAAGGAAACCTACAAGAAAGCATGGTTAGGTGTTTCTAGAAGGCTCTCATCTGCACTGCTGCAATAAGCAACTTGATTAGCTTCAACAAAATTCCCAAAAATGAAAGCTTAACTATGAAAAAAAGTATTTTAACTTTTTAAATATTTTTTTATATATGTAAATCTACTTAGAATGGGCCATATGCTATGAAACTGCTAAAAGTCAAATTTTGTTTTATACATTTTTTTAATAAATAAAAATGTAGGTGCAAATAACAAAACTTTAGAGAGGACAGAAGAGGAAATAGTGAATACCTGATACTTACTCTACTCAATCACAGATGATAGTAGCAAAGCACAAACACCAAACTACGCAAATGAAAAAACTCATAGCTACTAGAAAAACTACAAATGACAAAACAACAGGTGGCTAGAAAATCAAAAATGCCAAAATGACTTAGATGATAGAATTCACAACTAGCGAAAAAATCATAGACGACAAAACAGTGGGTGGCTGAAAAATCATAGATGACAGTTTGAGAAGTGGAGATGCCAGTTTAAAGGCAGAGATGAAAGTCTAATGGAAACACAAATTTTCAACCACCCACAACATAGATGACAAAAAAAAATTTGTTGTGAAGATGACAGTTAACTCTGTGGAGACAACCAAACAACGAAGATGACAAAACAATCTTTTTTACAATTTTAAGTGGTTTTAAATCTATCACTGGCAGAGATGCCAAAATGTAGAGACGATGAAGCGTCTTCACAGACAATACTGCATCCTAATGGAGATGATAGTACACCATTTTTAAACCAAAAATGCTGCATTTTTGACTAATTTTGATAATGGAAAAGGGACATGGGTCCCAATGGCGTGCCAAAATGTATGCGAGAAAATCCTAATCTGTTGGGAGCAAGCATAAACAAACAAATATTAGTTGTACATGTACATATGAAAGATTGGAAAGAGATTGAAATACAACTAAAACAAGCTTGAGTTTAACAACTTATGCAACCAAAAATTAAAATCCTCATGCAACTTCAAAGCAGCTCAACTAGAGCACCGATAAGAGGCCTTGTTGGTGTACTCAAGTGTGAGGGATGTGGATGTGCTCTTCCAAACCAATATAAAGTATGTGAATCTAGACTAAATGACTATAGAATACCTTCAAGAAATGGCTATGAGTGAGCCGATCTCAAAGGATTCTAAGATGTGAAATGGAAATGCAAAGAACCAAACTAGTAACAATTATCTATCATAAAAGATGCAAGCATAAATGCAAGAAATCTAACATCTATCAAAGGGTTAGTAACAATGTATAAAAATCAATATGAAAGCTCTAACTCTATACTAGCATAATAACAATGCAAATGAGGGAGATGAGAAATGCTTGAGACAAGGGCTCTATTTATAGGTTTAAGAGAGGCCTTGGGAAGGTGCCATCTATGTGGCATCCACATAGGTGCCACAAGAGAGACACATGGGGTAAGGATACAAGCCATGCAAAGGCCAACATAAGCCTTTTTGGTGAAAGAGATGGCTCAAGATTTGCTCACACATGTGTGAGAAACCTTGGAGAAAGGAAAGGGGGACACGTGTGTAAGATTGTAAGACACTTTTGAATAGAAAAGTTTTATTGGATCTTGAGTTGCTTACACATGTGTGAGCAAACACTTAGGAGCTAAAAGGTATTTAGAAAGGTGTTTAGGATAATTAAGTGGGATTAATCAATGAATAGGCTTAGAAGGATGAGAGTGATGGGTGTAGACTAGGTTTTAGGATGAGATTAGGATTAAATTAAATAGGATTAAAGGATTTAATAAAGTGGGGAAAATTAGATAAATTAGAATTTATTTAAAAGGGGATTTATGGAGCACTATGCATTAAATAAATTTAACACATTAGAGGGGAAGTATTCAACTTAAATTTAAATACATTAGGGAAGTGAACCTATTTAATTAAATAGGCAAGAGCCTACAACACAATGGTAAATTGTGAGCCTCTTATTGGAGAGGTCTTGGGTTCGACTCTACGCAAGCTTAATAAGTAATAATAAATCACATAATAACAATAAATATTGGTTTCAGCCTCTTACAGATTTTTTTTTTAAAAAAAACTATTTAATTAAATAAGTAAAAGAATATGACAAATATAATTAATTAATTAATTATCAATTATAGTGTCAAGGGAAATATTAAATCAATTAATATAGTGTTTTAGATGATTTCAAGCATCTACAAAAGTTACTAGATCATATATCATGTTGTTAGTTCAATTTCTATGATTGCACGAATATAAGCAAATCTTTGTTTTTTGGAAGGAAATGGGTTCTAAGATATGTTCAAGGCACATGAAAATTTGACTGCTTTTGTGCACCTACAAATGGTTTTGGTGTAATTGAGTATACAGTTTGTGGGTTGGTTCTTGATGATAGAAAAGAACAGTAGTTTGTAGATGGGGATGACTTTTAAAACATAATTATAGGTTATGATGTGAATCGAGACCAATGGGGTTTTTATATCTTCTTTCCTACCTCAGTAGGCTTTAAATTTTGCCTCATTGACTGGGAGGGAAGTATATTAGTTTGTGCAGAGGGTGATAATTATAGGCATTTTTTGTCACACTTCTTGGGAGGTCCAGGAAGTTTTTGCAAGCGATGATGTAGTATGGTTCGGATGCAATCACAATTCTGTCATAGTTTATCATATGAAGAGTAGACATTGGTCACATTGTCGACTAGATAATGCTTTTGGTTCAGATAGTGCTTTTACTTGTGGGCTGCCATGTTTTATACCATTTGAAAATTTTATAACTTTTGAGCCCACTCTTTTGTCATTTTGAAACTGTTTTATATAAGTGGGAGTTGGATTAGAATTTTGGTTTTGTTTATTCATGCAAATATTTGTGTTTGTGAGACAAAAAAGTACTATGACTGAAAAAATATTTTTGGACTTGGTTAATGATGGTTTGATTTGGGTGGGCATATTTGTTAGTGAAGTCAAAGTGTAAGAGAGGATAACTTATTGTCTATCTTATTTATTTCATAATGAAGATCTAATGGAGTTGCATGTAATGTCCCCATTTTAGCAGTTGACCAAGTGTGTGTGTGTTAGCCTTGTTCTACATGGTCCCGAGGGCTAATGAAGGGTTTAATGGGATCTTGGAGTGTTTTGGCCTAGTCATTTCCAGTTTGGGCCAAAATGAAGTTGATTTACTCAGTTTCAGGCATACTTACTATTTTTAGTAAGTCGGCAGGATACAGTGCAGGTCAATTTTGGTGATTGGATTCGATACTCCTCGGTGAGAGCTTTTCGATGAGCTATCACTCGCATTATTTGGAGTCCGATTGCTAATACATTTTAATGCCTGAAGTTTTATTAAAGTAACGTCTAATTTAATTGTAAAATATTAAAGTGTTACTTTAATATTTATTTTATGGTGATGTGTACCCAAGGGAGACATAAGGGGTATTTTAATATATGTTTTATATTACACATCTTTATCCCACATTGCCCATATGAGTTGAGCGGACCCGTGGGAATAGAATAAAAGGAAGCATTTGTAGCTTCATTAGACAGGTTGAATATGAGAAGAAATTGGTGTGTGAGTTGCAGCTTTGTTCTTGGCATTTGAGGACGTCTATCCTCTCTTGTAACATTCTAGACGTCATTCCCTTAGGGTTTGGCCTTTGGAATTCTTTCTTATTGGCTTCATTATCAGGCAGTTTAGTTGCATTTCCGACTACAGGCAGATTTGATATTTTGCTCATATCTTCTTCACTACTTGTCCGTCGCTTATGCCGCTTGGAAGGAATGGTATTATGAAGGTAGTGGACTGATTGGAGGACAAAGTATTGTAGCAGCAAGTTCGTAAGCATGGGCTAGAGTATTATGACAATATTGCTGAAGTAATTAGTGAGTTGATAAATGTGCCATGTATTTGGTTTTATGAATTTTGAAAATAACATTTTATTAGCAGCAATTCATTTCCACTTTGCATATTATTATAGTTTCTTTCTTGTTTATGTTGTATGATACCAATTCCATAAAAACGTTTGATTTTCGGAGTTATAAGGGGTTTTAAGAAGTTGAATGCAAACTGTTTGACATAATTCCTTTCAGCAATTTGGTTTAGTTTTTTTTTGGTACATCCAAGGGTGACCATTACAATGGTATCAAAGCTATAAGTCCTGCCATCCTGTGGAGGTCTTATAGGGAATTTGGAACAGCCGGATAGAGGGAAAAAGTAAGTAAAAAACACAGGCTAAGCATTTATGTTTGAGCATGCGACAGGGGTCTTATAATTTCCGCGATACCAGAGCAAGACAAAATAGGATTTCAGACTTGCAAAGCAAACAGTCTAGTACATCCGTGCAGGGGGACATTGAATCCAACCATACAGACACAGAGGAGATATTCTGTGATCAGGACAATAATATGGGTGATCGAGATGACAGGAATACAAGATTAGGCGGAGGCAGAAATGCTGGTCCAGATCAGGGGGAGGTACTGTTCCGACAGTTACTGGATACATTAGAGCAGGGGCAGCGTATGCAGCAGGAGCATAATAGGCGAATGGACATGATGTTGCAGCTCATGGCTAGACAGATGGGTGTCAATATTAATCCAGGTGATGCCAACAACAGAAACAATAACAACGAGGGAAACAATAACAACGGGGGAAACAATAACCATGAAGGCCAAGGCAACAACAATGGTCCTGAGAATAACATTAATGGTAATAATGGACACGGCAACAATGGGAATGAGGCTGATAACTTTAGACACGTTGCACGCCCAGCACGGACTGCGAGCTCGAGACCTCTTCTACCCACTTTCCCACCCAGAGATCCGGTTCAACCAGTAAACGAACCGCAGATTACTGAGTTACAGGATCAGTTCAGGAGGGACTGGGAGGCTAGTGGACCAGAGTTTCAGGCGGATATTTCTCTTAGAGATTATATGGACTTGAGGATGAGACACATGCCTAAAGCAGGAGGGAGGAATCAAAACTTTGAGCTGAGGAAGAAATTTGGAAAACTTTCTTTACCTTATTATGATGCTTCAGGGAAGATGACTGCACGAGCTTGGGTGCAGAAGGTAGATACATACTTGCAGCTAAATCCTATGCCTGAGGAGGAGGCTATCAAGTATGCGGCTATGCACTTGGATGGCGTTGCACATGAATGGTGGCATCATGGCATGGTGACTTTGGGGCATAATCAGATTACATCCTATGAGGAATTCACCGAAACATTGATTGGGAGATTTGACACTAAGGATCCCGAGTTACATTTCAAGGAGCTAGCACAGTTAAAACAGTCAGGTTCTGTGGATGCTTACATTGCCGAGTTTCAGCGCTTGTCTGTACTTGTTACTGATATCTCTCCTAGGAGATTGGTGGTGTTATTTTGTGATGATCTTGCTGATCCATTACGAGGTTGGGTGAAGGGACATGATCCACTCACGTTAGCTGAAGCAACTAAAAAGGCACGAGATTTAGCCCCTTCGGTATACAAAGGAAAAAACCATTCAACAAATTCTTCCTACCGCAAGGACAAAGACAAAAAATCATTTCAGAAAGAGTATAGCAAACCCAAAGAAGGATCAAACGGACTAGACAATGAAACCTTGAATGAACTTCGAAAGAAGAAGCTGTGCTTCCATTGTAGAGAGCCTTGGGACTTATCTCATAAATGTTCTCTCAAGGCTAAGGCAAATCAAATGGAGTATTTTTCAGCAGAAGAGTCAGAGTCAGAAGGGGAGGATCAACACTCCGATTCAGATGAGAGTAACACTATAGAGGAGAGCAACATTCCTAAGGATGATAGATCGTTGGCACGCTTGACAGGGGCCCAAAAGGCAATCACATTTAAGGTCAGGGGTACTATCCAGGGGCAGAAAGTGATATCTCTTATTGACTTTGGGGCTACACATAACTTCATAGATGCACAGTTGGTAGCCAGGAGAGGGTTACAGACAGAGGAGCATGATGGGTTTAGAGTCATGGTGGCTAACGGTGATAAGTTATTATGCACTCGGAAGATATCTAATCTTCGCATCAGGTTTGGAGATGGCTACGAGTTGGAGGATGAGTTCTATGTTGTGGACATGGGAGATTATGATGTCATCCTCGGCATGACATGGATGGCTTCACTAGTTGAGTTCACACTCAATCTAGCAAAATTGGAGATGAGATTCCAGCATGAGGGCAGAACTATGGTACTTAGAGGGCTTTCAGCTAACAACGAGGGAAACAATAAATCATGTAGTTCTAGGTGGTTCAAATATATTTCTTATTTTTTTTAATGATCGATAGCACATAAGGAGGATGATATAGAGCTTTTATGTTCTTGCATTGGTTCTTGATGATAGAAAAAGTACAATAGATTATGAGGTTTTGGGTCAATTCTTATTTGTTTCATGGCAATTATTTCATAAGGAAGATTATATGGTGTTGCAAGTTTTCTAATTTCATTTCATGATAGTTATTTCATAAGGAAGATCGTATTGTTGAATGAGATTGTAAAATTTTTTATGCATGTGTTAAAATTACTTGAAGTTTTAGTTTGTTGTTTGAATTTATATGCTCAATGTATTTGAATTTTTTGACACATTATTCTGAATTCCAATTTTGATCAATAGCATGGATGGAGAAATTTGTGTAACCCATGTACCTCCTTGTTTGAGGAAGGTATTGTGAACACAGGAAATGGAACACAAATATATGGAATTGTTGCAAGAGCAAGTCCACCTTGATAGAAAAGGAGAAGGGGGATTTAGAAAAGAAGCATGGACTACAATTGAACATAAATTCAATGCAAAATTGAGCCTTCATCTATCAAAAGATAATTTCAAAAATAAGCTAAAAACATGGAAGCTTGGGTATAGAGTTATGAAAGAATTAAAAAATACAAGTGGGTTCACATGGAATGAGGTCATTCAGTGTATGGATGCAGATGAGAGTGTCTAGAATAAGTTTCTCAAGCTACTATGTTGTTTCAAATTCTTATGATTTAAAGTATAAGCTATCTTATATAGTATTTAATCAAAAACTAATTCATTGATTATGACAACATGCAATGAAAAGATTTCAAAAATGTGGAAGTTTATAAGAGGTAGTCATTTCAGTACTTCAACGAGTTAGCCTGCATTGTGGGCAATGACATAGCTGAAGGGACAACAACTGCAATAGCACATGACAATGAAGAAGGGAACCTTATGGATGAGGTGGCTGATCTAGATGATGATGGGGACTTTAATACAACAATGGATAGTAAAATAATGGACAATAGAACAATGGATGGTGCTACTGATTTGGATAATGACATGAATCCTTCTAATCAATCTAGTGCAACCGACGAACAATTTTTGTCACTGACGTCATCAAGGAAGGCAAAGAGAAAAAAGACCAAAATGGCTAGTTCCATGGATGTTATATCTAATGCTATCGATTCTTTAAATGCTAGTCTCAAGGAAACTCAAAATATCAAAATGGACGAAGGGCACTTAGATTCACTTTATGATAAAGTGTATGATGCCCTCAAAGTTATACCCGATCTTAGTGAAGATAACATAATATAGGCTTATGATAAATATTTGCTTGAAAGCGCAAGATCCAAAGGGTTCTTAAGAATGGTTGAAGGGGAGAGATTGAGATATGTACAACTGAAGTTTGGAGGACTATAGATTGAGCATGGATTAAAACTATTGAGACTATTTTAACATTTCACGTGAATATTTTGACATGACAACGCTACATTCATTGTAACAAAAAATCACTTTTGACTGTGTTTTAACAATCATATTGCATTAAAGTGATGACTTATAATTATAATACTCATATTCAATGTGTTGTTGTCTTTAACAATATCAATTTCTTACATAGTTATTTATTTTGTATATGAATGTGCTTTTCATTTTATAGTTGTTTATAGTTGGTCGGATTGTAGTTCGGTTTCATTTCTTATGATAGCATATTCATTTTGGTTGGTATTTTATGTGCTTTTATTTTGTTTATAAATGCGCACAATCTGTGTCCCTTTTAATCCTCTCCTTCATTTGGCTATTATTTTTTTGATTGTTGGGTTAACATGATGAACAAATATACAATGTTTTATATTGCATGCTATTTTCCATTGTTAGTATAGTTTTTTTTGGTGTTTCTCTATCCAGCTGCATATGCTTTCAATGATTTCTTGTACGAGACTTATATACATGAATATAATGCACTACTATAAAGTTTCACATCTTCATATCTTATGCTATTTGAAATAGCTCAGTTGGGTTATAAGTTATTTTGTAATATAATCTTCCAAATGTTAAAACTTTATTATGTCTATGTGTATTATATCGATGCTTCCCTGGCTAATTACAAATTAGATTATACATTTTATCATAATATTCATCTATCTAATGTAATATTTCAAATTGCAATAATTATGATAGGTTGATGGCTATGTTGAATGTGCAAAGGTGTCATTGTGGTGTCCCATGTTTGTTAAAGACATCATGCACCTCGACTAATCCCAGACGTCAATTTTGGTGTTGTTCAAATGGAAAAAAGGTGGCTAATATATTTTTGTTTTAAAATATTGTATCAAGTTTAACATTATTGTAAGAATTAATGGAGATTTGGTATTATAGGGGAATAATGAATGTAGACACTTTGACTGGGTCAAGGATACCCCAACTACAACTGTACAATGTACCAAGGAAATTAAGTACAAGCTATGTAAGGCTTGAGAGGTGGATAGGGCCATGGTTGTTGCTATGATGAAGACATACAGTATCTTTCTCTGATGCTTTCTTTGTATTATGTTTGGACTTCTTTGCTGGGATCATATGCGAAAATGTGCATAAACTTATGATTTTATGTAGAGATTGACTTCTTCATTTAAACCATAATTGGACCATATGTAGATAATTGTTCAGATATGACTTCTATATTGAAATTTGTTTATGGGTTTCTAACTGCCACATGGGACAAATATTTTGTAATGTTATGATGTTATGTGTTTTTGTATAATAAATACTAATAATAAAATTAACATGCTATTTTATTTATAACTTGTTTTTGTATGATCAATATTAATATAAAAATGAACCTTTTTTTTTTATTGGAATTTTTGTATGATAAAATGTCAAAGAATAAAATTTAGCTTTTATTTACAATTTTGTATACAATATTTTATGTCAAATATATTGTAACATCATGACTATTTTGTTATTTCTAACTAGTTTTTATAACTTGGAAAAATTAACCTTATTCATAAATAAATTAAAAAATTAGTATTTAATAAATAAAAAATAAATTTTATAAATAAAAAATAAATTTTATAAATAGAAAAAATTTAAAAATATTCAAATTTAATAATTAATTTTTTTAAATGAATTTTTTTTAAAATTCCAATTCCAATTTTACGAACCAAATGCGGAAGATGTATCTTCCCACTCATCTTCCAAATTAACCAAATAGTTCAAATCTTTTTTTCAAAATTAGATTTTGAAATTCAAAACCCAGTTTTGCTAATTCCGTGAAACAAACGAACCCTTTTCTTTTCTTAATGTCTTTGTTACTGTTGAGCTATCGTTTTGTACGATGCTTAACAACAGGAATCCTTTCAAACTCCTCTCTTGAAAAGTTAATTTGGGGATTAACTCCAAGGTTTCAGATGATCTTGCAACCTACTGGAATCCACTCGGTTGAAGATGAATGTTAGTATTCATGAGGCCTTTGTTGGTTTATCTAACAATTTAGATAAGATGTAGAATCTGTTTGCTGTCTCAAAAGAATAAAACTCAAAAGGAAATATATTTTTGTACTTTTATATTTTATGATGAATGCAATTTAACAATGCAACTATATGAATTCATAATTTAACAAGGGGTTAGTAAATCAAATAATGAAGATAAAGTAACAAAAAGTTTAAGAAAATAACATGAAAGTAAAATCCTAAAGGACATAAACTATGGAAACAACACATCTGTGAATTAAGCGTTCAAAGAGATCGATGGGTAACCAATGAAAATAGGAGTAGTGCTTCCTTAATTCCACTAATGCAATCGTCGATGGGAATTCAGTAACCATAAGATGTTTCACTTTTCACCAAATCGCAAGGCCATGAAAAGTGTGCTCATGCAAGATGAAAAGCTATGCAGAAACAATATGGTAATCTCTTCTCGAACTAAGTATGTCAACAAAATTTGTAGACCTGTAGCAAACAATAAAATTAAAAGATCACACAACCAAAATAATGCAATAAAACTATTGGCTCAATTACATTCCATGAACATACATCCACAAAATATAACACACTTAGGCAAGAATCACTACACTCCAAATGCGAGCACCAATAGCATATATTATTGCATCAAAATAATGACGACCCAAAATACATATTACATTCTTGAATTTATAATAAATCTTCTCCTCAATTTGCGTTGATAGTGAGAGATATCTTTATGCAAACATATGCTTCTAAATTAATAAAACAAATCTATTTATGTACAAACTAACTATCAAACTGGCGCTTAGTAGGACTCCATCCATTGTATATCATTAATTCGATGCATGAGCTTTTACATTTCTTAAAAAAAGGAATACATGAGAAAATAAGACAAAGAGAGCCATCAGTCAATGTAGGAGTATCTGGAAGTTCCAAAAATAGAAGCTCTATCTTTACTAGGCATTTGTTGGAGTTAAACTACTATTAGAATGCATTATTGATTCATGGAAAGCTCTAATTTTAGAACTAGTAGTTAATTATTGATGCACCTCTAACTTCTTCAAAATCTTCTAGAACACCATTTGAAAAAAGTGCACATACACATTTGGTGCAACAACGTACCTTAAAGGTAGGTTCAAAAAATGCAAAGTTTCACCAAGTGTCAAAATTGAAATTTTGGCTTTTGGGTTTTGTTTCCCTTTATACCAAAGCTATGTTTGGATATTTGCCCTTGAATTTCTCAATAATCTCAGTGACTTGAGCCTCATCTAGAAAATCTAAGGCTTCATATTTGTCTTTCACTTTTTGCCTATAGTTGCCCACCTTGATACTATAGACACCTAAATTTGATTACACTGCTTTAGTAATCCTATTTAGTTATCTCTAAAGGCATCATTAATTAAATTTTTATTTAATTAATCCTTTGTCATCCCCTAGCTGATTAATTTAATTAATCATCTATAGTCTTAATTGATAAATCAAATAACCTATTATTTATCAATTAAATCTTATTCTTCTATCTAATTCCAAAAATCCCCATTTATTAAATAAATCTATTTGATAAATAAAATCCAAAAATCCCTAACCTATCCCTAATCCTCCATTTAGCCTAATCCACCCCATCCACCCATACTAACCAAGCTTAGCCACTAAATCACCCACCCTCATTAATGCCATCCACTTGCACATCTCTAACATCCTTAATCTAATCCTAAACCCAAGCCTAATCCACCCCCTAATGTTGTCACATTTCCTAAGCAAGTTTAAGACTTTCCTAAACCAAACCAAAGTCTCCCCTCAAAAATCCCAACCACCAAGTCATGAGTGCTCTTACAAAACATAAAAGACTCTTACAAACCCACTCACGACTCTTACATCCATCTTCCACACTCTTCCCTCTTCCACACTCATCCCTCTTACATCTCTCTTACATACTCAACCCCACTCATCATGCCTTTAACCAACCCTTTACCCTACCCTCTCACACTCATCCTCCTTGTGACAAGTGTCACCTTCCCATTGGTGCTAAACAAGCACAATCCATATGCTCTCTTTTGAGTGCATCCTAGCCCTCCTTAAGCCTTCATCTCCTCTTGCATCTTAGCCCTCCATCCCTCAAGTCCATAGCCTATAAATTGAATCTCATCCCAAGCCATTCAACAACAACCATTTGAGTAAAGTTATCATGCCCTTTTGAGAGCCAAAAGTCACACCCATACCCTTATAATGCCAAATTGAGAGCTCACAAAGCTACCAATTTTTCATTTACCCATCTCCACCATTGAAGTAACTTTGGGCAAGCAATTGAGCATACATCCCCAATCTACACATAGACACATCTCAAAAACAAGAGAACAATCTCATTGAGAGAGCTTCTCCACGGCTCACATTCTCATTTGAGTTTGTCTTTTCTTTGTCTCTCTTATATGTTATGTTAGTTTAATGTGTAAATGCTTTCATTGAATTAGTATTTCTAGCACATTAGATTAGTGTATACATTTTGGCACGCTCGGTGGGACCCCACTATGGGTCATTCCTTAATCTTTTTTCAATCCATATTTTGTGCTTAAAACAAACAATCTAATGATTTGTTGTTGTTTAAGTGGGTGCAAGGTATTTTTGTTTATTTTGCAGGTTGAAGGACGCACTAGAGAGAAAGACATACCCTTTAAATTCAAAAATAACCAAGAAAACAAAAAATTCTAGAAAAAACTTGCGCACGTCGATTCTCTTCACGCAATGTTGTCTCCGCCTGTCGTCTTCGTAGTTTGGCATCTTTGCTTGTCGTCTCTGCAAAACGTCGTCTGCACAAACTCAATTATTGTCTCCGCCATCTCAACCGTCGTTTGCGAAAGATAAACTGTCATTTGCACTTGCACAATTGTCGTCTGCGCGAGCTCAACCGCCGTCTCTAAAAGCCTAAACTGTCGTCTGCGAATTTTGACGTCTGTGCAAATCAGCATCTGTGAATTTTAGCGTCTCTGCCTGGATTTTGTCGTCTGCACCGACTTCAAAAGCTCAAACTGTCGTCTCTGCCGTCGCCAGCAGTCAATTGTCATCTTCGCTTGAAAATTGTTGTCTCCGCCGCTGCCAGCAGTCAATTGTTGTCTCCAATGCTGCTAACTGCCTTCTTCATCAAAATGTCGCCTGCGAGTTTTGGCGTCTGCGAGTTTTAGCATCTGCGAGTTTTGGCATCTCTGCAGTTTGGCGTCTCCGCCTGATAAACTGTCGTCTCTGCCTGTTTATGTTGCATTTCCATTTTAGCATATCAGTTCCTGCACTTTTTATTTATATATTTTAAAAAAAAAAAAAAAAAGTATAACTCAAAATTTGACTTTTAGTGGTTTCATAGGATTTAGACCATTCTAAGCATTTTTACGCATAGAAAAAACAACAAAAAAAGTTAAATTTTTTTTTTCCATAGTTAAGCTTTCACTTTTGAAGATTTTGGGTGACTAACTAAATTGCTTTTTTTGTCTCATTGCAAGTTGGAGCACATACGAAACCACTAACCATGTTTCTTGTAGGTTCTCATGTTGCTAAAAAATGAACTTGAATGCTTAATCATTTGTCTTTGAATGTATGTTGCTAAAATGAACTTGAATGTTTAATCATTTATCTTTGAATGCATGTTGCTAAAATGAACTTGAATGGTTAAACACATTTTCCATTGAATGAATGTTGCTCAAAACACACTCTTGAATGCCATGGATTAAAATCAATTTTCCTTGGAATGCATACTTAAAACAAAAAAACTCAATCTTGAATGCAAAGAATCAATGAATCAATGCAATATCTCACACTTCAATTTTTGGGCCATTAAAAAGAACAAACAAATCTCTTTTTTGCATGCAATTTAGGCAAAGTTTGATTTTTAGAAAATTAAGAAACTTTGTCAAGTTAAATACAAATTTGCAAAAATCAATTTGAATAGTTCCTTGGACTCACCTCTTTTCTAATCACCCATCAATTCAACCATTGGTTGCAATCTCAGCGCCATTTATGGGGATGGGTCTACTTGAAAAAGGTGTTAAATGTTTCACAATCTAACTAACTCACTTGGTTTTTGAACGTTTGCTTTAACTTTATCAAAATTCTTAAATGACCAAAACTCTAGATTAAATCGATCACACTTCAAGTTTGGGCATTAAAATTGAACAACAATTGACGTGGAGAGCCTTCGGGTGCGCGCTTGAAATCGAATCTCACACACTTTTGTTTTGGGCTTAAAACAAACTCACACTCAATCTTGAATGCCTTAAAAAAAATTAATCGATATTTGACGTGGAGGGCCTCCGGGCGTGCGAGTTTGCTTTTTTTGACCCTAACTCTTCTTCTTGTTTGCATTCTTCGATCGATTTACTTTTGTTGGCGCTTCAAGTTGGAATTGAACATTGTCTCTTAAACATGAGTGCTTGCAAATTCTAGATTAGCACATATAAGAGTCAGTTGGTAAAAGAACAAGCGTATTTTTTAGCCCAAGGTCATCCAAGTCTTCTCTCCCCTTGTCGTCTTTCGAGGCCATCTTGGGTGCATAAGATTAGGATCCAAAACCTTGTTTCTTTTTAGGAGGCCTGCTTGGGGATTTCATTACCCCTTGGATGACCTTAACTCCAGGGTTTCGACAGAGTATAAGAATTGGGAGGTGAATCGAAAGACACCTCTCTTGGGATCAAGATTTTGTCACTCGGGCTAAGCCTCAAGGAACTTTATACCCTTGAGAAGTGGGTTACCGCTCCTCTCGGCTGTGTGAAATTTTTTTGGTCTCATCCACAGATTTGGGCCTCACGTACCTTGCGTATATCGAGGACTCCCTAGCTAAACCAACTGTTAGCCTTGCAAAAAACTATTTAGGGTGTTAATGTGTTTGGAGTGATTGATCGAAACATTTGTAGAACATACACACTCCTCGGCCCAAGTATCACATTCTGAGAATCGCAAACTTCTATCTGGGTGTTCCTATCTATTGCTTGATTTTATTTTACTTGTTGAATGAATGTTTGCCAAACTTGGTCAATCCTAGCTTAGGGCACACTTAGCGTAGTCACTGCCTATTTTAGAAGTTGAAGCAAAACAACTGAGATCTCTCAAAGCCAAGCAAATTCAAAAATTTATGTCGGAACAACCCAAACCCAAATAGAAGTTTCACAAAGTCAAAATCAAGCCATCTCTGGCATACCAAGAACTTTCAGCCAAGAGAAAAGAAATAACACCAAGCTCGCGAATTGCCAAACTCCACAAAGCAGAGGAAAAAGCTACCGACGAAGCACTTCAAGAGACCTGGTTAGAGCGTACCATCAAATTTAGCCAACATCCAAGAGTTAATCCTGCTTATGCCTTACCAACTAGGCATGATTTATATGATTAGACACCCTTGTTTCTCCACATCTTTTTGGATAAGCTTCACTTTAGAGTCATCTTTGTAGAAAAGCCAGCCATCTTAGGTTATCCCTGTAAGCATTATTAGCTCATCCATCTCATTTAGAACCAAACCATCTAGCCAGCAATCCAAAATCTGCACATCTAAGCTTTCAAAATTGTTGTCACCTTGCCAAAAGTTTGCCATTCCTAAAATCTTCCAAATCCACCAATCTCACCAAGGTTATCCCTTTGACAGAGATTTGTCTAGGGTAATCTAGCTTTGTCACTTGTTGTCCCTCATCACTTTGAGCTAAAGGTTGGGATCCACAAGTGGTCAATCTTGTGTTCTTCCTAAAGGATCATCAGTCTATCTTTAAGTTGACACAATCACCACCAAGCTTGCACATAGGAAAGCAGACCTTTTGTGCTTTGGCAACATATCTTTGAAGTTAGAATCCCCAACCCAATCCTCCTTAGGTTTTGTCATATAGCTTTGCCTCAACTTAGGAAATCACTTGCATAGAAAAGCCTTCCCCCCTTTTGCATCCACCAGCATTTGTTGCATCTCATCCCTAGGAGCATTTTTCATGCCACCCGTCACTCACTTAGCCAAGAAGAAAGAAACAATGGAGCTCTATCATTTGGATCGAACAACATCACCCCCCTTGAGCACTCAGCCATCCTTTAGCCCAGAAAAAGCTATGCCATGACCTACTGACATTGAAGCTTTCATGAACCAACCAGGAAATGCAGTATTGGTAAATGCCATTATAGACAAGAACAAAGAGACAATCATGGCTAATTTTCAAAGGGACAATGTAGGAACCTTTGACTTTGGAAGACCCCCTCCATTATCAGATCCATCTCACCCATTGTTTGGGCAGATGCCACCACCCATAGGCTCTTATGATCCAAATTATCCTCAATATATGCCAAAAGAAGAGCCTCCAGCCAATCCATATGATCCAACAGACCCAAACATACCATCATCCACCCAAGTTGAAATCTCCATGCCGCAAGCCAACCCAGTCACCACCACTCCATCCTTGGTTCATACCTCTCCACTCCAAACTACTTTTCCCAAAATACCTCACCATTCACTCCCTTCACTATTGTTGCTACTGCTCCCCAACCCAGCCTTCCAAATCCACCCATCTCCCAAATCAGTGCTAGCATCTTTGGTCAACCTCAACAATATACAACAGGGATGGCACCCATGGGGCCAAGTAATCAACCTTTCATCACCCCCAGCTTGTTCACCACAGCCCAAAGCGCAATCCCATCATTTCCATTAGGTCTTGGGAGCTCAATACCATCAGCCACAGATCCATAAGCTACTACCTTCACTCCATAAAGCTATAAAATCCCACAAGCTACTGCCAATTTTCTGCCAAGCTCCCAAGTGACCCCAGCTCCCGCCACCACTCTACCAAGCTTCCAAATCCAACCACAAAGCTATCAAACCCCATCAGTTCCATTCCCAAGCTTTCAATTGCCACCACCTCCACCACCAACTAATCCATTACCTCCTATTACCAACTACTTTTCAATGCCACTTCTAGGAGGTAATCCACCACCCCAGCCAACCACCAATTATTTGCAGATGCCATCCCAAATGGGGGTGCAACCCACATATATTGGTCAAACCCCACAAGCCCCCCGATCCTTTCCCCAAGCTTCACAACCATCTTATACCTTACCTCCACAAAGCAATCCATTTATCCCACAGCCAGCTTATGTTCCTTAATCCCAACCTCAAATCCCATATCAACAACAAGCCTCGCAACACATGCAACAATATGCGCCACCTCCACCTCAGCAACACGTCATCCACCATGTAGCTGCCCAAACAATGTACAATCTCTATCAGCAAATCCCTCATAGCCATCCATATTCAGTGGCCCCATCTAGCACATACCTACCTCAAGGAAATCCTACATTGGGGGCACCCCAGCCATCACCTATCAATTCAGAAAGGGAGCAAATGAAGACAGCTCTGAAAGCCATCCAAGAAGGGAATGATCTGAAGACATTCAAGTTTGAGAATGTGTGTCCTTACCCATTTGACAGAGCCATTACCATGACACCATTTCCCAAACACTTTGAGGTACCCAAATTTGACAAATTCAGAGGAAAAGGAGACCCTGTCACACATATCAAAGAATTTTACATGCACTGCCAGGACGTGGCATACAATGATGTCTTCCTCTTGCACCTTTTTCCCAAAAGCTTGGCTAGACCAGCTCTTGAATGGTTTTACAGAATCCCCTATGGCACAATTAAAAACTTTGCTGAATTATCTGAGGCATTCATAGCCCAATATGCCCATCTTGTTGAAACAGAGCTATCAATAGTTGATCTTGTCCACACCAAGAAAAAAGGTGGAGAAAGCCTTGCTGAATACCTGCAGAGATGGCAAACCCTTACCACCCGCATATCCTACACCTTGCCAGAGCGCCATGTGGTGAAAATGTTTATTGATAATGCCCATCCCAGCTTGGCTCACCACATGACCATGAACTATTTGCAGACCTATAAAGATATCAAAGAGAAAGGAATGATCCTTGAACAAGGAATCATTAAAGATGGTGTGGTCAAAATTTACAAAGAGGCCAACCAAAATCAATCACATTCTAATGACAAGTCTAGGTATTGGAACAAAAACAAGCATGTTGCAACAGATGGGGTTACTGACACCAGACATGTGAATATTGTTGGTCCTTCTCAAAACCAGTCTAACCCACCATATCAACCAAACAACCAACAAGTTATCAATTACCAACAATAGAATAACCAAAGCTATCAAAACCACAATACAAGACCCAACTTTCAAAGATCTAGCAATCAAGCTAATGCCATCAATGTAGCTGCAGGGCAAAAACCCAAATTCCAACCCACACCTAGAAACTATACACCCCTTGGTGAGCCATTGGATGTCATTTTTGAGAAATTGGCTAAGGAAAGCCTCATCAAATTTCCTCCTACCCAGCAAATTGATCCAAGCCAATCCAAAGCTGCATGGTATTAGGACAATGAGTATTGCAAGTTCCATAGGGTAAACGGTCACACCACCCTCAGATGCATGAAACTGAAAGATTATGTGCAGGACCTCATTGATCGAAAAGAAATCATTGTTGGTGCCCAAACCTCTCCCAATGCAGGCTTACAGATTTATCAAAATGCTTTCTCTCCACACAACAACCAAAATCCTGGAAAAAGCACCTATCCAAAACAACAACAACCGCCAGCCAAACCAACAGAATGGGAAGAACAATGACCACACTTCATCCTATATAGACTATGGTAGCCTTATAGGTTGTATATCTGAGAAAGAGCCTTCTGTCAATGTTATCAATATTCAAGGACCAGACAATGAGTGTGCAGTTACCACTCGAAGAGTGTGAGTTAACATCACAGGCCCACTAGTTTCATCAGTACCATCAGCTCCATCAAAAAGTCGGTACAATATCTTGGAACACCTTGTGAACATGCCAGCCCAAATCTCCATTTTAGACCTTCTCTTAACTAGTCCTGTGTACAAAGACATCCTTGACAGTGCTCTCATAGAATCTCGTGTCCCTTCTGATATCAATGATACTGATTTTTGTAATCTTTTTGGACACCTTTCATCCTCATGTGCCCTATCTTTCAAACCCACTGACATACCCGCAGTCAAGCCAGATCACACCCTTCCGCTTCGCATAGCCATCATGGTATCCAATTTTGCCGTGAAAAGAGTAATGATAGATAATGGATTAGCCCTGAATATTTGCACCCTAAAATTCATAAAACAAGCTGGGTATACTAAGGCAGATATGATCAGTGAAGTTATCACCATCAAAGCTTATGACAACTTGGAAAGAACCACAGAAGGAACTATTTTGCTACTAATCAAGGTTGGGCCAGTCATCCAAGAGACAATTTGCCATGTTGTTGATCTACACCTACCATTTAACATTCTCCTTGGTCACCCATGGATTCATGCTATGAAAGCCGTTCCATCCACCTACCATCACTGCATCAAATTTCTGCATCAGGGCATTGAGGTAACCATCCATGCCGATCCAGAACCCTTTGCTTACTGCAATGCGGTTGAAGCCTCCTATACAAATCATTGTCCTGGAATAGACATTGGCACAGCCATCGCCGGCTCATCCCACACTTGTAATGACGTAGAAACCATCCTTGCCTCCACCCTATCTACCGTAAAGATCAACAACAAAGGCTATGGAGAATATAGCCTGTCAGATGCATTTGCTGTCGGAGCAATCCCACTTGATCCACATACCCATGGACGGCCGACATATCACAAAGCTAAGGAAATTCCACCTCCTCGATACAAATAGTTTGGCCCAACAACCTTTGTATCCTCAAAAACCCCTCTTCATGAGGAGCTCACTCCGGATATCAACAATTGGTTACATAAGGATGCACCTCCAAGAAATCAAGCACGCCTTGACCACTTCAGCCAGAAGTATCCCCAAGAACATAAGTTCATCACTAAAAAATGGAACTATCAAGGAGGTGGACTAGGACCAGAAGAAAGGGGCATGCAATGTCCCATCGAAGCACATAAGTGGGAAACGAAGTCAGGTCTTGGCTTTGGCATACCCACAACTGGGGGCACCAATGAGAACGGTCATGCTTTTTCGAACATCCACTGCAACCTTGTCGAAATCAAAGACATTCCTGAGGAAGTTGAAAAGAGAGCCTACGACGATATCCCAGACCAAATCTTCCTAGGAGACTCTGTTCTCCATGAACTATCCATCCATCTCATTGACCTACCACTCGCTCATCCACAACTCATAGATTGGGACCAACCAAGTGTCATACACATTGATGAGTTCGCATCAGAGGAAGTGCTTCTAAGATTCATGGGAGCTAAAACACCTCACAAGCAGACAAAGCCAGATTCTGCCTATATCTATAAACTAGATCCCAAGGGGTATTTTGGAGATAATCCCCAACCTAGTTTCGATACACCCAAAACTGGAACTAAGGTGAATCCAAGATTAGCTAAGGTAGCGAAGAGAACCCCTCAACAAGAAAATCTAGAGCCACAAGCAGAACATGAGGATTTAGTATTACCTCCTCAAGATAATCGACCAGAGGTATCATCTATTCTAATTGAGGATACTAGAGAAGTCAACATCGGTTCTTTAGAGATCCCCAGACTTGTTCACATTGCTACATCCCTATCACAAGACCAAGCTGATCTCCTCTTTGAGGTCTTATGAGAGAACATTGGCCGATTTGCATGGTCATATCAGGACATGCCAGGACTTGATCCAAAGCTTGTAGTTCATCATCTTGCAGTTGATCCAAAGATCAAGCCTGTCAGACAAAAGCTTAGAAAAATGCACCTCAAAGTGGCATTACTGGTCAAAGCTGAATTAGAAAGAATGTTAGCTGCTAAGGTTATCCAACCTATCGACTACTTAGAGTGGATCTCCAACATGGTCCCTGTCACTAAGCCTTCCGATGACATCAGAATCTACACTGATTTCAGAGATCTTAACAAAGCTTGTCCAAAAGATGATTTTCCCTTGCCCAACATAGATATGATTGTAGATCTTACAGCTGGACATGAAATTCTGTCCCTTATGGATGGATTTTTTGGGTATAATCAAATAAAGATTGCAGAAGAGGATTAGCATAAGACAACATTCACTACCCCTTGGGGAACCTTTTGCTACACCATGATGCCTTTTGGCCTAAAGAATGCTGGGGCTACCTATCAAAGAGCTATGACAACCATTTTCCATGATCTTATCCATAGCATTTTGGAGGATTATGTGGACGATATCCTAGTCAAATCTCACACCTTAATGGATCATCTCGCTGACCTAGAGAAAGTCTTTGATAGGTTAGCCCAATATCATCTCATGCTAAATCCAAAGAAGTGTGTCTTTGGGGTCACATCTGGCAAGCTTCTAGGCTTCATAGTTTCTAAACGAGGTATAGAGATTGACCCCAAGAAGGTCAAGGCTATCTTAGACATGCCTCCTCCCTAGACATTGCGACAGCTTCGCTCTCTTCAGGGAAAGCTTCAATCCGTCTGGTGCTTCATCTCCCAACTTGTAGATAAGTGTACACCATTTTCACATTTACTAAAGAAGGATGAGAACTTCAAGTGGGATCCTTTATGTCAGTGTAGCTTCGATCAGCTCAAGCAATATCTCACCAATCCCCCTATCTTGGTTCCACCAGTTCCTGGTTGTCCCTTGATCTTGTACATATCAGCAACACCTACTGCTCTAGGGGCACTTCTAGCACAACATGATGATTATAGCAGAGAAAGAGCCATCTACTATATTAGTAGAACCCTAGTTGGTTATGAACTCAATTACACTCCTATGAAAAAAGCTTGTTTGGCAGTTGTTTTCTCAACTCAAAATCTTCGCCACTACATGCTAAGTCATACCATCCAACTAGTCTCCAAAATTGATCCTCTCAAGTATATGCTCTCTAGAACAACACTCACAGGTCAGCTAGCAAAATGGGTTATGCTACTAAGTGAGTTTGACATCCAGTATATGGATAGAAAGACAATCAAAGGGCAAGCTATAGCAAATCACCTACTTGATGCACCTCTAATAGATGCATATCCTTTGATCACAGATTTTCCAAATGAGCATATCTGTCTAATTGAAGAACAACCCCCATGAAAACTCTATTTTGATGGCTCATACACATCTCATGGATCAGGGGCAGGAATATTGCTGGTCACACCTCAAGGAGATTATATTCCAAAAGCCTTCAAGCTACAATTTCCTAGTACCAACAATATAGCAGAATATGAAGCTCTTATAGCAAGATTAAAGATAGCTGCAGAATGGAATATCACTGAGTTACAAATCTTTGGCGATTCTCAGCTCATCATCAAGCAAGTCCTAAATGAATATCAAACCAAAGACGAAAAGCTATTACCCTACAAAGAGCTAGTTGATCAGTTGACCCAACATTTTACAAAGCTTCAGTTTACACAAGTGCCACGAATGCAGAACAAGGCAGCAGACGCCATGGCCACTATCGGCTCGCTCTTGGAAATTCCCCAAGAAGCTACGCAGTATGAATTTTTAGTCGAGCAGCTCCTCACACCCGCCTATGCGAATGAGGATTCAAACTGTGTTTGTATCTTGGTTGGTCCCCAATCCCCTTGGTACCATGAAATTCACGCTTACCTTAACGATGGTATCATATCCCCTCACCTCACACGCACCCAACACCAGAACCTTATTCAAAAATAATCTTGCTATGTCATCATAGCCAATACCCTATATCGTCAGGGTTATCATGATACCCTCTCTCGATGTTTAGATGAAAACGAGGCCGCGATGGCATTAAAAGAAGTGCATTCCGAACTTTACGGTGCCCACACAAGTGGTATTGTCCTAGCACAACAAATCCTTAGAGTAGGTTACTATTGGCCTACCATTGAAGAAGACTCCTGTGACTTTGTCAGAAAGTGTCTCCCATGTCAGCAACACGCAAATCTTGTGCGCGCTCCGGCACAAGATCTACAGCCTATTGCACCACCTTGGCCTTTTGCTTGTTGGGGCCTTGATCTAGTTAGAACTATCACACCTCTCTCATCTAATGGACATAAATGGATAATAATAGCTACAGACTATTTCACTAAATGGGTGGAAGTAGTCCCCCTAGTCTCAGCTACAGGAGTTCAAGTCTCCAAGTTCATCTTATACCACATTGTTTGCCGCTTCAGCATCCCATCCACCATCTTCACTGATCACGGAGGTAACTTTGAAAATCTCAACATGGAAGAATTATGCACTTCCCTCTGCATCCATCACCAATTTTCTAGTCCATATTTCCCACAAGGTAACGGCCAGGCAGAGGCAACTAACAAAACCCTCCTCAAAATCCTAAAGAAAGTTGTCAATGATTCCGGTCGCGATTGACACCTACAAATAAATCTGGCTCTATGGGCCTATCGAACTTCCTTCCGTACATCCATAGGCACAACTCCATACTCCCTGGTTTATGGTGCTGAAGCGGTACTACCCATAGAGATTGAACTTCCCTCATTGCGCATATCTTTGCAAGGGAAAATATCAGATGAAGAATACAGAGTAGCTCGGCTCACCCAGCTAGATCTCTTAGACGAGAAGAGACAACAAGCCTATGACCATCTCACAGTCTACCAAACTCGTCTCAAAAGGAATTTCAACAAGAAGGTGCTCCCATGACACTTTCAGCCAGGTGACATGGTCCTCAAAGAAAACATGAAAGTCCAAGCAAATCGAGAAAAGAAAGGCAAGTTTGAACCTACATGGCTCGGTCCTTATGTTGTCACTGCCTCCTTTGGCTCCGGAGCCTATTAGTTATCTACACTAGAAGGAGAACTCTTGAATGATCCTACTAACATCATTCATCTCAAGAAGTTCTATGCTTGAAGATCCTTGGTATACCTAGCTTCTGAAAAATATTTTTAAAAAAATAGTAAAGAGAAATAAGCATCCAATGGTGAAAACTTGGCAATTCAAGCGCCTTAGATAGGTACCTTGGTGAAAACCTGGTAATTCAGGCGCCTTGAGTACTAAAGACTAATCCATTATCTATCACTATCCTATCCCTCATCCATCCACCCACCATCCCATAAAACACTTGCTTGCTCCCTTGGTGTTCCAACCAAATATCCAAAATCTAATGGAGCTTGTAAATACCTCCTATACAACTTGTAAAATATTGTACCAAAGCTTGTATTATACCTTGTAAATATTGTACCATACCTTGTATATCTGAATCTTGTCCAAAGCTTGTACCATATTCTAGCTTGTAAATAATCTTGTATCCTATCACATGCACACAAAGAACCCCATTTTCACTTAAGCTTTTTGCAAACCATCTACCTATCCACCTATAAGCTATTACAAACATCCCACCCTTCACGAACATTTCCATCTCACAAAACCAAAAACATGAACAAACTTTTACATTTGTAACATATCTTGGTCCGTCAACTTGTACATCCTCTTTAGCTTAGTACCATTGTATCTATCTAGCATTCGTGTCAATTCGTCCTTGATCAGCATCTTGCACACATCGCACACCTTGGTTAGCTATTCCAATGCATCCTTTAGCTAGATTTTCTGTCACCAAAGTGTTATCCTTCTTAGTTCAGCTTGCCAGACGCATCACTCATCCAAATCCACCAGCTTAGGTGCTCTCTGATAGGTCCTTGTAGGATATAGCTTTCCTCATGTCTGATCTTGGTCCGTTAGTACCTCGTCCTACCCATTTCATTGGCAAACGATTCTCTTTTGGATTTTCACTTTATTTTGATTTGGGATCTTCCCTTTTGGGTCTTGAAAATATCTTTTCCAAGCAATCTCCTTGTTCCCTCCTCAAGGTTTCCATGATCTTCCATATCATGGTATGTTGCGAATGGGGCAATCAGAGCGTAAGGTCTTGATCATGTCTTTTGCTTATTTTCTTTTTCTGCTTGTGGGTTACCCAGTATCGTTTCCATGGTGCTTCCTCTGGGATTCATGTGTGATACTGGGGCAATCCTTGCGTGTTTGTTTCGAGTCAGTTCGTCAATCCTCTGGACGGTTGGTGAAAAGGCCTAGATGTTCTTAGTAACCTTGGCAATTAACCAACAGTCCTATAGCAAATCTGGTGCTCAACTACATGGTGGTACTTCTCTTTGAAGTATCCCCCCGCTCAAAAAGCTTCAATGGAATCCCTTCATCTCCATTATCCCCCATCCATATCTTGCATCTGTCGCTCCTACCCTAGCTTATGCATCAGTATCTCTTCGAATCACTCCTCACGCTTAGCTTTAGGGATCCACAATTCTAGTCTTAGGGATCCACCAATCAAATCAATCCACGAAGCCTCATCTTTTGAGATCCACAATCCTAGTCCTAGGGATCTCTGAAACCCATCTTTCACCAATCTGACTCTTTGAAATCCTATTGCATCAGCTTTATCATTCCATCATCCATCTCCCTACCATGGATTCCTTTTATAGCGCTCTGCTCCTCCATCCTCCCCCCAATCCTGGAAAGTCTTAAGCTTGCTTTACTATTGTGCCTCTAATTTCCCTTTATCATTCTCCCGTAGTGAGAGTTTGAGCTAATTCAGCTGCTCCTCCTTGCCAATCTGTGTCTCTGCTCATCTCGATTTCTTATACTTTTCAAGAAGCCGTCGAGCCTCATTTCTCTCTCTGTCGCCTTCTTGAGGGGGCATCATCTAAGTCTAGTCTCTCCTCTTCTTATCTGAGACTGGGGCAACCTTGTTGCTAAAACATCTTCCTCATGTCGTCTTCACCCGAACTTCTTTGAAATAGTGTTGTCTCAACACTATGTCAAAGAGGGGCAAAATGTAGACACCTAAATTTGATTACATCGCTTTAGTAATCCTATTTAGTTATCTCTAAAGGCATCATTAATTAAATTCTTATTTAATTAATCCTTTGTCATCCCCTAGCTGATTAATTTAATTAATCATCTATAGTCCTAATTGATAAATCAAATAACCTATTATTTATCAATTAAATCCTATTCTTCTATCTAATTTAAAAAATCCCTATTTATTAAATAAATCTATTTGATAAATAAAATCCTCAAATCCAAAAACCCCTAACCTATCCCTAATCCTCCATTTAGCCTAATCCACCCCATCCACCCATACTAACCAAGCTTAGCCACTAACTCGCCCACCCTCATTAATGCCATCCACTTGCACATCTCTAACATACTTAAGCTAATCCTAAACCCAAGCCTAATCCACCCCCTAATGTTGTCACATTCCCTAAGCAAGTTTAAGACTTTCCTAAACCAAACCAAAGTCTCCCCTCAAAAATCCCAACCACCAAGTCATGAGTGCTCTTACAAAACATAAAAGACTCTTACAAGCCCACTCACAACTCTTACATCCATCTTCCACACTCTTCCCTCTTCCACACTCATCCCTCTTACATCTCTCTTACATACTCAACCCCACTCATCATGCCTTTAACCAACCCTTTACCCTACCCTCTCACACTCATCCTCCTTGTGACAAGTGTCACCTTCCCATTGGTGCTAAACAAGCACAATCCATGTGCTCTCCTTTGAGTGCGTCCTAGCCCTCCTTAAGCCTTCATCTCCTCTTGCATCTTAGCCCTCCATCCCTCAAGCCCTTAGCCTATAAATTGAATCCCATCCCAAGCCATTCAACAACAACCATTTGAGTAAAGTTATCATGCCCTTTTGAGAGCCAAAAGCCACACCCATACCCTTATAATGCCAAATTGAGAGCTCACAAAGCTACCAATTTTTCATTTACCCATCTCCACCATTGAAGCAACTTTGGGCAAGCAATTGAGCATACATCCCCAATATACACATAGACACATCTCAAAAATAAGAGAAGAATCTCATTGAGAGAGCTTATCCACGGCTCACATTCTCATTTGAGTTTGTCTTCTCTTTGTCTCTCTTATATGTTATGTTAGTTTAATGTGTAAATGCTTTCATTGAATTAGTATTTCTAGCACATTAGATTAGTGTATACAGATACATGTCTCTGCAAAATCTCTGAGTTTTACATCTACTCTAATAAAGCCTCTTCCGTCCTGAATGCCTGCCTGATATCATTATCATTAGTATCCTCCTCCAAATTTTTTCAGAATTGCTTCACTACTACCTCTACTGGTATTTCTCCTTAGAATCATCCTCAAAAATGTCTAAACATGCATCACTATAATGTCTCTCTACTTCCAAAATTCGCTCTTGGGTTTGATCCTTGAGCTTAAGAATCTTAGCATGTAATGTTTCCATTACTTAATTACCATCTACAATCTTTTCAATCCAATCATCAATCTTGTCTAACTCCTTAGCTGTATATACCTCCATCAGCATCTAATACCTTTGGCCTTTAATTGCCTGTAATGCTTGCAAGTCTTTCCCCCAGGTACGTACTTCATCCATTAGACCAAAATCTTGATTCAAAATGGCGACTAGCCTATCCGTATTATCCTACATAACGTGTAACAAATTCATATTTCCTTGAATGATCTATACACCCTTTTCCTCAAAACTTTCTTGCCATTGCTGACAAGCTTTCAAAAATGGATCCAATTGGCCCATACCCCTATCTCTTCTCTCGATTGCTGCATTTAAGGTTTCCTCAAGGTTTGTAGGATCTAGGAGACCAACAAATTTTCTTAGATATCCCTTTAGGATTTCATTTTATCATCGAAGTGTTATTAATTCCACCCTATCCTGTTCTAAGCTCCTGAATACTTCTTTAATCCTTGTTGTAACCATTAGTTTAGTAGTATCCAAGGTTGGCTTCCCAAGCATAACCTTCTTGATCTGATAATTTCATGGAGTCAACTCTTCAACATTGGAATGCAGAGGAGGGATAGGTACGTGAGCAAATAGGTCCTAGTTTTGATCACTAATGACAAAGGCTAATGCCCGTGCATCCTTTGGGGATGATTTAGGTTTCTTTAGGACTTCAATTAATTCCATCCTATCTTCCTCCTCTATAGTGAATTGATGTTTCTTATTTCTTATAACTTCTTTCCTCAGCCACCTTGGGATATGCTCTAATGGAAATTTGTCTTTTGAGGATGAAGGAGTCTATTCTGCTATGCCTTTTCCCTTATCTCCCCTTTTTGGAGTCCTCTCTTTTTGTGCAAGATTTTTACTAGGAGTTATGTATCTATAGAGTTCATAGTCCTTACCTTGGTGTCTTGGGAAGTTTGTTGAGGTTGCTCACTTATCTACTCTTCTTCTGACACTTCCTCAATAGATGCTTGTTGTGGCTCTTCCTCTTGTTCTACCTACACCTGTTCTCCTTTTGTACTTAGAGGAAGAGGGGTAGCTAATCCCTTGTCTACACAAAATGTGATTTGTACTATGGATGATGAAGCAACCTCAGGTCCTTGTATTTGGGATGACAATTGACTCCAATCCTCTTATTGAGGTTGATTATTTGAAGTGTCTCTTATCTTATTCCCGACCAATTTAGTACCCATAGGCATAAAATCAAAATCTAACATTTGAAAGACATCAGTGCCCTCAAAATCCTACTCATCTATCCACTACTACATTTCATCTTCTAATGTGGTAGTCTGAATGGGTTTATCATGGATAGATGGTGGTGTGATCGTAGAGCTTCTTCTCCTTTATAACTCTATAGCTCTTGTGAGATGAGTCCTTCAGTTTAAATTCAGGTTATCCTCTTCATCCTCATCATCCTCTTTTTCCTCTTCTTCAGGGATTGGTTCAGGGACTGATGGAAAAGGAATCACTCTACTAATGACCTTTTGCCTCCTCTTTACCAAAGTCTTGATCTTTCTTCTTTGAGGTGCTAGAGGGGAGGCTTGTTCTACTTGTTGAGGTGAGGATACCTCTTGTATTTTAGTTTCCACTTCTCCTTGGCCTTATTCAGTTGGTGGCACTTAGGGATCCTCTTGGGCTTGTGCAACTTTCACATTTTCTAGCCCTTGTGCATTTTCTTCTTCCTTTTGTAGAGGTGCCTGAGTTGCTTCCTTTTCTGGCTCAACCTATTGAGGAGAAGTTCTCTTCCTCTTTCATTTACCCTTTTGTGCCCTATAATATCCTGCTGGTCTATCTAGTTGGTGTACCATCTCAGGACTCATTGGCAACTGGGCTGTGACTGTAGGCGCTATGACCTTAGCTCCTCGACCTTTAGCTGGGAAAGCTTGAGCATGGAAGACTACTGTTTGAGGAATTGGGTCAAGTTTGAAAGGTTTCTTGATCTATTCCTTCATCAATTTGATGACATGCCTCACCCTATGATTAATTTCTAAGTTCTCTTCTTTGTCAATCTCAACATTCATAATAGGCCTATCACCAATCTTGTCCCTGTTGAACAATGGATCGAGAAGATCCTTCATATCTTGTTGCACAATCTTTAATGGAATCTTCACCTTCAAAGCACTCTCTGCTAGATGCAAAGTCATCCTACAGTAATCCCTTATGTGGACATCGTACTCATCTATTGCATTCATCTAGTGATCCTCAATCACATCCTCGTGCTGAAATGTCTTACCAGTTAGATGTTGCACTCTTTCGATATTATCAAAGTAGGGCCATGGAGAATTACATTCTTCTAAGGGATATTGATCCTATTCAAACTCAAAAGATGGAATGTCTTGTCTTCATAGCATACTGAAAGGTCCTATGGTAATATGTCATATCCAACATATTTTGTGTTGCTTCTTGACTCTATCATATGCGAACAAGAGTTGTTGAGTGATCTCCAATAGAATGAGTTTGTCACTAGGATACCTAGGGTGCTTCTTAGGGTTGATAGTTGTAATTGATACCCTCAAATATGTGAATGTTTAGAACTCGATGTAATAGGCCCCAACTTCTGATATCTTGGCAGCTGCCTCTTGTGACATCCTTTTCACATAATCCCCCTCTATGAACCAGATTATTGCGAATATAAAAGCATCATTCACAATCCTATATTCCTTACTTTGCTCTAGAAGCTTCTTCTTTACTAGCTAAGGATATACAATATAGGTCCATGTGTCGCATCCTGCATGCTACCCTTCTTATAGAGCCCTAGATAATTTGTTGCCCTCGTAGCTAGTAGGTATACCAAATACGATGTCATATAAAATTTACAATTATTCCTAACTGCCACCAGCTGCTCACCCAAGTTCTCGCTAAGAATAGAAGCCCAATCAATTGGCATCTTTGACATTTTGATATTCTTAATGAAATTGACCTTCCATATGTTCAAATGCCCAGAAGTGAGCAAACCCATGACTCTTCTCAAGAGTATGATCAAATATCCAATATCCTCTTTCATGTATCCTCTTGTCATGTCAACTTTACTTGCTTTTTGCCCTAGAGGAGTCTTCTCGATGAGATATGATGATTGTATGATCTCAAAAGCTTCATCGATGTGTTCCTTGTACCATCTCTCAGCTTGGTGATAGGTCAATTTGATAAATTGGTCCACCCTTGGAAGATGGAACACCTTCTCTATATTTTTTGGTTGGAGATCCAAGACGATCTCTCCAGTTATGCTCTTGATGACCCTTTCTTCGGGAACATATCTCTCTACTAGTGTCATGACCAGTTCTAAGGACTACACTAAAACTAGATGTGATGCCTCATTAACTAGTCCAGATTGGATCAATGTGGATATCATCGATGATCTTTCTGTGGGTTTATTGCATAATGTCAGAAATGCGCCCAAATCTATGTGACCTAATTTAGTGTCCCAGATCTCTGATTAGTTGTCTTGAAATCATGATTTGGTCATAACACCTTGAAACTTGAATACTATGGGCTTTGGTACCATATTTGTAGCTAGGGAGGATGATGAAGATGCCATTGAATTTGCATAAAAATGATGTCCATTAGTTTGGAGTTGGAGAAAAAATGATTAAATCAAACCCTAATATGAACACAGGAAAACAATGGAAAACCTAATCACACAAAAACCTCTTAAAACCCTAATTTGATCTCTTTTTTTACAAAAAAAGGGTGCACTTAGGCCAGGTGCACCTTTATACTATGACTAGTCACCAATATAGGGTGCACAGTAGTGCACCTCGTGGGGTGCATTGATGCACACCCTATGATCACTTTGGCATAGAAAGGTTTTAGCATTTAAGGTGCATAATAGTGCACCTAATTAGGTGCACTACTGTAGACCTTAAATTGATGTTCTTGTTTAAGTTTTTTTGAGTTTTTAAAAATGTTTTGTGTTAGGATTTCATAGAGAAGGCGGTGCACATTAGCGCACCTAGATAGGTGCGTTGATGTGCACCTTTTTTAATGTTTAATGCTTGTTTGGTTTTAGGTGAAAAGGGAGGTGATGCACACCTAAATATGTGTAGTGTTGTGCATTAGAGAGCTAGAGAAGACAAAATAAGATGGAAGGAAGGAGAGGGTCCCAGGGTTTTATAGACTTGGGCCCCTACATAGTTGTTTGGGGGGTACGCAGTTGCGTGGTGCGTTATAGTGCTATTGTGCACCTACCTTTTTTGAGCACTTTCTATGTGTTCTAGTGCACTAGCACACCTGGTTAGGTGTACTAATGTGCCTTTTTTCTAAGCAAAATGACTTCTCCCCCTAGAAATTTGACTTTCAGAGACTAAGGTTTTCTAGTTGGGACCTAGTCTTGACCAGAACACTAGAAAAAAGACTCAAACCCCAGACTAAGGTTCTGGAAAGCCAAAAAATAAAGTAGGAGGTCCCCATTTCTAGGAGAAATGGGGCATGTGTTGTGAAAACCACAACAATTACAATATGAGAGATATATATTTTTTAGAGCAAGGCCTCATGAAGCTGTTATTTAGTATTTCTATGACTATTTTGGGTAGCTTACGGTCCCATGTAGCTGCTATTTAGTATTTATAGGAGTATGATCCTTTTCTTAGCTCTCTCATCCTGATGATGGATCATTGAGTATGGTTTGAAAGATTGATGTTGATAAACTTATACACAATCTCACTCAGAAGCATAAATAGAATTTCTAGGAGTATTTTGGGCAGCTTATGGTCCTATGCAGTTGTAACTATTGTTGCTGATCATTTTAATATTATTTTTATAATAAAAATTGGATAGAAATTTTAGTGAATAAAAAACTAAAATAAAATTTAGAAACAAAAAAGAGAGGTAGGGAAGTAAATTTATGATGACAAATGGAGCTTTTTCAATAAGCAACCAATGTTTATTTTGAGCTTCCTTTTCCTTCATAACTTATTTTCATTCCCTAAATGATAGATGCTCCATAAAAGTCAGAAAAGATTCAATATTATCCTTTTTCCATGATTCTAATTCTCCATAGGAACACTCTGCTGCTTAAATTTAAGCATAAAACAGAGTTAAGCAACCACATGGGAACATGGTGTTATAATAGAGGTGGGATGGCTAGGTGAGTTTGTTTCAATGGTGGGTTTGCTTCTTTGAATCTCTTGTTTAAAAAGTATATGTAGGTAAAAAGCCTTAGTAGCTATTTAGGTTAATTTTGTGTATTTAGATTTTGTAAAATGTAAATCAAATTATGTTGATTTTTCAATGTATATTTTAGGTGACTCAAGAGCTTAAAGCTAAGGTTTTGGCATTTGGACATTTTGGATCTCTCTGTAGAGGTCATAGACTATGAAGTGGTTGAAAAGTGTCATTTCAAATGCTGCCTAAGAGCCAAACACGTAAACCCCCAAAATAGTCGTCACATTAATGCTCAAAAAAAAAATCTTCAATTAATAATCACTTTAGCATCAATGAATAAACTATTTATAATGTGAACCTACCAACTAGGTATAAAAGGTGGTGAAGGGGTCAATTTTATTAAAATACATTGTCTTTAGGGCTAATCAAAACTCATTCTTATTACACCTATCAGAGCAACCCACTTAAGCACACATAACCCTATACTTAATCACCTTAACACATTTGTATGTTCATTGAATGTTGCATTGCCACTCACGAGTTATCCAATTACTAAGGTGAAGGAACCTTAATTTGGTTTATTTTCATCACTGCAAACTATTTGGAAGCACTCCCGCAAACATGTCTCACCACTTTTATCTCATTGTCTTCACTTAACATTGTTCTTCTACTACGATGTGAGAAATCACAAAGTAGCAATATCTTATCGTTATTTATCATTCAAATAGCTCTTGTGATGATTTTTAGGCATTGTTAGTTGTATGTTTCAATCCTTTTAGTTCAAAATCATTGTATGTAATGTGATAAAATAAAAATTGAACAAATGGTTACCTTTGTACATTGTTGGTGTTGTGCCTTTTGTGAATCTCTATTGGTTCTTCCATTTTTTGACTTAAATATGAGGGTTTCTTTGTGTTTATCACTGTCTTTGACATATTTATCTAGATCATTTTATGCACTATGATTTAAACTTTGAGTGGTGGTGTAATCACAATTTTTTCATTTTATAAAGTGGTTTTTGAGGGTTGAGTTGTAGGTTTCGCACATTTCACCATTAAATCACTACGTATAATGTGATAGAAATAAATAATTAAAGAATATGTGAAATAAATAGTGGGCATTGTTGATTTACTCAACATCTACTTCCATTGTTCGTTTACAAGTTGGCATTTATGTGGGTTTCAAAAAAAATAGAGGAAATATTAATAGAAATTTATAAATTGTTTCTTGAGTTGTTGTTTAGGGTTTATAGTGATTCTTATGTGTTATTTCTAATGATTTTTCTATGTTGATAGTTGTATGCTTCACTTGTCCTAGCTTTAAATGTAATGTCCCACCAGGGAACCCAAAAGAAATTAACCTAAAGTTTCACTAAGTTTGCCAAACTTTTTTTTTAAAGATTAAAATAATAAGATAGAACATAGCGGAAGCAATAATTCACAAACATACAACCATCCATAAACAAATTACATCTCTCAAGGGTTCCATGACATTGAATCACATATATAAGTTTTATTAATGCTAATTTTGATACATAATGAATCCACATTACAGAATAACCACAAGTACAAATTCAATTAAATAATATACAAATTACATAAGATGCCACTTGGCATAACCAAAATGCACAATCATCTGTTGTACAAGTCACAGGGTATGAAAAGCTCAAAGAATATACATCATGAATAAAATACATCATCTCACAAGATATCTAATAATCAAGTACATTGTAAGTGGATATAACCATCCAACAAAAACACAAGATCACAATGAAAAGAACAACTACACAAGTACATCTAGCAACGAAATCCAAGTATCAAATCTCAATAACATAAGAAACACTACCACCCTAACCTTGTGGAACCTAAATGGCCCACTCCCACTGTGCTAAAGAGATAATCTCAAGTCCCATACGAATATCAATCCACAAGTCATAACCAACATATAGGTCAAAGAAATTATGATAGCAATCTATCTCAAAGGTACCAAGACACAAGTAACATCTAAATCTAGAGGCAAAAAAGACACGTAGAAAATCTACCATGTAAGCAGGCAAGTGTCATTGCATCAACCAACTCTAAGGTTACCCTGGCAACCTCTCTGGACTCTAGCCCCCTAGTGTCTTTATGTGGCTTCAATATCCGTTCGTACAAACAATGCATACTAATGAGGCAAGGTCGCAACCAAGCATCCTCTCTTCTCCCATCTTAGCCTGTACTAGCACTCGAGGCATGGGTAAAGAAAAACACTAACTCTTATTAATTCATTTTAAACCCATTTAATTAAATGTTATTAGTCATTAAAACAACTTACAATGGGTTACCCAAGCAACCACTTTAAGGCTTTAGCCTCCATTGCAAGCCACTTCCCAACATACACATAGATTACCTACAATAAGCTCATGAAAAGTACAACTCATCAAATCACAATCTTTACCTCAATCCTTTACAAGCAACTAGAAAGAACCTAAAGACAAATCACAATATTCACCTCAGTCCTATACAAGCAACTGGAAACCATCAACAGAAAAATGATTGAAAACTCGTAGGTTACAATAAGAAAGCCACAATAATCACTTCAATTCTATCCAAGCAACTGGAAAACATCAAAAGACAATTGATCAAAATTCAAAGGTTACACTAAGAAAATCACACCATTCACCTCAGTTCTATACAAGCAACCAGAAAGCATTAAAAAACAACTAGTCAAAATTCATCATAGAAATATGTGAATACATCATAATGGTCGGGTATAAAAGATTGTGACCAAAACATATATAACATCACCATAGAACAAAATCCCCCAAGCCTCTAGTAAACATCTTGACTGGTCAACATACTAGGTCAAATCCAAGACCAACATGAGTAAACCACACATCACATAAAGTTCATAACAATAGCTTTTATAATTCATTAGGTTTTGAAAACATAAAAGTTCAATTTTCACTATTGGGTTTCAAGTTTTCATTCTTTCAAAGTGTCATACTTGTTAAGGTTTTTGAGTTCACAAAATCTCCAAAAGACTTGACAATGTCCTCAAAATCATCTAAAGATAAAAACCCAAATTTTTATATAAAAATAAACTATCGCTTAATAAAATCCAAACTTCATTAAAATAATTTCTTAAATTTTTAAAATAATACAACTTACCGAAAACTATAAAACTAATTCTTTTAATAAATAATATTAATTTTTTAAAAATAATATTAATTAAATAATAACAATTATTATGTTAAGTTATTAATAAAATAAATATTAAATATTAAATTTATTTTGATTGATAAATGATCGAAACCTAGATTAATAATTGTAATTAATTATTATTTTATGTGTTAAGTGAATTCAAACTGAAGACCTTAATATTAATTAATTTATTAATAAAAATAATTATTAATTTAATAATAATATAATAATAATTAATTATTAATAATATTACATATTAATTTAAATAATTTAGTAAAACTATATATTAAAACTTTATTTAATAAATATTTTATTAAATTTTTAAAAATCGCATATACATAAGCGTTTAAGGCTTGCTGGCTGACTTCATAAGTCACTGCTACTATGACAACAATAAGATATCGTGCGACCTGCTTAAAATAGTCGTAGGGTGGGTGGCGTTTTGGTGGGCCCCATCCCCCTTCAAATTATTTTTTATAAATATTTTTTATTTTATCTGATTATAAAATAAAAATAAAAATAAAAATAATGCCCTTCCAATACAAATTACAATTTTATTTATATATATACAATATAGTTATCACATTAATTATCAATTATTGTGGTAATTATAATATATATATATATATATATATATATATATACTTGGTCGATCCTGCCAGTAGTCATATGCTTGTCTCAAAGATTAAGCCATGCATGTCTAAGTATGAACTATTTCAGATTGTGAAACTGCAGATGACTCATTAAATCAGTTATAGTTTCTTTGATGGTACTTTGCTACTTGGATAATCACAATAATTCTAGAGCTAATACGTGCACCAAATCCTGACTCTTAGAAGGAATGCATTTATTAGGTAAAAGGTCAGCATGGCTTCACCTGCTATTCTGGTAATTCATGATAACTTGATAAATCGCACAACCTTTATGCTGGCGACACTTCATTCAAATTTCTACCCTATCAACTTTCAATGGTAGGATAGAGGCCTACCATGGTGGTGATAGGCGACAAAGAATTAGGGTTCGATTTTGGAGAGGGAGCTTGAGAAATGACTACCACATCCAAGGAAGGCAACAAATACACAAAATACCCAATCCTGACACAGGGAGGTAGTAACTTTATAAAAAAAAATTGATCCAAAAAATTATTATTATATTTTAAAAAAAAAAATAAATTTCCATAATAGATCTGATAAGAAAAAAATTAAAAATATCAAATTTGTAAATTTAATTTATGGTATTCTTTTCCAAACCCTCATCCCAATTTTAACAATCCAATTACAAATCACCAAATTTCTCAAACAAGAGTTTCCAATCTTAAATTGGTTCATAGACGTTTTCAAAGAATAGTAAATTTTTACACAAGGGTTTCAACCTGAATTAAATTCTAAAAACAGATCCATACAAACACAGAGAAGATAGAGAAATTTCAAAGGGGAAATTACTGGGCAAAACTCAACAACATCCTACCTCAATCTGATGCTAACTAGATGGATGCTCAAAGCTCACAAGAAATTCTCGTCTTCTTGAAAATTTGCTCATCCAAACCTTTGTGTGGAGAAATGAGCTCTAATTTCTCAATAAAGAACTTTCCCCCTTTAGCGTTTCAATTTTACAATCATGTGAACCCTTTTCTTTATTATTTTATTTTATTTTAATTTCATGTGCAAACTTTTTGCATTTTAATTAAATTAAACTTTACCAAATTTATTCTCTCTCTCTCTCTCTCTCTCTCTCTCTCTCTCTCTCTCTCTCTCTCTCTCTCTCTCATTAAATCATAAGACATCTTTAATAATATATTTATTAATTCAACTAATAATAATATTTAGAGTTTATTATTAAAATGAAACTCCTAAATAAATTATCAAGAACTTAAATAAATATAATTATGCCAAAATTAGAGCTTTAATTAAATATTTTAAATTTAATTATTTTATTTAATTAATTTCTCAATTAATTAAATACAATAAAAAAATTCTTTATACTTTTTTGTTAAATTAAATCATTTAATTATCTTTTAATTTGATTTAATTATAATTGAAAATCATCACAGGCCCACAAATCAAAATAAGAAAACTTATAATAAAGATAGAGTACTAAATCAAACTCAAGGGTCAAAATCATGAATTCACATCACTTGATGAATTCAGAAGGGTAAATAACTCAGATACTTGTCATATTTTCTAAGACAATTGGATTATGGTTAGGATTTGGACTCAAAAACTATCTCTCCTCTTTTACCATTGAGATATTGTGATAGGACACACTCATCCTGGCAATTCAAGGAAGTTGATTCCGAGTACTTGCAATCTACATAAAAGCTAAGCATGTACATATACATATAAATCTAAAGTAAATAGGCAATGATAGGGAGTGGTGCATCATGTAGATCCCATCTAGCAGGTGACTACGACTCCCTCCCTCAATCACATCAAAAATGTCAAACATAAAGTAAAACATACATGTACATCATATACATGCAAGTAAGGGATAAATAACCATAGAAAATTACATATAAATCATCCATCTAACTATCATGATGAGATAACTGAAAATCACTATATGAACATACATGAATCATCATCAAAAGAGTAATCGTGAGCATATGAAATAACTAAGTATCAAGTAGCTCATCAAATATATAAACTGAGTCTAAAATAACATCCAATCAAATCAAGTAATTGAGTACCACTAAATCATAAAATATAACCATAAAGTTGGCTTGGAAGAATTCAACAATAAACATGGAAAGTTAACTAGGAATAGACATTACATTAAATCATTGCATATAATGTGTGTAATGCCTACCCCTAGTTTACTTTTCATGTTGGATTGCTAGATTCTTTTAGGTTGGTTTTATGATTGTGTTTTATGATTAGCGATACTTAGTTACCAGATTTGGTTGGATGTTATTTCATACTTAGTTTTAATATTTGATGAGCTACTTGATACTCAGTTATCTTCTATGTTCATGATTATTTTGATGATGATGTATTTATGTTCTTATAGTGATTTTAGTATTTCATGATGATAATTAGATGGATGATTTTTATGCAGTTTCTATGGTTACTTACCTCATACTTGCATGTGTATGGTGTACTTGTATGTTTTACTTTATGTTTGATATTTCTAATGTGGTTAAGGGAGGGAGTTTTAGTCACCTGCTAGTTGGTATCTACATAATGCACCATTCCCCACCATTGCATGTTTAGTTTTGATTTATATGTATATGTACATGCTCAAATTTTATGCAGATTGCAAGTACTAGGCATCAACTTCCTTGAACTACTAGGGTAATCATGCACTATCATTGTATCTCAATGGTAAAGAGGGGAGATAGTTCTTGAGTCCAAATCTTAACCCTAAGCCAATTGTCCTAGAAAGTAGAACAAGTATCTTAGTTATTTACCCTTTTGAATGTGTCAAGTGATGTGAATTTATGATTTTTAACCCCTGAGTTTGATTTAGTACTTTATCTTTATAATGAGTTTTCTTATTTGGATTTGTGGGTCTGTTATGATTTTCAGTTATAATTAAATCAAATTAAAATATTATTTAATTATTTAATTTAATGCGATTTTTTTATTAAAAAAATCATTATTTAATTATATTTAATTAATTGATAAATTAATAAAATAAAATAATTAATTTAAAAGATTTAATTAAAGTTTTATTTTTGGCAAAACTATATTTATTTAATTTAATAATAATTTATTTAGGAGTTTCATTTTAATAATAAACTCTATTTTTTTATCAGTAAATGACCGAAGCCTTGTATTATATTGAATAAATTAAATTAAATTTACAAAATTTTCCGTTCAAGCGGGCACTGGTAGGAAAGAACGAAGCAAGAAAATCTCCAGTCGTGCCCAGGATCGAAGTCCTATATTATAAAGTATAAAAGGGGCATACCCCAATTTATATGAAGCTTCATATAGGTTAATACAAAATTTGATGAAGCAAGTACATAGACATTCTTTAAAAAGGGGACATAAAACTGGAAAGTGGCAAGGTTCCAAACAAAACTTAGCAAGGATCCTGCCATGAAGAATTAATTCATCTGCCATCTGCATGACAAGATACAACTATCTTCCAATATGGGATTAGTACCAATTCAATGTGATCATAAAAATGAGAGTAGTAAAGATACCAATCAACATACTAATAGACTCTTCATACAATTAGAATCCTAAAGTGTACCAATAGAGTTAATCAGAAAAAATTATAATATGCTCTATGTGAATCTTATCTAGAATCTCATCCCATTACCTACTTGATTTACAGTTTATACTTAGAGTGGATTAGATATTCAGGGTCCTTATCTAGTTTGAATGAATAGATTAATCAAAATTATATTAACTAAATTCAATAATTTTAGATGTTTATTGATTCTTCTTATTCTTATCATATACTTATGAGTTTAAGAGAAGAATAATTAAACAACCTCTCCCCAATTGCTCAGGAGATTACAAACCTAGAAACACCATCTATCTAGTTAAGGATCCTATTCCACCTCTCCTATTTGACAGCCCCTCTGAACGCCATTGTCCTCACTTCTAGAGTGTGAAAGAGGGCAATAGTAGACTCCATGCTCATAGAGAAATAATGGGATTTGATAAGAAAGAAGAGTCGTAAAAAGATTTAGTATTATGAGCCCTAAATAATAGATGGCAACTCATGGGTTGTTAAGCATTGATTGATGCCTACTCATATTTGTGTGGAATTATTGAGATATACTAAAAGAGACTATACTTACTGTTTCATTATTGTTTCTCAGATGTCTTCTAAATGTAATTAGGTTTTCTCGCTATGAATGTTTGTCTAATAATTACTTCTAATAAAGGTGCATCATATTTCTACTAAATTGTCCTTTGCTCTAATATTAGTACTCTTCTTAACTTAATTATGTTTTGCTAAATATATGAAGTCTTCTCCCTTCACTCCTTTATTTTCCAATTTATCAGCTTCTAAATTCCCATCACGATAAATATTTTGTATTCTAATCTACTCAAATTGATCTATAATATTAAGTACACTTTCTAGTTTAGCATTTAATATCCAATTTGGTGTTTGTCACTTTCTAATTGCATTTAGCATAATTTGTGAATCACCTTCAATAATTAACTTTTTAATATTCTTTTTTATGCTTAATTTTAATCCTTCTTTTAATGCTTCCAATTCAGCTATATTATTAGTTACATTACCTAATGGTTTAGCTCATTTTAATATCTAATCTCTGTTTTCTGATCTAACTATATAGCCCAATCTCGCTTTCCCAGGATTCCCTCTAGAAGCTCCATCAAAGTTTAATTTCTTCCATCCTATCAAAGGTGCTACCCATTTACATTCTTTCCTGGCTATATTATCCTTTTTCAGATAAAGTAAGGGAGGATTAATCAAATGAAGCCAAATTTTCCTAATATTCTCATCCCATGCTAGGAATGTACCTTCCGCCTTGGGTGTGTTGCTAAGATGGCAATTCATAACTTCTGTGATGGTTGCCTGGATTTTATTGAAAAAAGTTATCTTACTAATGAAATATTCATCTATTTATTTCCTTCCATATTTCTCACATAATGATTGCAGGTGCAATATTCCATAATTTCTCATAGATTCTTATCCCATTCTTGATTGGCCAACCCCTAAGAAATCCCTCGATATCCTAAGGTAAAAGGGAAGTCCAATTCAATTTATTCTTAACCCAATACCAACAGTCTTGCACAAAGGGGCACTTAAACAAAATACGCTCCATATCTTCAAAATCATTTTTGCATAGACTACATTTGGTTGGTCCTTCAAATCCCATTTTAGAGAAGATATCAATTGTAAAAGTCTGATTCTAAGTTGCTGCCCAAAGAAAGATACCAACCTTAGGTAGGCATGTTGAATCCCAGCATAGATCCAAGGGTATAGCAATATTATCCCATCTTTGTGAGTTAATTATAAGATCATATCCTAGCTTAACTTTGTATATTTTGTCATTAGATGCTCCTCATATGAGTTTATCTACTTGGTTATTATGAGTCACAGATCTATCCTTAAGGATATTTTCAAGGATAGTTTTATCTATACTTGGAATATTAATATTATCCAAAGATTTCCATACCCAAGTCTTGGTCTCATCAATCTTGATAAGTGTTTTGGCATAAGAAACCTTGGGTCCCCAAATATCAATAATGACATTGATGTTGTTTTTGGATATTCCAAAATTAATAATCGAGGGTTGACCATCCCATGAATCATCCTAGAATAATACCTCATCACCTCTACCTAAATCTCAAGTAAGATATTTTCTAACCAGAGGTCTACATTTCATCATAAAGTTCCAATTTTCTAAATCTCTTGGTGGATTTATGATTCTAAAGAGAGAGGAAGGATCTAATGGATTAAGATATTTATTATAAAGTATTTTTGCCCATTTTTTTATCTTTTTCCTTATATAAGTACCATACTAGCTTTGCTCCTAATGCCTCATTCTACCAACTGAGATTTTTTATGCCCAATCCTCCTTTGTTCGCAGGCCTACATATCTTATCCTATTTTATTAGTGCTTGTTTCTTTTTCTCTTCTATTCCACTCTAGAAATTTTTTATAAGTTTTCCTTCCAGTAAGACAGAGGATAAGTAGGAATAGTTGATAGATAATATTTAATTTTTGTTACTCTCCCAGCTTTAATAATCCATTTTCCTTTTTATGATTTTGTTTGTTTTTCTACTCTTTCTAATATATTGTCCCAACCTTTTTTTACTCCTAACTCCTTTTTCTAAGCATATCCCTAAATATTTACATGGAAAGTTACTCTTTTTGTATCCCATATAATTGCATATATATTCCTCCATGTTCCTTGGTGATTTTAAAAAGAAAATTTTTGATTTTTCTTTATCAACCTTTTGTCTTGACATTGCTGAATAATCCAATATAATCTATTTTTTCCTTCGTAGTACTTCCTGGAAGAATGGTATCATCAGAAAACTACTGATGGGTGATGTTTGGAACATTCTCAGTGACATTAATTCCTTTAATTAATCCTACACCTTGTGCCTTTTGAATAGCTCTACAAAATGCTTCTACCATAATTATATAAAGAAAAGGTGACATGGGGTCTTTTTGTCAAATACCCCTTGAAATCTTGAAGAAGCCTTCAAGAGTACCATTAATAAGTAGTGAGATTTTTGGAGTACATATACAGCTAAAAATTATATTTATCCATTGTTTGGAAAATCCAAACTTTTCTAGGCATTTACATAAAAACTTCGAATCTACTGTGTCATATGCTTTTTGTATATCTAACTTCATAAACATATAGACTTCTTTGTTTTTAACTGCTAAATGTATAGTTTCCTAAATGATGGATATTCCATCGAGAATTGATCTACCAGGTTCAAACCTAGTTTTTTCTTCTGAGATAATTTTTAGAAGCAAAGTTTTAATCCTATTTGCTATTGCTTCAGAATATATTTTATATATTGTATTACATAATGCTATGGGACAAAAATCTGTTGGTGACTTTGCTTCAGCTTTTTTTTCTATTAATGTTAAAAATGTATGATTAATTTCAGTTAATATTGATCCCCCATTTCTAGGTGCCTCTATTGCTTTCCATAATTCATCCCCTAATATTTCCCAACATTTTTGAAAGAAAAAGACTTGGAAACGATCAGGCCCTAGAGATTTATCTAGGTTAAGCCTAAAAAGAGCTAATTTGATTTCTTCTTTTGTAAAAGGTTTATTGAGCTCCTTGTTGTCAAATTCTGTGATAACTTTAGGTATATTATTTAGCATACTTTTTTGTTTAGTTAAATTGGATGAGTCATAATTTTATAGTAGATTCTCATAATATGTGACGAATGTTTGAATAATTTCTGCTGGATTATCAATAGTACTACCATTATTATCTTTAATTTGAGAAATAGTTTTAAAAGCTCTGTTGTGTATTGTACTATTATGAAAGAATTTTGTGTTTCTGTCTCCTTTTGCTAACCATTTTTCTCTTGACTTTTCTCTCCAAAAGACTTCTTCTTTTGCTAAAATGTCTTCTTGTATGATTAATAGTTCTTTTTCTTTAATGTATTTTTCATTGTCCATACCATTTCTAATGATTTCATTATTTAATTTTTAAAGATCTTCTTCATTATTCTGTTTGTCTTGGAATATATTATTGAAATGTGTTTTATTCCATTTTTGTATGTTTTCTTTAAGCATTTTAAGTTTTGATACAAAACAATATGCCTTTGATCCTATAAACTTGCCTTCTTCTAACCATTGTTTAATATTCTCCATGAATATTTTACCTAAGAAGCACATCTTTTCACATTTGAAAGGATTCCTATTAGGTTTTGTAGGTTCTGTTAATTCAATTTTAACAGGATAATGATATGATCCTACAATAGGTTGAATTGAGGCAGTGATTGTGAAATCCACTTCTGCTAATTCTCCTTTGAAAAAGAATCTGTCCAACTTTTCTGCAATATAACTAAAGTATTTTCTTATATTATTCCATGTGAATACTCTGTTACTAGTTGGTATTTCTATCATTTATTAACTTTGACCCATTCTTTGAATTCTACTATCTTTCTTCTTAAAATCTAAGAACCTCCAAAATTTTCTTTGAGGTCAAGTATGGCATTGAAGTCACCACCTATGATCATGTTTGTCATAGGATATAGCTCCATAAAGGTAGATATATCATTCCAAACTTTTCATTTTTCTAAAGTTTGTATTGGGCCATAAACATTGATTAGAATGAATTGGAGATTATGCTTAATGCTCGAAACCATACTCCCCATCCAATTGCTTTTTGATATTATATTTTTAATGTTTGTTGTCCTAGTATTCCAAATGATTCCCATTCCACTTGATGCTCCTTTTGATTGCTTCATTTCTGCATTCCATCTACCTAGTCTTTTTCTTAATTTTTCCCCTTCTTTGTTAAGCTTGGTTTCTTGTATCATAATTATACCTGATTCAAAGAGTGTTAGGTTACATTTTAACACTCTTTGTTTACTAGGAGCATTTAAGCCCCTAGTGTTCCATGTTATGATCCCCATTGCTCTTCGGGAAGGCACTTCCCCTTCCCAGAGTTAAGAACCTCAAAATATCTTTTTTTGTTCCTTGGCTTGACCATCTGCTTCTTTTAATTCCTTATGTGATGTTCTTCCTCTTTTCAATTTTGTTTTACCACATTTTGGAGTTCAAAATCCTTCCTGGTTGATTGAAATACCCAAATTATTTATGCTTATATGGTTATTTTTTATTTTGTAGTTCCTTCTTTATCTTCTTCCTCATTTATTAAATCTTCTAATATCTACTCTATTTTTTCATTTTCTTCTACATCTATATCTGTATCCTTTTCCAAATTTTCATTTTATGATGTTTTTGGGGTCGCATTTAGTACCCCAAATTCCTCCCAATTTTGTTACACTTCAATAAGTTTAGTCTCTATGGTAGGATCTTCTTGATTATATATTTCAGAGTCCTTTAAGAAAGCTTCAACTTCTAGAGGGATACTATATTCCTTTATTTTATCCTTCACCTCTGTAGCTTTTTTTCCAAACTTATCTTTCCCATCTATTGGTGTTTGCCAAAATTTATAACTTAAAAAGAAAAAAAAACTTTTTCCTAATTTTTATATTACTCTATTGTTCTGAGTCTGCTACTGGAATTATATATTCTTCTTCTTCATCTTTTGTATACTCGATTGGCTTTAAAATTTCTTCTTTTGTGGTTTCCTTTTCCAAGTTTGTTTGTTGGTTCATATCCTTATTAATCATCATATCTTCACCATCCCAATGTATCTAACTAGTGTCATCCTCAAAATAGTTTATATCTGATCTGTTTACCATTGTATTGTTCATATTGATCCCAATTTCTATCTTAGTTTTATAATTCTCTCTCTTTTCTTTTGTCTGTAGGTTGTTGTCTTACCTCATGTTCCTGATGAAATTGTTCTCCTAGCATAACCTGATCTTCAATATCTACCTATAATAGTTTAATCTCATGTGTCATTTTATACCATTCTTTAATGCTTCATTATGTTTCTTTCAAATTGTCATTCTTCTTGTGACAAATTTTGCATTCTTTCAACACTGCTACTGTTGTCATTTCCTTGTGTATACCTTCGGTTCTCTATTATGGTACTTATGAACATTCCAATTGACTTTGTTCTTTACTCTTTTTTACTATAGGTGTATTTTTTGTTTGTGTGCTTTGCTCAATATTTTTCTTTTCATCTATTTTTTCTATCTTCTTATATTTGTCCTTATTATTTGTCTTAATCTTTTGTTCCCTCTTCTTTATTCTAATATTTCTAAAGGATTCCTCAATGGTTGATATATTATGACCAATTTCTAGATTTTTTTTAATGCCTTTAATTTACCCTTCATATTTCTTAAATTCAATCTCATAAATGGATCTATTTGTTATAATATTTTTTCTCTTAATCATTTTTTGATTTGGTTCCTCATCTATTAGAAATTTAACGTTACTGGTTTTGTCATACTCTGAGTCTATACCTATAAGTTTACCAATTGATTTACCTATTTTGAATAATGTATATAAGTGTTTAATTTCTACTGGAAGATTACTACATTCATACCAAGTTGGTAACATATGCTCTTTTTCATCATTCCAATTAGGTATCCAAGTTTGAAATTTAACTACATGCCTTTTATAATAGCATTTTGATATAGAAATTATTTTATTTCTAATCTCTTTATTTTTGCAATGAAGATAAATTGATGAATTTGATGAAATACTAATACTTACCTTTTGTTTGCAGATCCTCTCTAATTTCTTTATCAATTTTGACAAATGCTTGTCTGGTCCACTCCAGTGTACATATACTACTAGCTCTGAACATTCCTTCCACTTTTCTTCTATATACCTTTCACTAATGATTAGTATATCAAAGCAATTATAGCAATTAGTTTGCTTTACCTTATATGGTGGTGGAGTTGTTATATTGTCTTTTTGTGTTGGCAACTTTACATTATCTAAAATACACTTCTCCCTTTTATGTGGTGGTATATAGATTTTTTGATTTTTCTCAGAAACCCTAAGTACTTTTTCTGAGTCTACTTGCTATTGTTTATGCCCTAGTGGAATACAATTAGCTTCAAAAAATTTGGTAGGTTTATATGTTTCTAGCTTACTATTGTTGTCCACTTTTGCTGGGAAAGTAACTAATTTTGCCATTCGCTTTTCTTCCTCTATTGGTTTGATAATTTGGGTAGACTATATTTTGAGGATATTTAGTTTCTTTCATCATTGGCCTCTTTTTTGCAATGCATTTCTTCTTTGATTCCTATTTGAAATTACAACTTGCCACCCATTGATATTTTCACATGGATTTTTATTTAGCTTTATCATCTTCCTATCCTTGGCTTCATATTGTTTAACCAGGTCACTAAATGTGTTTGACTTTGAATGTTCATTGTTTAAAACTTCAAATCTGTTGCTGATTGGAATACATGGGATCACCTATTTTCCTTTCAGCCTATCTCCTTGTTGCTTATATGTTGACATAGAAAAAGCCAAACCCTTATTAGGGCCAAATTTATTTTCCACTAATTGTTGATATCAGTGTTGTCTGGAAAAGTAATGATTTACGAATATGGGAAATACTAATTTATTCACTTGATTCACTAATTCTGTAATTCTTGCCATTTTCAAAGCAATCTGTGATCAAATTTTTTTTGGGAACTTTTTTAACTACACTAAGGCAAAGGGCATTTCTCAATGAACAACTACTATTTGAAAATCATCACTCTTCATCAGTTGCAGTGTAGAATTTTGTGATCCATTATATTTGTCTATGTGATGATTAATAGAGTCTTTGAGGAATTGATCCACCAGGCACCCGTGAGCTTCATAAGGTTTGTTCAGAACTTAAAATCATGCAACAAAAACTAGGGTTTAACTATTTATGTTTCTCTTCCCTGATATTGATAATGTCAAAGAACTTACCATTGCTAATTCTTGATCATCACCGAAATCCAAATTCTTCTTTCTCTTGTGGCTTGCAAAATGCACCGGCCTTTGCCTTGTGGGGTTTTAGCGATTCTACATAGAAAGGTATGACAAATGTATAATTTAATTTTTTCCCTCACTTATGAAAAATCTGGAGGAAAATGTAGTCCAATTAGGAGATACATATGCTTGCATCATCAATCTTGGAGGACTGGTTTTGCGAATGAAAACCTAGCTGAAATTTCAGAGCCTTGAATAGTATTGAGTAGACATCATTAGTTTTTATGAATAATAAACTCTAAATATTATTATTAGTTGAATTAATAAATATATTATTAAAGACATCTTGTGATTTAATAAAAGAGAGAAAGAATAAATTTACTAGGAGTTTATTTTAATTAAAATGAAAAATTTTGCACATGAAATTAAAATAATAAAGAAAAGAGGTTTGTGTGTTTGCAAAATCGAAACTCTAAAGGGAGAAGGCTCTTTATTAAGAAATTAGAGCTCATTTCTCCATACACAGGTTTGGAGGAGCAAGTTTTTGAGAAAGAGGGTTTTCAAAAGGATGAGAATTTCTTGCGAGCTCTAAGCATCTAACTGATTAGCATTAGATCAAGGTAGGATCTTGTTGAGTTTTGTGTAGTAATTTCCTCTTTGAAATCTCTTTGTCTTCTCTATGTTTGTATGGATTTTTTTTTTTTGAATTTAATTTGGGTTCAAACGCCTGTGTTAAAATTATTGCTCTTTGAAAATATCTGAGAAAGGATTTGAGATTGGAAACCCTTGTTTGATAAAGTTGGGGATTCGTAATTTGATTTTTTGGATTCAGGATGGGGTTTGAAAAAGAATATAAAAAATTAGATTTACAAATTTGATAGTTTTGTATTCGTTTTCCAATTAGATCTATGATGAAAAATTTGTAAAAAAATATATATCAATAAAAATTACAACAGTAAATTATTGCTATGATAATTTTTATAATAAGATAGACCTCGAAAAACATTTATTTTGATATGTATTTGGGAGGGAGCATGGTTTTATATTTTAATAGAAAAAAATTTTAAAAAAAATTAAAAAAAAAAAAAACTTAAAATGGGATCAAGGGCCGTTACCTCTGCCCGTCTCATGCTGCATCCAAGGTTGCTGATAGTAGCTGAAGTTTCTACGGCAGCCTCGGCTGTCGTAGTAGTCGAAGTTACTGTTGCAGCGACCGACGGGCCTAAAAACATATATACAAATGCAATTATTTTAGATACTTTATTAAATTTTATTAGATAAATATTTTATAATATAGTTTTTTTAATTTTATAATAAATGATAATAATATTATTAATTTTAATATGTAATTTAAATATTTATTATTAATAATTTAATATAAATATACTATTTTATTAATAAGATAATAAATATTATAATTGATAATAAATAATTATTATTAAATTATGATGATAATATTTAATTGCATGAATGGTTTACTGCTAGTTTTTAATTAAATATTTTATTAATTAATTAATTAATAAAAATTTTAATGTAGTAAATTGATAATTATAATTCAATTCAAGAATCAATTATTTCTAATAAACTTGAGATTTTGTTTAGATGTTCCAGTTTTAATATGAAAATAAATTCTAATGCTAGGGAAATTTTATTACTTTTTCAATAATTTAAAAACCTTAGTAATCATGACAATTTGGAAATGAAAACTGAAATCCTGTTTGTCTATTGAATCTTTATGTTTTGAAAACCAAATGAACCATGCAAACACTTGTTAAATTTCTTGATGAGATGTATGTTGTATTTCATGTTGGGGTTTGGGTTTGACTTAGTACATTGACCAATTAGGATGTTTACCAGAGGCTTGGGGAATTTTGTATTATGATAATGTTATGTATATTTTGGTCATGATCTTTATACCCGACCATGGTGATGTATTCACATATTACTATGATGAGTTTTGATCAATTATTTGTAAGTTCTTTCTAGTTGCTTTTATAGGATTGAGGTGAATGGTATGATTTTTCTGGTGTAATCTTTGAGTTTTGATCAATTTACCTTATAATGCTTTCGAGTTGCTTGTATAGGACTGAGGTGATTATTGTGATTTATATATAGGTGTTGTCTAGTTGTTGTATATAACTAAGGTGAATGTTGTGATTTTCCTGGTGTAATCTTTGAGTTTCAATCAATTATCTTATGATGTTTTTGAGTTTCTTGCATAGGACTAAGGTGATTATTGTGATTTGTATATAGGTGTTTTCCAATTGTTTGTATAGAACTGAGGTGAATGGTTTGATTTTCCTAGTGTAACCTTTGAGTTTCAATCAATTATCTATTGATGCTTTCCAGTTGCTTGTATAGATTTAAGGTGATTATTTTTGCTTTCTTGGTTGTAACCTTTGAGTTCTTGATTAGTTATCTTTTGGTGCTTTCCAATTGCTTGCATGAGACTAAAATAAATATTGTGTTTTACCCATAGGTGCTTTCCAATTGCTTGTAAAGGACTAAGGTAAAAGTTATGATTTTATGAGTTGTACCTTTCATGAGGTTAGGTTAGGTAGTCTATGTGTATGTTGGGAAGTGGCTTGCAATGGAAGTCAAAGCCCTAAAGAGGTTGCGTGGGTAATTCATTGTAAGTTATTTTAATAAGTGATAAAATTTGATTAAATGGGTTGAAAATGAATTAATAAGAGTTGGTGTTTTTCCTCACCCATGCCTTGAGTGCTAGTATAGGCTAGGATGGGAGTAGAGAGGATTCTTGGTTTCGACCTTGCTTTGTTAATATGCCTTGTGTAACAAACAAATTTTCATATCTAAATCAAAGGCATCTTAAAATCTAATATCTTCTAACCTTTATAAATTAACTAATTCCTTTTCACATGACAATGACTTCTTTTAATAATAACTGAAAGTAATTGTATTAATATTCAGTAAAATGACTATTAACTAATCTAATTGAAATCATGTTTAGCTAAAAATAAAACAGTGGCTATCTTTCTTAACTAAAATTATGCTTAACTAAAAATATACATATTCTTATTCAAATTTAGTTGACAATTAACTACTCTAACTAAAATAGAATGACTATCTAATATCCATGATAAATAATTAACAAGTAAGTATCAAGAAGAGTGAAAAACATACAGTATTATCAGAGGATCCTTTATTTGGTTGTGCAAGCTTTGGCATTGATGAGAGGAGAAGCATTGACATAGGCTTATCCTCCCAACCTTGGACCATACTTATCCCCGCACATCCTAACATATTAGAATGACCCTCCCTACCTCAAGATTAGGCTTGGGATGTTTTTGAGTCCAACCATCCAAGGTACTGAGTGGTTTGAGTGCCCAATCAATTATACCTATATAATTGACATTACAAACATCATGTGATCATAGAATGGCACATATGCCTATAAACTACCTTGGCCAAGGATTTCCAATGGGTGCATGGACCCAATCACCACCACTTGAATTGACAAAAAATTTTGTTATAGGAATAAGCATGAGCTATTAAGTATTTCATTACTTAGATATTCATATTTAATTTTATTCTTGTTTCTTGCAAGTTAACTACACCTCTTCGCCATTTCATGGCTTCTTTGTCGATGAATCCTAGGTGCCTGAAAGATTATGATTATTCTATTTTATTTACATCTCTTCACCATTTCATGGCTTCATTGCTGGTGAATCCTAGGTGCCTGTAAGATTATGAACATTCTATTTTTATTTACACCTCTTCACCATTTCATGGCTTCATTGCTAGTGAATCCTAGGTGTTAGAGAATTAAGAGCATTCTATTCTTTATGTCATGGATCAAGATTGCATGGTAATGTCATTGATATTCAGATTAAGGGTGATGGTTTATACAATCATTACAATACTCTACAACTATCATCTTGACTTCTTAATGATAATAGTAATGTTCAGTATATAGAAATCATGAGAGCCATTAGCAAGTGATCATAATATGATCTCAGTTCTATTTTTTGTCTTTCTTATACTTAGCCGATTGTAATCAGACTTATAAATAAGAAAAGATGGAAGTATAATTCATGACGAAAAGACAACAGTAACCTATTATGTATGCAATTGAGAATTGATTTGGAACTTGCATTCCTTCCATCCTCTAACTAGTACTCTTTCTTGGCTTAGTACACCACCCAATCTCAATTATAGTATAGTTCGAATATTTGCAGGGTCTGATAGAAAGTGAGAGATAATGGTGAAGACTCAGTGTAAATAGGCTAAATATGTGATAAACATAGCAAAAGAATGGTGAGTTGTCCTGAAATAATTTGACTCCTATTATGGCTTGGAATGTATGGACTCAGCTTGGAAAGTAAGATACATAGCAGGAAAATAAAGATGATATATGAGGTCTTGTATGACTTCTCTTAACGAACTAGTCGTGGCTTCTCGACTTCTATCAATTTCAAGAAGTCCATTCAAATTGCAATCATTGATTTGATTTGAAAAAGAAAGAAAAAGAAGGAAAAGAAATAAAGAAAAAATTGCAAAGAGGAGTTGAAGAGATTATAATTTCATTTATTATAATATATACTTATATACATTCAGGCAAGTATATCGATGAGGTGACATCATTAGATTATGTTACTATAATTTATTGGTGTCATTTCATTTTTATATTTATGTGTTCGTATGTAAGTATTTATTATAATGATATAATGAAAATTAATAAAAAAAAATCTTGAGGTATGTATTATATTTTAATTTAGTTTATTTTATGTTTTTCCTATATTGTTTCCTTAGTAGCTCATGCAAGTCCCATAATGTAACTTGTGGTCAAGTCATCGTATCCCTTCCAAGGAAGTCTAAGGTCATACCTGCCGATCCTGATGACTAAACCAAGTGAATGTCCCATTTTGAAGATCCTATTTAGCAATGCTTCCCCTCTCTTCAATCTTCTCCTGCAATCACCCATGAAAACACTTTTTCCATAATAATAAATCCCACAGTAATTCAAAATAAAACATATTAATCGCTATTTTAAATCAAACAATTGCTAATCATCTAATAACAGTTATAGGTTACTAAGCATTTCATCAATAGTTAGTACAAGGTATATAAATAACTAACTCATTTCACATGATCGCGAATTTTTTTTTTCGTTAAACCAATAGTTATGATCAATTTTAAAATTAGGGGAAAAAATTGGGATGTAACACCTTGAATATACGAAAGGATACTAATGCCGCATAGAGACATTGGGGGCCAAAATCTAGAGAGGCTGCTAGTGTAACCTTAGAGTTGGCTCATGTGATGATACCTACCCACTTACATAGTGGATTTCCTACATGTCTTTGTTGCCTCTAGGATTAGATAATACTTGCGTCTTGGTACCTTTGTTATAGATTGCTATCAAGATTTCCTTGACCTAGATGTTGGTTATGACTTGTGGATTGATATCCGTATGGGACTTAAGATTATCTCCTCACCATGGTGAGAGTGGGCCATTTAGGTTCCATGAGGTCGGGTGGTAGTGTTTCTTATACCATTGAGATTCCAACAACTGGATGTACTTGTGCAGTTGTTCCTTTCATTATGATCTTGTGTTTTTGTCGGATGGTTATATTTTGTAGTACTGTACACTTAATTATCATAGACCTTTTGAGATGATGTATTTGTTCATGATGTATATTATTTGAGCTTTTCATACCCTGTGATTTGTACAACAAATGATTATGCATTTTGGTTATGTCATTTGGTATCTTATGTAATTGTATATTATTTAATTGGATTCGTGCTTATGATTATTCTATGATGTGGATTTGTCATGTATTAAGTTTAGTATTAATAAAACTTATATATGCGATTCAATGTCATTTAACACTTAAGAGGTGTAATTTGTTTATGGATGGCTGTATGTATGCAAGTTATTTCTTTTGTTATATTAATTCTTCTTGTTGTTATCTTTCAAAAAAATGTTTGGCAAACTTGGTGAAACTTTAGGTTAATTTCTTTTGGGTTCCCTCACGGGGTGTTACAATGTGATAGAAAGAAATAATTAGAAGAAATGGTAAAGAAATAGTGTACATTGTTGATTTAATCATTACTTAGTGTTGTATTTTTGAATCTCCATTGTTTCTTTCATTTTTTCATTCTAAATTTGGGGCTTTCTCTATGTTTATTTTTTTTTCCACGTAGTATTTTTCTAAAACCTTTAGGAATCACATACACTTCTCGTCAGTCTCCTTTTCTAAGCTTACTACATGTGTGCTTTATAAATTTTTCATTGATGTTTTTGATGCCCTCCATATACACAATTGCTTACCTCTATCTGGCTAGATACATCCATTTGAGTGCATATACCTCAATTGTGTAGATCTATTTGACAATGATTACGTGGTGTTGTAGTGTTTGTAAATCATGACAATTTCTTACATTTTTTGTTTTAAAATTTGGGGTTTTGTCTGTGTGTATCATTTTCTTCCACATAGTATTTTCTGGAAACTTCAACACTCACAAATGCTTCACCCCAACCTCCTTTTCTAAGATTTCACTACCTCTGTGCTTTCTTAATTTGTCAATGATTTGTTTGACACCATGGATGTACTCATTTGCATACATCTACTTAACTACATTACCACATTGAAGTAACTAACTAAATTACTATGTTATCATAAATGCATGTGCATTGCTTAGTTGACATTGATATTATACATTGTTAAGTTGACATTGATTGTATTCATTATTAAGTTGTCATCAATGTAAGCATTCTTTGAGTTAACATTACCTATATGTATGGTTTAGTTTTCATCGAGTGTATACATATGTATTATAATGAATCCAATCTTCAACTGTTGTGCATTGTATGCATTACTTTAGTTTTCAATCTTCTACTTTCTATTGTTCACCTGACATTATTTTCATTAGAAGTTGTAATGCCCTGCCCGAAGATCCTTGGAACAAGGATGAAATATAAACAAGATATTTTTTTTTTAAAAACAAGTGCAAGTGCACATGACAATAACTACATGGATCACAATGAAAGACTAAAAATCATCCAAACACCAATAGATCTCCAAACACTACTACTAACAAGACATAAAAATAAAACATAAGAGATCATCCAAGCAAAAGACAAATGTTGACTCTAGAAAATTGGCTAAGTCTGAAATTTTGAAGCCCTAAAATTTCCTAGAATCTTTGTCTTAGCCTGTAGAGGTCTGGAACCTATCTCAAATGAATCGTTGCATATATTAAAATATATCTTAAGTATAAAATATACACCAACTTATACTTAAATGATATATTTTAAACTCCAAAGGACTAACCACAGAAAGGTGCCGAACTAAATTCAAATAGAAACATTATGAATCCAAAATGCGACACCATAGGATTGAAGAACACTGAAGAGGGTACCCAAAACACTTCCCAAAAAGTTTGAGTCTTACCGAAAACTGCCCGTTGCCCGCCTGAACAAGTTTTCACAATTTCTAAGCGATACTTTAAATCAACATTGGGCGATACTTTCTAATATCATGCGATACTTATAAAGAAGCAGAGTGACATTTTCAGGGATGAGGCAATACAACTCATAAGGGCGTGTAGTACTTTAAGGGTATCTTATGATAGTTCATCAAAGGGGGTGCAATACTTTCCAGTATCGCATAATATTTCTTCCTAAGGGGTGCGATACATTCTAGTATCACACGACATAATCCTAATGGGCATGCGATACTTTATTGTATTGCACCACGTTGACACATGGTCACCCAAGTAAAACAAGAAACACAAAAAAATGACAAAGAAGGTAAAAACATAGCACAATACCTCCACACTAGGGACTACCAGATCCACATTTGGAGGCAAGATCACTCGAACCAATCTGAAAGACGAAAATAACAACTAACCATCTAATAAACAATAATAAGAAAAAGTATAGAAGGAAGCATTGTAGTGAACAAAACAACTATCACAATACATGGTTCCTCCCAACCATCAGTGGCATCATAAGACCATTGTGGGCCCTAGCCATCCTCCACGCATAACATCCCAAGCCATCGATCAGATTGACGGTACTATCATAATAGGGACGTCACTACTAAACATGCTACAACAAAAGCATAAGGAAATCTAACATGCTAAAAGTAAAGCATAAGATAATCCTACAAGTAGATAACATCACCTATCACATGCTAATCATCATTAGAAGGAAATGTGTCAAATTTAATATCATCTAAACATGATATACAAGCATTCCAATGAAAGCATAAATCACAAGAAAGCATACTCCAAAACCTGAAGTACCAAGTGAAAAACATCCAACCACGATAGTGCTAGAACAATACACCATCTTTGTACACCGGTCCCTAGCAGTGGTATAGGTAGCTACTCCTCCCAACCATGTGGCACCCATAGGTCTACACCCACTGTGCTAATGGAGATAATGATCCAACCATAAACACACACATGCAATATCCATGGCTAACACACACGCTAGGCAGTATGATGACTGAATCCAAGACATAAACAATGCATAAACTATAGGTCCTGGTTAGACACTCAATGGGCTACTATGTAGGGGCTAACATCATGGAGAGGCACTTGGAATCAACAAGCCCAAGCTAGTATTAGCAACTTAGACTTCCCACAGAAGGAGCACATCCTAAACCAATTTATTATCTTAAGTTATTAATTACCACCCAATATTTTTATTTAGTTATCACTTACTTAAAGCTTCTTCATGCCGCCAACCCTCTGGGCACAATGATCACCAGGCTGCGGGATAGATGCCCCTTCCATATGCTACCCTACCCTACCCATGCTCATCCAATGATGAGTTCCTATAGGCATGCAAATTCCCAACCCAACCCCAATGATCTTATTTCTAGATATACCACAGAGGATTGGGACTCGCAAGTCAACTGACAAGTGTATGCACATGTACTCATGTATGGTGCACCACCATCACGAAGATCACAACTCAAGGACTAGATGAGAACACAAAACAAAAATTCACTCAACCAAAAAATAGACTTGAAAGGATAGATATGACACGCATCCCAATGTAACAAAAAAATGCAATAAAGGTCTGAATGACATCCAAATGGATCATCAAGGTCCATGACCAAACTCATGCCCAAAAAACCCAAGAAAATAGGGAAGCATACAAAATGAGGTAAAAACCCCAAAATTTGGAATTTTTTTGAAATTAAAACCCATTTAACCTTTAGGGACAAAAACTCCACAAATCCAAAAATAAATGAGTTCGAACACTGTATACAAAAATGGCTAGCATAATGGCTCAAAACCCCAAACCCTCATCCCAAAAATAGGGAAAACGTTCGTACTCGACCAACCGGGTAGAACTAGCAAACAAAAATGAGGAGAACACTAGTTCTCAGCCTCCTAACATACTGCTACAAGAAACATAAGCTAAAACAAAGTTAAAAAATAAAATGGGAAGGCCCTACCTGACAGCAAAAGGGGCAGAAATTGAAACCCGTGTAGTAAAATAAATAACCAGCCAAATTTGCTAAAAGTAACGACAAAGCATAAAGTCCCTGAGCTAGCTCCAATGAGACTAACCTTGTGAAAAACCCATGCTCACAGCTCCCAGAACGAACATAAATCGAATCCTTCAGAAGAGGATTCTCAAAAGCTCTCAAATTTTCCATTTCAGAAAGTGAGAAGTGAATAATAAAATCACTTTTTCAATACTTATTCACTTTTTGAGTGAATAGTTGATTAGGGCAAATAGCCAACTAGAGTAGCTAGACTTTGAATCGACCCAAATGAAAACAAGTTATTCTTCATAACCAAAATTCACCTAAGGTAAAGTTGCCAGAAAATAAATCCAAAAATATTTAAAGCCCAAAAACCCAAAAGTACAGAAAATCACTTAACACTTTCATGACAATGCGAACCTCTAAATGCATAAACATGCTCACTAGTCTAATAACATAATGTAGATGTATTTAGGTTTCCTAGTCACCAAAAGGTTTTAATTAAAATAATTAAAATAAGGATACATCAACCATATAGGGACAACATTGGTAAAATATGAACAGCTGAATATTAACTCCATGTGCCATTGCTAGGGATATAATTCCTGCACACTAAAATACATGATCAAGTGCAATTGCATATAACATCATAGCTAAGGCAAAATGCATTAAATACCTAATTAATCCATTTACATCACTCACGTTCACAAAAAGCATAAAGATACAAGAATGAAGTAAATAACCATAGCATAAAATCCATCTCATAACATAATCAACAAATATGTCCAACAACCATATAACCAGATATCATCATAGATCTAATGTCATCTCAAAATAGCATCAACATGCAAATGTGATAAATTGAATAGTATAATAGTAAAGCATCTATGGTGCTGGATCAAAGTATAACATTTGACCCTCGATTCATCATAAGGTACAAATAATAAGAGTATCTAGTATCTTTCAAATAAAAATAAACAAGGTACAGACTGCAAACATGAGAGGCACTACATCCTCCCCCACTAGCATAGGCTTACTCCTGGAAGCCAACAAAAAGATAGGGTTACAATCCCCTTAGTCGTGTAGCATCTTCCCAAGTCACAAATGTCTCATAGCTTGAGTCCCATTGGACCCTTACTTGCTCGATGTCCTAACCTTGTAAGATCAACTTCTGTTGTTGTAGAATATGAATGGGCTTCAAAGTAAGATGCCTATCTGCTACCTACAAAGCATCCCAATCAAGAACATGGGTCACATTCGAAATATACTACCTCAAACTAGAAATATGAAAACCATCATGGATGTACGATAGGCTAGGTGGCAACGCTAGTCGATAAGCAATAAGATTGATCCTCTTAAGGATCTCAAATGGTCCGACAAAACATGGTACCAAATTAGAGACTTTCCCATAATGAATGAGGCTCTTCCTTGGATGCACTCTCAAAAACACCTTGTCACCAATAGAAAAGTGACAATCCAACCTATGGGCATTTGCATACTTCTTCTACCTATCCTAAGCAGTAACCAAATGCTCCCTAATGTGAATAACCTACTGCTCCATATCCTAAAGCATCTCTGGACCCAAAAGAACTCAATCCTCTAAATGGTCCCAACTCAAAGGGGTATGACATGGTCTGCCATACAAGGCTTGAAAATGTGACATGCCAAGAGAACTATGATAACTGTTGTTGTATGCAAACTCAACAAGGTACAAATAGTCCTCCCACTTCACCTACCTATCCATAACATACATGTGAAGCATATCCTCCAAAACATGATTCACTCTCTCAGTCCGACTATCAGTCTCTGGATGATAAGTCAAAACAAAATTGAGCTGCATGCCTAAAGCATGCTGGAGAGATGTCCACAGTGCAAAAGTAAACACTGGATCTCTATCTGAAATAATTTGACGAGGAATCCCATGCAAATGAACAATATCCACCAAGAAAACATGCGCTATAGAAGAAGCTATGTAGGATGCTCTCATGGGTGAAAAATGTGCTACCTTGGACAACTTGTCCTCTATCACCATGATACAATCATGTCTCCGTGATGACATAGGCAACCCTATGATAAAATCAATAGATATCGTATCCCACTTCCACTCTAGAATGGTATGTGGCTACAAAAGACCCACTGGATGCTGATGTGCTACCTTCACTCTCTAGCACTCTAGACATCTAGCAACAAAATTAGCAACATCGCATCTTATTTAGGCCCAAACGTACAGCTGTTTGAGATTAGCATGCATCCTCTTGACTCTGAGATGTGCGAAATATGGTGCACGATGTGCTTTTGACAAAACCAAGGTACGAAGGTCACCTGGAAAAGGTACATAAATACGTGCCATGTGTTGCAGTAGTCCATTAGAATCAAGTATATAACCTAAAAATCTCCCCTCAAGGGTACATCATTACTCAATCTCTATCCTCACCTCCTGATACCAAGTGTCACTAGACAAAGCCTCCAAGATATGGCCCCATAAATCTAGTCCCAATGACATCACCGATACCTCATGTTGCCTTATGCTCAAAGCATCCATGATAACATTCTCCTTCCCTTTAATGTAATGAACATCAAAGTCATACTCACAAAAGAATTCCATCCAACGATGTTGTCGTGCATTCAGGTTTGGTTGAGTAAAGATATACTGCAAGCTCCTATGATCACCATGCAACTTAAACCTATGTCCCAAAAGAAAAAGCCTCCAATGAAAAAGGGCATGCACTACAACTACCAGTTCCAAATCATGAGTGGGGTAGTTAAGCTCACGGTCTTTGAGTTTCTTGGGCTCATAAGCAATCACTCGACCATCTTGCATCAACACCACACCCATGCCTTCCAATAAAGCATCTGTGTAAACCATGAAATCACCTGCAGGATTAGGCACTGTAAGGACTGGTGCACTGGTCAAACACTCCTTAAGAGCATTAAACACTTCCTCACACTGGTCTGACCAAACATACTTTTTCCCTTTTCTCTGAAGAGAAGTAATGGGATGAGCTACTTGTGAGAAATCCTTCATGAAGCAATGGTAGTAAGGTGTCAACCCCATGAAACTACAAACTTCTGAGACATTAGTGGGTACTGGCCAATCCATAATAGCACAAATCTTCTTCGAATCCACTGTAATTCCATCACCTATAATGATGTGTCCCAAATACTTTACCTCATATTAGAAGAGCCCACATTTACTCAAGTTACCATATAACTGATGGTCTCTCAAGTACTACAATACTTGACATAAATGGACTTCATGCTCCTCCATAGTATTTGAATAAATCAATATGCCATCCAGGAATACAATTACACATTGATCGAGGTAAGTGTGAAATAAACCATTCATCAAACTCATAAATATTGATGGCACATTGGTTAACCCAAAGGGTACAACCGTGAACTCATAATGCCCATACCATGTACAAAAAGCTATTCAATGAATATCAACCTCCTGGATATGAAGTTGATGGTATCTTAACTTAAGATTAATCTTTGAGAACACTTGTGCTCCCTTCATCTGATTGAACAAGTCATCTATCCTCAGTAAGGGATAAAAATTCTTCATTGTCGCCTTATTCAGCTGCTGGTAGTCAATGCACAAATTCAAGGAACCATCCTTCTTATTCATGAAGATGACTGGTGCAACCCAAGGGGATACACTAGGATGAATATGTCACTTGGCCAACAATTCCTCCAACTACAATCTGCGCTCACTCAACTCCTGAGTAGTCATGCGGTAAGGAGCTCGTGAATTTGGCTTTGATCCTAGTACAAGATCAATTCAAAAATCAATGTCACACTGTGGTGGCATACCTAAAATTTCATTAAGAAACACGTCTGGGTACTCATGAAGGAGTGGGTGATCATCAAGTTCCACCGTGTTCTTGACTTCCTTGAGATCACTGACAGAAACAAGAAACAACTGACAACCTTTCCACACACTTTGTTTTAGCTGATTAGTTGAGATCATCCAAAGTGAGATTGGTCTTGGGACTGCCAAAAGTTCCACCTACCCACTTGTGTCATCAACACAGTGTATTGTCTTGTGATAGCAATCGATACTCACCTAATGGGTGGCTAACCAATCCATGCCCAACACAATGTCAGACGATCCCAGAGGTAGAATGCGTAGATCCACTGTGGTGGTGAAGGTTCCCAAATTCAAGACACAACTCCTAACCAAAGAGTCAACCGCCACCTTGGAACCCGTGGCTAACTCAACCTACCACCTATCAACTTGACACATTGCCTCTAGCCCACATCGTTGAACAAGAGATGGTGATATGAAAGAATCTAAAGCACTAGAGTCAAACAAAATTGAAGTTGAAATACTATGCAATGTACCTGTAGCCTTGACTACCTTACCTTGATGCTTAGCTTGACAGTTGTCAACTGTCGCAAAGACTCGGTGATTCTGACCCGCATCTCCTATAGTAGGCTCAAATCTCATTGTGCCCTTACTAGGTCCTGTAGATAGTTTGATGGAACACTCAAATGATTTATGGCTAGGCTGGCCACAAGAATAGTAGTTCCCAATAAAGTTGAGACCTATCCCACAACCATCCTGAGTAGCACTAGGATATGGTGCACTACCTTTGCTAGAATTCTATTGACCACTCTATGGGGGATGATCCTACTAAGATTTCTATCCCATATTATGGTTATCTCCTTTCTTACCTGAGGTACCAAAATCCTATCCACCTTTAGTCCAAAAACCTCTTCTTATTCCTATAGTGTGGACCACCTTGAGTGGGTGTCGACTAAGCTTGGCCCTTCCCTGAGGACTGTGAATACTATGCATACTGTCCAAAATCTGGAGTACTTTAGATTTGAGAACCAGATTTACCACTATACCCCCTAGCCACATTGCTCTCTATGATCCTTGCCTTCTCAATGATAAGAGCAAGTGTCCTCGGCTAATGAGCATAGACATCTCCTATGATGGAGTCTCAGAGGCCTCGGATAAAATGCTAAGTGGTGAGTGCCTCATCATGTCTATAGCTTGAATATTGTTTCAACCCAAGTAACTTATTCTCATACTAATCAACCATCATAAATCCTTGTTCAAGCTCATGGAATTCATTAATACGAGCTCCACAATACCGTGGCAACAAAAAATTCTCTCTGAACCTTTCCTCAAAGATCTCTTAGGTGAGATCTGTGACATTGATACCAAGCCTTTTGCTCTCTCCATCCCACCAAATGGAACCATGTTCCCTCAATTGTGTGATTGCACAATGAGACTTTACGTTTCTCCCATAAGGTAGTAATGAGAAATAATGCCCCGTATCAAGTAACTAGGTTTTAGCCTTGAGTCCTATTCCCTAGCCATCAAACTCTTGTGGTTTGGACCTCTGAAGTTCTCACATCATCTCAATCTGAGTGAGATCATAATCATCCTGATCATGACCTCTCCATCGATGCCTTCTTCCACCAGGTGGTGTACAAGAATGTTCCCATTCACGCTCTTCCTCTCTATGCTCTGACTGATGGGAATCTCCATGATGAGATCCCTCTTCTTGATCATGATCATGCTGGCACTCCTCAACACAAGGGCCCAACTGAGCAAGGATTTCCTAGAACACTAGCATCAATGCCCCCATGGCATTCTAATTAGCATTATCCTATTCTCCCTCTCTATCCTGCCGTCCCTCTTGACGGTGTTCATTTCCACGGTTACCACTATGCGTACTACCATAGCCACTAGGTCTACATATAGGAGGCATCATTGTGGGAACAACAAGGTGATGTCATAAAAGTTAGATCACAAGCATAATAGTCGAAAGCATGAACTATCAAGATATCAAATAATCAAACATAAAATAACAATACCCAATAGAAAACAAAACCATAGTGGAAGCATAACACAAAGATCCCAATGTTGCAACATGGGCTCTAATACTAGATGTAATGCCCCACCCAGAGATCCTTGGAACAAGGATGAAATGCAAGCAAGATAATTTTTTTTAAACAAGTGTAAGTGCACATGACAACAACACCAACGGATCTCCAAATGCCACTACTAACAAAACATAAAAAGAAAACATAAGAGATCATCCAAACAAAAGACAAATGCTGGCTCTAGAAAATTGGCTAAGCCTGAAATCCTGAAGCCTTGAAATTTCCTAGAATCTTTATCTTAGCCCGTAGAGGTCCGAAATCTATCTGAAATGAATCATCGCATATATTAAAATATATCTTAAGTATAAAATATATGCCAACTTATACTTAAATGATATATTTTAAACTCCAAAGGACTAACCATAGAAAGGCGCTAAACTGAATTTGAATAGAAATATTCTGAATCCAAAATGCGACACTATAGGATTGAAGAACACCAAAGAGGGTACCCAAAACACTTCCCAAAAAGTTCAAGTCTTACCGAAAAGTGCCCGCTGCCCGCCTGCACAAGTTTTCATAATTTCCAGGTGATACTTCAAATCAGCAATGGGTGATACTTTCGAGTATCGCGTAATACTTCTAAAGAAGCAGGGCGACATAGTTAGGGATAAGGTGATACAACTCACAAGGGCGTGTGATAATTTAAGGGTATCATACGATAGTTCTTCCAAGGGGGTGTGATACTTTTCAGTATTGCACGATATTTCTTCTTAAAGGGTGCGATACATTCTAGTATCACATGACAAAGTCCTAATAAGCATGTGATACTTTATTGTATCACACCATACTGACACATGGTCACCTAGGTAAAACAAGAAACACAAAAAGACGATGAAGAAGGTAAAAACATAGCACAAAACCTCCACACCGAGGAGTATCGGATCCAAATTTCAAGGCAAGATCACTCGAATTTTTTTGAAAGGCAGAAATAACAACTAACCATCTAATGAACAATAATAAGAAAAAGTATAGAAGGAAGGATCGTAGTGGAAAAACAACTATAAAAGTATATGGTTCCTCCCAACTGTCAATGGCATCATAAGACCATCATGGGCCCTAGCCATCCCCTGTGCGTAACATCCCAAGCCCCTAATCAGATTGTCGGTACCATCGTAATAGGGACATAACTACTAAACATGCTACAACAAAAGCATAAGGAAATCTAACATGCTAAAAGTAAAGCATAAGATAATCCTACAAGTAGATAACATCACCTATCACATGCTAATCATCATAAGAAGGAAACGTGTCAAATCTAACATCATCTAAACATGATATACAAACATTCCAATGAAAGCATAAATCACAAGAAAGCATACTCCAGAACTTGAAGTACCAAGTGAAAAACATCCAGCCATGGTCATGCTAGAATAATAAACCATCTTTGTACACCAGTCCCTAGTAGTGGTATAGGTAGCTACGTCTGCCAACTACGTGGTACTCGTAGGTCCACACTCGCTGTGCTGATGGAGATAATGATCCAACCACAAACACACACAAGCAACACCCATGGCTAACACACACTAGGTAGTATGATGACTGAATCCAAGACATAGACAATGCATAAACTATAGGTCCTAGTCAAACACTCAATGGGTTACTATGTAGGGGCTAACATCATGGAGAGTCGTTTGGCATCGACAAGCCCAAGCTAGTATTGGCAGCTTAGACTTCCCATGGAAGGAGCACATCTTGAACCATTTTATTATCTTAAGTTATTAATTACCACCCAATATTTTTATTTAGATATCACTTACTTAAAGCTTCCTCAATCTGCCAACCCTCTAGGCACAATGATCACCAGGCTATGGGATAGACACCCCCTCCATATGCTACCCTACCCTACCCATGCTCATCCAATGATGAGTGCTCGTAAGCATGCAAATTCCCAACCCAACCCTAATGATCTTATTTCCAAAAATACCATGGAAGATCAGGACTCACAAGTCAACTGACAAGTGTATGCGCACATACTTGTGTGTGGCACACCACCATCACAAATATCATAACTCAAGGACTAGATGAGAACACACAACAGAAAGTCACTCAACCAAAAAATAGACTTAAGAGGATATATATGACATGCATCCCAATGCAACATAAAAATGCAATAAAGGTCTGACTGACATCCAAATGGATCGTCAAGGTCCACGACCAAACTCATGCCCAAAAAACCTAAGAAAATAGGGTGACACACAATATGAGGTAAAAACCCCAAAATTTGATTTTTTTTTGAAATTAAAACCCATTTGACCTTTGGGTACAAAAACCCTAAAAATCCAAAAATAAATGAGTTCAGACACCGTATGCAAAAATACCTAGCATAATGGCTCAAAACCCCAAACCCTCATCCCAAAAAAAGGGAAAACATTCATACTCGACCAACCAGGCAGAACCCACAAACATAAACAAAGGGGAAAAGTTCTCAGCCTCATAACATACTACTACAAGAAATATAAGTTGAAATAGAGTAAAAACAATAAAACAGGAAGGCCCTACCTGACAACAAAAGGGGCAAAAATTGAAATCTGCGTGATAAAATAAATAACCCACCAAATCTGTTGAAAGTGATGGCAAAGCATAAACTCCTTGAGCTAGAACGAATAGAAATTGAATCCTTCATAAGAGGATTCTCAAAAGCTCTCAAATTTTCTATTTCAAAAAGTGAGAAGTGAATAATAAAATCACTTTTTCAATACTTATTCACTTTTTGAGTGAATAGTTGATTAGGGCAAATAGCGAACTAGAGTAGCTAGACTCCAAATCGATCCAAACAAAAATAGGTTATTCTCTATAATGGGAATTCACCTAAGGCAAAGCTGCTAGAAAATAAATCTTAAAAGATTTAAAGCCTAAAAGCCCAAAATTACAAAAAATCACTTAACACTTTCACAATAATGTGAACCTCTAAATGCATAGACACGCTCACTGGTCTAATCACATAATGCAGATGAGTTCAGGTTTACTAATCACCGAAAGGTTTTAATTAAAATAATTAAAATAAGGATACATCAACCATATAGAGATGACATTGGTATAATATGAACAACCAAATCACTAACTCCATGTGCCACTACTAGGGATATAATTCCTACATAATAAAATACACGATCAAGTGCAATTGCATATAATATCATAGTCGAGGCAAAATGCATTAAATACCTAATTAATCCATTTACATCACTCATGTTCACAAAAAGCGTAAAGATACAAGAATGAAGTAAATAACCATAACATAATTTAATCCATCTCATAACATAATCAACAAATATGTCCAACAACCATATAACCAAATATCATCATAGATCTATTGTCATCTCAAAATAGCATCAACATGCAAATGTGATAAACTGAATAGTATAATCTAGTAAAACATCTATGGTACTGGATCAAAGTATAACATCTGACCCTTGGGTCATCATAAGGTACAAATAATAAGAGTATCTAGTATCTCTCAAATCAAAATAGAAAAGGTAGAGACTTCAGACATGAGAGGCACTATAGAAGTTTACATTAACTTAGTGTGTTTGCGAATGTATGTACAATGTCAAGCATTATTGTCTAAGGTTAAGTCATAACCTTCATTTTTTTATCATTCAATAAGTGTTTGCGGTTATTTTCATTGGTTGTTACTTGTATGTTTCACTTGGTAGACTTCAAATCAATTAAGGTAATGTGTAGAAATATTTTAAATATAATAGATTGAAAAGAAGTAGTACACATTGTCAATTCATGTAATGGTGAAAATCTCATTGATTGAATTAAATTAAACAGATGACAGATAATACAAATTTAAAATCAAGAAGTCATCGTATGAACCAAACACTGAATGCAATTCATTATATGAAATGACTTATTACTTCACACCACAATTTGAATTTTAAATTGACATGTCATTTCTTCAATAACCATATTCATATATTAGAAGTATACAATGTCAGATAAAATTGTTTAAAATTTCCTTGTTGGGCTTCTCGTGTTTTGTTCTCTGCAATCTGCAAATTCTTTGATCTTCTTTAGATTGGTACAAAATCTCATCTTTGTCTTGCTTATTCCTTGTTATTGTATACTTACATAATATTCAATGCACGTTTTTTCCCCAATTTTACTACTTTGGTTGCTTACGATCTATGCTTACTGAATGCTTTATGGTGATGCTTAACATGTGTTCAAATTGATATGCCTTTTTATGGCTTATTGTCTGTAGCTTACTCTTTATTGAAAAATGGAGCTATCAAAGTTAAATGCCTTTATTACATGTCGTTTATTATAGTTTTTTTATCCAATAAATATGGGCTTAGATGTGTGTACTATTGGTTTCTCTTTAAATTCATTAACAACATTAGAGTTTTGTTGGGTTTATTAGATTTGTAATGTTGTCAATGAGCACATTGCAAAACTAACTTTGCATAGTGTCCAATTAGTTATGTGATGTATTCACTGATGAAATGTTCTTGTTAATCTATTAAAGTTGTCTTTCATATACTCTTGAATTTCACATTGTTGTCTTGTGTTTCTAAAGTTTTAAATGAATACCCAACAATTCCATGTTGTTTTATATAATGTTCTCACTTAATATATTACAAATCAAACTTGGTATTTTGCACACTTATTTATGTAATGTAACCATCACTAATGAAATTTACATGTTAATCTAGTTAAGTTATTTGTTGTCTTAAAATTGAAAGTATTTATGTATTCATGCAAACTTTATACTCTCATGTCTCACATTATCAAATTGGTTTTGTAATGTTGTCAATGAGTAAGTTACAAAACTAACTCTACATTTTGTACAAATAGTTTTCTAACACATTCAATCCAATTTAAATGTACTTCTTAGTCTACTCATGCTCTTTCATCACGCTCTCAAATTTCACGTTGCTATCTTACTTTTGCAATGTTCCCAATGAATACCCATTTATTTCCTGTTCATTTATATAATTTTGTCAATGAGTACATTACAAAACTAACTCTACATTATACACAATTAGTTATGTGATTCATTTATTAATAAAATCTACTTGTCAATCTACTTAAGTTATTTCATGCCTTCAAATTGAAATTATTTATGTATTCATTTAAGCTTCATAGTCTTACGTCTCGCATTTACTCTCAATTTTCACATTGTTGTCAATGAGTAAATTAAAAAAAAGTAAATCTACATAGAGCATAAATAGTTTTATGATGTAGTCAATGATTTAATGTAGTTGTCAATCTAGTTCAGTTATTTTCATTGTAATCTCTAATTTCACATTGCTATCCAGCTTTTGTAATTCAATCAAATAATACCCATGGTTATTGTATGTAAATTGATATGTATTACGTAACAATGTCACCACAGTTGCACCTTGTATTGCTTGTCCTATGTTCACAATTTTTGTAATTCTTATTTCAAAATATTCAACATATTTATTCTTACTGCCATACATATTTATTATTTTCATAAATGTTACTTTGTTTTAGGTGTTCTTTATGGATTGAACTTTGGGTATTCGATAACAGGTTTCTTATCAGGAGTCATTGGAACAACAATGCTCCAAAATATTTATCATGCAAGATGATGATATAAAGGATGTTCTCTTTATCTTGTATGACACAATGTAGGTGGCCCCCATCTACGAGCTTGTCTTTTCTATCAAGCTACTAGTAGAATTAACTGGGTGTTGGACTTTGGTAGCCAAATTGTGGTTTCGTCAAATCGGGAAAAAATTATTGAGGGCATTGATAATATTGATCCTCGCAAAATCTATTGAAGACTTGGGAAAAAAATTCAATTTTGAAAAAGAGGGTTATGAAGATCTTATGGTGGAAGCATGTGAGATGCTCACAAATCTATGTTGCAATAACTATAATTACTTTGCAATCTTCAATGCTAACATGGAGATTTTTTCACATCATCTAAGAAAAAATGTAATCGTAGACTACTTCTATGGAGTAGCCCTTTTTGTCAATAAAAATTCACATCTGTAGAGTTATGGGATGTGTAGATTTACCTACTTACAAACTATTGCCAATTATTTTTGGGATGATTTACTTGATTTTGGTTTTCTTCTATGTTCAACATTCACCCATTTGTACCTATATTTTTGGATGAGAATCATGATATGTTCAATTATATGATGTTATTGTAGGACCATATTCCTTTTATTATGTAAAGGGAATGACTAATTAATAATGCATTTTTTAATTTGAACTAGGGAATGCATATACTAATTCAAACTTTACACTGTATATACTTAGTATATATCTAGTTGCAGTGTGCCCATGGTTTACTTTTTTCTCATGGTCGACATGTCTAAGTTAGTTTTGTAATGTATTTAATGAATACTATTGACTTTGTTTTGTAATGTATTAAATTAATAACTTGTTGCTCATGGTTCACATGTCTAAGTTAGTTTTGTAATATATTTAGTTAATACATTAGAAAACTAGGAAAACATTGTGCATCCTTAGATTAGTAATGTATCCAATGAATACCTTAACAAACTAAGTTAGCATACTATTGCCTTGGTTTTGTAATGTATTTAAAGAACTTATTTTTATTGTGGACTAGCTAACTAGGTATAAAAGGTGATGATTGGGTCATTTTAATTAAAATATATAGTCCCTTGCCTTAATCAATCTCATCTTACTATACCTAGCAAAGCATCCCACTCAACCACACCTTACCCTATACCTAATCACCGTAACATATTCATAGTTAACAAAATGTCACATTACCACTCATGCGTTACCCAATTACTGAGCCAAAGGAACCCTAAAATTGGTCATTTTGATTGCTACAAACTACAAATTATGGCTTTTGCAACCACTTCCCACCACTTTCATTTCCTTATCTACACCCACAATTGTTCTTCATGAGCATGCCAAAATAAACATCACAAGACTATAAATAGAATATAAGAAAAAACATAGTTTTTAGCCATATGATTTAATTCCATCCTTTTCTATTATTTAATTTACATCATAAAGATGTTGTAATGTCCCCATTTCATCATTCTCAATTTTAAATATACATATTGTGTTCATCTTCCATAATCTTCCATAATTATTTTGACATCTCTTATATAGCTATCATGTGTAGAGGGTTGTGACTTTGTTGATGTCCTTAGTTTAATTTTTAATTTTATTATGTTGTGATTCAATACTAGTTAAACTATGTGTTACAGAATTAATTTATATTATATCATTTTCAATAATATTATTTATCACTCATTTAATTAATTATTTTTTATATAATCCTAATATCAATTTTATATCATGATAATATTTGATGTATTACTATTTAGTATATATATTAAAATATAATCTTATTATATTGATATAAATTCTATGTTATATTCTATATAATATTATATCATACTTTATTAATACATTATATTCATTTTTTATTACATTACTAGTCAATAATGTTTGTTGATATTATTTAATATCTTTATTATTTATTAAACCTTTCTCCCAAAGGAGGAAATTATAGTTCTAAGTGGGGGACATGACCGTGCTTCCCTCCCAAAATAGCTTGTCCTAAAGCAATCACAATTCATACAAATATTTCTCATGGATTCAAAATACAAAGCATGTATTAGGATGTAATAACACCTAAAGGATTTATAGAGTATACATATTAATGCACATAAACAAAAAGTAGACACATCAATACATGAAAACATGAAGCAAACACATGAATGCACGAATACATGATGAAGACACGATGTAAACACATAATCCACGTGCTTTCTTGATTGATGTCATACTACAATCAAGAAGATGATTTTTTCTTCGACAAAATCTTGCAAACAAAAGTTATCATTCATACATACATGTATAAATAAGTTTCAAAAAATGTGAATCATAATAAATTACTCCAAGCCAATTCTCTAATTGAATTAGTTTTTCATCTTTAACACTCATATAAACCTCAAAAGATGGAAGGAGTTGATATTATCCAAGTTACTTAGATACCAAATGTGCAAATGGATTCCCTCAGAGTTTAGGGGTCAAAGTCTGCATCGCAAAAGATTACAGATTATTGACCCCTACCCTATTTTGGGACAAGATTCAATTTCTTAGACTTAGAAAATCCCCTCCTTGGTAATATCATCGCCTTCTCTTATTATTCATATAGGAATTAACATTAATTCTTATATTTCTGGTCATGTTATTATTTCAAACCAATGAACGTATAGTAGATGTTATCCAAGTTTCCTAGATACCAAATGTGCAAATGGATTCCCTCAAAGTTTACACGTCCAAGCCAGTGTCCCAATGGATCACAGGTTGCTAACCCCTATTTTGGGACCAAAGATCCAATTGCTTGGACTTAGACAAGCCCCTCCTTGGTAACATCATTGTCTTCTCTTATTCGCCATATAGGTAGTAACATTATTTCTTATATATTTGGTCATATTATAATTTCAAATCAATGAAGGATAGAGTAGATGTTATCCAAGTTGCCCAGATGCCAAATATGCAATGGATTCGCTCAAATTTTACAGGTCCAAGCCCATTGCCCAAAGGATCATGGATCGCTAACCCCTACCCTATCTCGGGACAAAGATCTAATTGCTTGGACTTAGACAAGTCCCTCCTTGGTAATATCATCCTCTTCCTACCATAAATTAGTTTTGATAATGTTGAAAATAATCTGTTAGTTAAAATAGAAATAGTATTAGAACTTGTATTAATAAATAACATTGTCTCTATAATTATTATATTCTTACTTATTTTAATTCTATTCTCAATATATTTTGAATTTCATTCTATTTTATATTCTTAGTAATAATATGAGAAATTTATCACATGAAAGTATTAAAGTGCCAATGGGCCCTTGGTCTACTAGTGAAGTTGAATGGCTCACAAAGAACCCACTAGGGATCAAGTCTTGTTGAATGCAAGGCTCAAAGACTTCATAAGGGATGAGGCCGAGATCGTGCCCCAGGTGAATTTGGCAGTGTGGATGCTCCTTAGTCTTTGGCTCTTAGCCAAAGAGGTTTCAAGCACACGTGGTCTCGTATCGGATACCTTAAACTTGTTTGTGAATGACTTCCATTAAAAGAAAAGTATTCAAAGTGGTATTAGATTTTTTAGTCTTTATATTTCATACAAATAATTATTTACATTTAATAATGTATGTGTAACTCAAGCCTAAAAAGTTTGTCATTTTATTAAATCTTATAAAAATATTTTTGTCATAAGAAATATAATTCCTTAAAATGTAATGGTCTTTATTTTATAGGATTGTCCACCTAAGTTCTTTTACAAAATTGGTCATTACTAATATTATATTCATATAGTAAAGCTAATGATAATAATAATGAAGAGGGTAATTTTTGTACCTTCAACACTTCTTATCAATTCCACCTACGATGTTGGCGGTCAGTGACAAGTCTTATTATTTTATCGTCACCTTATCATATATTTAGCCTTTCCTTGTTAGTCGTTAAGTTATGTTTTAACCAATAAAATTTCAAAATTAATGTATATCTAAAGTTTTATAGATAGTTTGGTATTTTGTTTGAAGTAAATGGCTCAGGAAATGCAAGTCATGCAAGCCATGCCCAACAAAGAGCCTCTTGCTACCTTTCATTATGAAGCTTATGCAAGCTAGTTATGTTTCCTGTCATTTTGAGATTTTTAATTTACAGCGCTTTCTACATTATGAATGTAAGGTTAGTATGGCTTATTGTAGTTTGGTGTTTGTTTGGGCCAGATGTAATGCATTCTAGTGTCGATGAAGTCTTATAAGGCATCATGATAACATTCGGTTTGGCAATACTAGAAATCTTAGAGTCTTCACAAGTCACTCGTAATCTGCAAGTGCACAACAGGGTAAACAATAGAGGTTAATAGGGTAAACAACACGATGAACAATGGCAGAGGTGCATTTACTCCAGTATAGAAACATGTTTTTTGTTAGCTTAAAAACCCTTCTAATTTTGAGAAATTTTTAGGTTTCTACTACTCTGAATATTTCATACCACAAATCAGGATCTCTAAATCCACATTGATCATGATAACAAAGGAAAATTCCTCTTTGAAAAACCAAAGCTGAATTCCTCTTTAAAAATCCCAGTAGTATTTTGGATGAAAGCAATATCATAAACTATCTGGGAAAACAAAATGTTTTTTGCTGCTGCCAAAAAAATGTGTGCAAGCCCACAAATCCATATTTCTAAAAGCCCAAATGGTGTCTGGCCAAGGTTATGCATTGTAGTCCAACTCAAATTTTCAGTTGTAGCTCTCGTTGGTGCAACTACAACAACATAGTCTAGACTATCCTGCTTGAAAATAGGCACGCCAAGGCATTCATTAATTAACATTGTGCGATTGGACATGATTTATTCTTAAGAATTCATTTCTTCCATAAAATTGAATATTAGGAGTCCATTTTAGCATTCCTAGATAAAAACCTTACCAGGAAACCCTTGAAAAGCTTTCAAACCTATTTCTTCATCGCTTGAATTCATCAATATTTTTACATGGTCCTGGTTGTTTTTATCCTTCACAATAATCATTTTCAAAACTCTGTAAACAACACTATGAACCTCAAATATTTCACTTCTGCAAATATAACCTTACTACAATAAGAATGTAGTAAACCATTAGCTATATTTCACCTCAACAAATGTAATCTAACTACAATAAGAATGTAGTAAACCATTAGTTATAATAATAGATGATTTGTAAATATCATAGAGCTGAATGCTATTAAAATATCAAAATCCACTATCTTCCTTCTACAAAAAAATGAAGGAGCATCAACTAAAGCAAAAATATTATAAATTAATTGATTCACATTACAAATTCCAAAGTAACATTACTAAACTAAACATGGGAATATAGTCTATGCAAAAAATCTCAGTGCCACTACTATTCTCACCATTTTCCCTCAGACAAAGAACAAGAATGTCATAGAAAAGGCTTGGACTAAATGGAGGTAGTGATGCTATCCATGGAAGTGAAATATACAAATAATACAGTAACAATTTCCTATTAAATAAAAGATCTTTTGCAAATATAATGTAAGGGAGATCTCTGTCAGTAACAAGATCATGGTCAATGACCTTATTCGGAACCCAACCAACAACTCCACCAATAATTAAAATATGTAAAATTGACCAACAATAGAAATCCAACCAAAGACTTTGCTACTTCTCAAAACTTTAAAAAAAAATGTAGATCTCTAACTTCAACAAAACAAGATGAGAAAATTTAAGCAGCTGATCTACAAAAAAGCTACTTAAAACTTGATAAATAACAATAGAATCTTCTAAAAAGTGATTGAAACATTCTGAATCAGATTTCCCCATATTACTGTGGAGTGCTAGAAATTTTGAAATATGATCACATTTCTTTCTTAATTTGGCACCATAAGGGTCAGAGATTATCCATAGAATTAATTTTGGAGGCTCCATATATTAGCTCCTTGTGAGTTATTCTTACTTTACATTGAAATGGTCATAAAACATAGATCTGGAATATGATGAGAGAATCCCAATTGAACACCTAGTGGGAATTACAATCAGACGTGGTAGAAATTGATCATTTTAGAAATCCATCGTTTGACACTTGCTAATAGCTTGTAGCCTCATTATGCGATTTTAACTGTACTAATTAAAGCTTTTACTTCAGTTCATGTGGCATATGACATCATTATGCTCTTCTTAGTAAAGTTAGCTACATATAAGGAAACGGGAATTTATATATATATATATATATATATATATATATTTCCTACCTTGTAAGCCTTCATTACGCAGGCCTCCTTTTAATATATCTTTACGTTTTTTTTTGGGTTCTTAAAAGTCTTTTCGATCTACTTTAAATTAAAGAGTTCTAAACTAAGTCTTACTAAAGAAATTTTATCAGAGATCATGAAAAAAACTAAATTTCTTTTAACTACTTTCAGTTCTATGAAAACTAAATTTCTTTTAAGTACTTTCAGATCTATAAATTTTAGATTGATAGTATTAGTTTTTAAATAAAGTTAGTTTAAATAAATCTTTTAATTAAAGAATCGCTAAACTTTTATTTTTAATTAAAACATCTTTTTGAGAAAAAAAATTATAATTATTTTTAAATAAGAGATATTTATTTTAAAACAAAATCAAAGTTCTTTTATGTAAAGCTACATTTTTTCCATCAAAACCAGCCCCTCTATGGGAGTTGCATCTATCTATTTACAATTGGTTAAAAGTTGATGTAAGATAATTTTAGAAAAGTCACGAGTAAGTAGTGCTTGCAAAAATGAAAAGGGGACTAAGAAAAGAGCAAGAGAAATACCTATTTTTATTTTATAAAATCATTACATTTTTTATGTTGTATTATTTATATAAATTATAATCAAAATTAATATATGCTCATGTTTTATAGAGTCACAAATTTCATTGCATTCATTCATTAAGCTGCATATGGTCAACTATTTGTCTCTAGATGTTGAACTACATAATGTGTATTTTCTTCCATAGAAACAATTGGACAAGGTGTACACATGTGAATTATTACTAGGATGAAGTCCTTGTTGGAATTAAAGGTAAAGTAACTGAGAGGGGGGGTGAATCAGTTACTTACAAAATTTAATCCACAGATCCCTTAGATGTCTTAAAGATCTAGTTACTGCTGATACTCGGTAAACATAACAAAAATGTTGTAACTCGATAAATTAAACTGTTACTTATTTTCAAGCAAACATGCATGCAATTGAAAACAAAATGAACACAAGAGACACTAGATTTAACGTGGAAACCCAATATGGGAAAAACCACCAAGTAACTAGTCACCAATTTTTCACTTTTCTGAAGTGAGCCCTGTTAGGAGCCAACCCTGTTAAAGGTTACAATACACACTGTTAGGTGTGACCCTGTTAGAGGATTTAATCACCCTGTTAGGAGTGGCCTTGCTAGAGGATTTACAAAATGGCTGTTAAACCAACTCTGTTAAGAGATTTGAAATCACTGCTACAATGGTTAGAAAGCAACAATGAATTGACTTGAACAAGATGCAACTGAATTTGCTGACTATAGGTCTCTGTTCAACATCATTAGATCCTCCTTGATCAAGTATAGCTTTGTTTCTTCTCAATGATCTCTAATCATCCTTCAAATTCACTTCCACAATAATCAATCTTCATATCACATTAATTCCACAGACACTTCCACTTCACACTTAGAATTCGCAACTTGACCTCTTAATTATACCATTCAGATTGTCAAGTCGGCCCATTTACATGTTACATTTACCAATAAACCATACATCAGTCAGCTACAAATATTACTCTAAACAAATAAACGTTATTTCATAAAACAATGAAATCCTTTACTGGCCGACCCTGCTCGGTAAATACTGCTTCCATAAATTTCCTAAGTTAACCTTCTTGACTCGGTTAACATTGCAATATCTGTAAAATCCTTCGGCTGCCGAGTTTACTCAATAAGAACTGAATTCCTTCATGAGAACTCGGTAAGAACTACTTCTGCCACATTTCTTTTGATGATCGAGTGAGCTCGGTAAGAACCCTTTCTGCCACATTTTCTTTGATGATCGAGTGAGTTCGGTAAGAACTATTTACTCGGTAGATATTGCAAGTTTTCTTTACTAACCTCCTGGGCTCGGTAGATTTTGTCCTTTTGCCTTGCTGACCTTCTGAGCTTGGTAGACACTGTCCTTTGCCGTGCTGACCTTCTGAGCTCGGTAGACTTTATCTGATGACTGATATGGCATTTGTGTGACATTAAAGATAACACACAATTGAACAATTGTATCCAACAATCTCCCTCTTTGGCATTGATGGCAACACAACATGTCATAGCAGAATGCAATTTGAAACAAGTCTTTTACTGACAGAATACTTCACTTTCTACAACAAACTCCCTCTTTCATAATAATCTCTCCCTCTTACACAAACTCTTATTATTTTGCAAATTTCAAAAAGATATGACAGTATACTCTCCCTCTTTGACAACACATGTCAAAGACAACTCAAAAAAACTAAATAGCATTGTACCTGATGTACTGATTCATATGCAATGTCTTTATTGGTTTGCTAAATCAACTAATAGATCTTCAATTCTGTTCCTGTTGATGCATCACTAGAACTGTATTTTAGTGAGCTTTAGATAGGGGAATAACCCCTAACTTACCTTTAGATACAAGAATGCATCCTTAGGTAAATGCTTTGTGAATATGTCAGCAATTTGTTCCTTTGCATGGACATATTCCAATTTTATTTCCTTTTCTTGCACCAATTCTCTAACAAAGTGATACTATATGGCAATATGCTTGGTTTTTGAATGCATCACGAGATTCTTGGAGATGTTAATTGCACTTGTGTTATCACAAAACATAACAACAAGTTCTTTGATTTCTTGTTTCATACCTTCCAATAATTGTTTAAACCACACAATGTTTGAGCAATTTACTACTGCTGCAACATATTCAGCCTCTGCTGTGGATTGAGATGACAATTTTGCTTTTTGCTTGTCCAAGAAACCAACCTTTTTCCAAGAAAGAAAGCTCCTCCACTTGTGCTCTTTCTGTCATCAATATTTCTTGCCCAATCTGCATCGGTGAACACCTTTAAATCTAGATTTCCTCCTAGTTTATACCATAATCCATAATCTTTAGTCCCTTTTAAGTATCTCATGATCCTTTTGATTGTTATCATGTGATTTTCTTTCGGTTTTGTTGAGAATCTTGCTACAATTCCTAATGCAAGGGCAATGTCTAGTCTTGTGTGCACTACATATTGCAACTTTCCAATCATAGATCTATAAAATGTTTGATCTACTTCCTTTGATTCATCATCCTTGGTAAGTTTTAATACAGTACACATAGGAGTTCGAATTGGTTTGCAGTCTTCCATACCAAACTTTTTCAGTATCTCCTTGATGTATTTAGATTGAGTGATGTAGATGCCATTCTTACTCTGTTGAATTTGAAGACCAACAAAGAATTTGATTTCACCAAACATTGACATTTCAAATTCATTGTTCATTTGTTCTGAAAACTCTTTGCAAATATCATCATTTCCTATGAACAAAGTATCATCTATAAATATTTCTGCCAAAATAATCTTATTATCTGGTCCTTCCTTTATGTACAAACTATTGTTGTCATTAGTTCTTTGAAAACCAATCTGAATAAGATAGTTATGCAATCTTTCATACCATGCTCTAGGGGCTTGTTTCAGACCATATAATGCTTTATGCAATTTGCAGACCATGTCCTTCTTGTTTGGATCAACAAAACCTTCATGCTATTCAATGTAAACCTCTTCATCCAATATGCCATTGAGAAACGTTGACTTGACATCCATCTGATAAAATTTGAATGCAACATATGCAAGTAAGGTTTTGACACCTTCCAATCTTGCAACAAGAGCAAATGTCTTTCCATAGTCTACACCTTCTTCTTGAGAGTATCCTTTGCATACCAGTCTAGCTTTGTTCCTTGATACCTTACCATCTTCATTTAGTTTGTTTCTGAATACCCACTTTGTTCCAATCACATTTTTGTCTTTGGGTCTAGGTACAAGAGTCCATGTTTTATTTTTCTCTATCTGTTCTATTTCTTCATTCATAGCTTCAATCCAACTTTCATTATCTAGTGCATCTTTGACATTTCTAGGTTCAAAATCAGCAGGTAAAAAAGTGCCTTTCAACTTACTTCTTGTCATTGTTCCTTCTGATTTATCTCCAATGATCTGATCTAGTGCATGATGCTTTCTGACATACTTGGCTAACACGGGCTCTTTTCCTTTTGAATGACTTGCATTTTTATCCTTTTGTGTCTCAACTTCTGGTTCTGATTCTGGTTGCTCGGTCTCGGTAGATGCTAACTCAGTAGCTTCTGTTTGCAACTCGTGTTCTTGAAACTAGGTAGGTACTGACTCAGTTTGAACTTCTTGTGACTTGGTTAATGAAGACTCTGGATTTGAGGATTCCTAATTAATAGGTATACTTGGCATTGTATCAGGTTCAATGTAAACAAATCTTCTGTAGTCTTCAGGTTCCTTTTTGCTTTCTTCTTCTGTTCTTTCTGCAAACTCATCAACTTTCACATGTGCACTTTCTATGACTTTGTGAGTAGATAAGTTCAAACATCTATATGCTTTGCTTTTGCAAGAGTATCCCAAAAATATTCCTACATCATTTTTTACATCAAATTTACCTTTTCTAGATTCTTTCAAAATGTAACATTTGCTTCCAAATAATTTTAGATAAATTACATTGGGTTTGTAGCCATACCACAACTCATAGGGTGTTTTGAATGAGTCCTTTTTCAGCTGTACTCAGTTTAAGGTATGAACTGCAATGTTGATAGCTTTCTTCCAGTATTTGATGGCAATGCCTTTCTCAATCATTAAGGTTCTTGCACAATCCATGATAGATCTGTTCCTTCTTTCTGCTATTCCATTTTGTTTAGGAGTTCCAAGTGTTGAAACCTGTCTTTTGATTCCCCTTTCAATGCAAAAGTTATTGAACTCATGTGAAATGAATTCACCACCTTTGTCAAACCTTAAGCATTTCAGTCTTTTGCCTGTTTCCTTTTCTACTCTGGCCAAATGCCATTTGAACTTTTCAAATGCTTCTGATTTCTCTCTTAGGTACATGATAGTCATCATTTTTGAATAATCATCAACAAATAGAATGAAATTTTTTTCACCAGTATAACTTTCAATGCCAATAGGTCCACACAAATTAGTATGCACAATTTCTAGAACTTCTTCAGTTTGATAGTTCTTGCTTTTAAAACTAGTCTTTCCCATTTTACCAATTTGACAATTCTTGCATAGACCAACCTCAGGTTTCTTTATGTTAGGAATACCTCTTACTTTTCTAAATTTACTGATCTTTATCAAGTTGTCAAAGTTTACATGACATAACCTCCTATGCCATAACCAACTTTCTTTAATTTGAGCAATGAAACATGAACATTCACCAAGTTCAAGATAAAATAAGTTACCTTTTGTTTGAGTGCCTGATCCAATTAGCTTTCCTTTGCAATCTAGCAATTTTGCTTTTCCATGTATAAATTCTACTTGGAATCCATTATTGAGTAGCTGTGCCACACTCAACAAATTATGCTTTAGTCCTTCTACCCAATATGCATTATCACATACAAGTTCCTTGGTTAGTGAGATTCTTCCTTTTTCTCTTATACAAAAAAGTTCGTTGTTACCAAATCTTACACTGCCACCATCATAGTCTTCAAAGTATTCAAACTTAGTTTTATTACCAGTCATGTTATGAGAACAACCACTATCTATGATCCATGTATCATTTCTACTCATATGAGAAATGAGTGCCATTTCTTCATCATTATCAGACTCGTCTTTCACAACAATGTAGACAATTTCATCTTTTTCATCATCATCAGAATCATTAGAATATTTAGCCATGAAACATGTTTTATTACCTTTATCCTTGAATGATTTGAAGTCTTTCTTGCCATTGTACTTGTGACCTTTCTTCTCATCTTTGTTCTACTTATTTGGGCACCTAGTTGCAATATGTCCAATTTCTTCACAAGAAAAGTAGATTAGAGGAACCTTACCTTTGTATTTCCCTTTGCCTCTTGAACATTTTCTTGCTAGTAGAGCTTCAACCACCTCAAGATCACTGTTTGAACTTTGTTCTGATTCTTCATCACTGTCTAATTGCGGATCCTTCATCTTTTTCCCTTTTTCTTTGAGTGAAAGCTTGGCTTCAAATGCTGATTCAATGTTCTTGATAGCTGGAACATAATTGTCATAGTTGTCTAGCTCAAATGCAGTCAATCTTCCAACTATGGCCTCTAAATTTATTTTATGATTTGCCTCACATCTTTCTTGAATTGCAGAGACTCTGATTGCATAAATGGGAAGTAGAGTTCTAAGAACTTTACTTATAACTATCTCATCATTGATATCTCCTCCAGATGCTTTGATTGCACTAACACATGCTTTAACTCTTTCAACATACTTTGCAATGTTTTCATCCTCTCTCATCCTCATTTGATCAAATTGTCCTCTCAAACTTTCTACTTTGGCTCTTCTCACATTATCATCTCCTTCATAGATCTCTTTCAGCTTGTTCTATATTTCAAAGATAGTTTTGCAATCCTTGATGTCATCAAATTCTTCATAACTCAGAGCAGATGCTATATCTATCATCATGTTGTTGTGAGTCTTCTTTTCAGCAATATCATTGACGGATAATGTACCAGAAGGTTCTTCATATTTTTCGTCGAGGTACTTTAGCCCTGTATCACCAATAGAAGCTAGATGAGGTGGAAGCTAAGACATGAAAGAAGATTGATATTGCAAGGACTTCTATTTCTTCAGATGTTGCGAGGGTGATGGTACACATATGAGTGATCTTGTATTGGGTAGTTCTGATTCAGTTTCTTATCGCAATGCAGTTAGTGAGACAAAGAGATTGCATACGAGTCAGGGATTGCAGAGACATGACGTGATCAATCAGCTGAAGGTGAGTGATGGTGACATTTCTTCAGCTCTTAGACGTCATGATGTTATCCATCAGATGCTAGCTACATATGGTTGGGGTCCTCCTATGTCTGATGAGCATAGTGATAATACTCTTTCTCTACCAGAGGTTCATGTGCTATGAGAGGCTGTCAAGATCTTGAAGCATAACTATTTGCAACTAGTTATTGACAGGGATTACCTTTTGGAGTGGGGTAGCACCTATTATGAGACATTGTTAGAAGAAGAGGAGGAGGTGGTTGAGCTCACCCAAGAGCTTAAGATGACTATGGACTCTCTTTAGTGTACTTAGCTGGCTCTTCAGGAGTCACAGTCACAATTGGATGAGATGACCATAGAGTTGGAGCATGTTCAGACCACACCAGCCCTAGATCCAATTCATTTGCATATTGTGGTTGGTAGTGAGTTTTCTTCTACAGTTGGGGATGATGGATGTGATGATGTGGTAGACACATCCATTTCAGATATGGGTGCAGTAGGTATGGATGAAGTAAGAGTATTAGTGGAGTTGAGCTCTCATGTTGATTTTCTTCCTTCTGTTGGAGCAAATCCATTTCTTCATCTCATACAGCTGATAGCATTGGTCAGTTGGTAGTGCCACATTTTCAGTGGGATCAGTTGTGGGTCTAGGAGAGCAGGTTGATTCTTCCACATATAATTTCTATTGCACAAAGTCCTCCATGGAGTATCTATTGGAGAGTTCAGACATGAGGGAGGATTCATACAGAGTGTCTAAGGGTACTTTCATCCGAGGCTCTCGTGCTATTTAGAGGTTGGTGGGAAAGATTGTAGAGACATTGTCTACTATGCTTCCCCACAAAGATTTCAAGGTTGGGTTTGCTAAGAGGGTTGCCTAGGATCTTTCTTGACCAATAATTCAGAGTCAGAGATTGGAGCTATCTTTTGATTTCCAATTTGATGATGATGAGCCCTTGATAGAGATCGAGAGTTTTTATTGGCATTACACTGTGAGGAGTGCTCATCACTTTTCTTTTGACCTACAAGTAGAGGACTTGGTTTCATGTCGGTGTGGGTTGGCTCCAATTTCATATCATCCATTATGGAATGGGTTAGCACCATCTTTTGCAGATGGGATTGGCAGCTGCAAGTTAGATCCCTTGCAGTATCTACACACCCAGGACAGTTTGGTAGAGGTTGGAGTTAGTGGTAGTGTTTTAGTTACCTATGGTTGTTACCATCTCCACAATGCAGTTGGGTGTGAGTATCAGTTTGACGGGGACTCAGGTGTGGACAGAGTTGGTATTATAGTTGGATTGAGTTTTGATGGGTTGTCATCACCATCAGCGTGTACAGTCAATTTCTAGATGATTTTGTCATTCATATTAGTTATCTAGGTGTTGATGCTTCAGGAGTTTCTTGTACATAGTAGGGATAGTACATAGTTCTACCTTTGAGATCCATGGGGATTGTGATGTTAATTTTGCTCTAGGATTGCTTGGAGACAAGCAATCTTAGGGAGGGAGGACTAAAATGTCTCCATTTTTAGCATGTTCTTGTAGTTGACTAGGTCAGTCCACCATCATGACCCTCGTGAGATGACAGTGGGATTTGAGGGTCTTAGTTGTGTGGTTATAGGCTTTTCAACTGCCTATGGTGTATTTTGGCTCTGTTTGAGGGACTTAATATTTATAGTAAGTCAATCTATTGGTTCAGATGAGATCAGTTAAGTTAGAGGAGTTGGAGGATGCTCTCAGTTTTTATTTCAAACTTCCAGTTTGAGCTCCAAGAATCTTGGAGGGAGTGTCTATTTATAGTAAGTCACCCCGTCAGGTTCATTCATCATCTTTCATCATCAAGATCACTTTAGTGTTGTTAGATTTTAATTTTGATGCCTCTTAAATTATTTTCACAAGATAGTTGAATTATTATTATTATTCATATAAATGCACTCAAGTTGCTATTTTTGATAGTGTTGTTGGTTGGTCACCTCAGTATCATAGATCGTTGGAACCAAGACACATTTTTTTAAATCATGGGAACAAGAAACAATGGCCTTCCATGTCAAAATTTTAAGTTATGGTGGAAAAGGTCATTTTCGGAGCCAAAAGCAATTAATAAATTAGATTATAATGACACTTTATTATATTTTTATGTTGTGTGTGGGAAGCTTCTTAAGTGAAGTTCATTTGGGAAACTTTGTGCCATTTGGAGATTATAAATATGAGCCCATTTGATGAGTAAAGAATCTGATTATTTGATTATCTTATTTTGCTTTGTCGTCTTTGTGACGTTTCTAAAGTTCTAATTTTTCGGTGCCCTTGCTAAAGTATAAGGGTTTGGGAACTACAACCGAAGTATTGTAGATTTAATTATGAGAATCCACAACTGAGGTATTGTGAAATTTTCAGTTTTATTATCGTCTCCTCTTTCTATATTAACTGTGGCTGAGGAACATTTATACAATTGAATATTACAATTTCTTTATTGCTGGACGAGGGTTTAGTCTACAAATTGGAGTTTGTTTTGGGCAACATTTGTAAGAGTAGATTGTGAACGTCAAATTGAAATTGGACTAGGTAGCTTTCAGTTTGACTTTGCAATTACATTTTATGGCAAAGATCAGGTTCTTAATTTGTAAATTCAATTTATATTACATAGTTTGAAAGTAAATAGGTTGGCTTCAAATTATGATTTATAATTAGCCAACAATTAAATTCCATTTTCATTATATTGCTATATGGTTTGTTGATGAATGAATTTAGAGGTTGGTGTGAATCATTTCATAATTGTTTATTAGCATTTGGTATTTATTTATGCAAAACTTATAAGGCCAAAATTAAGTAAATTTATGATCAGTTTGATGTACATCCTGATATTGTGTTTGAAAATTTAAGACATCGTAGATTGAGTGCTAATTGGGTTGCTTGCCAAGTGTTTGACAAAATGTCAAACCATCGAAAAGTGAAAGAAATTGATGCTTGATTTAGCTATAACCAGATAGGGTTATTATAGTGGTATCAAAGCTTTCTTGCAAAATGTTTGACGAAATGTCAAATAACTGAATTATAAAAGAATTTGGTGTTTGATGAAGTTATAACTGGTTGAGGTTATTACAATTGAACAGACAATCAATAGGAGTGATGCATTGTGTAGATCTCAACTAGAAAGTGACTACAACTCCCTCCCTTAATCATATCAGACACATCAAACATAAATGTAAAACACACACACACACACACACACGCACGCGCGCACACACACATGCAAGTATGGGTAAGTATAATAGTAAATCTTAAATAAAAATAACATCATATTCTAACATGAATATCTCATCATCATGAGGACACAATAAACATCTTTCTAAGACACAACATTTGACATCATCGTAAAAGTAATTTCATTAAAGCATCATCATTGCAAGTAGGGAATTGTTACAACTTGACATTATCAATTACTCAACATATCAAAGTATCACATTTTCAAATATCAAATAAAGTCTAACACATCTATAGAAGAGTCATACGAAACTTTAACATCTAAATTTACAATGATAGCAAAGTAGGGGTATTACAACTAGGAGCAACTTGGGATACGAGAAATACGCCCGTTGGACAAACAACTCACCATCAAATTACTAGACATTGAGGCAATAACTGGTCACCTTCTCTTTTTAGTTTATTTAATGCATTCATGTGAATTAAATGTTTCAATTTATATTACAACATGAAAAGGTTAATCTCACTGATTGTGTTAGATAGGTATACAAAAATTAATTAAAAAATCATATTTTTAAAAAAGATTAAAAAATCTTTCTATGTAATGCTCATTTATGCAATATGTAATAATTTTTGTTTCTATAACCTTTCAAGCTATTGTATTTTCTTGCAAATGAATAAAATATAAAATGATTTAGAGTGCACATGTTGCTTGAAAACATAATGACTCTAACTAATTGAGCATGTAGGTGAAATGTGGTAACATTCTTGGCAACATTTACATATGTCTGTGTACTAGAAATCAAACCAGTAGCCTAAAAATTATCCATTGGGCATGGAGTCAATTATCAAAACATATCAAAGACTTGGAAATTAGATTGTGAAAGAATGATAACCCCTCATTAATGATTGAGTGTATGTTAAATTGATCTATGACGATGAAGTACATAACTTCATTATCCCAAATTATAGATGTATGTTTGCTTATTCAACAAGTGTTGTTTTGTTTGGTGGCAAACACTCAAAATAACTTGTATGTTTGCTTATTCAACAAGTGTTGTTTTGTTTGGTGGCAAACACTCAAAATAACTTGTATCTAACTACATTGCATATATTTTCCTTTTTACTCCCTTGGGACCACTCCCAATTCATAGAATACGAATATATGATTTATTATAATAGAACACAAATTTCATTGTCATGGACTATATGTATGCACTCCACAAATTAAGATTGATTGACAATTTAGTAGACCTTCACTTGCAACTTACGAACGTTAAAAAATAGAATGGAAACTAAAAGAAAACCTAGCTTAACTATACTGGACAATACTTAGGGAAAACAAAAATAAACAAACTAGACTGCAACAACACTCTTAATGAAAGAAAAACAACTAACATAGGGTATTACAAGGGTAGATCAAACCTCAAAATATGCTTGAGTTGTATCTCATTAATCGGGATAGGCAAAAATTTCCCATCCATCTTTGATAATTAGAATGTGTTATGCTCCTTGCATTTTTTAATGATGAACGTGCCACTCCACATCTTATCAAACTGGGTGTGCTGCCCTAGCCCACTTTTTGATATGTCCCACCCGAGTACATCACCTTCCCTAGCCTACTTTTCGATATGTCCTACCTGAGTACATCACCTTCTTTGAGCAACCTAGGTATGGTTTTCTTGTCAAAGATCCTCTTTACCTAGAATTGATGATACTCTATGTTCTTCATTGCCTTATCCTACTGGTTTCCTCTAATTCCATGAGTTGATCATATCTCACTGTCATAAGACCTTTCTCTTTAAACATTTCTAGCTGAAATCTCTAATGTTAGAAGATCAACTAATACAGGTAATCTAGCCTCTTCCCCATAAAGAACATATGGTAAATTCTCAATTGATCTCTTGGGCTTTTTATATTTGTCCTTCCTATTTGAATGCACCACTTTAAAAAAAAAACATATAATGCCTACATGTAAAATGAAACTAATTTTTTTTTTTAATTCAAATTAAAAACATTAAGATTGTGTTTCACAAATTATTAATCTAAATCCAAAAAAAGGAAGTCAAAGTAGGATGAGATACAGTTGAAATTACGTGGCAGGCTTTCAACAAAACTATACCGCCTCACATTTTTCAAAACATGGTAACTAAAACGCAAAAGGTCAATTAATGGAGCCCACGAGCGTCTCTTAAAACAACATTGCTGGCAGTAGATAATGCGCTACAATTTCATCGTGGCAGCTGAGCTGGCAATACAAACGTTGCACATGGCATTACAGGATATTAGGCAGAAGTAAATGATGGATTGTTCATTGTAAATATGGTGGTCACTGCTGCCTTATGGATGCCAAACATCTCACCTCCCTGCAAGCAAGTTTGGATTGGCCAATGGCCGCTTCAAATGAGGTAACCCTCTTATCAACTCGATAGCATATATCCACACATATAATCCATTCGATGGCATTGCATATGTAATAAATATGATGTATGTGCGAGTGCATTTATTATATACACACACGAAAAATGCCGCTCAGACATTCTTCTGACTGATGGCCTGTTAGCTTAAACTAGGCTTCCTGCAACAATATGCCTGAGTTAACCTATGAATTATCACATTATTTTCCCATGAGGATTTAGGTACTGGGTAGTGGGTGCCCGTTAGGAGCCATTATCAATTCTTCTTTTC